>CM028133.1:107652500-108277500 GCA_016271365.2 Neoceratodus forsteri | reverse complement strand
ACTGAAAATAGAGAAAAGGAAAGTCTGATTGGAGGTGGCAGTGAGTTCCCAAGCTTTGGGCAGCAGTAGGAAAAAGCTTCCTGGCCTATGGAAGTAGAACAACAAGAAATAGCTAGAGTGCATGCATCAGTGGATCTGAGAGGGCGGTGGAGCAGGAGTAAGGAGGAAACACAGACTTTGTCGGCAGATAAGGACTGCTTGGCCCATCTAGTCTGCCCATTTCCCTACCAGATAAGCTGCAGATCCTAGTTAACCAACATCCTATTTCTTCCTAACCAGCACAAGAATTGCCTTATGGCTGTCCCATGCATTCCTAAATTCCCCCACATTTTTTGATCCCATAACCTCCTTAGGAAGGCTGTTCCATGCGTCCACCACCCTCTCTGTGAAAAAATACTTCCTCACGTTACCCCTGAGCCGTCCCCCCTCTATCTTCAAATTGTGTCCCCTTGTTCTTGCACATCTCTTTTTCTGAAAGCTGCTACCCTCTTGAACTTTGTTGATTCCATTGAGGTACTTAAAAAGTTTTATCATGTCCCCCTCTCCTTCCTTTCTTCAAGGGTATACATATAAAGCTCCTTTAGTCTCTCCTCGTATGGCTTCTGTTGCAGACTCTGCACCATTGTAGTTGCCCTCCTCTGGACTGCTTCCATCCTATCTATGTCCTTGCAGAGATGGGGTTTCCAGAACTGGACGCAGTACTGTGGAGGGTTTGTGGGCTAACAGATAGACCAGACACAGAACTTCAAGTTCAACACACAATTTCTGTGTGATGTTTATTCAAAATACACAAAATAATCTTCAGCAATGGCATATTCCTTCTTCAGTACATTAGTTTGCAGCAACAGACTATGAATGTCCTTTCTCTGCACTTAGCAAGCACCTACTGAGACTGATCTCTGATCTCACTGCTTTTCAGTGAAAACCCTTCATCCCTATGTGGGCCCCATTTGCTTGGGTAGTGGGGGCTCAAAAAGGAAAAGAAAACAAAAAAAAAACAAGATAAAAACAAAGAACCTTAGTGCAGAAACACTGAAACATGGGTTACCCCAAAGGGAACTGGCAACAAATCAAGTTTCAGAGAAATACAACATCATATATACTTCCATAATGCAAAGCATCATGGGATATATGCAAATCACCATGATATTTCAGACTTGTTCAGTTTACAGCACTTTACATGCATTTTAAACGGCACAACTAACTTAATTTTTATAATAGTCACCAAGTACTTTTTACCATTATCAAAAACACCTAGTGCCATGGTATTTTCAACATTTCCAGGTTTTATAAACATAACTTATATAGATCAAGGTATTTTATGACATGGTCCTATTACATACAAAATGCAACAACGATAAACACAACCTGCTTTACATACGTTTGGAGAGCACCACAATAACCTCCCTGTATGAGGACCTGAGAGGGAGAAGGAAAATTAAAGAGGACACTATAGCATAGTCAACAGAGAGAGAAGGGTGCCCATAGATGGCCAACCTTATGGACTATCAATAGTAAAGGATAGATTAGGCTTAGAAATAGAACTGCTGCAACAGATTTAAGAAAAGGTCAGTCCTCAAGCATGGCAGAAGCTCCCTGTCACAAGTACTCCAGATGGGGTCTCACTGACTGTCTGTACTGAGGTATAACAACTTCCTGTTTTCTACTGGTGATGCCTCTCCCAATGCATCCCAGTATCCCCCCCAGCCATCCCTACTGCCTTCTCACATTGCTTGCTAACCTTTAGGTCATCAGATATGACTACCCCAGGTCCCTTTGCTTTTTTGTTGTTGTTACTATCCCCCATTGTGTACTCTTCCCCTGGGTTTTTGTTTCCCATGTGCACTACTTTGCACTGAATCCAAGCTGCCATACTTCTGACCATTTCTCCAACCTTGCCAAGTCCCTTCTCATCCTTTCCACCTCCCCATTGTGTATCAGCCCTGTTGCAGATCTTGTGTCATCTGCAAAGAGACATACTTTTCCTTCTAGTCCCTCTGCAATGTTACCTATAAAGACATTAAAAGGACCTGACCCAGTACTGAACCCTGCAGTACATCACTAGTAACCTCCCTTTCTTCAGAGTGGACTCCGTTTGCTATTATCTTCTGTGTCCTGTTGTCTAGCCAATGTTTTACCCAGGCTACCACCCTGAGACCCACTCCCAGGCTGGCTAATTTGTTTATTGATCTTTTGTGTGGAACTGTGAATTCTGGGGTGAATCCCGTCAGGCCTCATTGCTTTGTCCACCTTCGGTTTAGGAGTTCTACTATAGACCATGAGTGCTTCACAATAAATCTTTTACTATTTTCTGCAGCATATATTAGCATAAACTGCTAAATGAATACACTGCCACATGAATATGTTTTAAACATGAAGTAAAGTTTATGTTCCTAAAATGGATATAAAATGGGTAAGATGCATTGCCTCTCTTCCACAATGTAAAACATCTGCCTCATATAGTGCTAAATAGATTCTACATAGTGTCACAGCAAATCAATATTAAATAAATCCAGAATAAACAAATTTTGTCTGTTTCTGCAGCCTGTAAAATAATGAAGCCTAAACAACAGCTATTTACAGTGCTTTGTCAAGTATTCACCCATTTTGGTGCAAGACAAATAAGCAGATAGAGTGGTGAATAAAAACAGGTTATTCACCTGTAACAGTAGTGGTATATATTGTTCATCCACACTTGTTGGCAGGTACCTTGCCGCTTTAAGTGGTGCCGGAAAGACTTCAAGCTGGCTCCTCCCACCCACCCGGGTGGTATAACCCTTGGCTCCACCCCATACTGCCAGATCTTGGCCCGCTGGAAGCCAGGTTTGTGCGTCAAAGCCAGGGAGGTCGGGTGGGTCAGTGCAGATGAACAACATATACCACTCCTAGAAAGATCAGTTACGCAAAGACTTTTGCCATAACAGTAGATTTTCTAGGAATGTCTTTTACAGTAAGTCATTACTTCTGGGAGTTCCCGATAGGTGGCGCTCTAACACGACAGTCTCTTCTAGCAGTCTCCACACCAGGGACCACCCACACAACCTCACTTCCTGGGCTGAGCCTATAAAAGTGGGTGGTCCCTGGTAGTCTCCGTTCCCCGCTGGGTTCAGCTCGGGAAGGAGAGGGTCCGAGGGGAGCCGAGATACCGAAGTCTCCCATTCCTACATCGTTTTCCCTGTTACAGAATGGCAGGGGGTCGGAGAGAGGGAAGCTACTTACTGCAAGAGACATTCCTAGAAGATCTACTGTTATGGCAAAAGTCTTTGCATAACTGATCTATCTACCACGGAATGGTCTCTTGCAGTAAGTCATTACTTCTGGGAGATTCCCAAGCAGTTATATAGCAGTGGGTGGCCAGATATGGCATTCTGCCTTACATCTAGAGCGGTCTTAGGACAGATAGGTGCTGAGAACAGTCTATCAGCATATAAAGAGAATGTTGCAAGTACTCCATTATAGTATTCGATATAGGATTATGGCCTAAAGACAAGCCAGACTGGCTATTACTTGGCATCATCAGATGAGTTAAGCAGATGTAAACCCGATTAGGGTATGGCATATTAGTTACTGTAATAAATCAGAAGAAATTCAGCCATATAATGGAGTAATTGGTAGATCTTAGTGGCATGTGCTGGAAAAAAGACAGTCTATGTCAAAGCCTATTGGGTTCTGAGTTTTGAATAGTAACCCAAATAATACAATGTTATTTTGTAGTGCTACAATGTAGCAAGTGAGCACAGTTTTTTGCTTTGTCTTTCAAGGCATTATATAAATGTATCCATTTTGGCATAAATAGGCTACATAAGTAGCAAACAATATATACATTTTTGTTGAAATGAAACAATGTATCTATTTCATAATGGAATCCAGTGGCACTTCGGGTCACTGGTAATAGTGTACCCATTTTAGGGTAAAGACATGGAATGCAACAGAGTGATGTAGTCAGTTCCATCATGTATTGGTAATCTCATTTGCAAGGGGGTCCCAAGTATTCCAGGGCCTGCCGCCTTGTTAGGTGTAAACCTGAAATGATAGTATGATGGGCCGTTTAGTTATACTGTCGGGTGAACAGACATTTAAATAATGGTCTGGATACTTACAGATTGAGTCATTTGAGCTCCTCTTTGAGATTTTAAATGTGAGAAAAATCTTAAGGTTTGTAACTTGCCCATAGTTTGTTGTCCAGTAGCCTGGATCAGCATATTGATAAGTCTTGCAGAGTTTGTACTGGTTTTTGTACTAACCAATTTTTCTATAGCCTTTATCTGTGGCTAGGTGAGGACTGCATGTAGCAGTATGATACATATTATGATATTATCAAGATATATAGATTTTTTCTTAGCATGTGAGTAGTAGCAGACCCTGTTTGTGGGAGGGACATGGGAGTCCGGCGCACAACAGGCCGAGAGGCATCTCAATGAAATGACTGTAATGGTCTGTGACAATGATACCTCACAAAGTGACTAGATGTAAATATGTCCTGGGAAAGGCCTCGGTATAGTTTTTGGATTGAAGCCCCCCCAAAAAAAGTTTCTGAGGTCTGGAAGAGGAGACCGCGGCATAGTTTGAAGTTTTTAGTCATCTGTCTGAGTCTTGTAGGTTATCCAGAATTGAGTTATGCCCCTATGCTAAAATATGGTTGTTAGATAAGGGGTCTTAGCCACTTTATGTTGAATATCAGGTACTAGCCCTGAGAGTCGGAGCCATGCCTGTCAGCATATACATGTACCGACCTGGGAGGCTCTAGCCGAAGTGTCGGCATCTTCATCAGAGGATGTTGGAATAGTAGTAGCAGGCACTGTTTGTGGGAGGGACACGAGGGTCCGGTGCACAACAGGCTGAGAGGCATCCCAATGCAGTGACCGTATTGGCCTGTAACAGTGATACCTCTATTAAATATGTATATATGAACATGGTAAACATGTTACCCTCCACCATGAGGTGTGCCTCTATAATACTGGTGAGGTTATTCGCAAGGCACAGGAGATAGCATGGTGCATTCTGAGTCAAGTTCTGGGTCTCGAGTAGCGGACGCCAAGGAATCCGATATGTCAATTGTAGATATATGAAGTTAAAGTCCATGAAATAAGCCCCTTTGAATAGTAGGGGTATGCCATATATACAGGTTACTCACCTGTAACAGGAGTTCTAGGAATGGTATATGTTGTTCATCCACACTTTCTGGCAGGTATCCTTGCCACTTTAAATCTTGCCGGAAGGTCTTCAAGCTGGCTCCTCCCACCCACCCGGGTGGTAAAACTCTCGGCTCCACCCCATGATGCCAGATCTGGCCCGCTGGGAGCTCAGGTTGTATGTCAAGCCAGGAGGTTAAGGGTCGTGGATAACAACATATACCATTCCTAGAACTCCTGTTACAGGTGAGTAACCTGTATTTCTAGGGACATGGATATGTTGTTCATCCACACTTTCTGGCAGACTCCTAGCAGTTCTCCGGGAGGAGGGAGGCAAGGCGCACACGCCCTACTTAGGGAAGAGAGACTGGAGAACCGAGGCCCCAAAACCAGCATCCCAGCGTGACTCAAGGTCGATGTGGTAGTGGGTTATGAAGGTATGTGCCGACTTCCAGGTAGCAGCCCTGCAGATATCCTGGATAGGGGCGTCCTGAGGCAGCTACCGATGCAGCGGTATGGCGGGTAGAATGAGCTCTTATCCTCTGGGAGCTCCATGCCCGCCAACCTATAGCAGAGATCTATGCAGAGGTGACCCACCTGCTTATCGCCTGCTTGGCTGCAGGTCTGCCAAGTGTGGCTTCAGCGTAGGTGACAAACAGCTGGCGAACCTCTCCCCGAACTTCAGCCGTGTGCTCCTTATAGTAAGCGAGCGCCTTCCTATGGTCCAGAGTATGGAGCCTATATTCGGCCTCCGAGGTGTGATTGGGGTAGAACACTGGCAGAGTCAACACCTGGTTAAGGTGAAACTCCCAACACCACCTTCGGAAGGAATTTCGGGTGGGGGCTCAGGACAACCTTGTCCCTGTGGAAAACCACGTAAGGAGACTCAATAGAAAGTGCCTGGAGCTCTCCCATCCTTCTGGCTGACGTGATAGCCACCAAGAAGGCGGTCTTCCATGACAGGTGAGAGATGTCACACCTGTGCATTGGTTCGAATGGCTTGCCCATGAGCTGTGCCAATACCAGCAGTAGATCCCATGGAGGTGGAGGTTCTCGCACCGGAGGGGAAATGTGATCAAGGCCTTTGAAAAAGCGCCAGACCACCTTCTCCTGCGCCACCGACTGCTTCCCGGCAAGCGCCCGGTAAGCAGAGATGGCTGCCAGGTGCACCTTTAGGGTCGTCGACCTAACCCCTTGCTGAGAAAGGGACCATAGGTAGTCCAAAATGCTTGCCAAGGAACAGGAGGAAGGGTCCAGGCCCTTGCCCTGACACCAAAAGGAGAATCTCTTCCATTTGAAGGCATAGCATTTTCTGGTCAACTCCTTACGGGACACCTCAACTACATTGAGGACCTCATCGGAAAGACCCAAGGCCTGGAACTCTAGCCGCTCAGGAACCAGGCTGTCAGGCGCAGGGATTGAAGGTCCGGATGGAACACCTTCCCCTGATTGAACCCTGCTGAGGGGGTCGGGCATGAAACAGCCTCAGCTTCGCATTCTCCCTGGAGGCAAACAGGTCCACCTGAGGTGTGCCCCAGCGGGAGAACAGATCTTGTACTACCTCTGGTAGGAGAGACCACTCGTGGGACACAGCCCCTATCTGGCTTAGGGCATCGGCCAGGGTGTTGGACGCTCCTGCCACATGGATGGCTAGGAGATCCGCCTCCAGGCTGCGCACGAGTGACCAAACGCAGAGAGCTTCCCTGCACAGAGGCATGGAGCGCGTCCCACCCTGGTGGTTTAGGTAGTACATGGTCATGGTATTGTCCGTCTGGACCTGAACCACTTGACCCTGAAGAAATGGAGCAAAGGCGGTGAGGGCTAGATGAACCGCCCGTAGCTCCAGCAGGTTGATATGGCATCGGGACTCCCGAGGAGACCAGAGGCCATGCGCTCTGTGCTCCCTCAGATGGGCACCCCAACCCATCAGAGAGGCATCGGTCGATAGAGAGACCGTCGGCTCGGGGTGGACAAACGGGATGCCCTCCTGCAAATGAGCTGGAATGGTCCACCACTGGAGAGTGTTCCACATCCCCTGGGTCATCGTCACTAGCTGGTCCAATGGATCGCAGTGTTGTGACCACTGGCTGGCCAATCCCCACTGAAGGGGACGCATGTGCCAGCGGGCCCAACGGACCATGGTGGTGCAGGCCACCATGAGACCCAGGAGGCACAGGAAGTCCAGGGCAGGGTGCGATTGCCCAACCAGAAATGATTGGGCAAAGGAGGAAAGAACCTCGGCCCTGTCCGCCGGGAGCCATGCTCTGGCTCGAAGAGAGTCGAGCTCTGCCCCGATGAAAAGAATCACCTGCTTCGGTCTGAGTTCCGACTTGGCCTCGTTGATGAGAAGGCCGATCTGAGAGCAAACCTGGAGGGCCAGATCTCTGGACCGCTCCACCTCCTGTCTGGAGGGGGCTGCTATCAGCCAATCGTCCAGGTACCCAGACCCCTCGGCCCCGGAGGAATGCTGTCACCACTGCCATACATTTGGTGAAGACCCTGGGAGCAAGAGAAAGGCCGAAGGGCATGGCTCGGAACTCATAAAGGGATCCCTCTGCTTGAAAGCGAAGGAATCTCTGGTGAGATGGATAGATAGGGACGTGAAAGAACACGTCCTGTAGGTCCAGAGAACAGAACCACACGCCTCATTCCAGCGATGGTATTATCTGAGCCAGAGTGACCATCCTGAAGGTCCGAGACCTTAGGAACTTGTTTAGGTCGTGCAGGTCAAGAATGGGGCGCCAGCCCCCCCGTCTGTTTTGGGACCAGGAAGTACCTGGACACAAACCCCGGGTCTGAGGGAGGGTCCGCCACCTCTCTGATCACCTCTTTCTCGAGGAGCAGAGCGATGTTGGCTCAGCGAGCCGACAGCGAGGCTGCGAACCCCTTCAAATATGGCTCGGGTGGGGCCTGCTCTAACTCCAGAGGCAGGCCTTTCCACCACTTCCAGCACCCACTGGTCTGTGGTGATAGCGGACCAGGTGGAAAGGAAGTGGCGGAGCCGTCCCCCCAGGGCAGGAAGCAGGACGCTGCCAGAGCTCCAAGGCCGGGCCGACAATGGCCTCGGCCACCGGAAAGGCCTCCGTGGGAGAATCCCCTCGGTGCAATATCTCCGTTAGGGGATACTTGGCCTGCTTGGATACGGGCTCGAGCTGCATCCCGGTGGACTCCGAGATGAGCCTAAGCAAACCCATGAAGGACGATGGGCTATTGTCCAGCGACTGACCTCTGGAGGACTCTAAGTCGGCCTGCCTAGAGAACAGGGAGGAATCGTTGTCCGACTCGGACGAGTCCGCAAAGAGCTGCCTTGCGCCTGAGCCACCCTCCACCTGCCGAGGGCGGTCGGGAGTGAGGGTGACAGACAGCCTATGGGGCAGGCCCTGGGCCGACCGAGAATTCTTGGTCGGGGCCCCAAATTTTGGCTGTGGAGGCGGAGGTTCCACCAGAATCAGTGGGGCAGCCGGTTTTGGTTGAGCAACAGGCCCGGGGGCAGGCACCTCGGCTAGGGCGAGGGGTTGCTTCAGCTGCTCCAGTGACAGCCACTTGATGGCCGGGGAAGGCGACGACGTCGGCTTGCTCCCGGACAGAAGGAGCTGTTGTCACATGAGGTCCTCATAGCGCCGACGCAACTTGCGTCAAAGCCTCTCCTCGTCCGAGGAGGAAGACTAGGATGAGCGGTGACGCTGCTTACTACGGTACTGAGACCGCTTATGTCGAAAGGATCGGCTGGACTGAGAAGATGTCCGAGACCGAGAACCTCGGCGTTTCCAAGGAGGGTTCTGGGGCAGGACGGGGGAGACCCGCTCTCCTCTCGGCTCAGAAGTTTTGACCGTGGACTCCGGAACCGGAGGCACAGGCAAGCCCATGGTAACCTCGATCTCTGCCGGGGGAACCAGGGAGTGAGAGTTTTCGGCTTCACCGGTCGACAACCCGTCCGACGGGTCGAGAAAAATCTCGACTGCGTAGATGGGTGTCTCAGTCAACTGACCTGATGGGGACACCGTGAGGCCAGTGGCCAAAGCCGAAGGGTTGACCGAAGTCGATGGTCGACTACTCGAGGAGGGGGACCTCTCCCGCTCCCAAGAGCGTCGACGGAGGGACCTACCTTTGGAGTCCTTCTTCTTGGACTGAGAGGAAGTCCTGATGGTCCCTCTCCCTTGGTGGAAAGGGACTGACAGAGCTCCTTAAAAGAAGCTGAATAGGAGGATCCCAAGGAGAGCGGGATAAAGGCCACGGCCGAGGAAGACGAAGATGCGGCCTGCGCCGCCTCCTCCTCGAGGGCGATCATCTGCTCGAGCTGTTCCGCTGAGCCAGCCACCGCGGAAACCGTAAGCGGGCCTCCTTCAACTTTACCGCGGTAACGCTTCGGGCGCCCAAGTTGTAATGGGGTAGCGTCTTCCAGGATGTAGACCCGAGGAAGGAAAGAGCACAGGTCGCAGGCCCGCGTGGTTGTGCTCAAGGCCTAAGCAGTAGACGACGGAGTGCGGATCCATCCGAGACATCTTCTGCTCACATGGGCACCTCTGAAAACCGGGAGTCGATTGTCCATCGTGAGCATGAGGGAAATAAATGACCAAGTCTTGAAAACCTTAAAGTTATTTCGGGTAAACCGAAGAAATAGGAACCAGTCTTATACGCAGAGCATTAAGGAGGGAACCTGAGCTTCCAAGCGGTAAGGAAGATCAGGCGTCATGGGTTGGAGCCAAGAGTTTTACCACCCGGGTGGGTGGGAGGAGCCAGCTTGAAGACCTTCCGGCAAGATTTAAAGTGGCAAGGATACCTGCCAGAAAGTGTGGATGAACAACATATCCATGTCCCTAGAAATTTTGTTTGATAAATATTCTCATATTTGTATACATTGTAAGGCATCGTCAGTGGACTGCGGCATGTTGGCCACTGATGGTGGGATCATCCCTGTTGATGGTGTAGAAAAAATGCCATGCCTCTTAGATGGTGGAAGGAGTCTCATCAACGACAGATGAAGATAATGTGCCTCGTTGATGGGGGGTGTTACGCCCGTCGATGAAAGAGGCTTGTTTTTTATATGGAGCCACTACTGATGATAGTCTTGGATGAAGCCTTCATTGACGGGGCATGAGTGGTCCGCTGATGAGAATCATGTAGGAGGCCTCCGTCGACGGTGGATGGGAATTTCGTCAATAAGAAATCATGAAGGAGGCCTCTGTCGATGGTGGATGAGGTGTCCATCAACAGTAATCATGCAGGAGGCCTCCGTCAATGGGGAATGAACCTCCCATTGATGGGAAATATGTAGGAGGCCTCAGTCGACGATGGATGAACATTCCGTCAATGAGAATCATGTAGGAGGCCTCTGTCGATGGTGGATGAGTATTCCATCAATGAGAGATCATGAAGGAGGCCTCTGTCAATGGGGAATGACCCTCCTGTCGATGAGAAGTATGCAGGAGGCCTCCGTTGATGGGGAATGAACCTCCCATTGACGAGAAATGTGTAGGAGGCCTCCGTCAATGAGAAGTATGCAGGAGGCCTCCATCGATGGGGAATGAGCCTCCCGTCAGTGAGAAGTGTGTAGGAGGCCACCGTCGATGGGGAATGACCTCCTCCTCCCCGTTGACGAGAAATATGCAGGAGGCCTCAGTCGACGGGGATTATGCAGCCATAGATGGGAATAGAATGCAAGCCTCATCTGTGATGAAGATGATGTAATAATGCCTGCCATTGAGGGGGTGTTTGCCCTCATCGATTCCTTAGTATACATAACTGCTGAAAGGCGGTCAGACAGGACTTACGTGACTGTTGGAAGGCGGTCGGACAGGACTTTAGGTGAAGGTATTTCCTACCCTGTTTTGTTTCTTGAAGAGGACTGTGAAGTTTTGGAGCCCTTTGATCGAGTGCCCTGAGCCTGTAACAGGGAAACATCCATTGTAGAGTTCTAGGTAGAGCACAGGAATATGGTGCCATCTGTGAAGCCCAGGCACCCCAATCTATGGGTTCAATCCAAGTTGTAGACTGCTGGCCAAAGTGTAAGCTGCTCTCAGAGCTGAAGCCGGCTGGAAAATGAACGGAGACTACCAGGGACCACCCACTTTTATAGGCTCAGCCCAGGAAGTGAGGTCGTGTAGGTGGTCCCTGGTGTGGAGACTGCTAGAAGAGACTGCCGAGTTAGAGTGCCACCTATCGGGAACTCCCAGAAGTAATAACTTACTGCAAGAGACCATTCCATGGAAGATCTACTGTTACAGGTGAGTAACCTGTTTTTCTAGAGACGTGGATATGTCGCTCATCCACACTTGTTGGTAGACTCCTAACAGTTCTCTGGGAGGAGGGAGGCGAGATGCACACCCCCTACTTAGGGAAGAGGAACTGGAGAACTGAGGTTCCAAAACCAGCATCCCAGTGTGATTCAAGGTCAATGTGGTAATGGGAAATGAAGGTATGTGCTGACTTCTAGGTAGCAGCTCTGCAGATTTCCTGGATAGGGTCATCCCTAGAAGCAGCCACCGACACAGCAGTATGGCGGGTGGAATGAGCCCCTAGCCCAATGGGAGACTCCATACCCGCCAACCTATAGCAGAGGTCAATGCAAGATGTAATTCATCGAGCTACTGTTTGCTTGGCTGCAGGTCTGACAGGTGCGGCTTCAGCATAGGTGACAAAGAGCTGGCAAAACTCTCCCCAAACTTATGCCGTTCACTCTTTGTAATAGGTGAGCGTTCATCTCAGGTCCAAAGTATGGAGCCTGTACTCGGCCTCCGAGGTGTGACTGGGGTAGAAGACCGGCCGAGTAATCATCTGGTTAAGGTGAAACGCCGACACCACCTTCAGAAGGAATTTCAGGTAGGGGCACAGGACAACCTTGTCCCTGTGGAACACCAAGTAAGGAGACTTTATAGAGAGTGCCTGTAACTCCCCAGTCCTTCTGACTGATGTGATAGCCACCAAGAAAGCGGTCTTCCACAAGTGTGACATCTTACATTTGTGCACAGGTTCGAATGACTTGCCCATGAGCTTTGCCAAAATCTGCAGTAAATCCCACGGAGGTGGAGGTTCATGCACTGGAGGGGATATGTGATCTAGGCCCTTGAAAAGGCACCAGACCACCTTCTCCTGCACCACTGACTGCTGACCGGCCACGCCCGGTAAGCAGAGATGGCTGCTAGGTGCACCTTTAGGATCGCCGACCACAGCCCCTGCTGAGGGAGAGACCAAAGGTAGTCCATAATGCTAGCCACTGGGCAGGATGAGGGGTCCAATCCTTTGCCCTGACACCAGATGGAGAATCTCTTTCATTTAAAGGCATATCATTTTCTCGTTGATTCCTTACGGGATGCCTCAACAACGTTGAGGGCCTTGTCAGAGAGACTCAGGGCCTGGAACTCTAACCGCTCTGGAATCAGGCTGTTGGGTGCTGAGATTGAAAGGTCCAGATGGAATACCTTCCCCTGACTGAGAGCAGGTCTGGGCGTGCTGGAAGCCACCTCGGGAGCCTGGAGCAGAGGCTGAGGAGATCTGGATACCAGAACTGGCACAGCCAGTCTGGGGCTACCAGAATCACCTGCGCCTTGTCCCTCCTGACCTTGATGAGCACTCTGTGGATCAAGGGGAGTGGAGGGAAGACGTAGAAGAGGCCTGGGGTCCAAATCCTCAAGAAGGCATCCCACTGCAGCGAACCCTGCTGAGGGGAGCAGGTATGGAACAGCCTCAGCATCACATTCTCCCTGGAGGCAGAGGGAGAACAGATTGTGTACTATCTCTCGGAGGAGAGACCACTCGTGAGATGCCCCGCCCATCAGGATGAGGGCATCAGCCAGTCAATTCAAGACTTCTACCACATGAATGGCAAGGAGATCTGCCTCCATTCTGAGCACAAGTGACAAAATGCGGAGAGCTTCCTTGCACAGAGGCAAGGAGCACGTCCTGCCCTGCCTGTTGAGATAATACATGGTCGTGGTGTTGTCCGTCTGGTCTTGGGCCACTTGACCCCGAAGAAATGGAGCGAAGGTGGTCAGCGCTAGATGGACCACTCGGAGCTCCAGCAGGTTGATGCAGCATTGAGACTCCTGAGGGGACCAAAGCCTGTGTTCCCCCAGATGGGCACTTCAACCCATCAGAGAGGTGTCAGTCGTCAGAGTGACCATCGGCTCAGGGCGGACAAATGGGAAGGGACGAGTCAACACTGGAAGCTGTCCCACATCCTCTGGGTCACAGAGATCAGCTAGTCGAGATGACCTGATCACTGAGACCACTGGTTGGCCAGTTCCCACTGAAGGGAATGCATATGCCTGCAGGCCCAATGGACCATGCTGGTGCAGGCCGCCATGCAGCCCCGAAGTCGCAGGAAGTCCTGGGAGGGCGCAGCTGCCCAACCAGAAATGACTGGGCAAAGGAGAAAAGAACTTCCACCCTGTCCACCAGGAGCAGAGCTCTGGCTCGGCAGGAGTTGAGCTCTGCCCCGATGAACTGAATCACTTGCGCAGGTATGAGTTCCGACTTGGCCTCATTGATCAGGAGACCAAGTTCTGCACAAGTCTGGAGGGCCAGATCCCTGGACTGCTCCACCTCCAACCTGGAGGGACCCGCTATCAGCCAGTCATCCAGGTAAGGGTACACCCAGACCCCTCAGTGCCTCAGGTAAGTCGCCACCACTGGCATGCATTTGGTGAAGACCATAGGGGCTGAAGATAGGCCGAAGGGCATGGCCTGGAACTCGAAGAGGATTTCTTCTGCTCTGAAGCGGAGGAACCATCAATGGGACGGATGGATTGGGATGTGAAAGAACGCATCCTGATGAACTAGGGGGCAGAAACACATTCCTTGCTCCAGGGATGGTGTGATCTGAGCCAGAGTTATCATCTGGAAAGTGCGGGACCTGAGAAACCCATTCAGGTCATGCAGATCTAGAATGGGGCACCAGCTCCCTATCCGCTTTGGCACCAGGAAGTACCTGGAGACAAACCCTGGGTCTGAAGGAGAGTCTGCTACTGGGTGCACCACCTCCTCTAGGAGGAGCTGGCCCAGGTCTGCTCTGAGAGCTGCCTGAGAAGCTGTGGACACCTGATCCCTCCGTGGGGCACAGGCTTGGTACAGAGGGACCAGCTTGAATTCCAGAGGCAGGCCTTGACCGACCACTTCCAAAACCCACTGGTTCAGAGTAATGGACCAAGTAGAAATAAAGTGGCTGAGCAGTCCCCCCACAGGAGGACCCAGGTGAGGCATGACGGAGTTAAGGGAGGCACCCCGACAACCCGTCACTGGGCAGACTTGGAGGAGTGTCCAGTGGGAGGACTTCTGGGACCTTCCCCCCCCAGGCTTCCTTAAGAAGGAGGCCACAGACTTGGTCCAAGGGTGCCAAGTCTGAGCCTGCTGGCCCTGCTGCTGGAGTTACTGCTGGACTTGTCTGGTCACAGGGGTGGAGGAGCGAAAGGGCTTGCGGTTAGCACGCTAGAAGCCCTTGACCTTTTGGGCAGATGTAGTAGAATCCAAGGTGGCACTGGACTTCTCCATGTGTTGGAGGTGACCCTCCACGCCAGGCCCAAAGTACACAAAAAGGGAACATCTGCCAACTTGTGCTGCATATCTGCCATGAAGATCGAGATGTGGAGCCAAGCTGTGCAGCACATGGCCACTGCGGTCGCTACCGAGCGGGCACAAGAATTGCCAATGTCCAGATCCATCTGGAGCTGATGTTTGGCCACCACCCTCCCCTGGTCCTGGACCTGCCTGACTGCGGTCTGGAGGTCAGCCAGGAGATGAGGGATCACCTCATCCAGGGAGCTCAAGAGGGCATGAGAGAAATGTGCCATGATAACGGCCAAGCTGGCCTGACAAAGGCCTAGACAGGAAGCTGCATAGCCCTTTCCAGAGTGGTCGAACTTCTTGGAGTCCCTGTCCGGGGGGTCTATCTGCATCTCCCTTGTTGCCTGAACACCGGAAAATGGAGTCAGCCACCAAACCCACCACAGAGAGGTGCGCTGTAAAGCCTGACAGGGACCATACAGGCACCGCATATTTGTGAGCCATGTGAGCAGAAGGCGCAGGACATGAAGCGGGATGCTGCCACAGCTCCAAGGCTGGGCCCACAATGGCCTCAGCCACTGGGAAGGCCTCCACAGGAGAGTCCACCTTATCCAGAATCTCTGTGAGGGGATACTTAGCCTGTTTCTGCACAGGCTCCAGCTCCATCCCTGTGGACTTGGAGATGAGCTGACAAATGCCCATCAGCAAAGAAGGGCCCTCGTCAACGGAAAAAATAAAATCCAAGGACTCCATGTCCACCAGATGGGAGACCATGGAGGAGTCCTTGGACTCTGAGGATTCCACATATAGTGGGTGCGCCCCCTCCCCCAAGTCACTCTCCACCCTCCTTGGGTGGTCGGGAGTGAGAGTGACCGACCGCCTATGAGGCAAGCCTTGAGCCGACCGAGAATCCTTGGTCAGTGCCCCAGACTTGGGCTGCTCGGGTGGTGGCTCCACCCGAATTAGTGGAGTGGCCGGGTTCAGCTAGGCCAGCAGTGCAACAACTGGCACCTCGGTGGAGGTGGCCGATGTCAGTTGCTCTGGTGAGAGCCATTTTATGGCTGGAGTTGAAATCAGGGTCGGGTTGGATCCAGATGGGACCAATTGCTGCCACATAAGATCTTCGTAGCATTGACACAATTTGCACCGAAGCCTTTCCTCACTCGATGAAGATGAGGATGATGAGTGGCAATGCTGCTTGCCATGACGTCAGGACCAAGACCGATGATGGTGGGACTTTCTTGACATTGAAATCAAGGAGTGGAACTGAGACCTCGACCGTATGTGAGAAAACCCTCGGCTCTGGGTCCAGCTCCTTGGATGCTGGGTCCTGCCTAACATTCTGGGCCGACCCTTCTGAAGGCACCGAGAGTACCGGCGTTCGGAAAAGAGAGTCGTCGGCTGGATCAGGTGACTCCTTCCTGAGCGGCTTGAGAAATATCTCAGCCATGTTGACAGGCATTTTAGCCGACTGGTTCGACAGGGACACCGTAAAACCAGTGGCCTCGGCCACGACCAAAGTCGAAACAGGGTTCTCCTGTGAGCAGGACCGCTTCTGGTCCCATGAACGTCGACGAGTCGACTTGTCTTTCTTTGACTCCTTCTTCTTACAGCGTAAAACATGGGACCCTGAAGGGCTCTCTCCCTTAGTGTAGAGAGAGACAGACACAACTCCTTGAAGGAAGCCGAATAGGAGGATCTGAGGTGCAGAGGAATAAAGGCCGATGCCAAAGAGGAGCTCGCCGCGGCCTGAACCACCTCCTCCTAGAGGGCCTTGAGCTGTTCCAACTGCTCGGTGGACCCCACAGTTGTGGAGACCACCCAACGGGCCTCCTTTGATTTGACCAGCGGGAAACGCTTTTCTGGTCACCCCAAGTGAAGTTGGGCAGTGCGGTCTTCGAGCACATTCGGGGTAAACGACCGACAGAATTCGCAAGCCTGTGGAACATGGTCTAACCCCAGGCAATAAACACATGAGGTGTGTGGATCCAAGTGAGACATCTTCTGCCTGCAGCGGCACCGGTGAAACCTGGGGGTCAATTTTTCCTGCAGATGTAATTGGGAAATGAGCAAATTGCACTCTAGAGAGCTTGAGGATCAGTTTTGGAAGCAAATCTGAAGATTCTGAAGCCAGGGCCTACTACACATGGGAGCACTATGGAGGGAACCTGAACATTCCAGCGGAAAGGAAGATCTGGCCTCATGGGGCGGAGCAGAGAGTTATACCACCTGCTTGGGTGGAAGAAGCCAGTCTGGAGACTTTTTCCAGCACATCTTAAAGTGGCAAGGTACCTGCCAACAAGTGTGGATGAACAACATATCCACGTCCCTAGAAGTAAGGCTTAGTAAAATGTTGTTAAAGTGTTTAATGTTCATAATTTGCACTGTAGGTACTGTACACTACTATTGAAATCACATATTTAAACATTAAATCTGGGGGTTAATGGGGCTGGCAGTATAGTCTTGAGTTTAGTGTAACAAACTATGAATGAACTGGGTACATCCAGCAGACTTGGGTTTGATTCACACAACCTCCACTAGCATACTAGGCTTTCTAGGCTTCATCCCTTTCCCTACGCTCCTTCCACACCTTGGATGGGACAATCCTCAAGGACACTTCCTCATTCAGATATCCTGGGGTTCGGTTGGACCAGCACCTCAGCTTTTCTGGCCACATCGATGCTATTCTGCAAAAACTGTGCCCCAAGCTTGGTGCCCTATACAGGAACTGTAGTTGCATTCCTCCTACAGTGCAGCGTGAACTGGTCCAGAAGATGATACTCCCCATTTTTGAGTACTGTGACGTAGTCTATGGTGCCACTCCCAAATCCTCCCTGACCAGACTGAACTCTCTCTTTAACTTCTGTCGTGTCACCCTTGGTGCCCCATCTCGTACTCATCACTGCAACCTCTACCATGGCCCTGTCCTTTCCCCCACTTGCTAACAGGCGTATCACTCATTGCAGCAAACTTACTTCCAAATTCTGGTTTTGGGAACTCCCTACTTATCTGTCATGCTCCATCTCTACCCCCCCCCACCCTTTCACTCCCTCAGATCCGCTGATCCTCGCACCCTGCTAGTCCCCCACAGTTCCACTATCATAGGACAGACTGGTTTCTCCAACTGCTTCCCAAAACTCTGGAACTCTCTACCCACCCAAATACGGCACTTCTCCTCCTCCTCCTCCTCCCTTGCATCTGCACTGCACTGCCTAACTATCTCTCCTTTAGCTGCTCCTGCTTTAATCCGTCTTAAGCTACCTTCCTTGAGCCTGTATCCACAGCTCAATACCTACATCTCGACCTATAAAGCCCACCTATTTTCCACACCTACTATCCCCCTGCTATCAACCTGCCTCCCTCCCCCCTCCTCCAATGGTCTATGCCTAGTTCTGCCCCTGGCAGGATTCTCAACATCCTGGGGGGTTAGATCTAGGCAAGACCTTCCCCTTCCTAACCTACCTAACCCCTCCCTGTTCCTTCTCTACTCAAAACGCCATCACCTGGTTCTGCCCAAGGTTGAGTTCTCGGTCTTCTGGTCCCTCCATGTACTCCTTTGCATTTAAATTGCCTGCCCCAAACCCTGTTAAGTCCTAGTTGCTGGCTAACAGGGCTATTGCCTCATCGCACCACATACTGGTTCTAAATCACCTCTCATCTTGATAAGAATCCATTCTGGCAGTAGTCTTGGCCCCTTTTGCCTTGACCCCCTCTGCTTCTCCTTCCCCTTCTTAGCCCTCAGTCCCTTACTCTCCCTCCAAATGGCACTTAAATTGTTTTGTTCCTTGAATGTATGTATACCAGTGTGTAATTGTAACTGCTAATCCAACAGTATGGTGATGACCTTGTTGTCTATTCTCTGTATACTTCCTCCTTGGATGTAACTGTAACTCTATGTATAATCACTGCTTTCACACTCTGTAAACCCCAGGTAACGAGCAACCTGTTGTTCAGTGTGCCTTCCTGGTGAAATATTTCAATAAATAAAAAAAATACTGTGTGTCTCTGAGGGTCAAGTTAACATAAAAAGAAGAGAAGATTCTTCCATGGTCTCTGTCAATCATAATGACAGATTCACACAAATGACAGACATGTCAATTTTTAGAGTCAAAAAGTACAACATTAACTGTGCTATGATAGTTGGAAGGGCTCATTTTGAGTAAATTAGCTTTGTGAAACAAATGGCTGTTATGAAATCCAGTGCTGCTAATTGTATGAATTATATGACAACATCCGCATTATGTTGAGGGGATGGAAAAACACAGGAAGGTGAACAGCCTTATTCAGAGTGAAGTCAGAAATCAGCTGAGAGAGAAAATGTGAGCTGGTACATAAAGACACGAAGTCTGTGTGAGAGGCTTTTGGCACCATTCATTTCTGCTTAAAGCTGAACCAGCATAATATTTTATGGTGATTTACATATATAGCCCATGATGCTTCACATTATGGGGGTATGTGTGATTTTGTAGTAATTATATGACTGCCTATTCTTCTGCTTTGTCGACGGAGTTCTGTTGCTTCAGCATTGTTTTCATTTCAGTGCTGCCTTTATCACGATGATCTGCAAAAAAAAAAAAAAATGGATAGAGCATATCAGGCTAAAACTACTATGATGTACAGCTGCCTTTGAATATGATGAATTAAATCAGAATTTTCTATTCTAGTGTGTAAGAGACAGAAGAAACGTTTAAGCAGCAAACATATATAAGGGCTGGCCCAGTAGTGCGGAGGGCTGAGGTACTATGGAGCCCCTTATGTCTCACCATGTCAGCAACCTGAGTTCAGGAACGAGCTCGGGTTGCTGGGGGATGAAGTGAGCAGTTGACAGGCAGCTCTCCTCTCTTGGGCATGAGTGGTTTGCTGTTCCACCTCTTGGCTGCTACCAGGTGGAACCGTGGTTGTAGCACCAATGCTGGGAGGGGCTAGATTGATGTCTGATGGGTGGATGGAGACTGCAGTTCCAGAGTGCACATGCATCTCCATGCGGATGCGCTTCTGCGCTGCACCACAGCTGCAGGACTATTTGAAGAAAATTCAGGAGGAAAATGGAAGGGGGACCGGGCTTCATGATATAACTAACTCATAGACAGAGCACTCTTTTACAAGGTGAAACTTTGAAGCATTCCTGTGTTGTGCTGTGTTCAATACCATACGGATGGATTTATTTTTTGGCTGTAGGGTGGTAACCGACTATATATTTTTTGTTACTATAACACATGGCACCGACCTACCACCTCCCTCATTTTTTGGCTGAAACTGGAGACGTTAACCTTCTGCACTGCTTGCATTTCTATATGTATTTGCCCCTCCTTTCACCCCTTTCACACCACCCAGATCTCTACCCCAAGTACGTCCCTGATTGATTTACTTATGCTTTGCTTTCTTGCTCTATTTTTTCTCTTCTTTTCTTTGTACTCATGTGCACCTACAACTTTTATAAGGTATATACTTTCTACCTGCACTAATGAGGTAAGTATACTAGATATGAAACAGTAAATGGACCAGATGTCTCTATGTGATAAGCATCTCTAAATGTGTCAGGATCCTTGTAGACTCCTTATAGTACACCTTTTATGCCTGTAGTCATGTATATTGTATTTTCTTAATATTTCTGTTTTGTACTCTGTACGAAACTGAAAACCATATAAACAAGAACATTCAGTGAACACACAACAACATCCGCATTATGCTGAGGGGCGTAAAAACACAGGAAGGTAACAGTCTTATTCAGAGTGAAGTCAGAAACCAGCTTAGAGAGGAAATGTGAGTTGGTGCATAAAGACACCTGATACAGCTAGAAAGTGAGGCACAGAGGGTTTGCCACCAAAGCCTGAAGCTCAGACACTTGCCAAGCTGAAGTAATGGTCACAAAGAGCAGCATCTTCCAGTACTGGAAACAGTCAGTTCAAAGGGGGACTTTGTAAGGGATTCCAGAACTCAAGTGAAGCTCCCACATAGGAACCAGTTTAAGCACTGGGGTATGCACATGCAATATTCTCTAAATAAGATACCTTTTAACTTCTGGATTACCCTTGGGCATGTATTCAATTACCTGACTAGTTTGGATCTCCTGATATTTAATATTACGTACTGTATGTAATTTTCATCTAATCTATAGTTCCTTTGTATTGTACTTTTGTTGTACTTTGTATGCTTATATCATATATTATTGCCTAGTTTCACTTTCTCCACTTTGTAATCTTACAGGTTGCATCTGAAAATAGGCATGTATTTGTCTAGTGTGTTTACCTGGGCAATAAAAACTACATCAATTACTAATTAATTAGCTAACGAACTAACTGAACCTCCAGCACTGTTCCAATTGAGCCAATGTCTTGCCCTGTATGAGCACATGAATTGCTGAGGTGGCCAGAATGTTGACCTTCACAAAGGAGTACACCATGCCAGAGTTCAAGTGGGACAGGAAATAATCTGGGAGTGGGACTTGCTCTGGTGGCAGCAGAGTCGAATTATAAAAGAAGTCTGAAATGAGAACTATTTTGAACCGAGAACTTTACTGATATCACACAAAGACTTCCCTCTTCTGGCACAATATCCATATCTGGGTTCTCTGATATACGTTTGATTTTTGTTCAAAGAATTTTCGTGGTTTTATTGGGGGGGGAGAAGGGCATTGGTTTGCTGTACATTAGGTCAGTGGTTGGTTGATCAGTGTATCTGCATAGTTAATTTTTACTGTTTAGGGCAGTATGTATGTTTGGATGTGTGTATAGGGTTTAGACTGAGTGAGCGAAGGGTTGTGTGGTTTTAAGTTTCAGGTCTGAATTATAAGAATAGGCTACTGTTTTAGGGTGTTAGTGGACTGCCGGTAGAACAATGTATATGAGCCCCAGCCCCTAAGGCTTAGCTTCTCTCCATCCCAGCTGCTGGACCTCCATCCCTTCAATGACTAACCCCGCCAGAAGTTGCTTATAGGCTCTGTTGTGAGGTTGGCATTGTGAGAAGGCAGAATGGCAGGCAGCGGGGTGTGAGGGCTGCCAAGGACTAGGAGGTGCCCTGGGGCAAAATGAGAGCTGGGAAGAGACCATACGTGTTTGATTCCCATATCCAGGGCTCCCACTAGACTGAGGGGGCAGGCAGTCTTTAGGCCAGAAACTTCTGCCAGTCCACTTTGGGCAGCACTTTGCAATGCAAGATCAATCAGGAACAAGACTACAGTTATAGCAGACTTAATTTCCTTGGTTGATCTGGCTTGCATCACAGAGACTGGTTGGATTCTCTGTGGTTCACTGCCCGAGGGGGGATCGGGGAGACAGGACAATATGTTTTAGATCCAATCCGAACATTTCCCTCAGTGGGCTTTACTTCATCATTTGAATGTGCAGCCAAATGATGGGGTCCAGATGCAGATGCATAATGCTTCGGTACAAGAGGAAGTTTCTGCAGGAGGACATAGACTTAGTCAGTGAAAGAGTATTGGAGTCATCCAGATGGTTGGTTCTGGGTGATTTCAATGCTAGATCGACAACAAACTCTTGCAGTTCAGACAAGGCTTCCTCTGGATGACGGATTTGCTTGGCCTTGAACAAGCTGTTACTGCTGCAACCCACTGACATGGTCATGCCTTGGACTTAGTAGTCTCACTTGGGCTTAAGGTAAGTAATCTTGAGATTGATCTGGTTGTATGGTCATATCATTGCACATGAAGTTTGCATTGGGAGTCCCCCCATAGTAGTCCTCCCCCTGTAGAGATGGCCTGCTATTGCCCTTTGAGGGGGTTGTCTTCAGCAGGACTCCAGGTGGTACAGGACCTCTCAGATGTGATGGCTGGTACCAGTGTGTATACAACCCAGGTCTTCTTGCTTGAGATACTGTGGTCTGATGGGGAGCTCAGGGAGATGAAGACCGGAGATCAGAGGTGCAGCATTGTTGACAGAAGTCTGGGACTGGTTTGGCGGAGGTCTGGGAATGAGGAGGACAAACTGACTTTGTGAACTCACTGCAGTGAGTATCAAACTGCACTCTCCCATAAGTCGGCAGTATTCCTGTCAGCAGAAATTGCTTTAGGGAGGAACAGACCAGTTTAGCTCATTTGGGCTATGCATAGGTTACTCCATCCTTCCTGTTTGCAGCTGAAAAGAGTAGTTTCTGTTACCAAGTGTGAAGAGTTCACTTAGTTTTTCTCTGATAGAGTGTCTTCTGTCAGATCTGGGATTTCCCCCAACGAGGCTGTCATGGCCCCCACAGTGGAGAGACACTGTCGTTAGGAACACTCTTCTCTGGAAGGAATTTATTCCAGTGGGGGTGGAAGAGGTCTGTGCGGTAAATCTCGAAGTTGTGGCCCACTTGTTGTGAACTAGACTTGAACCTGATCTATCTCCTTGTGGGCTGTGTGCTCTCTCGGAGGAGTCCTTCTTTAGCACCTTAACATTGGCACTAGTGAAGCTCCTTCTGAAGAAACCAGTCTTGGACCCAGACTGCTTGGTGAAATACAGACCAGTCTCTAATCTCCCCTTTCTGGAAAGGTTACTGAGGAGAAAGCAGCTCTACAGCTTGAAGCACATCTCATGACCTTTGACATCTATAAGCCTCTCCAGAAGAGATTCCGATCCAGACACAGCACGGAGACTGTGCTGGTCAGAGTACACAATGACCTCCTCATGAGCTGAAGTTCTGGGTGCAATAGACAGCCCTGCTTTTGCAACAAGAATCCCTCTCACAGAGGAAGCAGAACTGGCGGGGGCGGGGGGGTTCCTTATAACTGCAATAACAGCATGAACTAATTCTGTCTGGACCAGGAAGGGGCCACGAATATCAGTATCACCACTTCTACCCACAATTTGACTAGTACACGCCATATTCGTGGGATTGGTGGAAAAGTGAACAGATACCTCTCCTTCCAGGAAAGGGATGATACATTACACCAGAAAACCGCAAGCCCTAGAGCAAGCAAGCAGAAATGCAGCAGTTTTGCATTGGGTGGGGAAGCAAAAATGTCCAACTTTGGATGGCCCAGTGGCTGACCAGGTCTGGACTGCAACTGTGGCATCCCTGAGTTCTAGCTCATGAGACTCAGCCACCAAATGACTAAAATATTCCCCCAATATGCTCAGAGACACAGAAAGAAAGACTACGTTTATTAACATATTGTGTACCGGAGCTCATGCGAAAACCACATGACTTCCCTGCAGAGGGTGTGGGTGTGGGTACCTCCTTGTTTGTTGATGTAATGCATGACACACATATTGTTCACCTGGACTAGAAGCAGGTGGCCATGAATGTCAGACAAGAAAGAACAGCCACCTGCAGAATATGAATGTTTGGGGGGGGGGAAGGGGTGCTGCTGAGCAGCTCAGTGGGAGGCAGCAATTTTGAAGAGCTCCTAAAAAAACTTCATAACATTTAAAATTAAAGCTGCCTTTCTGGTATTTTTCACCTGTCTTCTTGACCCTACCGAGTCTCAGTAGCCATGAGAAGCGAGCCATGGGAGAAACAAAGGCAATCTCGGCTGCATCGGCAGAGTTCTTTCGCGAGAGGCAAGAGATGTTGGGCCTGCAAGGAATGGCGACATGGCATACTGGTTCTGAAGTTACGGGAGATGTTTCACTTGCGACGGTGCACACAACTTTGATGTAGCTTGTACCAGTCAGTGCAAGATCTAGACAAAAAGTTTGATGCACTTACACCTAGAGAGTGGTGGCCCTGGAGACCACCCTTGCTGTGGCTGTCCAGAAAACTGCAAAGCTAGAAACTAATACGAGCAAAACCATGGACGTTGCCACCAAACCAATAAAAGACAATACATGGCAGAGACAAACAGACAGTAGAAAATCAAGTCTGCGAGCGGAACTTAAGAATTTTAGGGCTCCCAGAAGCAGCTGAGGGGGATGACTCCCTGGAGTTTGTGCAGAAAATTCTGCCAGGCTTGTTGGGCTTTGGCGAGGAGGAACCCCAGTTGTCCCTTGAAAGGGCCTACAGGCTTACACCACAAAGAGGTTGTCAACGAAGTCCAGTCCTCGCACTGTGATTGTCGTTTGTTCTGGAGTTGGAGACAGAGACAGAGTACTGGCAGTGGTGAGGAGAAGGAGGAGGCTGTGATATGGGGAGGCTGAGCTCTCTATCTTTCCCGGCCTCTCCTATGGAACTAGGCAGAAGCGTAAAGGCTATGATGGAGTGAGGAGTCTACTGCGCCTTTTGCAGATCCCGCATCAAGTGCTATTTCCAGCCCGCCTCAGACTGGTCTGGCAGGGTAAAACCTATCTCTTCGGGTCTCTGGAGGAGGTGGTCAAGATTTTCCTGCTGATTGAGCAGAAGTCAGGATGAAAGGGAATGAAGGGAATACAGATTTGGAAGAGGATACAGTGACTAAAGCTTTATTTCGGTTTATTATTGCTGGGATATTCCTTATTTGGCAAGATGTGTTTGAGGGAGCATGGGGCTCTACAGTGCCTTTATTCTTTTCTTTTATATTGTGGGATACCCCCTATTGTGGAAATGTGTAGCAGAGAACTGTAGGGGCTAACCACTGAGGACTTGTAATATGGTCTATTCGGACACTGGTTAGGCAAGTTATATGCCTTTTTCATTTTCTACTTGGGACGATTGCCCTGGAATGCCTAAGGTACAGTAATAACCACCTAAAAGAACATGGCCCATACTAAGTTATAACAAGTTTGTTCTCCCACTGGCCTAATAGTTGCTTAAGGGATGGGGTGCGACTTTTTATATGATTATTACTGTTACTAGACTAAAGGACATGATGTAAGGTAACTATCTGTAGAAGTAACTCTGTTGGCAAAGTTGAAGTTTAAGGGAAGATACAGTATTTTCTGAAAATGTCCGCAGAGGGATGTGGGTCGTCTGGCCTATGTGAGTCATTCAATCTACACGTTGAGTGGCCTGAATAAAGCTGGCCGGTTTAGGTACCCCCGGGGATACCTCCAGGGCTGCAGGCTTTTGTTACAGTTTAAATGTTATTTTATTAATTGGTACTTCCCCATTATGGAACTGTATTTTGGGGTGTCTTCTGAACCTGTGTAGGAATGTTAACTAATTTGTATATGGCTAAATCTATGTTATGGATTCACCCATGTAATAATGCTTTTGTGAGCTGGTTTTCTTACATAATGCTCAATAAAAACATAATGCAAAAAAAAATATGAATGTGGAGAGAGCATTGGTTGAGGGACCAGGTACCCTGGTATTGAAAGTATCCCAAATGGGCCTCCCATCCCCTCCTTGATTCATGTGAGGTCAGGACAGAGGGGATCAGGTAACAGAAAAGGACCCCTATTAGGAGCTGGGTGTGATCCTGCCTCCATGACAAAACCCTGTGCAATGGTTCCATGACTAGAATGGGGTGATTATGTGCACTGATTGCCTTGGCCCACCGAGTACACTGTGGTATGTGCAGATGAAGGTATGCCATGGGGATTGTCACAATGGCAGCCACCATCAAACCTAGAAGTCTTAGCAAGCACATGGCAGAGACTTGGGTGCATGAAGCCACAAGAGTTGTTTGTGCCAGGAGACTGTCTACCCAGGGTTCCAGCCTGAGCTATGGTCATATCCAGGACCATGCTAATAAATTTCAGGTGTTGGGATGGAATTACAATGAGTTTGGATTCTTTGACTAAAAAACCCAGTTAATCAAACAACAGGTGGATCTCAGACAAAATCACTTAAATCTGAGGTGGCACTTTCAGAAGCCAGTTATTCACATATGGGAAAGCATACAGGGCACTTGGCAAAGAATCATGGCCATCACACATAAGCACTTGATGAATACCTATGATGCAAAGTGTAGGTTATCATCCTCATCCTCATTATCCTCCTTCTCCAGATCCTGGAGGCCAGGATCCTATTCTTCCTCCTCCTCCTCATTTCAAGGAAGGGGAACAGAATGCTTTTGTATTTGATGAGGCATTGACAGAAGAAGTGTGGGTTCCATGATAGGGGCTGATTAAAAACTAGCCAATGCCCCATCATCAGTGAGACCAACACAAAAGGATGCAGCATTGGCAATGCTGTGACTGTCAACAGCACGGATGGTAGCAGGTAGACAGCGCCTGTGGGCATGGTTGATGACACAAGTGATGATGGGCCAGTGCCAGTTGTCTATGACTGGAACCCAGTATCAGTGGGACAGCCTGAGCCAGACTCCAACCTTCATGTAAAAATGATGTTTGGGGAAGATTTTGGTTTATTGGAGGATGCTGATGTGGCCTTTAACATACTCTCTCATCCTGTCTGCAACAGGGACCTGGATCTGGAGGAGGAATTGTCCTTGGATTGTTTACTCAGGTGATGCTCAGAAAATGCCTTTTTCAGCTTTTCTACAGTGAGGTCAGAGGAGTTGTAAGAGTCCTCCATATTGACTGGAGGCTGTAGGAAAGGAATGCCTGCCAAAATCAAATTTAAACTTGTGGTCCTTGCTGGTGGGGGTCTCCAGCAGTCGTTGGTGGTGAGGGCCTTGAAGTAGAAGTGTCTCTGCCCTCATGACACCCTTGCTGCTCCCTTGTTGAACTGTGAAGATCTGCATTGCTGAGATGCCCTTCCTCTCCAGGGCCAAAGAGGCTGGCACCAAGAATGAGACATAGACCTGCTTATGCTTGATAGCCAGCATAAAGTGTGAGGTAGCACAGTGTAGTGATTAAGGGAAATGAGCTGTACATCGGGAAAACTTGGTTTGAATCCCACAGCCACCACTTGCATAATGTGTGACCATACGCAAGTCACTTCCTTGTGCTCCCAGGATGCACCTGTAAACAAGCCTTGGCTTAGTGAATCTTTCCTGGAAAAAAATTGTAAAATTAAAATAAAAATAGACATGTGGACAGCTTCGGCCAAGCCCTATGGTGCATGCAGACGACTGTAGTCATCGAACGGATGCAAGAACTGTCCATGTCCAAGGCTGTTTGAAGCTGGTGCTTAGCAAGAATGGAGCCATGATCTTGGGTTTGTTGGGCTACAACCTGCTTGTCAACAGGAAGTAGGGAGAGGGAGTTGCCAACCATTCCAAAGTGGGAATGGTCAAAGTGAGACCAAGTGAGGAGGCTGTGTAGACTTTTTTGGCCACGTAATCCAATGCCTTGGATTCCTTATTTGGTGGCTTATTCACATCCTCCGAAACCAGGTCCATCATGAAGGGGTGGTCAGAGAACCCTGAAAGGGTGCCCATAGGAACCACATACATTCAGACCATCCATGAGGGGGATGCCAGGCAGGATGCTGTGTGCTGACAAAGCTCCACAGCTGGTCCCAAGGTGCCCCCCCAGCCACTGGAAAGGTGATCTCTGGGCAATAGTCTTTGTCAAGGATGTTGGTGAATGGGTATTTAGCCCACTTCTGAACCTGATCCAAAGGGACTTCCACAGATTCTGACATCAAGTGGAACAAGGTTCCAAAGGAAGTGAAGCTCAATGAGGCTGATCAACCATCTGAGGAATTTGGGTCAAAGGGCTGGATTCTGCTTAAGGTCATTGAGGACTCACCCTCTGAATCTGATGACTCTTCAAACACAGACCTGGAACTCTTCTCACCGTGGACCACCTCAGAGCCCTGGGTGACTTCCATGGACAAGCGACCCAGCAGGCCAGTAGCAGGGTGGGACTCCTTGGCAAGCATCTCAGATCGCAACTGCAGTAGAAGAACTTCCACCTTCAGCAGGGAAGAGGCAGGCAATATAATCTGCTGGATCAAATGGCAGAGGAATGACCAGAGGAGGTCAAGGGACCATCAGACCTGAAGCAGCGCTTGGCCCCTCCCTTGAGAGGCCAATGCTGCACATCAGGTATTCATATTTTCAATGAAGTGGTGATGATGCCAATCCTCCCTGGAGGAAGACAAGTCTAGCAAATGCTGAGCTGATGCCTACTGACTGAGCGAGACTGGGACTACGAGCTGTACCTTGACTCAACCCAAAGACAGACGTGCTGCATTTCCACCAGAGGCTCCATGCAGATCAGGTGCTTAGGCAGGGAGACCACTAAGGACTTGGGTTGCCCAGAGGCAGGATCACTGGGGTGGGGCAGCTCCCAAGGCGGCTCAGTTGGAGTCTTGAATGAGGACCAGAAGAACCAGGGTCTGGGAGATTACCAACTCGTCCCTCCTCCAACCACCCTAGACCAGTTCAAGAAAAGATCTCAACCAGCTGATCAACTGGCATCGAGGTTGAGTGGTCCAGTGGAGTTACCACAAGAACCTCAACCTGCCCCTCGACTAAAGGAAGCTCAAGCAAAGCTGAGTGGTCAGGGGAATCTGAGAGAGTGGGAAGAGTGGGATCTTTCATGGTCCCACGATCATCAACAGCAGTGCTTCATGTACCTCTTGTGGTATGACAGGCTCACCCCTTTGGTCTGGAGAACCAAGTACATTTCACAAAAGTCATCTGTGAATGGCTCTCCAATGCCAAGAGTGAAGATGAGCCTGCCCCAGTCACTGCCTCTTCCTGAAGGGCCACAAGCTGGGCCACTGACGCAGTCACAGCTGAGAACAGTCTGTGGTCCTTAGGCCTACCATTGAGAAGACGAGCCTTCTGTTCCTCCATCAGTGATGGGAGCATTTCCTGACAGCAGTAACAATGGAAATGTCATGGCTTTCTCCTAAGCAGTACACATGTGTGTTGTGAGTTTTCATGACCAACATTTTTTGACTGCAGCACACACAGTGCTTAAAACTGGGTTTCTGCCATTCCATTCACGATGATCGATGGAGTTAAACTGGAAGACAAGACCACTCATTTTAAGTTGAAAACATTTCATTAAAGTTGAAGTTCATCAAAGAAAGCTCTTGAATGTGAAAATCCCTGCATGCATCCAGAGCTGTGAGAAAACAGACTTCTCCCTTTCAGTGGATAGAAAGACCTGACATCACAGGGTGGAGGCAAAGGATCCACCCTATTGGTGGGAGGAGCTTTGATTTAAGATGTTCTGTGACTCAGCTGTATCCAGTGAAACTACCAGTGTTTAGAGAGTGCACTGCATCCCAGCTGGTATAAATAATGTTTCCATGACTTCTCTGCTGAACTTACTGATGGGATTTCATCACTCTTCATACAGTAGGTACAACCTCTGCTCAACAGCAGAGTTGAAACTATTTCACATAGAAACCTCAGCCAGTCTAAGGCTTAAGTTATAACTTACTGGCTGACGCATGAATATTCAAGTGCAAGTAGTTATCTGCATGCACCATTTGAAGAGAAACAAACTTCTGAAAGATAATTTCTCTTTTCCTTGGCAACACAATCTTATTCAAACTTTGAATTCTTTGGGTTTAGTCAGTCTTTATGATAGCATTATTGACCAGAATAAATAAAAGGAATAAAAGGCAGTGAAATCATAGAAGGCCAGTGCTTGCTTCATATGAACACATGAAACTGTGGAAACTGAATATTGTCTTACACTTCCATTATCACCTCACGATACACAATTTTTCTCCACAGAGTTTAAAATTATATATTCATTTTTTTCTTCAGAAAGATAGATGCTTTTGTAATGCTCAAATAAAAGATGTTCTCATTCATGTTCTACTGATACGCCCTCTCTCTCTCTCTCTGATAAAGAGAGAAATATATTTTGGCTAAATTTTTAGCAAATACCTACGAATCAAGACAAAAATTACTCTATAGGCTGATGTATTCAAAAAATGAACAAATACCAAATATTATACATTTTCTGAAAGCACAGTCGATAAAGAGAAAGTGTATTTTCAACTAGAACCTGTGAATTTGTACCCTCTTGAGATTCTGTACTTATCTGAATTTGTGATTTGAAAATTTGTATGATAATTTGTTTGACCTGTTGAACAAATAAAATAAAACCTGAAACTGGAAAAGTTGTTCCTGTCTCATTAAATCTTCCATCAATAATGATGCTATATGAAGATGCTAGGCAGAGTTAAGAGCTTCAAGCTGGTCAGTAAGGGCTGCCAAAATCCAGGGAAGTTAGGATCCTCTTATACCAGGGTTGGTTATACCAGATTGTTATGAATTCGGACCGAAATGTGTTAATGCATTATTATTTTTATCAGTGTATACAGAGTGAGGATCAACTGCAAAGATCATCCACGAGGTATGACATTTTGAGGGACCAGAATGATCTAGAGAGGTAAACTTCAATGAAGTTTTATGGTGATGGGTCTTTTGGACACAACAGACAATTCAATGACTGGTAAAGATATCTGGGAGATTACTAGCAGCAATGCCATGTGGGTAAGAAGAGAGGAGTCAGTTGATAGACTGATTAGAAGAATCAGTGTTAAGATAGGTAGGCTTAGTGATGAGCCACGTGAGGTTGAGGGATTTAGTTTCCTGGATTTAGAAATGGGGTACAGTTAATCAACATTAACGTCCCCAAGGAACAGGGGTTCACCAGCAGACGAAAGAGGAGAAAGGGGTCATGACCTCAGTAAGACAGTTGTGTTACTTTTCTACCACTTTCTCTCCTGTACAGAATTTATACCTGAACATGTCAGACCATGGTTACAGTTCACATTGTCACTACCAGCGTATATTTAAACACCAATAAAAGTAAAACCTGCCTTTATTTTTGAGCTTCCATATCCGATAACCAAGGATTCCAATAACCAGGATTGCAGTCCCGCATACAATTACCATCCCAACACTTAGTCCTTTTATCACAGCAGTGTGACTTTCTATGTCATCATCTCCGACTTTTCCTGTAAGAACAGTATAAAACACGTAAGAAATTAGTGCACAATAACTAATCTGGAACTAGAATTCAGGCTATTTCACACATGCCATTAGCAAGCAACTACAAGTTTTGTATCAGGGATTAGTAAACACATTAATTCTGCTATGTCAAGAAGAAAATAGAGGTTTGGGGCCCTATTTTTAGTTGTGTCATAGGGCAAATCAGGGGGCAAGCCTAACAGGGTGTGTATCCATCGCCGTGCTGATCTGCAACTCACATGAGTCACAGCATGGTATTGTGCCATTTACACAGTGCTTTGCCATGCTAGAAATCAGTAAGGATGTCGCTACAAATCAGTGAGGATAAGGGGCATGATTAAGGGTTGCCAGTATGGTAAAGGGTGCCGGTTGCCCCTGCACTATCAGGCTGGCTCCAGTTCCAATACTTACAATCGTGAACACCACCACTACTTCCCCTACCACCACTGTCAGCTGGCCCCCTCTTGTCTTAATACAGCATGTTATCACAATCAACACTATCCCCCTCTTCCAATCTGCTACCACCTTCCCAGGGTAGAAATTATGGCAGTGAGCTTTCAAAAGAGCTCCAGTAGCTTATACAATACTGGAATTTGTGTGCGAGAAAATACTCCTCTCCCATTTTGACATCCACATGGGAAAAACGTAATTATAGCCCCCCTTGATCCCTCCATCCAAGAGCCAACACTCTCAGTAACAGTCATCACAAAGCTCCCCCTACAGATGAATAAAGAATTATTTAATTACTTGCCTTTGGTCACTCACAGTATGTATAGTCTATCCAAGAGAAATGCATGCTTATTTAAATCCCTCCTTAACATACTTTTCTTTCACAACATGATGAAAAGCACGTTTCTTGAAACTGATCTGTGTTGAAAGGGTTGGACGCTAACAAACTCTTTGATAATACAACTTTACAAGACAAAATTATTTCAGCAATATTATGTTAGGGTGTTGGTTATGCTGGGATTAACCCAATCCACACCAGAAGTGGATAAATACCAGCATAACCCACATTTTGGAGTGGATTATATAGGCTAGTGTATGGGTAACCATACACTACAAGGCTGTTCTTCCACCAGGTGGATACAATGCTAACTGATGACCTCGAGAGCGAAGCTCGAGAGGTCCCTAAGTCAGCATTGTATCCATGAGATGGAAGAATAGCCGAGTAGTGTATGGTTACCATACATTGTTCTATATAGTGTACGGTGACTAAAATAAAATAAAAAAACTCACTTTTCCCCATTTTAGATTGGTTCTGCCGACCGCCCTTGATTAACTGTTGCATGCCAGCACATGCGCGTGACTCTCACACAACAAGGGACGAAACACAACTACTTGCTGGAGTCCCTTGTATTATGACGCCCTCACTAACGCAGAACAAAAAGACACTCTGCATTAGTGAGGACGTCCCTACTGCAGCAGATTGACTTTTTGTGGCGTATGACTTTCCATACACAGCCACATTCCACCATACACTATATTGCAATTATACAACTGGCAATGAGTAAAGGTTTAAGAAAAAAAATATTAAAACATTTTTATTTGTAAATAAAAACGTTTTATTGATTTTGTATGGAACATCCTTCCTCTGCACTGTAAATACTGTAGTTCTGTGCTGCTAGATAAAATGCTGATGATGGAGACACCCTCTCCTTCCCCTACCCCCAACTCAGACATGCACATATGCTTGTAAGATGTTTGTTTTTTATTTTAACAGACAGAATGGCAAAAGTACAGTTGCATAAGAATTTACCATAACAGTAGATCTTCGAGATAATCTCTCTCTCTCTCTCCTCAGGCCATTCCTATAGAACTACAGCCACCAGGCACTAGGACCACACAGAATCTTTTTAGCTTACAGTTTGCTAGGGGCTGCCCACGATGTCAAGCAGTGACGTCCCTCCCATTTAAACATGGGTGGCCCCGCATGCTCCTCAGTTCCCCCGTCAGACACCATATATAGAGGACCTCCTCCTGGAGAACCAAGGGAGAATCAGAGGTTCCTGTCCCTAAGTGAAGTGAAACAAGGCAGACCATCCTGGAAAGAAATAGAAGGAACACAGAAGCCCTGAGTCTAAGGGGGACGGAGGGTGAGATGGCATACCCTGAGGAAAAAGATTCTCTCAATGATCTACTGCTATGATAAGTTCTTACGTAACTGTGATATCTTCTTTGAGAATATCTCTTTCATCAGGCTACACCCATGGAAAGAGTCCCAAGCAGTTCTGACAAAGAGATAGTCTCAGTGGCTGGAGGACAGAGGCCTAAGAAAAGAGGCCTTGGAGCACAGCCAGGCTGAAGCCTGCCCTTCTTCTGGAGGCAATGTCCAGACTATAGTGTTTAGTCAAGGTGTGGACAGAACTCCAAGTGGCAGCAGCACAGATTTCTGCAGCTGGCACGTTCTGGAAACAGATGAAAGGAGTGCCCATTCCTCTGGCTGAATGGGCTACGCACAACTCCAGGATGCTCCTTACTGTATTTCCTATGGCAAAAAGTAATGCAATTGGCTAACCATTTGGACAGGCACTGTTCTTCTAAACTGGTACACCCACATTCCCAGGGGCAAAGGAAACATAAAGCTGCAAGGACTTTCTACAGTCCTTCATACAGTGAACATAATATCCGAGTATTCTACAGTGAAGCCCACCAGGATGAAGTGCAGCACTGCAGAATTCCACAGTAGTTACTGCAGCAAACAATGCAATTTCAATGGGAGTTAATCCCTTTTGTCATGCAGTAAACCTGTGACACTGCGCTCCATCCTCGCGGGCTTCGCTGTATGTACATCTAAGGTATGGAGCAATGCTTCCCCTGGATTGGCATGCTCCAGAAAATAAATAGGCAGGTGGATGGTTTGAGTCAGGGTAAACTTAGACACCACCTTAGGCAAGAATTTAGGGTTGGTACGTAATGACACCCTGTCTTTGTAAAAAATCAAATAAGGAGGCTCACATATCACAGCCTCAAGTTTGGAAATCATTTGAGCAGAAGTAATGGCAACAAAAAATAATGCTTTCCACTAAAGAACACATAGCTTGCAATTTGCGGCCAGCTCAAAATGAGCTAAAGTAAGTTTCTCTAACACAAAATTCAAGTTCCAAGGCGGGACTGGATTACAGATGGAAGGCTTCAAATGGAGAATGTCTCACAAAAACGTACGGGACACCTCCAGCTGTGCCACCGTATAGTCCTCAATGGGAATATGGAAAGCTGAAATGGCAGCCAGGTGCACTTTAAGGGAGAAGCATTGAAGGCCAGTGTCAGAGGGACAGCAAGTATTCCAGAATCTGGTTCTCTAGATAAGTGACAGGATCCAAATTATGGGAAGCCACCCACAGAGCAAAGCACTTCCACTTCATGGAATAAATGGCCCTGGTAGCTACCAGCCACCAGGACATCAGTCACCTTTTGGGATACCCCAAATCTAGCCATGACTATGTCTTCAGCAGTCAGGCATGGAGATGGACTGACTTGAGGTTTGGATGGACCAGGGTGCCCTGCTCCTGTGATAGTAAGCCTTTGCACAGGGTCAGGGGCACTGGAGGTTCTGCCGCTAACTGTTGCAGTAAGTGGAACCAGACCTCATGAGGCTAGAAGGGATCAATGAGAAGCGAGCAGAAAAGCAGCAGTTTTGCACTGAGTGGGGACACAACAATGTCCAATCCTGGACTACCCCATCTGTCGAACAGGTCTTCTAGTACAGAGGTCAGCAGCTCCCATTTGTGCATCCTGGACTGTGACCTACTTAGGTTGTCAGCCAATATGTTTTTGGGCCCGTGGAACAAGGATTGCCAACAGTTCTAGAGCCTAGTACCAAACCCTCATCACTTCCCTGTACAGTGGGGGTAAGAATGCATACCCCCTTGCTTGCTGATGTAGTGCACTACGCTGATGTTGTCTGTCTACACCAGCAGAGGCTCCCAGGGACAGGTACTCCTGAAAAACTTGCTGGCCATACAATGCCGCCCTCATCTCTAGGATGTTTATGTGAAGGGAACTCTCCACTGTGGTCCATGTACCTGGGACTGGTGAGGCCACAAATGTGCTCCCCAGCTCATCCCTGAAGCATCTGTGGTGAGGATCTGATGAGGGGAAGGGATCAGGAAGGGAACCCCTTTGAGCAAACTGAAGGGTTCCATTCACCACTGAAGTACCTTCTTTACTGGTGAGGTTACTTGAACCTTCTGGTCTTGATCACCGGTATGTTGATCCTACTGGTCTCTTGAAGTCCACTGGGGGATATGTGCAACCCCACCAGAGGAACTGTGAAAACGGCTGCAGCCTTCAAGCCAAGCAGCTGCAGGAAAGTCCTGGCCGTGACATACCAATTGCTGTAAAGCAGCTGGGCCTGTGCTATTACACACTCTGCCCTGTCTTGGGGCAGGAATGCTGCTACCTGAGCAGTGTCCAGTATAGCTCCAATATACTGAAGATGCTGGCAAGGAGTCAAGACTGACTTGGGCAAGGGCCGGCCTGGTGGCGCTGAGGGTCAAAGTGCTGGACGCCACACCTCACACTACACTGGCGACCTGAATTTGGGAGTGAGCTCAGGCGCCGGGGGATGGCAGGGGAGGGTTGAGGAGCGAGTGCCCTTGTGGTGCTCTCCTCCCTGGGAGGGAGGGTTGGGGACATCCCACCGTGCCAGTGGCCGCCAGTGGAGACCGGGGGGGGGGCACTGCAGCATGCTGGGTGGCACAGGTTCAGCGTGGCTGATGCAGGCAGGGTTGTCATGCGCCATACATCGGGGGTTCGCCACGCACAGAAGGGGGGATCGCTGAAATAGGAAAAACCCAGACCTTGGGGTAGGTGACGGCACCAACTCCCATGCCCACTACCGGGTCCGTCCTGGTTGGGCCTTTCAGTTTCTCCGCTTGGGCCCTCGCCAAGCAGCCGGGAACATTGTCTCTAAGTGCACCCAATGAGGAGGGGCAGCTCCAACCCAGAGGGGTCAAGCTGGGGGGACCGGTTGCAAGGTGAGGGGGGGGAGAGGAGGCTTAGACAGGTGGACTTCGGGCTGGGCAGGATCCGGTTGGATGCCTGAGAGAGGCTCCTCGGTCTGTCAACCGCAGGGAAAGAAAGTTAAAAAAAAAAACAAAAAAAACGAAAGACTGACTTGGGCAGATTGACCGTAATCCCTAGTGCATGGAACAGCTGTCTGGTATGTGCTACGATGTGGGACAGTTGATCCTTGGGATGAGCCTTGAGCAACCAATTGTCCAGGCAGGGGAGACGTACAGTCCCTCCCTCCCTCCTGTGGGTTGCTGCAACCACTGCTAAGCATTTCCTAAAGACCTGTGGCACAGATGATAAGCCAAAGGGCAAGGCCCTGAACTCGTAGGCTACCCCTGAAACAGGAATCTGAGGTACTTCCTGTGGGGAGCGCAAACCTTTATGTGCAGATAAGCATGCATATCTAGGGAACATACCCAGGCTCCCTTGTGCAATAGGGGTAGCAGGCCTTGTAAGGTTACCATCCTGAACTTCTCATGCTGGATGTAGAAATTTAGGTTTCTCAGGTCCAGATGTGCCACAAATCCCCTGTGGATGTAGGGACTAGAAAAAAGTGAGAATAGAAGCCTCTACTCCTTTGATCCTGGGAACCGGCTCTATAGCCCTTTTCTGCAGCAGCGTCTAAACTTCCTCCAGCAGCACTGGAATGTGGTCTGGAGGGTAACCAGAATTATAAAATGGTCCATAAAAAAAAAAGACACCTATTCTAGTAATCCCATTGGTTGCCTGACATCATGTGGGCATTGATTAATGTCTATTAAACTCATCCTTAACATGTCAATCTTTACATGAGCCTAACAGAAAAACACATAAAATCTCTCCGAGTAATGTTTTTGACGTTCTATGGTTTGACAACTTGACAAGTCATTTCAGCACTATATTCAAACCACACTTCAGTGAGTTATTTTTCATACAAAATATGTAGTTTTCATAGGTATTAAATTGTTTTAAAGCTAAAACATGCTTTTTCTGATTCATTACTTCAGGTGTCATTCAAAACTAAAACACAAACATTTTTTTCCCTCCTTTATATGGCCAGACGCTAGAACTGACAGCTTCCTGCTCGAGGTGTAGTCAAAGTACACCAAGCAAACCTGGTGAAATATAGGACATTGAAATCCATGAAAAAGAAATTATGATGGTTAAAAATATCAGTGACTGCGTGTGGCAGATGTATCTCCTTGCAGTCTGACAGTATGTAGAGTTCACGCCTGGAGCTACACTTAGCTGATAGTTCAGGGGGAAAAAATAAGTTATGTCTGTTTACTTTTGAGTACCGTTTATGGCAAAGTTATGACAGTTTAAAAACAGTTGCCATTAATTGCAGTTATGCTCTGTTTACATTAATTTCATGCCTCAGGCAGGTAGTTGAGGGTTTTGGCTGGCCGTAGAGTGAGGGGAAAAAAACATGCTTCCATGTTTTAGTTTTGAATGATGTCTGACATAATGAATCAGAAAAAACATGTTTTAGCTTTAAAATATTCATGTAATACCTACAGAAACTACATATTTGAAATGAAAAACAAACGTAGAATAAATGAATCATAAAAAATATTCATCTAACAATGCCTGATGTTGAGCTGGCCCAGTGGCACTGAGGCTTGAGGTGCTGGACCCCAGACCTCGCACCGCACTGGTGAACAAGGTTCAGGAACAAGCCAGGGCTGTCAGGGTTTGGCAAGGGGATTGAGCATCTGGAGGATTGCTCTCCTCTCCCAGGGTTGGGGGAGCTCCCGGTGCTGTTGTAGCCTCTGGTGGAGACTGGAGGAAGCACAGCATGCAGGGATGCTGCAGGGGGTGGAACAATGGCAGATTTCAGTGGTCAAGGACTGGAGAAGGAGTGACGCGGGGATCACTGCACTCCACATTCTGGGGGAACAAACAAGGAAAAAAACCCTGATGGAATTGGGGAGGCGACGGAGGCCTCAGGAGCTACAACCCACATCCCGCAGCTGGACCAGCCTTGCCCCCAGCTCTCCCGAGTTCCTCAATCAGACAGAACCATTCCTGTAATACCTGGACAGGTCGCCAGGTAAGGAGAGGCAGTCCCTCCCTGGGGGGTGATCCAGGGGCTGAACGGATCTGTGGCCAGGGAGGGGGGCTCAGCAATGTGTATCCCAGGTGGCCAAGGTGGTCTCAGGCAGGGAGCAGGGGTGGTAGACTGCAGAAGCACTCCTGAGAGATGCCCTGGTCCCCAGTGAATAAACAGAGTTAACAAAAAAAAAAAAACACTGTTTGATTTTGGAACAAACAGTTATGCAAGAAGTTACCGTAACAGTAGATCTTTGAGGGGGATCTCAGTCATCAGGTAACACAGTGGGAACCTTTGCCATCAGTGAAGAAGAATCCACATGGAAGATTTTCAGCAGTACAACTGGGGCTGCAGACGCCATCGACGTCTGTCGATGTCATCAACCCTATAAAGGTGTTAGCGGCCCCACTTCCTCGTCAATTCTTTCTCCCAAAGACTAAGGGAGCCAAGCTTGTACCATGGGAAACCGAGGGGGGGGGAGAGAAGGAGAGAGACTGAGATGCCCAGCATATTGAGAAAGGCTGCATACACTAGACAGCCAGTTCCTAGACAGGGGCCCTAAGAAGGGGGATGGCAGGAGGGAAAGCATACCTGATGGCTGAGATCCCTTCGAAGATCTACTGTTATGGTAAGTACTAATGTAACTGTTCTATCTTCTTCGGGGGTATCTCAGTCATCAGATGACACATTAGGAACAAGTCCCAAGCAGTTACAGGTGCAAACAGTCTGGGAGGAGGGTTCACTATAACCTAAGACAGGAGGTCCTACAACACAGCCTGCCAAAATCTGCACAGGCTCTAGAAGCAATGTCCAGACTGTGGTGCTTGGTGAAAGTATGGATGGTACTCCAGGTGGCAGCCACACAGATATCAGCGGCTGAGACCCCTTTGAAACAGGCCATAGAGGCAGCCATGCCTCTTGTGCAATGAGCTTTGACAGCAAAAGGCAATTCTTTGCTGTACTTATTGTAGCAGAACACGGTGCAAGTTGCCAACCATTTGGATAAACATTGCTTAGAAACTGAGATGCCCTCTCTACCTGGGGCAAAAGAAACAAACAACTGCTTTTTACTACCTACATTCCTAGGTTCTAAACAGGTTCTCTACCCATCTCATGTACTGAGCAGTGCTTCCCCTGGATTGGCATACTTGAGAAAATAAACAGGAAGGTGGCTAGCTGAGTGTAAACTCTGAGACCACCTTAGGAAGAAACTTAGGATATGTGTGCACCCCGTCTTTATGAAAAATCAAATAAGGCTCCTCCCACCAGAGGGCCTAAAGCTCTGAGATTCTTTGAGCAGAAGTAATGGCAACTAAAAATAATGCTTTCCAAAAGAGAAAGCATAAATTGCAAGACACGACTGGCTCAAAGAGAGACAGGGTCAGCTTCTCCCCCCAAAAATTCAAGTCCCAAGCCAGGTCGGGAGAATGGAGTTGGGGTTTTAGATGCAGGATGCCCCTGAGAAAGGTATGGGAGACATTCAACTGAGCAACCGTGTGGTCACCCATGTGCTCATGAAAAGCAGAAATAGCTGAAAGGTGCACCTTGAGAGAGGAATACTGGAGACCTGAGTAGGACAGAGAGACCAGGTAGTCCAGAACGTGGTTCACCGAGCAGGTGAAAGGATCCAAAGTATGCTTAGCAGCTCAAATGGCAAACCGCTTCCACTTCATGGCATATGTGGCTTGAGTGGAAGACTTCTGGGTAGCCACTAGGACATCTGCCACTCTGTTTGAAACCACAAACCTGGTGATGGCTATGTCCTCAAGAGTCAGACATGCAGATGGAGGGACTGGAGGCTGGGATGGACCAGGGTCCCCTGATCCTGGGTCAGCAGGTTCCTGTAGAAGGGGAGAGGGACCAGAGGTTCCTCCACCAGCTGCTGAAGCAGGGTAAACCATATCTGCTGAGACCAGAATGGCGCTATCAGAATCATGCTGGCCCTTCCATCTGCAACTATCTGGCACTTGGGTTAATATCCCAGTACTGACACTGTAGTGCAGCATGAGAGGGGTGCTGCACTTCTGAGGTGCCGTCTTCCGGATGAGATGTTAAACCGAGGTCCCATCTGCCTGGATTGGTGGTAGTTCAGGTGGATGTTAAAGATCCCATGGCACTTATCGAAAAGAGCAGGGGAAATTTTTATTAGATAACCAAAAACAGAATACAATAAGAAAGCACAAATCAGGAAGACAGGCAGAACAAAAATATGACATACACAGCATCTTGTAAGAAACTAAATATGTGCACTTAATGACAAGCAAAAACATAAATGGGATCATAAACAAACCAAACACAATAACAAATATTGAAAATAATACAATCATCAGCTATCCACATTACCTGTAAAATATACAAGCTTGCCCACCTACCCGACATTATGCCATAGACGCAGTCCGACTTCAGACCCCAAGGTATGAAACAACTCATATAATTTATCTAGGTCACTCTGAATTTGAAAGAAAATTTCCTGCAACTGAACAGTCTTATTCTGAAGACAGCGCAAACATCTCGCTTGCCAGATAGCCCATTTAATACATGCCAAAAACACAAAAACTGTACTCTGATTCCATTTATGCCATTCTTTTGGAATTTGCCCTAAAATCAAGATATCATATGTCATAAATTAAAAAACAGGCTCACTCCACCAATTAGCCAGTGCAGACCAGAATCCATTCACATGGATGCATTCAAAATATAGGTGTTGTATAGTTTTCCAGACACCCCTGACAGGATAGCTCATAACAGTATCTATCTCCCAACTGTTTGTGTTTCTGATTATTTTTCACATTATGCTTCTGATGTCCACAGAGCCAGATCATATCTTGCATCTTTTTTGGAATTCTAGGCTCAGTAATACTGGCCAGCAATAATTCCGGTTTCACAGTATCAGGGACCAAAAACAGGTGATCTTCAAGATAACAAAAGTCAACAATATGCTTATAGAATGATTTTTTCTCATGTGAAATAAACCAAAGATGCTCAATGTTCCACATTCTAATGTATTTAAGTGTTATTCTAACATAAATAGGGAGTAACTTTTCTGACAGGTGCCATTTACCTCTACCCCAGGCCATCAAGAATTATTTTCCCCATAATCTCATGCACACAGACTCCATATCCTCAGTAAATAATAACATTGGTCGAATAGTACTATAAAAGAAATTACCAAACAAATACACTAAAGGTTGAATCGTATTAAGACCTCCAGATTTCCAGGCTCTGTAGGTATGGTCCAGTTTCACCGGGTTCAGCCTGCTTACCCATAAAAATGAGAAGAAGAGGCCCATAATTTTAGCATGCATACTATAAGGGAGAGGGAACACATGTGACACATATAGAAAAATTGGGGTTATATATGTCCGAAGAAGAAATACCCTTTTCTTCCATGACATCTTCCAAGATTGCCATCTAGCAACTTTCTATTGGGCTACGTCAAAAAACATATCCCAATTACATTGTAAAGCAGTCGATGTACTGTAATATATACCCAGTAACTTTACATTATCTGCAACAATCGGGATGACAAAATATTCTGGAACCAAAGCCAAACCTAAAACCAACATCCGACTCTTTGTAGGATTAATCCTTACATAGAAACATAGACTTTGATGGCAGATAAGGACCGCTTGGCCCACCTAGTCTGCCCATTTCCCTACCTACAGTATCGGCCGCAGATCCTAGTTAACCAACAGCCTATTTCTTCCTACCTCCCCCCCACAAGAATTGCCTTATGTCTGTCTCATGCATTCTTGAATTCTCCCACAGTTTTAGACCCCACAACCTCCTCAGGAAGGCTGTTCCATGCATCCACTACCCTCTCTGTGAAAAATACTTCCTCACATTGCCCCAGAACCGCCCCCTCTCTATCTTTAAATTGTATCCCGTGTTCTTGCCGTCTTTTTCTGAAAGATGCTACCCTCTTGGACTTTGTTGATTCCACTGAGGTACTTAAATGTTTCTATCATATCCCCCCCTCTCCCTTCTTTCCTCAAGGGTATACATATTAAGCTCCTTTAGTCTCTCCTCGTACGGCTTCTCTTGCAGACCCTACACCATTTTAGTTGCCCTCCTCTGGACTGCCTCTATCCTGTCTATGTCCTTGCGGAGATGGGGTCTCCAGAACTGGATGCAGTACTCCAGATGGGGTCTCACCAACTGTCTGTACAGAGGGATAACAACTTCCTGTTTTCTGTGGGTGATGCCTCTCCCTATGCATCCCAGTATACCCCCAGCCCTCCCTACTGCCTTCTCACATTGCTTGCTAACCTTAAGGTCATCTGATATGATTACCCCCAGGTCCCTTTCCTTTTTTGTTGTTGTTACTACCTCCCCCACCATTGTGTAATCTTTCCCTGGGTTCTTGTTTCCCAGGTGCATTATTTTGCACTTCTTTGCATTGAATCCTAGCTGCCATACTTCTGACCATTCCTCCAACCTTGCCAAGTCCCTTCTCATCCTTTCCATACTCCTTGTGTATCAACCCTGTTGCAGATCTTTGTGTCATCTGCAAAAGGCATACTCTTCCAGTCCCTATGCAATGTCACTTATAAAGACATTAAAGGACTGGACCCAGATACTGAACCCTGCGATACCCACTAGTAACCCCTCTTTCTTCAGAGTGGACTCCATTTACAATTACCTTCTGTGTCCTGTTGTCCAGTCAGTGTTTTGACCCAGGCTACCACCCTGGGACCCACTCCCAGGCTGGTTAGATGACTATTAATCTTTTGTGTGGGACTGTGTCAAATGCCTTGCTAAAGTCTAGGTAGGCCATGTCCAGCCCTTCCTGGTCTACTACTTGGTCACCCAGTCAAAGAAATCTATCAGATTCATCTGACATGACCTTCCTGCTGTGAACCCATGCTGCCTTGGGTCCTGTGCCCCCACTGGCCTCTCAGGTACTCAACTATTCTTTCCTTCAAGTGACTCCATCACTTTCCCTACCACAGAGGTCAAACTGACAGGTCTGTAGTTTCCTGCCTCTGTCTTGGTCCCACTTTGTGAGGGGAATCACCTGCTTTCCTCAGTCCCTGGGTACCACACCATCCTCCCATGATTTATTAAAAAGAGTCAGTGGTTTCACTAGTTCCCCCCTTAATTCTTTTAGAATTCTGGGGTGAATTCCATCAGGCCCCATTGCTTTGTCCACCTTCAGTTTTAGGAGTTCTTGCAGAACCCTTTCTTCTGTGAAAGGGCTGGGATCGACCCCCCTATCAAGAGTGCTTCTGTTAACTGGATTACGCACTTCCCCCTCCTCTTTTGTGAATACGGAGCAGAAATATTTGTTCAGTATTTCTGCTTTTTCACTGTCCCCCTCTGCCCACCCACCATTCATTCTATTCAGCCTCACTATCCCTCCGTCTTTCTCTGCTCTCTGATGTACCTATAAAAGGTTTTATCCCCCTTCTTAACCGAGTTGGCTATCTTTTCCTCAGTTTGGGCCTTTGCTATTCTGACTTTCCTCCCTGCTTCCTTCTGCCTTAACTGGTACAGCTCTCTGTCCTGCCCCTTCTGTGTTTCCTTACACTTCCTGAATGCTATCTTTTTCTCCCTGACTTTCCCAGCCACCTCTTTTGAGAACCATAGTGGCTTTTTCTTTCATTTTTATTTGTTTGCTTCACACAAAGGCTTGTTGCCTCTGTGATGGCAGTTTTGATGATTCCCCATTGTTGCTCCACCCCTCCTTCTAGCCTGTTTGCTAGTGCTTTTCTGAGGCACTCTCCCATCTTGCCAAAGTCAGCCCTCCTGAAGTCCAGTACCCTCACTTTTGTATGGCTTGACTCTGTAGCTGAGTTTAACGTGAACCACACTGTTTGATGGTCACTTGTTCCCACCTGGCAACCCACCTCTAGATCCGAGATCCTCTCACTGCCCCCATTTGAGAGTATGAGGTCTAAGATTGCTCCCTCACGAGTGGGTTCCGAAACTAGCTGTCTGTGGCCTGCCACCTGTAGTGCATCGAGAATGGCCCTGCTCTTGGATGTGGCTGCAGCAAATGTGCTCCAGTTAACATCTGGCAAATTCAGGTCTCCCATCAACAGTATCTCCCCTTTCTCTGCCATCCTAAGAATGCCTTCTACCATATCCTTGTCCATTCCTCCCACTGACATGGGGTCTGTACACAACCCCTGTGCGGATTCGGTGCCCTTTCCAGTCTCCAAGGTGACCCACCGTGCCTCCTCTCCTCCCTGTTTACTCTTTTGTTCAGCTGCTTTTATCCCTTCCTTTACTTGAGGCTACTCCTCCCCTCTTCTCCTGCCTGTCTCTCCTGTAGGTTATGTACCTTGGTATGTTAACATCCCAGTCATGGTTCTCTGTGTACCATGTTTCTGTGACTGCTATGATATCCAGGCATCCCTCTTCCATCAAGGCCACCAGCTCAGGAGCTTGTTGCCGGACTACGAGACATTGGTACTCATTACCCTCCATTTACTGATGGCTTTCCCTTTTGCCCCATCCTGTCCTTCTTGCCTTTGTCACTTTCTCCATTTACCCTGCCCTTCTCCCTATCGCCACCTCTGTGTTAGTGTTTACCGCACTTACTACCGTGATTTTTTTTTGGGGGGGGGGGCTGTATAGGGCTGTAACTCCTGGAGGACTTGAAGAACCCCTTTTCCCTGAATCCAAATTCACCACAGTAAAGATACAATCGTCTGCGTATGCTAGCACTTTTTGGAAGGTACAACCCTCTGTAGTAGTAATAGGTAGCACCTGAGGATCTACATCTGTCATTCTTAAAATAGGATCAAGACCAAAAACAAAGAGCAAAGGACTTAAAGGACACCCCTGCTGCATTCCAATTTTAAGGTTGACAAGAATGCCCATATGTCCGTTTACTAAGGGAGTAATTTGTGTCGCAGAATACATCGTTTTCAACAAGTTAAGTAAAGATTCTGGAATACCATAAAACTGTAAAACAGCCCAAATATGGTCATGTCGGGTAGCATCAAATGCTGTTTCCTGATCTAGAGACAAAAGATAACCAAAGTATTAGACAAGCCTTGCTCAGCCAGTTTCCTTAAATAATTCAGATTGTGCACAATATTTCTGCCAGGAATTGCACACGTTTCGGTCGAAATAAGCAAACTCCTTGCCACCTTTGAAAGCCTATTTGTTAAAATAGCAGCCAAAATCTGTAATCTGAAGTCAACAGACTGATAGGTCTCCAGTTTTTCAACTGTTTTGAATCCCCCCCTTTTTTTATAGTGAAATATCATTATCCCATTACACATACTGGGTGTGAGTCTGTTTTCTGACCAGAGAGATGCAAAAAGAACACGCAACCATGGAAGCACACTACCTGAGTTAACTTTATAAAATTCATTGGGAATACCATCAATGCCTGGTATAGTACGTGCTGGCAATTTATTTATAGCTAAATTTATTTCATAATCAGTAGTAGGGGCCACCAAATCCTCTGTTTCTTCAGGTAATAAATGAGGAATAACTAAATTTTGAAAAAAATGAACTAGGCAAGGCTGGGGAGACATCCAGAAATGTAGATTTAACATGAGATTGTACAACTCGACAAATTCCCCTGACATCCTGCACCACTGTGCCATCACTATCTTGCAAAGCAATCATCCCAAATTGTTCAGAACCCTGGAACGGAAGATCATAGGGGTTTACTTGCTGCCTAGTACCTTTAACCAAGTAGTTTTGCTGGTAGAACATCTGTCTTCTTTGATTTTTAGAAAATTATACATTTTAATTTTAACATCCTGAAGTTTGGTTAAAGCCATACCACCTGAAGCAGACACCTGGGTCACTAGTTTTATATACTGTGCTCTATAACCCAAATATGTTAAATAAAGATTTCTGGCTTTACGTTTTGAAATTTGTAGAAATAACTATTTCAAATCTAACTTAGTATCGTCCCACCATTCAATAGGGCTATCATATAAAAAACTAAGATTTGCCCGGCAGCAAATACAGGTTACTCACCTGTAACAGGAGTTCTAGGAATGGTATATGTTGTTTATCCACACTTATTGGCAGGTTCCTTGCCGCTTTAAATCTTGCTGGAAGGTCTTCAAGCTGGCTCCTCCCACCCACCCGGGTGGTAAAACTCTCGGCTCCGCCCCATATCGCCAGATTTAGCCCGCTGGAAGCCAGGTTGTGCGTCAAAGCCAGGGAGGTTGGGTGGGTCATGTGGATGAACAACATATACCATTCCTGGAACTCTTGTTACAGGTGAGTAACCTGTATTTCTAGGGACATGGATATGTTGTTCAATCCACACTTATTGGCAGACTCCTAGCAGTTCTCCAGGAGGAGGGAGGCTACGCACACCCCCCCGATACTTACTTGGGAAAAAGAGACTGGAGAACCGAGCCCCCAAAACCAGCATCCCGGCGTGACTCAAGGTCAATGTGGTAGTGGGTAATAAAGGTATGTGCCGACTTCAGGTAGCAGCCCTGCAGATATCCTGGATAGGGACATCCTGGAAGCAACTACCGGCCTTGGCGGTATGGTGGGTAGAATGAGCTCTTATCCTCTGGGAGGCTCCATGCCCGCCAACCTATAGCAGAGCTCTATGCAGGAGGTGACCCACCTGTATCGTCCGCTTGGCTGCAGGTCTGCCAGGTGCGGCTTCAGCATAGGTGACAAACAGCTGGCGAACCTCCCGAACTCAGCCGTCCGCTCCTTATAATAAGGCGCTCGTCTAGGGTCCAAAGTATGGAGCCTATATTCGACCTCAGTGTGATTAGGGTAGAACACCGGCAGAAGTCAACACCTGGTTAGGGTGAACTCCAACACCACCTTGAAGGAATTTCGGGTGGGCGCAGGACAACCTTGTCCCTGTGGAAGACCAGATAAGGAGACTTGATGGAGCGCCTGGAGCTCTCCCATCCTTCTGGCTGACGTGATAGCCACCAAGAAAGCGGTCTTCCACGACAAATTAAATGGCTCTCCTTTGCACGTCGGTTCAAATAAGCGCCCATGAGCTTGGCCAATACCAGCAGTAGATCCACGGAGGTGGAGGTTCTCACACGGAGGAAATGTGAGTCAAGGCCTTTGAAAAAGCCCAACCACCTTCTCCTGCATCACCGACTGCTTCCCGGCCCGCGTCCGGTAAGCAGAGATGGCTGCCAGGTGGCACCTTAAGGGTCGTCGACCGAAGCCCTTGCTGAGAAAGGGACCACAGGTAGTCCAGAATGCTTGCCAAGGGACAGGCGGAAAGGTCCAAGCCCTTCCCCTGACACCAAATAGAGAATCTCTTCCATTTGAAGGCATAGCATTTCCTGGTCGACTCCTTACGGGATGCCTCAACGACATTGAGGACCTCGTCAGAAAGACCCAAGGCCTGGAACTGTAGCCGCTCAGGAACCAGGCCGTCAGGTGCAGGGATTGAAGGTCCGGATGGAATACCTTCCCCTGGTTGACTGAGATCAGGTCCAGGTGGGCTGGAAGCCACCTTGGGAGCCTGGAGCTGAGGCTGAGGAGATCTGGATACCAGAACTGGTGGGGCCAGTCTGGGGCTACCAGAATCACCTGCGCCTTGTCCCTCCACGCCTTGAGAAGCACCTTGTGGATCAAGGGAAATGGGGGAAAGGCGTAGAAGAGGCCCGGGGTCCACGGCCTCGAGAAGGCATCCCCCTGCAGCGAGCCCTGCTGAGGGGAGCAGGCATGGAACAGACTCAGCTTCGCATTCTCCCTGGAGGCAAACAGGTCCACCTGAGGCATGCCCCAGTGGGAGAACAGGTCTTGTACTACCTCCGGCAGGAGACACCACTCGTGAGACGCAGCCCCTATCCAGCTTAGGGCATCGGCCAGGGTGTTGGAGGCTCCTGCCACGTGAATGGCTAGGAGATCCACCTCCAGGCTGTGCACGAGGGACCATATGCGGAGAGCTTCCTTGCATAACAGCATGGAGCGTGTCCCGCCCTGGTGGTTCAGACAGTACATGGTCGTGGTATTGTCTGTCTGGACCTGAACCACTTGACCCCGTAGAAACGGAGCGGAGGCGGTGAGAGCTAGATGGACCGCTCGGAGCTCCAGCAGGTTGATAAGGCATCGGGACTCCCGAGGGGACCAGAGGCCGTGTGCTCGGTGTTCCCCTAGATGGGCACCCCAACCTATCAGAGATGCATTGGTCAACAGAGAGACCGTTGGCTCGGGGCGGACGAATGGGATGCCCTCCTGCAGATGTGCCGGAATGATCCACCACTGGAGAGTGTTCCACATCTCCTGGGTCACTGTCATGGGCTGGTCCAACGGATCGCAGCGTTGTGACCACTGGCTGGCCAGTCCCCATTGAAGGGGACGCATGTACCAATGGGACCAACAGACCATGCTGGTGCAGGCCACCAGGAGGCACAGGAAGTCCCAGGCAGGGCGCAATTGCCCAACCAGAAATGACTGGGCAAAGGAGGAAAGAACCTCAGCCCTGTCCGCTGGGAGCCGTGCTCTGGCTCGTAGAGAGTCTAGCTCTGCCCCGATGAATAGTATCACCTGCTTTGGCATGAGTTCCGACTTGGCCTCGTTGATGAGGAGACCAACCTGAGAGCAAACCTGGAGGGCCAGATCTCTGGACCGCTCCGCCTCTGCTCTGGAGTGGGCTGCAATCAGCCAGTCGTCCTGGTAAGGGTACACCTGGACCCTACGGCACCGTAGGAACGCTGTCACCACTGCCATGCATTTGGTGAAGACCCTGGGAGCTAGGGAGGGGTTGAAGGGCATGGCTCGGAACTCGTAAAGGGATCCCTCCACTCTGAAGCGGAGGAATATCTGATGGGACGGACGGATTGGGACATGAAAGAATGCATCTTGGAGGTCCAGGGAACAGAACCACACGTCTCGTTCCAAGGATGGGATTATCTGAGCCAGAGTGACCATCCTGAAGGTCCGAGACCTTAGGAACTTGTTCAGGTCATGCAGATCGAGAATGGGGCACCAGCCCCCTGTCCGTTTTGGGACCAGGAAGTACCTGGACACAAACCCCGGGTCTGGAGGAGGATCCACCACCTTCCTGATCACCTCTTTTTCCAGGAGCAGGGCAATATCGGCTCGGTGGGATGACAGCGAGGCTGTGGACCCCGTGGACCCCCAAGGGGCGATGGCTTGAAAGGGTGGAGCCTGCTCGAACTCCAGAGGCAGGCCTTTTCCTACCACCTCTAACACCCAGTGGTCCGTGGTGATAGCGGACCAGGTGGAAAGGAAGTGGCTGAGCCGTCCCCCCACGGTGGGAACCCAGGGGGGAGTGATGAGGCTGGGGGCGGCACCCCTCAACCCGTCACTGGGCAGGCTTGGAGGAAGAACTGGCCGAGGGACCTCTTGGGCCTTTACTTCCTTGCCTCCTGTTGGAGGAAGCTGCCGGCTTGGGTTTGGGACACCAAGCGCGAGCCTGCTGGCCCTGTTGCTGGTGCTGCTGGGCTGGTCAAGATGCAGGGGCCGAAGGACGAAAGGACTTCTGCTGCTGACGGCGGCCTTTGTCCCTCTGGGCGGAGGTGACCGAGTCCAGGGTGGCATTGGACTTCTCGATCCGCTGGAGGTGTCCCTCCACTCCAGGGCCAAAGAGGTCAGTCCCCAAGAAGGGGACATCCATCAACTTGTGCTGGGTATCCACTGTGAAGGTGGATATCCTCAGCCATGCCCTGCGGCACATGGCCACCGCGGCCGCTACTGACCTGGCACAGGAATCACCTACGTCCAGAGCAGTCTGAAGCTGCTGCTTCGCCACCGCCCTACCCTGGTCCCGCACCTAGCGGACCGTGGTCTGCAGGTCAGTCGGGAGATGAGGAACAACCTCATCCATGGAGCCCAAGAGGGCATGGAAGAAGTGTGCCATCAGCACGGCCGAGCTGGCCTGTCGGAGGCCGAGGGAGCACGCAGCATACACTTAGCCCGGCAAAGTCCAGCTTTTGGACTCCTTTGTCGGAGGCTTATCCACATCCGGCAGCGTTACTGGAACGCCGGAAAGCAGCTGTCGGTGACTAACCCCTCGGCAGAGGGTGCTCCGAGAACGGGAAAAGAGCCGGTAGGGACTGCATACTTCCTGGCCATCCTGGCCGAGGGTGCAGGACAGGAAGCAGGCCACTGCCAAAGCTCCAAGGCTGGGCCGACAATGGCCTCAGCCACCGGAAAGGCCTCCGTGGGGGAATCCCTCGGTCCAGTATCTCCGTCAGGGGATACTTGGCCTGTTTGGTCACAGGCTCGAGCTGCATCCCGGTGGACTCTGAGATGAGTCGAAGCAGACCCAAGAAAGACGATAGGTTATCGTCCAATGACTGGCCCCCGGAGGACTCCAGGTCGACCTGCCTGGAGAACAGGGAGGAGTCGTTGTTGGACTCCGAAGAGTCTGCGAAGAGCTGCCTCGGCCCTGAGCCACCCTTCACCTGCCGAGGACAGTCGGGAGTGAGGGTGACCGACAACCTGTGGGGCAGGCCGTGACCTGACCGAGAATCCTTGGTTGGTGCCCCCGACTTCGGTTGTGGAGGCGGAGGTTCCACCACAATCGTGGGCAACTGGTTTTAGCCGTGCAACCGGCCCTGGAGCGGGCAACTCGACTGGGGCAGGTGGTTGCTTCGGTCATTCAGGCGACAGCCACTCGATGGCCGGGGGCTGGACCGGGGTCAGCTAAGGCCAGACAACAGCAACTGCTGCCACATAAGCTCCTCGTAGCACCGGCGTAATTTACGCCACAGCCTCCCCTCATCCGAGGAAGAGGACGAGGAGGAACGGTGTCGCCGCTTACCTTGTTATCGAGACAGAGACCGCCGATGTCGGTGGGAACGGCTAGACCGAGAAGAGGTCCGAGACCGAGACCCTGGGGGGACCGAAGGTGGGTATGGGAAGGGGCCGGGGACACCCGCTCTTCCCTCGGCTCGGGCACTTTAATCGGGGACTGCGGCCCAGAAGGCATAGGCAGATCCTCGGTATCCACCGGGGGAACCGGTGTAGGAGGGTTGTCGGCTTCTCCAGTCGACAGCCTGTCTAATGGATTGAGAAAAATCTTGACTTCATCGACGGGAGTCTCGGCAGGCTGGCCTGACGGGAGCACCGTGAAGCCAGTGGCCACAGCCGCAACCTCAACCGAAGTAGACTGTCGGCTGTCCGGGGAAGGGGACCTCTCCCGCTCCCATGAATGCAGATGGTGGGACTTACCTTTTGACTCCTTCTTCTTGGGCTGGGAAGAACGTCCCGATGTCCTCTCTCCCTTCGTGGAAAGGGACTGACAAAGCTCTTTGAACGAAGCCGTATACGAGGAACTCAGAGAGAGCAGGATAAATGCCGCAGCCGAGGAGGAGGAAGATGCGTATGGGCGTCTCCTCCTTGAGGACGATCATCTGCTCGAGCTGCTCAGCCGAGTCAGCCATATGGACACCGCTGTGAGCCTCTTTTGATTTTACCGGTGGAAAGCGTTTCCCGAGTGCGAACCTTCAATCAGACATGCAGCGATCGTCCAGGGCGTTGGCGAAAAGAGCGGCTGCTTCGCGAGCCTGCGGGTCGTGATCTAGGCCTGGGCAGTAGACGCACGTGGAGTACGGATCCGTCCTGGACATTTTCTGCCCACAAGGGCACTTCCAAAAGCCGGGAATAGATTTGTCCATCGCAGCCGCGAGGGAAGATGAAGACCGAAGTTTAGAAAACTTCAAAACCAATTTCGGACAAACCGAAGAGTTAGGATCCAGTCTAAAACGCAGAATGCTAAGGAGAGAACCTGAGCTTCCAAGTGGTAAGGAAGATTTGGCGTCATGGGGCGGAGCCGAGAGTTTTACCACCCGGATGGGTGGGAGGAGCCAGCTTGAAGACCTTCCGGCAAGATTTAAAGTGGCAAGGAACCTGCCAATAAGTGTGGATTGAACAACATATCCATGTCCCTAGAAGTAAAGCTTTCACCTGATCTGCAGGACATAGCATCATGCAATAGTTCAACATTTAATTTCCAACAGGCACAACCCATAGCAAGTTTTTGATACGGACCTATCCGGGTTTTGACCACCATATGATCTGAAGTTCCCATAGGTAATATCATTACCTCTGAACAAGTAAGCCTCCCTGATAAAAAAAAATATATATATTTGTGAAGACAGAACCCCCTTAAAATAAGTATGTTGAGGGGAAATTTTTAAAATATCATATACATCCACAAGATTATTGTTTGCAAGTATCTCACGAAGCATATTTGTATCATAAACAATCTTCAGTGTTTTCCATCCCCAGTCCCTTGGGGCTAGGCTACAGTTAAAATCACCCCCCCCACAACACTAGTTTCGAAGTATGCAGGTACGGGGCAATCCTCTTAAACAAAGCTGCCCTATCTGCCTTCTGTTGGGGAGCATATATATTAATTATACGATATGCACAATTAGAAAAGACAATATCAATCATCATGGCTCTACCTGGCAAAATATCAAAAACTTTAAAAATGTTAACATCTATACCAGCAAACAAAATACCCAACCCATCACATGTATCTTCCCCTAAGGACCACAAAGAAACACCCCACCTCCAGTCTCTTTCAACTGTAATAAGGAATGTATCCTAGTATCCTGAAGTAACATAATATTACCATGGCATTCCCGTAAACTAGAAAAGGTAACTTGTCTTCTATGGGAAGATTTAATACTATTCACATTAATAGTGAGAAAAACAACACCCTTATCCATTTGAGACATATGAGAAATGAGAAAGGACTAGAGAAAACAAACTGACCAGAAAATACAAAAAATGAACACTTCATTTCCTTTTCTTTCTCTTTTTTGGCTTAGGTTTATCACAAACACCTACATCCGGGACCATCTCAGCATGTGAGGAGGCCACAGAAGAGATGTCTGATTCCAAACCATCCTCCTCTTCATCGTGTTCAAATAAAAGTGCACAGGTATTTTGTAAGGGGAGTGAATCAGATTCAATTAGGCTGTCCAATTTGGTTTTACTGGACTTAGATAGTCACCCTATGAAAAAACGCCTCCTGTTGCATATCTTGATGAGCTACAGAATTGGACTACCCCCCAAAAAATTGTCCTTTAATATCGATAAGTGTGTTGTAATGCACTTCGGGAGAAAAAAACAGCATGCTACCTATAATTTTGGTGGAAAGATCTTAAAAATAGTGGATGATGAACGTGATCTGGGTATTAGAGTATCCAATGATCTTAGTCCTAAGCTCCATTGCCACACGGTTATCAAGAAAGCAGCAGGTGTATTACACTGTATAAATAAACATATTAGTAGTAAAAGTAGTGAAGTTCTGCTCCCTTTATTTTCATCCTTGGTAAGGCCCCATTTGGAGTACTGTGCCCAGTTTTGGGCACCAGGTAATAAAGGTTCTATAACTGCACTGGAAAAAATTCAGCAGAGAGCCACTAGAAATATTAATGAGGTAAAAGGCTTGGATTATAATGCTAGACTGAAGAAACCGGGACTTTATACGTTGGAATATCGCAGAATGAGGGGTGATCTATGTCTAGCATTTAAGGCATTACACACGCTGATCATCTATGGGAGTTGTTGGGCTTGGAACTAAGGGATACTGTTTACACTACCAGGGCGCATCCACTTCAATTAATAGTTTAACAATGTAAAACTAAAAAAAGAAGTACCTGGTTTTCAATAAGAGTATGTAAAATTTGGAATAGCTTGCCATTGGATGTAGTAACGTGAAAATATGGATACATTTAAAACAAATTTGGATACTTATTTGCAACAGAACTGTATAATGGGATACAAGTAACATTTGTGAGAATCATGGACTATGGTCTACTAGCTCTGTATTACCTATGATACCTATGATATCTGGAGGAGGCATACAAGACATTTTCACAGATATTGTGGGAGCATTAAGTGCACCCCAAGTCCATTTCATGTACAGTGGAATCTTCTACTGTCGAGGCCACAGGTACTGAAGGGACATCCTGTGCGGAGAGAACTGAATCTTGTACCATCTCCGTCACAGGGACTATCCGAAAGGAAAGGCCCCAAAGGGGCTGAAGAGGCCTCCAGTGAAGCTATAGGCTGTGGAGGAGGGACCAAGGGGAAGGCCTAGGGGTGGGTAAGCAGGTCATGTACTTTTTGACTTTCTTGCTGGGCTGTTGCCACATAGATGTCTTGTTCTGCTCGAATGGCTGGGTCTGTGTTATGAGAAGCCCAGGAACATATCCGAAACGTATGGCCACGTTCGTCACATAGATTACATTTTGGAGGATTCCTACAAAGCACACCCACATGTCCCAAATCTCCACAGAGTCCACACTTCTGCTGGTCACAGACATTACCAAGGTGGCCTAATGCACCGCACTTATGGCAGGCCTGTGGCTACCCTGGGTAAAATATTACTCCCCTATCCCTCCCTAGGAAAAAACAATTGGGTAAATGTTTTGTTAAACCATTCTCCAATTGTAAATCCACTAGAAATCTCCAACCCCCAGTCCAAAGACTTTCTTTATCCAGAATAGGTTCTATGTAAATAGGTGCTGATCTACAAGGCCGTACACTATCAGGGACCTGCTTACCTGAAAGATCTCCTTTGTCCCTACTGTACCCCCTGCTCTCTCCGATCCACTGACGAGGGACTGCTAGAGATTCCCAGGGTTCATTTAAAAACTTCAGGGGCCAGGTCTTTTAGTTTTATGGCCCCAACCCTGTGGAATTCTCTACCTCATCAGATGCGAGATTGCCCGACTGTCCAAAGCTTTAGAGAAGCTTTAAAAACCTATCTTTTTAGCAAAGCATATAATGAATTTTGAATATTGCTGTTTAGTTTAATTTTAATACTGTTTTAATTATTTATTGTTTTATCCTGTATTGTACAGGCGTCTTGGTTTCAGAAAGGCACCTTATATAAATAAAGATTGAATTGAATTGGTTGTCCCTTAACAATACAATGCTGCTGCAGCCAGTAGGTGATGTCTGCTATCAACCCTCTCATTACAGAATAGTACAGTGATTTTCTTCAAGACTGGTTTTGTTAAGGGAACTGCTATAAAGGAGTTCCACAAAGGAGTATGTTTAAGGAGTTGGAATTGTTTTCAGAACCTATCTAGACCAGCAGAATGCTTAAAACTAACATCGAATACAGAATCCCCAGGCATATGGATCAGCGCATAAATCTCATTAGCATAGAATTTCATACTTCCTTTCAGCAACTCCTGTCCACAAACTGTCTATTGGGGACCTCAGACAAGGGGCCCCTGTATTTTAAATGCACCGCATTCTGCCTTGCCGCAGGCTCTGTTGAAAGTCCAAAAGTAGCAGGAAATAATTGTTCCTTAATTCTAGCATGCCAAACAGAAGGATCAACATCTTGTGCAGATTCAGTCTCCAAAGGGACCCGTACTGGGTCAGAAGATGGAGATCGTTGTGCAATATTCTGAGAACCCCCTAAGTGTGATGTGGATAAAGGCAGGGGGACAGATGACGAACCCTCTCCCTTCAAACATTTTATATCATCCAGGAGGGTATCCGAAGCCAGAGCTGGAGGGGACTGAGGCTGTACAACAGGGGAGCCTTGTCCCAGTGGAACAGAAGTACTGGGAAGTGATACTTGTTTAGACTCAGATACCAGCAAGTCAGAGGGCAATGATGCAATTTTCGCATCCCAACCCTTCCCATCTGGAGACTTCATCCAACCCGCAGCCTCCAATGCTTGGGAAACCCAAACTGCTGGGCCAAGACCTCACCATCAGGGAGACTGCTGTTTGTGGGGTCCTGCGAGGGAGAAGCATTTGGCCTGACAGCAAGAGAAATATCAGTGTGTTCCTGTTTTGAGTTTTGTAAATCAACATCGTTCTAGGTTAGGGGCATTGCACAAACAGTTTCAGACAAGGGGGAACCCGAAGTATCAGTCGGGGGAGAAGGTAGGCTGTCTGTTCCACTAGACTGCCGAAGAGACCCTTGAGAAGAACACAATTCTCGGTGTTCACAAGATGGCGCCGTAATTGAGGTAACAGAACCTGTTTTACTCACTGTTTTCACCACTGTAGACGTATCAGTTGGTACATTTGTAGGCTTTCTGAGCGTTTCAACTGGTGCCCGATCCTCGTCCAGGGGAAGCCTTGCTACATCCTGTTCCTGCACCTCCATACAAGTCTCCCGTGCACAATCCAAGTCCTGCAATAATCGATTCTGCAGAGCAAGAAACCAACGCTCTTCCAAAGCAAGCTGTTGCTGTACCAAATCTACTTTACTGGCTCCATCCATTACTACGGTCTCCGACAGATTATCGGTAAGACCTGTGTGAGCACTAACCTGGACCATTGCAGCGTGGAGTTTCCCTGCCATAGGTTCCTCTGATGCCATACCGATCACTGATAGTAGAAGGAGGGCAGAGGAGGTGATCAGCACCTCAGCCTCCCACATGTCCACACTCCTCGGTCTCTCAATGCACACTGAACATGTTGCTCAGAATCACAGTGCCCTCTACCTCAGAGTAGGGGAATTTCCCCGGTGTCCTGGCCAAATTTCCCTCATTCACTAAAAATACCACCAACAGCTTAATCTGGTTCAAGGTCAGTTGGCATTCATCTGTATCCCCCTTCCCTGGGTCGTGCCTGAAAATAGGCAGGATTTGTCTAGTGCACTTACCCGGTCAACAAAAAATAAATAAATAAAAACTTGATCAGCACCCTTTGGATTAGAGGAAATGGGGGAAGGCATAAAAGAATCTCCCGTTGCAGGACAGAGACAACATGTCTTGCTAGAAAACTCCAGGCCCTGGCTCTAGCAGGCATAAATTTGGCTGTTTTATGTGGAGTGGGGTTGCAAAAAGGTCCAACTCTGGATGACCCCATCTGTCAAACAAGTCTTCTGCGACAGATGAGAGGATCTCCCGTTCATGCATGCTGGCCTGAGTCTGGCTGAGACTGTCCACCAGAGTGCTTAACACATCTGGCCTGAGGACTGCTGAGAGTAACAGACCATGATCCAGCACCCAGTGCCACACTCTCACTGCCTCCCTGCATAGTTGGCACAAACGTGTCCCCCCCCCCCTTGTTGATGTAGTATACTACATTTAGATTTTCTGACTGCACCAGCAGCTGATCTGAAGCAAGCTGTTTCTGAAAGGCATGCATGGCACAGAGCACCACCCTCAGCTACAGAATATGGATATGCAGGGAGGTTTCCAACTGGGACCAGGAGCCCTGGGTCTGAAAGGGACCCAGGTGTGCTCCATAGCACAGATCTGAGGCATCCATGGTTAGGATCTGCTGTGGGGAGGAGATCTGGAATGGAACGCCCCGAAGCAGATTCAAGGGGTCCATCCACCACTGCAGTACCATGCGGACTGGTGAAGAGACCAGGACAGGATGGTCCAACTCATCCATGCGTTGCTCCCACTGCATCCAGAGGGTCCACCAGAGAATGTGCATGTGAAGTCTAGCCAGTGAGTATGGCAGCTACCATCAGGCCCAGCAATCTGAGGTACACCCTGGCAGGAATACAGCAACTTTGGGTGACTTCCTGAACTTGGGCTATAAGGCACTCTGCCCTGTTTTGGGACAGGAAGGCCTTCCCCTGTGCCAAGTTCAGAACTTCCCACTTCCCCTATATATTGTAGCCTTTAGGACGGTACCAGAATTGACTTGGGCAGATTGACAATGATGCCTAAAGTGTGGAAAAGCTGGAGGGGTCGCTCCAGAGTCAGCATAAGCTGTTCCCTGGATGGGGCCTTTGGGAGCCAGTCACCCAGATAAGGAAAAACATACAGTTCCTTGCTTCTAAGAGATGCTGCAACCACTGCTAAGCACTTGGTAAAGACTCGCAGCACGGAGGACAAGACAAAGGGCAGCACTTTGAACTGAGAATGCTCACCCTGAAAGGCAAAACAGAAAAACTTTCTGTGAGGAGGAAAGACTGAGATATGCAGGTAGACATCCTGCATGTTCAGTGAGACTATCTAGTCCCCTGTTTTGAGAAGGGTCAACAGGCCTGGCAAAGTTACCATCCGGAACTTTTTGTACTGGACATACAGACTGAGGTTTTTTAGGTCCAGAATAGACCTAAAATCGCCAGTCTTTTTGGAGACTAGGGAAAACCTGGACCAAGACCCTATTTCTCTAGTACCTGCGCACAGGTTTGATGGCCCGCTTGTGCAGAAGGGTCAGTACTTTCTCTGGGAAACAGCTCGGTGAGCCAGGAGGGGGAGGAGTGGAGGGTGGGGGAGGGATTTCCAAAGGTTGCTTGATAAGCTCCAGGGTGTGACCCTTTTCTATGATCTGCAGAATCCATGCATTTGAAGTTATGGTTCTCCATTGATTCAGATGGAGGAAGAAACAGACTCAGACGACTGCCTCCTGATCCAGGACCAGAAGAGGGAGGTCTGGCAAGGAGTCCAGCAGAGGAGGAGCCAGCCGCCGTGGCTGGTCCCTCACTTCTGGGGTGCTCAGCTGCCGGTCCAGTACTGGAGGGGGCTGGCAAGGCAGCCTGGGCCCTGTGTTTTTGTTGGGGGGCGGTGTGTTGTACCGAGCCAATTGTTGATTTTGCGAAAGGGAGGTGCTCTCTACCCCCTTGGCTAGGTATGGTAGAGGTAGTGAACAGACTCGAGGGCCCTGCCCGAAGCTTGCAGAAAATAATGTCCTGGATGTCAGGGCCAAAAGTTTAGTGCCATTAAAGGGGACATTTAGCACTTTCTGCTGAACGTTGGCTGCAAACCCTGATACTCTCAGCCAGGAGTGCCTGCGGAGGCATATGCCTATGGCAACTGCCCTGGCACCATGTCATACAGGGCTCTGAGGAGGTTCTTACTAACATCCTCCGCTGTTTTAAGGCGCTGAAGCAGTTCCTGCTTTTGAGTGCCATCTGGAAGGGCCTGTGCAGTGGCCTTGCCCTTCTTCCAGTTGGCATTCTGGTACTTTTCCATGTGCGACAGGTAGTTAGCAATCCTCAAACCCAGAGTAGAGAAGGCATAGACCCTTTTACCCAAGAGGTTGATTCTTCAAGACTTTTTTATTTGGGGTAAAGGAACTAAGGCACTTAGGCACCTTAAACCTGTCAGGAATTGCCTTAATGACCACTGGGCCCATCTTGGATTGGGCAGCATAGCAGGGGAAACCTGGGGTCATAATAAAGTGTACCTGCCCTGCGAGGTATAGCTGACACCATGTCTGGTTTGTGTCATGCTGCTGTAATTCCATTCCTCAAGGCTGGCAGGATAGGAGGAATGATCATTGGGGGAGATTCTGGAATCTCCAGGAAGTCCACTAAGTCTTTTCTGATGGCATCCCCTTCCTCAGTGTGGAAACCCAAGGCTGAGGACAGCTGCTTCATCACACTGAAAAATGTGGGGTCCTCAGAAGGAGATCTAGGTGTGTGCTTCACCAAATCCTCACTGACAGAGGAAGCAGTAGACTTGTCAGAAACCAGCATGTCCTCCTCCTCCTCTTCTTCGTATTCATCAGGAAGAATGAGGTCTGGATGGTATTCCTCCTTGACGTCGACCATTTACAAGTCTGGACCTGGGATCGGCTCTGCTGATGATGTCCTATGGGGAGCTTCCTGTGGCTGATTAGCAGGCATCAATGACGAACCTGCCAACGATGGTGTCAGCGAGGAGGGCCTTATGGCAGCCAGCTGTTGTACAACTGCATTGGTAAATTTAGCCAGAAACTCCTTCAGGTCGAAGGTGTTCATCAATCGGGGGGGGGGGTCAAAAGCACGAATGTCAATGACCTGCCAACTGGTCCCTGAGAACCCAAAAAGCCTGTAGCCTGCAAGAAGAAGGGGCAGACCTTGAAGGGAGAAGCGTCGATGACGAGCCCATCATCAATGAAGGAGGGGCAGATGACCCAGAGGTCGATGACCGACCACCCTGAGAATCGGATAAGGATGCTGTCAGTATGAATCTGGTGGGTACAAAGACCTGGACAGCAGATTCCTTCGCTGGTGCAACCGCAGCCAATGAAGATTCCCCAGAAAAAGGAGAAGCCAATGGGGATTGAAACTGACGCCAGGGGAAAAAGTTGCAATCTCGGTCTTTTTGGTGACACCCCCCAAAGACTTGTCTCAGGCCTTGGAGGCCTGGGAGCTCAAAGAGCCGGTAGGTGACTGAGAAGCCGGGACCCTGGAGGACCCGCGCCCAGAACTAGCTACCTGTTGATTCATCAGAACATTTTTGAGAGCCTTTCTGCATCACCTGAGGGTAGTTTGATTAAACTTCTGGCAGAGCTCGCAGTCAGCAACTCTGTGGTCAGGCCCAAGACAGCAGACACAAAGAGAATGATCATATGTGGCGGCAATCTTCTTTCGGCAGTGGTAGTGATGGAAGAAAGAAGTTGAGGGATTAACTCTTGACATAAACAGGTTATACAAATCTCCTTAGAAAAAGAGATTCTAAAAAATAAAATTAGAAAAGCCATAGGTGAAAAAAGGTGCGAATACTGCGACAGAGGTTCCATAGGGACCCATGCAAGCGAGTCGATGGCCAAAAAGAACTGAGGAGGGAGCGGGGCTGCTCACACATTTATAGGATTGATTACATCGGCTGACGTCGATGGCGTGGGTGGCCTCAGTTGTACTGCTGAAAATCTTCCATGTGGATTCCCCTTCACTGACGCTGAAGTTCCTATGGTGATACCCGATAACTGAAATACCCTCGAAGAAGATCTTATTTATCTGGTGGAAGAATAAAATCAGAATTTGTTAAAATAGTTTCTGAATATTTTTTCTGTTAAAAAAAAATTTTGTAAGTGCAATAACTCACTCCAGGGCATGGGTACACTGTCAGGGCATGGGTATACTGGGCATTAATGCACTTCCCAGATGGTTGGTGGTCACTTGGGCTTCACCCTCATGCCTCAAAACGTACCTGGGGTGAACATTAATGCCAAGTATACCCATGCCTGGTTGTGGGTTATTGACTGGTGCTTCAAGAGCCAGTCATATAATGCCTGTGCTCCGTGGTCTACACTGGCTGCTGATACAGTGGCGGGTCACCTTTAAGGTTGCTTTGTTAACCTATAAGGCCCTACACGACCAGGGACCGAGTTACCTGAAAGATCTCCTTTGTCCCTACTGTCCGCTCCATCCTCTCTGATCCACCGATGAGGGATTGCCAGAGGTTCCCAGGGTACGTTTGCAAACATCTGGAGCAAGGGCATTTAGCTTTATTGCTCCGTCCCTGTGGAACTCTCTACCTCATCGGGTATGAGACTGCCTAACCATCCAGAGTTTTAAAACCGCTTTAAAAACATTATCTTTTTACCCTGGCATTTGTTGATTGACGTGGTTGTCTTAGTTTGTTATGCTGCTATTACATTGTTTTCTGCTGGAATTTATATGCTTGTTTATCATTTATTTTTATTTTATGTATTTTATCACACAGGTGCCTTGGTTTTAGAAAGGTGCCTTTTTTATAAATAAAACTGATTTGATTTGATTACTGAACTGGAGGTACATCTGGAGACCACTCCAAGTGTTCTAGAGTGTGGCTTTACTCTATGAGCTGTAAGACCCAAGCATCTGATGTGATCTCCTTCCATCTGTCCAGGTGGAGGGAGAAGAGACCCCCCTCACTACCACCTCCTGTTGTAGGGGAAGGGGGGGTCTAGTAAGGAGTCATTCTGGGGGAGAACTAGTGACCGGGGCTGCACCCACACCTTTAGGGGCTTTCCCAGTGGTGGAGGTAAGGGCAGGCAGGGCTGTTCCTGCATGGTGCTTGCTTGACAGTTGAGTGCTCAACATGGGTCTGTGGAAGGCCGAACGAAAAAGCACCTTCTGCCCACTTTTTGGCTGGGTATGGTAAAGCGAGTGGAACGATGGCAGGGTCCTTCCTGAGGCCTGTAGGTCAGAAAGGATGTCCTGCAGATCCGCCCCAAAGAGCTTGTAACCTCTGAAGGATGCATTCAGGATGGACTGTTGTAGATCAGAATCAAAGCTGGACACCCTGAGCCAAGAATGCCTTCATAGATAAATGACAATCACAGCTGCTCTAGCGGAGGCATCTGAAACATCACAGGCAGACCTCAAAAGGTGCCTACCCAGATCTGCCCCAGACTGGAGGGCTTTAAGCAGCTTCTGCCTCTGGGGGCCCTCTGGAAGGGCCTGAGCTGCAGCTTTGACCTTTTTCCTGAGACTATTCTGGAATTTGACCATACAGTCAATGTAACTTATAATTCCGAGGGCCAGCCTGGCTGAGGCATAGGCAAAGGTCCTGTTGCACATAAGATCTAGCTTTCTGGACTTCTTATCCGGGAAAAGAGAGCTGAGGTGTGGAGGTCTCTGTGCCTGTGGTTGCCCTGCATAAAAAGGCTTCCCAGAGGAAGTCTCGTACAATCTGAAAAAAAAAAAGAGGTTTTGAATGTGCTCTGCTCATTTAAGTCACAGAGTTAAATATTGGTGCTCCTTCTAGGGTGATAAATTCAAAACAGAAATGTACAGCCGAAGCTTGACATCATGTTTGAAGTGCACTCAAAAACGTTCATGACTATAGCTCTTTTGTGCAAAAGTAGTTTTACTAAGTATCAGAGAAACACACACACAGCAACTGATAAACACAAATAACATGGGTGAAATGCAAAAGTGCTTATCCTATAACTCACAAGTTCATACAATCAGTTTTTGAGCATCAAGCCTCTCTTTACATGTCAGCATTAATGCACGGTGATATGGGATATTTGTTTACTAGCTGGTAGCTACTTGGCTATGTTCTGTATACTGCTGCATTAAAATCTTCTTGGCTCAACTGCCTATTTCTATTGGTCGACATGCACTGTTCTAATGCTGCAATTCTAGAGGAGTAAAGGAGGGGTGAACGTGTGTAGTCAGTTTTTCATTTTAAACTTTTTGCCTGCCATTACTTTGCAATTCTTCTAGTGACCTACATCCTGGACATTAGCCTACATGGTAGAACCATAGACAAGAGCTGATGTTTCTGACGTGTGACATCTTCATCAATCTGTCTGCCTTTCTGGGCATTGCAGGGATCATATCTAGCCTGTACCAGGCAGCCACGGTGGCATCCTCTTGTGTAGCTAGCAGAGGAGGAATAGTCAGAGTGGGAGATTCTGGCAATTCCAAATATTCAGCCAGGTTTCTCCTGGTAATATCCTGCTTCTCAGTATCAGACCCCATAGCTGTTTGCAGCTGCTTCATCACCGAAATGAAGGGTCATTAGGGGGAGGGGGCACTAGGGGTATATTTGATGGAGTCCTCTCCCCTTGAGGAAACAGTGGAGGTAGACCTGGCAGGGATCCTAGTCCCTTCTTCCTCATTCTCCTCCTCCTCCTGTGGGAGGAGGCTGGGATTGTACTCATCCTTATCAACTGGCTCTGAATAGAGCACAGAAGATGTCGATGACTGAGCTTGAGCAGGTTGCATAAATGTGGAAGGTGTCAGTGCAGGAGCTGGTCTGGTAGTCCCCAGCATCAACAGGCCCGGAGGAGGAGCAATGCACTGTATGAACTCCCCAAAAGAGAACAGCATAGCCTGGACATCAACGGCAATTGGCATTGCTGGAGCACCTTGTGGCACTTGTGGCGGGGGGCACTGGATCCCCGGCATTGGTGGTATGGCTTGAAGTATCAATGAGAGAGGCTAAGCTCCCGGTGTCAACATGATGGCCTGAGGCATTGACAGGGGAGGATGAAATCCTAATGTCAACTGGCCACTGCCAGCCGAAGGAGGTCAGGTGGAACTCCCTGTCTGTTACCCCTGAGCAAGATAGGGTCTGAACATCAGGGGATGGAACGTCACTGCGGGCATCAGAAGGTCCAATGTCGATCAGCCAGCACTGGCCAAAGAAGGACCAGCAGCAGCACTGCCAGAGACAACATTGTGGAGGAGAGGGTGTGGGCGGCAGTGGGTGTTGCTGCCGATATAGCAGACGACCCAGCAGCAGCCGGAGCTTGAAGCAGCAACTGAAAGCACACAGAGGGGGAGTATTCCTTGGGCCTATCCTCCTGGTGCTTGTGTTTACCAGCCGATTTGTTCCGGGTCTTGGAGGAGTGGGAGCCAGTGGATGGAGTTGGTTATGAGAAGCTTCCTGCCTGGAGCTCCTTCTCCATGCTGGCGACCTTCTGTTGAGGAAGGACTCTACAGCCTTCTGATGGCACTGCTGGGTAGCCAGTTTGAATCTGCGGCAGGCTTTGCAGGCCTTAATGTCATGGTTGGTGCCAAGATGGTGGATGCAGGTGTCATGGTTGTCTTTATCATAGATCTTCTTACCACACCCACAGTATCTGAAGAGTTTCTTGGGGTCGGTCGGAACAGACAATGGCGAAAATCACTTTAAAACATAACGTGATTAACTTGGGCAAGAAAGGAAAATACAGGTTACTCACCTGTAACAGGAGTTCTAGGAGTGGTATATGTTGTTCATCCACACTTACTGGCAGGTATCCTTGCCGCTTTAAATCTTGCCGGAAGGTCTTCAAGCTGGCTCCTCCCACCCACCCGGGTGGTAAAACTCTCAGCTCCACCCCATGACACCAGAAATAGCCCGCTGGAAGCCAGGTTGTGCGTCGAAGCCGGGGAGGCCGGGTGGGTCGTGTGGATGAACAACGTATACCATTCCTAGAACTCCTGTTACAGGTGAGTAACCTGTATTTCTAGGGACATGGATATGTTGTTCATCCACACTTACTGGCAGACTCCTAGCAGTTCTCCGGGAGGAAGGGGGCAAGGCGCACACCCCCTACTTAGATGTAAAGACTGGAGAACCGAGGCCCCGACTAACATCCCGGCGTGACCCAAGGTCGATGTGGAAGGGGAAACAGAATAGCCTGCTCCCAGGTAGGAGCCCTGTGGATATCCTAGACAGAAGTATCCTCGGAAGCAGCCACCGATGCAGCGGAAGGGCGGGTAAAATGAGCACTTATCCCTCTGGGAGGCTCCATGCCCGCCCACCTACAGCGAAGACCTATGCAGGAGGTGAGCCACCTGCTCGTCATCCACTAGGCTGCAGGTCTGCCAGGTGCGGCTTCAGCGTAGATGACAAACAGCTGGCGAACCTCTCCCGAACTTCATCCCTATGCTCCCTGGGTAGGTGAGCGTAAAATAGGGTCCCCATGGATCCTATAAACGGCCTCCGAGGCATGAGTGGGAATGAACCCTGGCGGAGACCATACTCGGTTAGGGAAAGACTCCGCCACCGCCTACGGAAGGAACTTCGGGTGGGGCGTGGGACAACCTTGTCCCTGTGGAAGACCTGATAGGGAGATTCAAAGGAGCGCCTGGAACACTCCCCTCCTTCTGGATGGCAGGGTAGCCCCAAGAAGGTGTTCTTCCACAACAGGTGGGGACTTGCACCTGTGCAAAGGTTCGAACGGCTTGCCCGTGAGCTAAGCCCATACCAGCGCAGATCACACAGAATGGGGATACCCTCCCCAAAGGGGAGGTGTGATCGAGGCCTAAAAAGGGTGCCAGACCACCTTTTCTGCACCACCAACTGTCATCTGGACCACACCCGGAAGACAGGGGTGACCAACAGAAGCACCTAGAGGGTCGTTGGCCGAGGCCCTAGTTTAAAAGGAACGGACCGCAAATGGTCCGGAATGCTCGCCAAGGGACGGGAGAGGGGCCCAAGCCCTATCCCAACACCAAATGGAGAACCCTTCCATTCGAAGGCGAGCATGTTTGGCCAACTTCTGGCAGGATGCCTCAAAAATGTCGAGGACCTTGCCGAAGGACCCAAGGCACACAGGGACCAGGCCTTCAGGTGTAGGGATTGAAGGTTTAGATGAACACCTTCCCCTGAAGACAACGATCAGGAACGGGTGGGCTGGAAGCCGCCTCGGGAGCCTGGGGCTGAGACTGAGGAGAGCTGGATACCAGAGCTGGCAAACCAGTCTGGGGCTACCAGCATCGCCTGCGCCTGGTCCCTCCTCACCTTGCCCGTGGGTCAAGGGAAATGGGGGAGAGGCGTAGAGAAGGCCCGGGGTCCACGGCCTCGACGGCATCCCCTACAGCAAACCTTGCTGATGGGGCGGGCATGAAACAGTCTCAGTCTCGCATTCTCCCAGGATGGAAGGAGGGAGAAGATACTGTGCTACCTCCAGCAGGGGAGACCATTCGTGAGGCGCAGCCTATGTCCGGCTTAGGGCATCAGCCAGGGAGCTGGAGGCTCCAGCCATCGAATGGCCAGGGAAACCCGCCTCCTGGCTGTGCGAAAAACCCAATGCGGAGAACCCTTTTATGCAAAGGCAAGGGGCTCGACCGAACCTGGCGGGATAGGTAGCACATGGTCATGGTGTTGTCCACTTGGACTAAAACCACTGGACCCTGCACAAACGGAGCGAGCGGTGTAAGCAAGCGGACCGCTTAGAGCTCCAGCGGGTCAGAAAGACATCGGGAGTCCCGAGAGGACCAGAGGTGGAGCACTCTGTATTCCTCTAGATGGGCACCCCCACTCATCCGAGAAGCATCGGTCGGAGCAGACCGTTGACTCAGGGCGGACGAATGGGAAGTTCTCCTGCAAGAGCTGGAACAGTCCGAGGGAGAGTGTTCCCCTAACTCCTGGGCTGTAGTCACGAACTGGTCTGAAGGAACGCAGCACTGTGACCGCTGGCTGGCCAGTTCCCACTAGGGAACACATGAACCAGCGGGTCCAACAGACCCCGCTGGAACCAGCTGCCATGGGCCCAGGAGGTGCAGAAGGTCCCAGCAGGGCACAATTGCCCAGTCAGGCCCGACTAGGTAAGGGAGGAAGAACCTCAGCCCTGTCCGCCGGGAGCCGAGCTCGGACTCAAGAGCCGAGTCTCGTCCTGAAGAAGGATCACCCGCTAAGACACGAGTTCCAACGTGGCTCCGATAAAGGAGACCAGTTTGAGGGCCAGAAACTCTGGATCGTCCCCTTCTGCCTGGAAGGGTTGCAGTCAGGCTGCCATCCGGATGGGGTTACGCCGGACCCCTCGATGCAAGAAAGCTGCTGAGCAGAGACCGAAGGGGCCTGGCTTGGAACTCGTGGAGATCCCTCGCTAGGAAAGGAGGAGTCTCCCAAGAAACGGACGGAACGAAGAGTAAGTACGTCCTGGAGGTCCAGGAAAGAAGCCACACGCCTCGATCTGAGGATGGGATATCTGAGGCAGAGAGACCATCCAGGCGTGGGGAAGAATGGGGCGCAAGCCCTACCATCCGTTTGGGACCAGGAAATACCTGGACACGAACCCAGGGTCCGAACGAGGATCCACAACCTTCCTGAACGCCTCTGAGTAGAGGGCCAGGCAAGTCGGCCCAGCGGGCCGACGAGGGTGTGGACCCCAAGACCCCCATGGAGCAACGGCTCGAAAAGGTGGTACCTGCTCACAATCTCGAGGCAGGGCCTTCCCTTAGCACCTCCAGCACCCAGAGGTCCGGGAAGGCGGACCAGGTGGAGGAGGAGCGGAGCCGTCTCCCCACGGGGAACCTGGGTAGGGACGACGGGGCTGGGGACAGCCCTTAGCCGGTCACTGAGCAGGCTTGGAGGAGGGAATTGGCGAGGAGCTCCTGGGCCTCCAACCTCCTGCTTCCTTTTAGAGGAAGGCACTGGCTTGGAGTCAGGCAGCCCAGCGCTAAACCTGGCCTCGTGTCATTTGGGCGGTGAGGCTGCAGGGACCGGGGCAAGGGGCTTATGCAAGGCTGCCGGCTGCCCTTGTCCCTCCGGGCAGGAGTGACCGAGTCCGGAGTGGCATCGGACTTCACGGACCCCTGGAGGTGTCCCTCCACTCCAGGGCCGAAAAGGTCAGTCCCCAAGAAAGGGATGTCCGCCAACTTGTGCTGGGTTTCCAGTGAGAAAGAGGATAACCTCAGCCATGCCCTGCGGCGCATGGCCACTGCGGCCGCCACCGATCTGGCACAGGAATCACCTAAGTCCAGAGCAGTCTGGAGTTGCTGCTTCACCACCACCCTACCCTGGTCCCACACCTGCCGGACCGTGGTTCGCAGGTCGGCCGGGAGATGAGGGAGCACCTCGTCCAGGGAGCCCAAAAGGGCGTGGGAGAAATGTGCCATCAGTGCAGCCAAGCTGGCCTGTCAGAGGCCTAGGGAGGATGCAACGTAAACCTTGTGCCCGACGTAGTCCATCCTTTTGGACTCCTTGTCGGGGGGCCTATCCACATCCCGGGCGTTCCCAGAACACTGGAAAACATTGTCGGTAACTATGCCCTCAGCCGAGGGGTGCTCCGAGAAACCAGGCAAAGAACCGACAGGGACAGAGTACTTCCTGGCCATCCTGGCTGAGGGCGCAGGGCAGGAAGTAGGCCACCGCCAGAGCTCCAAGGCCGGGCCCACGATGGCCTCGGCCACCAGGAAGGCCTCCAAGGGTGAACCCCTTCAGTCTAGAATCTCCGTAAGGTGATAAGGGGCCCGTTTGGACACAGGCTTGAGCTGTATCCCGGTGAATTCCAAGGTGAGCTGAAGCAGACCCATGAAGGATGATGGGCTGTTGTCCACAGGATGTTCCGGAGAGGACCCCGGGTCCTCCTGACTGGGGAACACAGAGGAGTCGACTTCGGACTCCGAGGGGTCCACAAAAAGCTGCCTCAGGCCTGAGTTACTCTTCATCCGCCAAGGGCGGGCGGGAGTGAGAGGGACAGACAACCTGTGGGACAGGTCGTGACCCGACCGAGGTTCCACCGAAGGCGGTGGGGCAGCAGGGATCGGACGAACAACCAGCCCGGGAGAGGGCACCTCGACTGCAGAGAGCGGTTGAGTCGGCTGATCAGACGGCAGCTGCTTGCCGGACAGGGAATGAATCGGAGTAGGTTGATTCCCGGACAGCAGCAACTGCTGCCACATGAATTCCTGTGTAGCGTCGGCCACCTGCATGAAGCCACTCCTCATCCAAGGAGGGTGGCCGAGGAAGAGCGGTAATGCCACTTAACTGGTGCCCGACCAAACGCGAAGTTGGTGTGGCGGCTTGACCGAGAAGGACGAGACCGAATCCTCGGGGGAACCAAGGGCAGCCTGGGAAGGAGCGGGGCACGCCCACTCCTGCCTCGGCTCGGACAAAAGGGCCGAGGCCTGACGACCTGAAGGTACAGGCAGAACCTCGGCCTCCGCTGGGGGAACCGGCGAAGGGATGGCAGACAGCCCGGATGACGGGTCGAGAGACTCGACAACGTCGACGGGAGTCCTGGCTGGCTGACGTGACGGGGACATCATGAAGCCAGCGGCGTGAGCCGCACTGACCAAAGTTTAACGCCGGCCGGCGGGAGGAGGAACTCTCCGCCTCCCTCCAGCGCTGACGAAGGGACTTAGCTCACTCTCCTTGGACTTGGGCGAGAGGCAGGTCCGAGGTCCCTCTCCCTCGAGGAAAGGGACTGGTGAAGCTCATGCGAAGCTGCATGAGGAGAACTCAAGGAGGCGGGATGGCGCCGTGACCGAGGAAGAGGAGGGGCAACCGCCCTCCCGGAGGAAGGAAGATCGAGTTGCTCAACTGAGACACCGATCACGGACACTGCCCACAGTCTCAAGGAATTTCCAGATCGGGAAAATTTCAGGTCATCCGAGCCCGAGCGGGCCGCCGATCCTCAGAGCTGGTCGAAGGGCACAGCAAAAATCGCAAAGTTGGGATCATGATCAATCAAGGCAGTAGGCAGCCGCGTGGGTCGGGTCTTTACTGGAGGAATTAACCGGGCGCCTCAGAGAGCCGGAAAACGAATGAGTCATTGCCGCAGCGAGAGAAGAAGATCGAAGTTTTAAGGAAAACTTCCAATTAAATTCAAAGACCGAAATATTCAGGAACTAGTCGAAAAAGCAGAAAGCTAAGGAGGGAACTTGAGCTTCCAAGCGGTAAGGAAGATCTGGCGTCATGGGGCGGAGCCGAGAGTTTTACCACCTGGGTGGGTGGGAGGAGCCAACTTGAAGACCTTCCGGCAGATTTAAAGCGGCAAGGATACCTGCCAGTAAGTGTGGATGAACAACATATCCATGTCCCTAAAAATAAAGTTAAAAATCAAAGAGCGGGTGGTTCACTGAAGTGGCAGTGTCTCCATGGAGTCCAACGTGCGATGGTTGGTGGGAAAAGAGCTGAGGGCATGGGGCCACCCAAGTTTATATGGGAGAGAAATCTTCAGCTGATGTCATCATGGGCAACCCCCAAGCAGACTGCTAGCTAAAATGTTTCCATGTGGTCCTAGTGCCTGGTGGCTACAGTTACCATTGGTGTAGCCTGAGGAAAGAGATCTTCTTGAAGAAGATAAAGAGGTATTCTTTCCTGTTAATGCTGGTGAAAGAGTGACTCTGTTGCGAGGTGTCAGTGGATAGAGTACTATACATAGGGTTGGAAGCCACTTTCAATTCTCTCCCTCTCTCTTAACCTGCAGCAGAATTCGAGGTCAGTAGGACTTGAAAGGCACTTGAAAGTCAACATAGCTCATGTGCTTCTCTCTGACAGCAGGCATCAGTCGCAATCCACTTTCAGCCATAGCCTCTTTGCCAGGGAGAGAGAGCCAGTGGGCGAAGTAGTTTAATAAAGAAATCTCTCAGATTGTGACACAATTAAAGGGGTGAGGACTCAGATGCTGCTTTCTCTGCAGTTCTTCTCTTACTGTGACTCCCAGTTTCTAACAACTGTCTCCTCAGGGGCAGCAATCAGGAAAAGAGTGGGTTATTAGAAAATAATAATATAATTATGTTAGCGCTTTAGTTCTGTGGAGCCCTTCAGTGCCACACAGCTTGGGATTGAGAACTGAAACTTGCCATTCACTCTCGCGGTTGCCCAGCTTGCAGGAAACAATTTTCTCTGCAAGGGCAGTGATCGGGGCATGAAACAGAGGGTAATTTAAACACAGTAAAAAAATGGAAGGGGGAATTTTAACATATTAAACTACATAAAACACTGCACATTCTTGAAGGGAGGCTTTTACAAACATCATAGTGGCTGAAAGGGAATGACTTTAACGGAACCATGGTAGCAGAAACAAAGATGACGACCGATATGCTTACATTTTGGTCCATCGGACTGATTTAATTTTTGACTTTTAGTTTTCTTTTGCGAAGAGGCTAACTGAGTCTTCTTGCGTAAGTTATGCAGGGATTTATTCACGCTGAAAAGACGCAGTTAGCCAATCATAATTCTTATTTTTTTCTTGTCATTGTATAATTAATCAGTAAGAAAAAAACTTGTTAAAACCTTTTAAATAAGTTTTATGTTAATTGTAGGAATACATTTTAAGAAAACAGTTCTGGAGGCAGCAGGTGGCACTGTTGCAGTTGGAATGGAAAGGTGTGAACTGTGAACTCTCACTCACGTGAACTATGCTGTCCCTACTTTTCTTCTCATTTAGAGTGAGTTATTTAAGCAATATACCATGACAGGGTGCGGGTATTTGGGTGGACTTACCACACCTGGCGTGTTTTGGTCACGAAGCCACAGGCCTCATGACTTAACCACACCAGAAGTGGTAAATCCACCCATATACCCACACCCTGGAGTGGCATATTGCCATTATACAATGTCCCACTTCATTTTTTGTGTGAAAAAATACAGAAAAATGTATTTTTTGTAGGAATAAAAAAAGAGCTTCGCAAAAGGACAAAAGAGGTGCTCTTGGTAAATCAAAAAAATTTTGTAACATCATAACCAGGCACTCACCCAAACCACCAAAGAACAAGGGCTGAAGCTGCAGTATTGAAAAGTATAAAACATTTATTCGACACAAGAACAGTCCGACGCATTTCTGGTCGCCATGACCCTTTTTCAAAAACTGAATTGATTAAAAAAAATTGCTTCAATAAATACTCATTTACATCATGACATCACTCATTAAAACAATTATCCTATCAGAGGAACATAAAGATCAAACAACTCATTACTAAATTAAAAAAAATGAGTTGTTTGATCTTTATATTCCTCTGAATGACTAATTATTTTGTTCTTTGGTGGTTAGGCGAGTGCCTAGTTGTGATGTTACAAGATTTGTTTTTGGCATTTCAAATAATTTTTATATACTGTATTCTTTCACCACAAAAAATAGTCCAGTCTGCAGTTTTTTTTTCACTCATGCAATCCCGTCTCATGGTTTCTGTGCGGGTTTCCCAATTCTGATTGCCATCCATCTACTTTTTAGCAAGTAGTAGCGCTGCACCCTGCCGCCCCTCTCCGTACTTGTTGCTTTGATTCATCTGTTTCCCTGAGTTGTGCTGCCTACATTCTTTACTTGCCTGTTACAGAGGGAACAAACAGTTAGGAAATTTAGTTGTTCGGTAGTGCAAGATTTAATACATTTCTGGAATTCCAGAACACGGATCGGAAGCCGATAAAAAAATAATGAGAGTGGAGTGTTGCAATTGGGAGGGGGTTTAGTGTGAACAGTGCATGCGTTGGGGGAGTGTGCGCAGCAGTTGATGCCTATAATAGGGAGTTGTCTGGTGCACTCGATTCCCTCGCACCAGTTCGTGTATGACCCAAATCCTCTCACCTCAGGTCCCCCTGGTATGATGGGGAGCTCAAGGCAATGAAGACTGCGGGTCGGAGATAAGAGCACTGCTGGCAGAAGTCTGGTCTGGAGGCAGATAAACTGGCCCTGCATACACACTACGGTGTGTAGCATGGGGCAATCAACCGTAAGAAGGCAGAATTTCTGTCCAGGGAGATTGCTGTCGGGAGGAATTGACCAACTGTGCTCTTTTGGACTGTGAATAGGCTTCTCCATCCTTCCTGTCTAGAGCCAAAAGTAGCTTTTTTGACTGTATTATGCAAGGAGTTTGCTCGGTACTTCTCCTACAGGGTGTCCACCATCAGGTGGGGGGTTCTGCCACTGAGCCCTAGTTTGGACGACAGCGGTCGCAATGGGCGTCCGGAGAGCACTCTGCCTGGTTGGGGTGAGTTTAGACTGGTGGAGGTCACTGAGGTCATTGAGGTTGCCTCCAAGCTGCGGCACTTCTGTGAACTGGACCCAGTGTCGACTCATTTGTTAATGGGATGTGTCAACTCCGTTGGCCCAGTGTTTGCCTTGATTGTCCGGTGCTCACTGTCAGAGGGGTCTTTCCTGATGTCTTGAAGGAGGCACTGGTGAGATCCCTTCTGAAGAAACCATCACTGGATCCTCACGTCAAGGCAAATTACCGTCCTATCTCCAATCTTCCATTTTTGGGTAAGATTGTGGAGTAGGTGGTGGTGCTTTAGCTTGAGGAGCACCTCGGGGCCCATGATCTATACAAGCCACTTCAGTCTGGGTTTCATGCAAGGCACAGCACAGAAACTGCTTTAGTTCGAGTGCATAATGACCTCTTCAGGGCAAGAGAGTGAGGGGAGGGGACAATTCTCATCCTCCTTGATCTCTCTTCAGCATTTGACATGGTGGACCATTGTGTGTTACTTGACTGCCTAAGGGAATTCTGTGGACTCGCTGGCACTGTCATCTGCTGGTTTGAGTCCTTTCTGGTTTGAGTCCTTTCTATCTGACAGGAGGCAAAGGGTAGTGATGGGAAATTTTTCCTCATCCCCTAGCTTCCTATCATGTGGAGTTCCCCAGGGTTCGGTCTTGTTGCCGATGTTGTTTGGCATGTACATGCTGCCCCTTGGTGAGCTCATTAGGAAATACGATCTGGGTTTTCATTGCTATGCTGATGATACCTAGCTGTATTTTTCCTTTGCCCCAGGAACATCTTGCACAGTGGAAGTGCTCAACAGCTGCCTTGCTGAGATCAATGACTGGATTTGACTGAACCTGATAAGACAGAGGTGCTGGTGATGAAGTCTAACAGAGGGCATGATAGGTTGTCCTCTGGCACAGAGACAGAGCTATTTCTTGGCTCTGTACCATTGAAGGCATCCTCTAGAGTGTGTGACCTGGGTGTTATTCTCGACAGCGGACTGACACTTGAGTTTCAGGTGTCATTCGATGTCCATACCAGTTTTTATCATCTGAGGAATATCACCAGGATAAAGCCCCTAGTTCCGCCCCTGGACCTCCCCACCTTTGTTTCACCCCTTTGTGACATCCAGGCTTGATTACTGTAATGCGCTCTATCTCAGGGTCTCAGGGGGTACCCTGCGCCGATTGCAGCTGGTGCAGAATGCAGCGGCTAGGCTGCTGACAGGACAGCCTAAAGTACTGTCATATCACTCCGGTGCGGTGCGAATTGCACTGGCTGCCAGTCAGGTGGAGGGTCCTCTTCAAGGTCACCTTTAAGGGCCTACATGGCCTGGGCCCTGGCTATCTAAAGAACCTTCTCACACTTGCTGTCTTGGTCCGCTCCCTCCGCTCCTCCTCTAGTGGCCTCCTTGTGATTCCCAGGACAAGGTTAAAAACAGCAGGCGACAGAGCATTTAATGTCACCACCCCCATCCTGTGGAATTCGCTTTATCCAGCTGTTAGAAAAACCTCTTCAGTTGAGGTATTCAAAGCCCACCTCAAGGCCTTCTTGTATAGGCAGGCCTTCCCAGATTCTGTTGTATTATCTTATCCTGGCTCCAGACCTGTATGTTTTAACTGATGTATGGCTTTTTTTTTTATTATTTAATAGTCATTCTAGGATTGTAGATATGTTGTTCATCCACACTAGTTGGCATGTTTCCTGCCACTTTAAATCTCACCGGAAGTCTTCAAGCTGGCTCCTCCCACCCACGCGGGTGGTATAATCCTTGGCTCTGACCCCATGACGCCAGATCTTCCTTTCCACTGGAAGATACAGGTTGCCTCTCTCGTGCTCTTGCATTTTGTTAGGCCCTGGCTTCAAAACCTTTGGTTATTCCGAAAATTCATCTAGTTCGCATTTGCAAATTGCGACTGTGTACCCTCAATTATGGAAGATAAGTCTTCCCCCGGATTTCGTCAGTGCCCTTGCAGCCAGAAGACGTTGTGTACTGATCCCCACACCACATGCGTGTACTATCTAGGTGTCAACCATGACACCTCGAAGTGCAATCTTTGCCTCGCCTTCCATCCTAACGTTCTCGATGATCGTCTTGTACGTCTGAAGCTGGGGAGGCCGGAGAAGCGAAACCCTCTGGTGAAATCCAAGGAGGCTCGGTTGGTAGTTTCTGTGGCTGCGGCATCTGCCGAGCAATTGGAACATATGCAAGCCTTTGAAGAGGAAGCGGCTCGGGCTGCAGAGACCACTCAGAGCTTCTTTGTTCCGCTCAATCTGGGCTCCACCTTCTCTGGTTACTTCCGAGAGTTGTGCCAATCCCTCCTGACTAAGGGGGAAGAGTCCTGCGGGCAGGCACTCCTCTCGGTCCCGTAAGCAGGAGAAGGACCCGGGACCATCTTCATCCCGACAGAGATGTTCTTGGGATCGGGAGAGATCTTGGTCCCAGAAACCGGCGGTCTTGACCTCAGTCAAGACTGCCTCCTCAGCTGCTGGCTTTTCAGATTTGCCATTGGGCCAGCTGACCGAGGGTTTGGTCGACGATGTGGAAATTGTCATCGATCCTATCGACCCTTTGTCGCCGACTCCGGTCGACAACTCTTTGGAGAGGACTCCAGTCCTCATTTTCCCCAGTGAGGAGACCCAGCCTGCTGGAGTCCCCATCAAGGAAGTGGTCCCGGACCCTGGGAAGTCTCCGACCCACCGGTGTCTCCCGAGCGACCTGGCCGATCTCGATCGGGGTCTAGGACCCCCTCGACCGACAGGCTGAGGAAGAGCCATAAGCGCTCTAAAGAGGCAATGCCATCAGTCGTCCTCTCGAATGAGGAGAGGCTCTGGGGGAAAGCCCATCGGCACTATGAGGACCTCATGTGGCAACAGCTGATTTTGCCCGGGCACAAGCCGACTACGACTTCCAGCCATTACTTGGCTTTCGCCTTCTAGGCCGAAGCCGGTTCTTTCGGAGCCGATCAAATCGGTCCCCCCACCTGCAGAGCCGGTGAAACCTCCGGGTCGGCCAAAACCAGTCTCTCCACCAATAGTGGTGGAACCACAGCCCAAGCAGCCTGTGGCAGGGGCTCCCTCGAAGGAGGACAGGCCAGACATCGGCTTCCCCGGCGTCTCTCGGTCACAGTCACCCCGGACCACCCCTGGTGGGTTGAGGGTGACCTGGGTAGTCGACCGTTGTACCCGGATTCTTTGGATTCCGATGTCACTGGCCTGCATTCCCATTCCGCAGATGACGAACTGGCCAGCAGGACTGAGATAGAGGAAGTTCCTTCGTCTTTTCAGGGCATTCTCTGCCTCATCTCTGAGTCCACAGGGATGCCCATGGAACCAGTCCAGAAACAGGCAGAATACCCTCTCACGTACATCCTCAAGAGAGGGAATACCCCGACAGAGGCCTTTCCAGTGGCCAAGGCTATTGTTGGCCCAGTCCTAGAACTCTGGCAGCATCCTACCTCTTGTCCAGCACCATCTGCCTGCATGGCCTGCAATTATGCGGTGCCCATGGGGTCCCTTGCGGGGTTCACAGAGCACCCTTTGGCCGAGAGCCTGGTGACTGCTTCTGTGTTCTGACAGTTCTGCTGACACTGACCGACCTCCCGAGAAACAATCCAAGCTTTTGGACCATTCAGCCAGGAAGGTCTATGCGGCTTCCTTCTTGGGCCTTTGTCAGGCAAGTTTGGCTGTTATCATGGCACACTTCTCCCATGCCCTCTTGGGGTCTTTGGACGAAGTCCTCCCACATCTCCCCATGGACATGTAGACCACGGTCAAGCAGGTCCGAGACCAGGGCCGTGCTGTTGTCAAGCAGCAACTTCAGATTGCCCTGGACATCGGGGACTCTTGTGCCCATTTGATGGCAGCCACAATTGCCTCCCACTGCAGGGCTTGGCTGAGGCTCTCCTCCTCCTTACTGGCACATACTCAGCACAAACTGGCTGACGTGTCATTCCTAGGGACTGACCTGTTTGGCCCAGAAGTGGCCAGACACCTCCAGTGCATTGAGCAGTCCAATGCCACCTTGGATGCTACTTCTGCCAAAGGTTCCTCGGGCAAGAACCAGCAGAACAAGAGGAAGCCTTTTTGGCACTCTTCCCCTCTGGCGCAGCAGCAGTCCTCCTTTCATGGCAGACAGCAGCAACAGGCTCAAGCATGGTGCCCCCGGCCCAAGCCTGGACCCTCTCAGGCCCATAAGGGAGGCAGAGGATCAGGTTCTGGATTCTCCTCCTCCAAGCCTGCTCAGTGACGGGGTGGGGGCTGCCTCCCCTTCTCCCATCATTCCAGCTCTGGGTCCTCCCGTGGGGGGCCAGCTCCGATGTTACCACGAACAGGTGGGTTCTGGAAGTGGTCGGCCAGGGACTGCCTCTGGAATTCGAGCAGTATCCTCCAAGTTGAGCCCACGCCCCTCGGGAGGAAAGAGCGTCCATCCAGACCAAGCTGGCTCTTCAAGATGATATTGCTCAGCTCCTCCTCAAGGAGGCAGTTGCCCCAGTGGTGGCTCCTCCTGCAGACCCAGGCTTTGTCTCCAGGTACTTCCTGGTTCCCAAGCGGACGTGGGGGGGGGGCCGGGGCTGGTGACCCATTCTAGATCTCTATGACCTGAATCAGTATCTCAGGTCACACACCTTTCGAATGGTCACTCTGTCCCAGATCATACCATCCTTGGAGCAAAACATGTGATTCTGTTCACTGGATCTGCAGGACGCGTTCTTTCATGTCCCAATCCATCCGTCTCATCAGTGGTTCCTCTGCTTCCAAGCTGAAGGGACCCTGTACCAGTTCCGAGCCATGCTGTTCGGCATATCATCTGCTTCATGGGTCTTCACCAAATGCACTGCAGTGGTGGCAGCCCATCTCAGGCATCGGGGGGGGGGGCAGAATTTACCCCTAAGTCGATGACTGGCTCCTAGCAGATTCCACCCAACAGGAGGTGGAGAGGTCCAGGGACCTGACCCTCCAGACCTGCTCCTGACTCGGCCTCCTCCTCATCAACGAGACCAAGTCAGAATGCGTGCCTTCCCAGGTGATGTGCATCATCAGGACACAGCTCGACTCTCATCAAACCAGAGCTCGGCTCCCAGCAGACAGGGCAGAGGTTCTCTCCTCCTTTGCCGAATCATTTCTGGTTGGGCAACTGCACCCTGCCAGGGACTTTCTGTGCCTTCTGGTTTACATGGTGGCGTGCACCTCAGTGGTCCACTGGGCCTGTTTGCACATGTGCCCCCTCCAATGGAAACTTGCCGCCCAGTGGACTCAGCACCACGGTCACTTCGACCAGCTGATCACTGTAACCCAGAACATGTGGGACGCTCTCCAGTGGTGGACTGACCCAGACCAGTTGCAGGAAGGGATCCCATTTGTCCACCCCAAGCCGACAGTTGTCCTTATGACCGATGCCTCTCTCGTGGGTTGGGGTGCCACATGGAGACAACAGGGCCCACGGGTTCTGGACCCCTGAGGAGTCCTGATGCCACATCAATCTACTGAAGCTCAGAGCAGTCAGACTGGCACTGCCAGCTTTCGCTCCTCAGCTCCGGGGTCAAGTGTTGCAAGTCCACACGGACAATACTATGCACTACATCAAAAAACAGGGCGGCACGCACTCCCATCTGCTTTGCAGAGAAGCACTCCGCATCTGGACACTCGTGAGATGTCTGGAGGCAGATCTCCTGGCCATCCATGTGGCAGGAGCCTCAAACCATCTGGCGGATGCCCTCAGCCGCTTAGGCGCAACATCCCACAAGTGGTCTTTCCATCCAAAGGTATCTTACAGCCCGTTCTCCCATTGGGTCAAACCGCTGGTGGACCTGTTTGCTTCCAGGGAAAACACCAGGCTGAGGCTGTTTCATGCCCGCCCCCCCTCAGCAGGGCTCACTGCAGGGTGGTGCCTTCTCTAGACTGTGGACCCCAGGCCTCCTCTACGCCTTTCCCCCATTTCTCTTGATCCACAAGGTGTTACTCAAGGTGAGGAGGGACAAGACGAAGGTGATTCTGGTAGCCTCAAACTGGCCGCACCAGTTCTGGTACCCAGATCTCCTCAGCCTCAGCTGCAGGCCCTTGGAGCGGCTTTGCACATGTCCAGACCTGATATCACTCAATCAGGGGAAGCTACTCCATCTGGACCTTCAATCCCTGCACCTCACAGCCTGGTACCTGAGTGGCTGGAGTTTCAGGCTCTACGTCTTTCCGAGGATGTACTCACCATGGTGGAGGCATCCAGAAATAAATCGACCAGGAAATGCTACGCCTTCAAATGGAAAAGGTTTTCCATTTGGTGTCAGGGCAAGGGCCTGGACCCTCTGTCCTGCCCAGTGGCTAATATTCTCAACTACCTTTAGTCTCTCTCCAATGGGGGTCTCCAGTCATCGACCCTTAGGGTGCACCTGACAGCCATCTCTGCTTACTGGGCATGGGCCGGTCAGCCGATGGTGGTGGTGCAGGAGACAGTGGTCGGGCACTTTTTCCAAGGCCTGGACCATATATCTCCTCCGGTGCGTGAACCTCCACCTCCATGGGATCTACTGCTGGTACTGGCAAAGCTCATGGACAAGCCATTCAAACCAACGCACAAGTGTGCCTTGTCACACTTGTCGTGGAAGACGGCCTTCCTGGTGGCTCACATCTGCCGGAAGGAGAGGGGAGCTCCAGGTGCTTTCAGTGGACTCCTCTTATCTGTTTTTCCACAGGGACAAGGTTGTCCTATGCCCCCAACCAAAATTCCTTCTGAAGCTGGTGTCAGAGTTTCACCTCAACCAGGTGTTAACTCTGCTGGTGTACTACCCCAACTACACCTCAGAGACTGAGTACAGGCTCCATACTTTGGACCTGAGACGTGCTCCCTCCTATTATAAGGAGAGGACAGCGGAAATTCGAGGAGAGAGTCGCCAGCTGTTTGTCACCTACACTGAAGCTGCATCTGGCCGACCTGCAGCAAAATGAACTATTGCAAAGTGGATTACATCATGCATTATTCTGTGCTATGAGTTCGTGAGCAAGGAGCCTCCCAGAGGGATAAGAGCTCACTCTACCCGCCATACCGCTGCTTCCAGGGACATCCCTATCCAGGAAATCTGTCGGGCTGCTATCTGGAAGTCAGCAAACACCTTCATTACCCACTACCACATTGACCTTAAGTCTCGCTGGGATGCTGGTTTTGGGGCCTCAGTTCTCCAATCTCTGTTCCCTAAGTATGGGGTGTGCACCTTGCCTCCCTCCTCCCAGAGAACTGCTAGGAGTCTGCCAACAAGTGTGGATGAACAGCATATCCACGATCCTAGAAGAACAGGTTACTCACCTGTAATAGTAGTTCTAGGAGTGGTATATGTTGTTCATCCACACGGACCCATCCGACCTCCCCGGCCACAGATGCACCACACCTGGATTTCAGTGGGCTAAGATCTGGCGTCATGGGGTGGAGACGAGGATTATACCACCTGGGTAGGTGGGAGGAGCCAGCTTGAAGTCTTCCGGTGAGATTTAAAACGGTAGGTGACACGCCAAGAAGTGTGGATAAACAATATATACCACTCCTAGAACTACTGTTACAGGTGAGTAACCTGTTTTTATTGAGGACAGTATTTATGAAGCTTATTTTAATTGTTGTGTACTTTCTATGTATGTTTATATTGTGTCATTTGTGTATTTGTAATTTATTGACTGAGTTTTATGAAATCTTATATGTTCAGCTCCCAAAGCCTCTGGGATGGGTGTCTCTTAAATAAAATCTGCCTTGCCTTACATGGAAGGAGGAAGTTGATTTTTTTAAATTTACTGTGGCACTGGTTTCAAGCGTCGAGAAAGGTAGCGGTTTCGTTTGATGTGGGGAGTTGTGAGGGAGGATAGTTGGAAATAAGGTGCTTTTTTGCAGGGTTATGAGCGTGAGTGTCTTTATTTCTTTTTTAGTGGTTCTGTCGCATTCTGAATCTTGGTCTCTTGCCATGTTTGGGACTTGCAGTTTCGTCATGCTCGAAGTGATTTTAAGAAGAGTTCCTGCTTCAGATGACTGGTTGCTGGCATCTTTTCCAGTGGGTACACCAGAGGATTTATCATACTGAAAAGGTGCCAGCTAACCAGGGATTGGGGATTTGGATTTACCACATTGTATAATTTCTTTTTTGGTAGCGCTGTAGTCAGTTGGTAATATATGCTGTTGCAGTTGTATGCAGTGCTGACGTGAACTACTAGTGGCTGATGTTTGACTGACAGAGGCCATTGCTGTGCCACGATCGAGTGCGTAGGAAGATGCGGCTGATGCTTAGTGGCAATTAATTTAAATTCCATGAGTGAAATGCTTTAGTGGTTGTTGTTTTTTTTCAGTTTTTTGTTTTGTTTTTTCAGAAAAAGGCACACACTGCAAAGGTGCACTGTAAGGGGACACAGAAATATTGATCAATGTAGATTGGTGAGCAGCTGAAAAAACTTTAGTGTGCTGCTGGGAGAGAGAGAGAGAGCTGAAAGGAGTGCAGCTGGGGGTTGCTAAGCCACTGTGTGGCTTGTAAAATAAAATGATGCTATCAATCACAGTGAGAGTGGCTGATGCGAGCAGGCCTGAATCATTTTCTTGTCGACCTGAACAGGCCTGCTGTCTGGCTGCCGAAATGTACAGGCAGACAACTTTAGAACAGGTAAAATGATGAGGAACAGTGGGAGGGAAAAGGTACAGACTAGATGGGCCAAGAGGTCCTTTTCTGCCATCAGGTTTCTATGATTCGTTTATTATTACAATCTCGGCAGTGCCTTTGAGTCAGTGACTCTTTTACAAAGGTTCCACATTGAATAACAGTACTGAAACTAACAACACAGTTAACATAAAAACAGACAAGAAATATATACAGTAAAGGGGAAGGAGTAAACAGTGGACAAATAGGTGACTGTGCACGGTCAGCAGCCATAATTTAACACTGATGCAAAATAGAATAAAAGGCAGCCAGAATTGTTTTAGCAAAACAGTTTTTTGTCATGGTGCCTAGCAAATGCCAAAAACAGGTACCATATGAGAAGGGTACAGACTGGCAGCAGGCAGCAGAGTATAGGCAGAAAATAGAGGCTAGACACATTAAGGGTAAGTGGGAGGTGGGGAAGGTGCTAAAGACGGAGTGGGAGGTAGGAAATGGAGGAAAAGGAGGGGGGAAGAAAACATGGACAGAGAGAAGAGTAAAGGAAGAGTAGAGTGAGGGGAGAGTGGAAGGGGGAGAGAGAGAGAGAGAGAGAGAAGGGGTAGTGGGGAAGGAAGGGGGGAACATAGAAACACAGAATTTGATGGTAGATAAGAACTGCTTGGCCCACCTAGTCTTCCCATTTCCCTATCTAATGGATAAGCTGCAGATCCTGGTTAACCAACAGCCTACTTCCTCCACCCCAACTAGAATTGCCTTATGTCCCATGCATTCTTGAATTCCCTACTGTGTTTGACTCATGACCTCTTCAGGAAGACTGTTCCATGCATCCACAACCCTCTCCATGAAAAAATACTTCCTCACATTACCTCTGCACCGTCACCCCCTCTATCTTCAAATTGTGCCCCCTATTCTTGCACATCTCTTTTTCTGAAAAATGCTACCTTCTTGGACTTTGTTGATTCCCTTAAGGTACTTAAAAGTTTCTATCATGTCCCCCTTTTCTCTCCTTTCCTCGAGGGTACACATATTAAGCTCCTTTAGTTTCTCTTCGTATGTCTTCTGGTGCAGACCCGGCACCATTCTGGTTGCTCTCCTTTAGACAGCCTTCACCCTGTGTATGTCTTTGCAGAGATGAGGACTCCAGAACTGCACACAGTACTCCAGATGGGGTCTCACCAACTGTCTGTATAGAGGGATAACAACTTCCTGTTTTCTACTGACGATGCCTCTCCTTATGCATCCCAGTATCCCCCAGCCCTCCTTACTGCCTTCTCTCATTGCTTGCCCACCTTTAGGTCATCTGATATAACTACCACCAGGTCCCTTTCCATTTTTGTTGTTGTCAGTATATTACCCCCCATTGTGTACTCTTCCCCTGGGTTTTTGTTTCCCAGGTGCATTACTCTGCACTTCTTTGCACTGAATCTAAGCTGCCATACGTTTGACCATTCCTCCAACCTTGCCAAGTCCCTTCTCATCCTTTCCACCCCACCTTGTGTTATCAACCCTGTTGCAGATCTTTGTGTAGTCAACAAAGAGACATACTTTTCCTTCTAGTCCCTCTGCAATCTCACTTATAAAGACATTAGAAATGACCGGACCCAGTACCCCTGCAGTACCCCAGTAGTAACTCCCCTTTCTTCACTGTGGATTCCATTTACTAATACCCTCTGTGTCCTATTATCCAGCCAATGTTTTACCCAGGCTTCCACCCTGGGACCCACTTCAAGGCTGGCTAATTTGTTTATTAATCTTTTGTGTGGGACTGTGTCAAATGTCTTGCTAAAGTCTAGGTAGGCCATGTCCACAGCCCCTCCCTGGTCTACTACTACTATGGTCATCCAGTCAAAGAAACCTATTAGATTCTTCTGACATGACCTTCCCGATGTGAATCCATGCTGCCTTGAGTCCTGTGCCCCACTGGCCTCTAGGCACTCAACAATCCTTTCCATCAGAAAAGTGATTCCATCATTTTTCCTACCACTGAGGTCAAACTGACAAGTCTGTAGTTTCCTGCCTCTGTCTTGCTCCCACTTTTGTGAAGGGGAATCACATCCGCCCTTTTCCAGTCCTCAGGTACCACACCTTCCTTCCATTATTTGTTAAAAAGGGTAGTCGGTGGTGTTACTAGTTCTCCCCTAAGTTCTTTTAGAATTCTGGGGTGAATCCCATCAGGCCCCATTGCTTTGTCTACCTTCAGTTTTAGGAGTTCTTTCAGAACCCTTTCTTCTGTGAAAGGACTGATATCGACCTCCCTATCCAGAGTGCTTCTACTGACTGGATTAGGTACCTCCCCCTCCTCTTCTTCTGTGAATGCTACATAGAAGTATTTGTTCAGTATCCCTGCTTTTTTACTGCCCCTCTCTGCCCACCTACCCTTCTCTTTATTCAGCCTTAGACTGACCCTCTCTGTCCACCCACCCTCCTCTTTATTCAGCCTTAGTATCCCTCCCTTTGTCTTTCTTCGCCTCTAATGTACCTATAAAAAGTTTTATCCCCCTTCTTAATAGAGTTGGCTATCTTTTCCACAGTTTGGGCCTTTGCTATTCTGATTGCCTTCCCCGCTTCTTCCTGCTTTAACCGGCACAGTTTTCTGTTCTGCTCCTTCTGTGTTTCCTTATACTTTCTGAATGTTATCTTTTTCTCCCTAATCTTCCCAGATACCTCTTTTGAGAACTATAGTGTTTTTTTTCTTTTGTTTTGATTTGTTTATTTGCTTCACACAAAGGCTTGTTGCCTCCATGATGGCAGTTTTGATGTTTCCCCATTGTTGCTCCACCCCTCCTTCTTGCCTGTTTGCTAGTGCTTTTCTGAGGCACTCTCCCATTTTGACAAAATCAGCCCTCCTGAAGTCTAGTACATTCACTTTTGTATGGCTTGATTCTACAGCTGAATTTATTGTGAACCACACTGTTTGGTGATCACTTGTTCCCAGATGGTTACCCACTTCTAGATCTGAGATCCTCTCTCTGTCCCCATTTGAAAGCATCAGGTCTACGACTGCTCTCTCTCCCGAGTGGGTTCCAACACTAGCTGTCTGAGGCATGCCACCTGTAGGGCATCGAGATGGCCCTGTGCTCTTGGATGTCGCTGAAGCAAAAGTGCTCCAGTTAACATGTGGCATATTCAAGTCCCCCATCAGCAATATCTCTCCTTTCTCTACCATCCTAAGGATACTTTCTATCATTTCCTTGTCCATTTCCTCCCCCTGAGACAGGGGTCTTTAGACAACCCTTGTGCGGACTGTGGTGCCATTTCCAGTCTCTAGGGTGACCCACAGTGCCTTTTCTCCTCCCTGTTTACCCTTTAGTTCCATTGCTGTAATCCCTTCCCTTACATAGGAAGCTACACCTCTTCCTCTTCTACCCTCCCTGTCCCTCCTGTAGATTGTGTACCCTGGTATGTTGACATCACAGTCATGGTTCTCTGTGTACCTTGCTTCTGTGACTGCCACAATATCCAGGAATCCCTCTTCCATCAAGCCACCAGTTCAGGGAGCTTGTTACCTAGACTACGGGCATTGGTACTCATTACCCTCCATTTTCTTTGATGGCCTTAACCCTTTCTGCCTCATCCCTGTCCTTACTACCTTTGTCTTTGTATTCATTTACCCCTGCCCTCCTGACTTCACTATCTTGGTGTTTACCTCACTAATTACCCTGATTTTGTTGGGGGGGAACTAGGATTTCCCTTCTCCTTTTCAGTGCCCCTGCCCCGACTGGTTTAAATGCTTGCCAATGAAGCATTTAAATCTATCACCTAGGATTCTGGTTCCCCTCCTGGACAGATGCAGACCATTGCGCCAGTATAGGCCTTCATCCCTCCAGGTGGACCCCCCGTCCCCAATGAAGCCAAAACCCTGAGCTATGCACCAGTCTTTCAACCACTGATTGAATCCAATGGTATGGCGCACCCTATCCTCACCCATGCCACAGATGGGCAGCACTTCCGAGAAGGTTACTGTGCATGCTACTTGTCTAAGGCCCCTTCTCAACTTTACAAACTCCTCTTGAACTGCTCTGATCCCTTTCCCAGACACTTAATTTGTCCCTAGGTGGACAATGACATCCAGCTCCCTCCCTCATGTTGCTGCTCCTGCAATCCTGAGGATTCGCTCTCTGTCCCTTCAAGCCAGGGCGCCAGGCAGGCACCTTACCTCCCTCTCCCATCCCTCCCCCAGTTATACTCTCCTAACAATGGACTCCTCCACCAGGAGTTGTTTCCTTCCCCCATGGGTTTCCATGCAAACCTCCTGTGGGTCTCCTCCGTGGAGGTTCCCAGAATCCTCCTTGGTCTCCACAGTGGGTACCTCCATAGAGGAACCACGCTCTGCCAGAATGGCATATGAATTGTGGAGAAGTACAAATGGAGGGATGTACCTTTGTTCCACCACCCTCACCCTCCCTGAGCCCACTGTGGTCCAACTGCTACTCCTTCTTGGCAACCTCTGAGGCAGCGGTGGTGGCCCTGGTGGTTCCCCGAATCCTGGCCACCTCAGTCTGGAGATGAGCAGCCTCCTCCCTCAACCCAGAGAGGTGCCTGCAGATGGGACAACACCACATCCTCCAGAATGCCTCCCAGAAGACTGCTGTTCCACAGTCACTGCACTGCACCACTCCCATCAATTCTTATTTGTGGTCCCTTAACTGTTGTTTTGTATACTTACTCTTTCCGGCGATTATTTAGATTAGGGGACACATAGTGCCCCATTTTAGAATTCAACTGATTATGGTAAAAGGTCCTCCCACTAACGTCAGTACTCTCCGTCCCTACACACATGGCTTGCAATCAGACTGAACGTTCCAAATCTGTTTCTCCATGTCCAGTAAATATATGCCCCAGACTGTCCACTAAAGTAAGTAAAACCCAAAAATGCAGTGAACAGAAATATAAGTAGAAGTCCAAACAGAAATACAGGTTACTCACCTGTAACAGGAGTTCTAGGAATGGTATATGTTGTTCATCCACACTTTCTGGCAGGTATCCTTGCCACTTTAATTCTTGCTGGAAGGTCTTCAAGTTGGCTCCACCCACCCACCCGGGTGGTAAAACTCGACTCCGCCCCATGGCATGAGATCTGGCCTGCTGGAAGCTCAGGTTGTGCGTCCCGAAGCTGGGAGGTCGGTAGAGTCATGTGGATGAACAACATATACCATTCCTAGAACTCCTGTTACAGGTGAGTAACCTGTATTTCTAGGGACATGGATATGTTGTTCATCCACACTCTCTAACAGACTCTAGCAGTTCTCCGGGAGGAGGAAGGCAAAGCGACACCCCTGATACTTACTTGGGAAAGAGACTGAGAACCGAGGCCCAAAACCAGCAGCCAGGCGTGACTCGAGGTCGATGTGGTAGTGGGTAATAAAGGTATGTGCCGACTTCCAGGTAGCAGCCCTGCAGATATCCTGGATAGGGACGTCCCTGGAAGCAGCTACCGGTGCAGCGGTATGGCGGGTAGAATGAGCTCTTATCCCTCTGGGAGGCTCCATGCCCGCCAACCTGTAGCAGAGATCTATGCAGGAGGAGATCCACCTGTCTATCGTCCGCTTTGCTGCAGGTCTGCCAGGTGCGGCTTCAGCGTAGGTGACAAACAGCTGGCGAACCTCTCCCCGAACTTCAGCCGTCCGCTCCTTATAGTAAGCGAGCGCTCGTCTAGGGTTCAAAGTATGGAGCCTATACTCGGCCTCTGAGGTGTGATTGGGGTAGAACACCGGCAGAGTCAACACCTGGTTAAGGTGAAACTCCGACACCACCTTCGGAAAGAATTTCGGGTGGGGGCGCAGGACAACCTTGTCCCTGTGGAAGACTAGGTAGGGAGGCTCCATGGAAAGCGCCTGGAGCTCTCCCATCCTTCTGGCTGACGTGAGAGCCACCAAGAAGGTGGTCTTCCACGACAGGTGTGAAAGATCACACCTGTGCATTGGTTCGAATGGCTTGCCCATGAGCTTGGCCAATACCAGCAGTAGATCCCACGGAGGTGGAGGCTCTCGCACCAAAGGAGAAATGTGGTTAAGGCCTTTGAAAAAGCACCTGACCACCTTCTCCTGTGCCACCAACTGCTTGCCGGTCCGAGCCTGGTAAGCAGAGATGGCAGCCAGGTGCACCTTAAGGGTCGTCGACTGAAGCCCTTGCTGAGAAAGGGACCACAGGTAGTCCAGAATGCTTGCCAAGGGGCAGTCGGAAGGGTCCAAGCCCTTCCCCTGACACCAAATGGAAAACCTCTTCCATTTGAAGGCATAGCATTTCCTGGTCGACTCCTTATGGGACGCCTCAACGACGTTGAGGACCTCGTCGGAAAGACCCAAACCTGGAACTCTAGCCACTCAGGAACCAGGCCGTCAGGTGCAGGGATTGAAGATCCAGATGGAATACCTTCCCCTGATTGACTGAGATCACGTCCGGGTGGGCTAGAAGCCGCCTCGGGAGCCTGGAGCTGAGGCTGAGGAGATCTGGATACCAGAACTGGCGGGGCCAGTCTGGGGCTACCAGAATCACCTGCGCCTTGTCCCTCCTCGCCTTGAGAAGCACCTTGTGGATCAAGGAAAATGGGGGAAGGCGCAGAAGAGGCCCAGGGTCCACGGCCTCGAGAAGGCATCCCCCTGCAGCGAGCCCTGCTGAGGGGGGCGGACATGGAACAGACTCAGCTTCGCATTCTCGCTGGAGGCAAACAGGTCCACCTGAGGCATGCCCCAGAGGGAGAAGAGATCTTGTACTACCTCTGGCAGGAGAGCCCACTCGTGAGACGCAGCTCCTATCCGGCTTAGGGCATCGGCCAGGGTGTTGGAGGCTCCTGACACGTGAATGGCTAGGAGATCCGCCTCCAGACTGTGCACTAGGGACCAAATGCGGAGAGCTTCCTTGCATAACAGCATGGAGCGCGTCCCACCCTGGTGGTTCAGATAGTACATGGTCGTGGTGTTGTCCGTCTGGACCTGAACCACTTGACCCCGTAGAAACGGAGCGAAGGAGGTGAGAGCTAGACGGACCGCTCAGAGCACCAGCAGGTTGATGTGGCATCGGGACTCCCGAGGGGACCAGAGGCTGTGCGCTCGGTGTTCCCCCAGATGGGCACCCCAACCCATTAGAGATGCGTCGGTCGAGAGAGAGACCGTCGGCTCGGGGCGGATGAACGGGATACCCTCCTGAAGATGCGCTGGAACGATCCACATCTCCTGGGTCACTGTCATGGGCCAGTCCAATGGATCACGGCGTTGTGACCATTGGCTGGCCAGTCCCCACTGAAGGGAACGCATGTACCAATGGGCCCAATGGACCACGCTGGTGCAGGCCGCCATGAGGCCCAGGAGGTGCAGGAAGTCCCGGGCAGGGCGCAATTGCCCAACCAGAAATGATTGAGCAAAGGAGGAAAGAACCTCGGCCCTGTCCGCCGGGAGCCGTGCTCTGGCTCGCAGAGAGTCGAGCTCTGCCCCGATGAACAGAATCACCTGCTTTGGCACGAGTTCCAACTTGGCCTCACTGATGAGGAGGCCAACCTGAGAGCAAACCTGGAGGGCCAGATCTCTGGACTGCTCCACCTCCAGTCTGGAGGGGGCTGCTATCAGCCAATCATCCAGGTAAGGGTACACCCGGACCCCTCGGCGCCGCAGGAATGCTGTCACCACTGCCATGCATTTGGTGAAGACCCTGGGAGCCAGGGAGAGGCCAAAGGGCATGGCCCGGAACTCGTATAGGGATCCCTCCGCTCTGAAGCAGAGGAACCTCTGATGGGACGGATAGATTGGGACGTGAAAGAACGCGTCCTGGAGGTCCAGGGAGCAGAACCACATGGCTCGTTCCAAGGATGGGATTATCCGAGCCAGAGTGACCATCTTGAAGGTCCGAGACCTTAGGAACTTGTTCAGGTCGTGCAGGTCGAGAATGGGGCACCAGCCCCCCATCCGGTTTGGGACCAGGAAGTACCTGGACACAAACACCGGGTCTGGAGGAGGATCTGACACCTTCCTGATTACCTCTTTTTCGAGGAGCAGGGCAATATCGGCCCGGCGGGCTGACAGCAAGGCTGTGGACCCCGTGGCCCCCCCGAGGGGCGACGGCTCGAAAAGGTGGAACCTGCTCGAACTCCAGAGGCAGGCCTTTTCCTACCACCTCCAACACCCAGCAGTCCATGGTGATAGTGGACCAGGCAGAAAGGAAGTGGCGAAGCCGTCCCCCCCATGGGAGGAACCCAGGGGGGAGTGACGAGGTTGGGGGTGGCACCCCTCAACCCGTCACTGGGCAGGCTTGGAGGAAGAACCAGCCGAGGGACCTCCCAGGCCTTTACCTCTTTGCTTCCTGTTGCAGGAAGCTGTCGGCTTGGGACGCCAAGCGCAAGCCTGCTGGCCCTGTTGCTGGTGCTGCTGGGCCGGTCGAGAAGCAGTGACCGAAGGACGAAAGGACTTCTGCTGCTGACGGCGGCCTTTGTCCCTCTGGGCAGAGGTGACCGAGTCCAGAGTGGCATTGGACTTCTCGATCCGCTGGAGGTGTCCCTCCACTCCAGGGCCGAAGAGGTCAGTCGCCAAGAAGGGGATGTCCGCCAACTTGTGCTGGGTATCTGCCGTGAAGGTGGATATCCTCAGCCACATCCTGTGCCACATGGCCACCGTGGCTGCTACTGACCTGGCACAGGAATCACCTATGTCCAGAGCAGTCTGGAGCTGCTGCTTCGCCACCGCCCTACCCTGGTCCCGCACCTGGCGGACTGTGGTCTGCAGGTCAGGCGGGAGATGAGGAACAACCTCATCCAGGGAAACCATGAGGGCGTGGGAGACGTGTGCCATCAGCATGGCTGAGCTGGCCTGTCAGAGGCCAAGGGAGGACACAGCGTACACCTTGCGCCCGGCAAAGTCCAGCTTTTTGGACTCTTTGTCGGGGGGCTTGTCCACATCCCGAGCGTTACCGGAACACCGGAAAATGCTGTCGGTGACTAACCCCTTGGCAGAGGGGTGCTCTGAGAAACCGGGCAAAGAGCCGGTAGAGACCGCATACTTCCTGGCCGAGGGTGCAGGACAGGAAGCAGGCCGCTGCCAAAGCTCCAAGGGTGGGCCGACAATGGCCTCAGCCACCAGAAAGGCCCCCGTGGGAGAATCCCCTCGGTCCAGAATCTCCGTCAGGGAATACTTGGCCCATTTGGACACGGGCTCGAGCTGCATCCTGGTGGACTCTGAGATGAGTCAAAGCAGACCCAAGAAGGACGATGGGCTATCGTCCACTGACTGGCCCCCGGAGGACTCCAGATCGCACTGCCTGGAGAACAGGGAGGAATCGTCGTCGGATTCCGAAGAGTCTGTGAAGAGCTGCCTCGGCCCTGAGCCACCCTCCACCTGCCGAGGATGGTCGGGAGTGAGGGTGACCGACAACCTGTGGGGCAGGCCATGACCCGACCAAGAATTCTTGGTTGGTGCCCCCGACTTCAGTTGTGGAGGTGAAGGTTCCACCACAATCAGTGGACCAGTTGGTTTTGGCTTAGCAACCGGCCCAGGAACGGGCAACTCAACTGGAACGAGTGGTTGCTTTGGGCGTTCAGGCGACAGCCACTTGATGGCCGGGGTCTTGGCCGGGGTAGGCTTAGGCCCAGATAACAGCAACTGCTGCCAAATAAGATCCTCGTAGCGCCGGCGCAACTTGTGCCGCAGCCTCTCCTCACCCGAGGAGGAGGACAAGGAAGAACGGCGTCACCGCTTACTTCGATAACGAGACAAAGACCACCGACGTCAGCGGGAACGGCTGGACCAAGAAGAGGTCCGAGACTGAGACCCTCGGGGGGACCGAGGGTGGGTCTGGGAAGGAGCGGAGGATACCCGCTCTTCCCTCGGCTCGGGAACTTTAACCGAGGACTGCGTTCCCAAAGGAGCAGGCAGATCCTCGGTATCCACCAGGGGAACCGGTGAAGTAGGGTTGTTGGCTTCTCCAGTCGACAGTCCATCTAACAGATCGAGAAAAATGTCGACTTCGTCGACGGGAGTCTCAGCAGGCTGGCCTGACGGGGGCACCGTAAAGACAGCGGCCTCAGCCGCAACCTCGACCGAATGTCAGCGGTCGGCTGCCGGGAAGGGGACCTCTCCGCTCCCACGAACACCGACAGTGGGACTTACCTTTCGACTCCCCTTTCTTGGGCCGAGAAGAATGTCCTGAAGGCCCCTCTCCTTTTGTAGAAAGAGACTGGCAAAAGCCCTGAGCAGAGCTGTTACGAGGAACTCAGAGAGAGTGGGATAAATGCCGCAGCCGAGGAGGAGGAAGATGCAGCCTGGGCCGCCACCTCCTCGAGGCGATCATCTGCTCGAGCTGCTCAGCGAATCCAGCTGCCACGGACACCGCCGCGAGCCTCTTTGGATTTTACGGTGGAAAACGTTTCTTGGGGCACCGAGCTTCAAGCGGGCAGTGCGATCATCAGAGTCGTCAGGCTGAGAAAGGCACAACTACTTGAAGCCTGCGGGTCGTGATCTAGGCCTAAGCAGTGAGCGCATGTGGTGCGGATCTGTCCTGAATATTTTCTGCCATAGGAGGGCACCTCCAGCCAGGAACAGATTTGTCCCTCGCAGCCGTGAGGGAAGATGAAGACCGAAGTTTAGGAAACTTCAAAACCCATTTCGGATGAACCGAAGAATTAGGATCCAGTCTAAAATGCAGAGCACTAAGGAGGGAATCTGAGCTTTCAAGCGGTAAGGAAGATCTGGCGTCATGGGGCGGAGCCGAGAGTTTTACCACCCAGGTGGGTGGAAGGAGCCAGCTTGAAGACCCTCCGGCAAGAATTAAAGCGGCAAGGATACCTGCCAGACATTGTGGATGAACAACATTTCCATGTCCCTAGAATTAACATTTTAAGAAATAACATAAAAATTCTAAAATATAACATAAATAACATAAATCTTTGTTCTGTGGGGGGTGCCCCCCCCAGGTCCTCAGCGACGAACAGAAATATAAGTTAACTGTAAAAAATAACAAAAATCTTTGTTGAACCCCCCGGGTCCTCAGCGCTCAACACAGCATTAAATAACAACTAGAGTACTTGTTGATAAATCTTTGTTCTGAGGGGCAAACACCTAGCTTCCTTCTGCCTAAGCCACTCCCCCTAATTCACAGTTTCTTTCTTCACTTAACTGTACAGATAACAATTCCTTCACCCTACTCAGAAATACACACTGACTTTTTTTTTTTTTTTGGCAATTTCACAGTTAAACGGTGGGGTGAGCCGGGGGTGCAGTGGAATGAGAGCGGGCATAAGAGGGTTATATAAGGTGAGGGTAAACTTGGAGTAGGAGGGATATGAGGGGCAGCGTTGAATGTACGAGGAGGGCGATGAGGGAAGAGCGCTAACAGGAGTGAGAGGTGGTGAGGAGCACTAGGTAGTGCAATCACATACACTGTCCCGGGCAATGGACACTCTGAGTTGGGATTTAATGGGCACAGCTTGGTTGCATTTTGCAAATCTACACTGAGGGAGTTTAGCCAGCAAGGGGGGTGATATTCAAAGGAATACTGCCCTTGGGAGGTTCTCTGGAATGGGACTCTGAAGGTGAGGTCGTTTAGGCCCCTTGTGTGTCTAGCTGAGTCAGGGCATTGGAGGAGGTTCTGAACCCCTGGGGGTGCAAGGCCAAGTATGGCTTTTTTAGCGAGTAGGCATGTCTGATAACAGATCAGACTATCTGTTGGTTGGTGCCTTTTCTTACTTGTGATTATGCTGTGGATTTTAATCACTGGTAAGAACAGGGCTCAGCCAATCAAATTCCAGGATTTATGGTAACCATTTCATAATTTTCTTTAATAATAAGCTACATGCTTTTGTGTTTAAATCAGGCATAATGTTTTTTACAATGTGCAGATTCCTTCGCAGGCACGCAGGTGGTATTGATGGCAGAGTTAACTGCAAGCACCAGGCAACTGGTCTTAAATATCTTGACTGGAAAGCCATCAAGCATCTCTTTTATGGAAACAGGAGACCCATAATGTACATGGTATACTCTTGTATAGGACACTTAAAAGACATCCAGTTCCTGCTCAGCTATAAATGGGGACATGATATTCTTCTATTCACTCCCTTGATGGGTCAATATTTTGTAAATGACTATTCATATTTTTCTTATGATCTATCAATATGCAACCCATGCTGCATAACTGTATTGTGCTCTCTTCTGTATTGATTCTGTACCATAATACTTGTTGCCCTTGTCAGTACCTTGTGTTCTATGTATCCTATGCATTACATTGTAAAGCACTGTATATCACCCTGCCCTTCCAGCACTCCTTTTGTTATTTAGCATACTGTACAGCTTTGTAAACCACTCTGTTCTTCCAGGACCTCTTTGAAAATGAGCTTGCTTAATCCAACCTGAAGCGATGGGTCTTCTTTGCACCTACCTTTTTTATCCCGCACTGAAACTTTGAAAATGAATATCTTCCCCAGAATTTTACTACAAACCCTCCCAGTCATAACAGCCCCATACAATTTTAATTCTTGGAACAAATTTTTTTCTAGATTTGTTTAGGAGGGAAGAAAACCCAGAATACTGGAAGTTTTAGAATAGCAAATGGTGAAAGCCCACATAAGCTATTCCCACTATTCAGTGGAGGCATCCGCAATTGCCAACCGAAAGATGCTTATCTAATCTTGCCTTAACAGTACTAAAGCTTGTTGCCTCCACCACTTCCTGTGGCAGTTTATTCCATTCTTTAATACTTCTAGGTTTAAAACCATACCTCCGCTGGTCAGTTCTAGATCTGTTCTCCACCAACTGAAGGTCATGCCCCCTAAGGCTATATTTTCGTGTCCTAAAATGCAGGTGTAACCCCTCTATGTGTCCACTTTTGTAGCATGGATATACATAGGGGTATCTACGGGTTCGGGGAAGGATGAGGCTACTTGGCACAAGAGACCTAGGTTTGACTACTCTGCACAGGGGCACCCAAGTAAATCCAACTACAGGAAGCAATAACTGTAATGTCCAGAACCAGAACTGGGATTTTTCAGTGTGGCTTTATTTATTAACTCACTGAACATAAACAAAGCTCTGTATGGTCCCCCACAGGGCTACGTAACTGTAATGCAGATTAGAGGTTAAACACAGCAGTCTATTTGAGGAATGAACACTACAACGGTTGTCTGGCTTTGGACCCACCAGGCACTCAGCCCAGACTTTGCATGCGCATTGGATACACAGCCTGACTGGCCCAGCTCCCCTGCCGACCACTCGACTGACGGTCCACTTGGCAATGAACCCAAACTCTACTTGGAAAGACATCCCATCAAACAAGGAGGCTCCCAAACTGTGGCTCCCCACACCACTTGAAGTCTGCGACTCCTAGAGAGATTTTGTTTTCGTACTTCCAATTTGAAACTCCCATCAAACAGGGAGACTCCCATCAAACAAGGAGTAATGTTCCCTTCCTGTGGCTCCCCACCACTTGAAGTCTCGACTCCTAGAGATTTTCAAGTTGCGACCCGTCTGGTACCCACCCATCACTAGCCAGCGCATGAGGCAAGTAGCAAAAACACAGAAGAAATCCGTAGAGGTGGACCTGGTTACTAAAGATGGGGATCTATCCACCTCCAGCTCCCACAGCCCATACCCGGCCATTTCTCTGGACACACAGAACTTTAGACTTTAAAACTGTAGATTGACGGTGGATGACCTGAAGCACCCCCTCTACAATGAACTTTAACACTTTAAACAGATGCCTGCTCTATTTGTTTGTCCTAGTTGACATAGTTCTCCCAAATAGCAGTCCCCAATACTTGAAATCCAACTGAAGAAAAGTTGTTTGCCCTTCAATGAGGCCAAACACTCACCCATTCATTGCAGGTGCCCCACAGGCGAAGAAATGTAACCTTTGCTGTTATACATGAACAGACTGAACTTAAATTAAAACAGGCAGCTTTCTTCCAGGGTGGGAGAAAGATTGCCCTGGAACCCACAAGAACTTTCCTCACCCCCTAAGAGGGAGGGGGTAAACAGACACTACTGGTGTCCTTCTTGTTTACCTTAGGACAAACTGAAGACTGACTTTGAATTCCCAAGATTCTAACTTACTCTGAGCTGAAGATTCCAAATGTGGCTCATGCAGCTGTGACAATTCTATAATGATGTCATCCCTCTAGTCTCAGCTGTGACTGAGGACAGAGTGAGACAGTGTGACACCCATTTAACTGGAGTTTCACAAGCTGCCTTCCCTGCCTACCACTAGGTCTTACTGGGATTCTAGTAACCCCGGGTAACAAAGGGGTTACACAGGTTCAGCTCTTCCCTAAGCTCTTCACTGTGTAATATTTCATAGAATAGTAACAAGTCTCCTCTCTTTCTCCTCAACTCCGTTGGCCATAACTGGAGGTTCTTCAACCTATCCTCATATAGCATAAACCTTAAACCAGAAATCAACTTAGTAATTGCCCACTGTGGCCTTTCTACCAGGACCTTGTTCTCCTTCAAGAACGGACTCCAACTTCCTGAACCACAGTCCATTATTGGCCTTACGTAGGTTTTATACAGTAGCAACATTACGCTGCTTTCCCATGAATAGAAACACCTGTGGATACAATATATCAAATACATCACTCTTTCAGTAATAGCCCAGCAATGTGCCCTACTCTTTACAGTATCAGTGATGTATACCTCCAAGTGCTTTTCCTTTGTTGACTTCCTTAACCAACTTCCCTGTAGATGGTAGTCTTGATGAATACTGTTTCTCTCCATATGCATTATTACACATTTCTTCAAATTCAAAACCATTCCATTCCTTGTTGCCCATTCTCCAATATTTATTAAATCTTGTCCAAATGCAAGCCTCTCTTCGAAGGTATCCACAACTCCCCCAATCTTAACATCATCTGCAAATTTAACAGTCTTATTTAAACTATTTATGTTCAAGTCACCTATAAAGACACTGAACAACAAGGGCACCAAAATGGACCCCTGCGGCATTCCACTCATCACCCTCACCCTGCCAAACAAATAGCCGTTCATCCTCACGACCTGTATCCAATCTGTCAACCACTCCCTAATCTATTTCACTACAGTTTTATTTATCCTCAACTCCATCAACTTAGTTATCAAGATTCTATGGGGGACCTTGAACTTGCTTGATTCTTTGCATCTAAGATGGCTGACATCAGGGCGGTAATCCAACCCGCACACTCTATGGGTGTTGCTGAGGATCAGCTCGAGATCACTACTTCTCAGCTTTCCTGGAGTACCTTTGACTGACCGGAGTTCGTGGATGTCATGTGGATTGACCAGGGTGCTCACCCTACATGCTGTAGTTTGGATCCATGACCAACTTCCCTGATTTTGGGTTGTATTGATTCCATCGGTCCGGTCCTAGCATGGATAGTCTGGTACTCCTTGGAAACAGGTGGATTTCCTAGCTCCCTGAAGGAGGCGGTGGTAACACCCCTCTTAAAGGAAGCTTCTTTGGACCCAGACTGCCTTGCAAACTACAGACTAATGTCTAACTTTCCCTTTTTAGGGAAGGTGATTGAGAAAGTAGTGGCTGTGCAGCTGGAGAACCATTTGACCATCCATGACATCTATGAACCTCTCCAGTCCGAATTTTGAAAGAGACATAGTACTGAAACAGTGCTGGTTTGGGTGCTCAATGATCTTCTGGTGGCTAGAGAGACGAAAAAACATTCCATCTTGGTTCTTCTAGATCTCTCATTAGCATCTGACACTGTGGACTATAGGGTTCTGCTTGACCGCCTGAGGTTCATCTGTGGATTGTTAGGTATGGTCCTTGGGTGGTTTACATCTTTCCTCACTGGAAGAACTCAGAGAGTGGTGTCCGGGGTTTATTCCTCGGACCCAGTTTCTCTGTCTTTTGGGGTTCTTCAGGGCTCAGTGCTGTCCCCCATGTTGTTCGTAGTGTACATGCTGCCCCTCGGAGACAATGTAAGAAGGTATGGGCTGAGGTTTCACTGCTATGCTGATGATACCCAGCTCTACCTCTGTTTTGCACTCGACCAAGATGGATCTCTCTCAGTCTTTAATAGTTGCCTCACAGAAATCCAGGAGTGGATGGATTTCAGTTGGCTAAAGTTGAACTCAGAAAAGACTGAGGTGTTGGCTATGGATCGGTCGCGCGGATAGGAGGCAGGGGTGGGTTGCGCCTCAGGGCTTTTCTTGGGGCGTTCCCTCCGACCTCTGAATAGGTGCGAAACCTGGGGGTAATTTTTGATGAGGAGCTGACTCTGCATTCGCAGGTGTCAGCCATCATCAAATCTTCTTTTTACCATCTGAGGAATATCTCCAGGATCAAGCATCTTGTTCTGTCTGGTGATCTTCCTACGCTGGCCCATGCCTTTGTGTCCTCGTGCCTTGATTACTGCAACTCCCTTTGCCTATGGCTACCTGGGGTTGAAATCTGCCACCTGCAGCTAGTGCAGAACACTGTGGCCCGGCTTTTGGTGGGAACCCCTAGATCCTGTCATATTACGTCGGTGCTGCACGGACTGCACTGGCTGCCGGTATAGTGGCGGATCACCTTTAAAGTCGGTCTTTTGACTTTTAAAGCCCTACACACGGACTAGGCCCAAATTACCTGAAAGAGCTTCTGGTCCTCTACTGTCCTGGATGATTGCTCCACTCAGCTGATGAGGGGTTGCTAGAGATTCCGAGGGTGTGTCTGAAATCTTCTGGGGCCTGAGCATTTATGCACGTGGCCCCAACCCTTGGAATTCTCTACCCGGTCAATTACAGGAATGCACGACCGTGGAGGGATTCAAGCAAGCTTTAAAAACACCCTTATGGGTTCAAGCTTTTGGTGAATAAATAATTTGTTTGGATTATTTGTTTTATATTATTTTATGACCTGGATTTTTGATGTGTTCTTTTAAATTTATTAGGCTCCTTGATATTTTGAAAGGCGCCCTAAAAATAAAGTTATTATTATTATCAAACACCCTACTAAAGTCCAACATAGCCACATCCACAACACTTCCACCATCCAACTTTTCCATCACATAGTTATAGAAAGTAATTTAGTATTGCACAATCTGTTTTTTATAAATCCATACTGCAGCCTGTCCGGTATTCCATTTCGTTCCAAGTAATCACTTATTTACTAACATACTAGGAAGCCAGATTAGGCCCTATGGTCTATCAAGTCTGCTCGATTTGTACAGTATGTTTATCACAGACCACTATCCTTAACTCTTTGTAACCAATACCTCCATTTGAAGTCTGAACCATCCATTGCTTGACCATCCATAGCTTATTCTGATATAAAATAGTGTATAATGAGTTACAATCACCAGTGCCCATCTCCCACCACTTTACTGCAGACCTCTAACCTAGTTTGCCCTCTAAATGTCTTGCACCCACACTCACCCTTCACACTCATGCCCCTTGGACCCATGAGCACTGTCAACAGTCTTCTTGGATCAGGCCAAGACTCAGTGCCCAAACCTCTGGTCATGTTTTCCATTCCTTTCCATATCACTTCTTTACAGCAAGGGTTGAAAGAAATTTCAAATATTATTCCAATTATCTTCCCCACCACGGAAGTTAAACTGATCGGTCTATAGTTGGTCACATCTGATTTTACTCCCCTTTTAAAAATAGGCACCACAATGGCTGCTCTCCAATCCTTAGGCACACACCCTTTATCCATGGACCTTCGTGCAATATCTGCAATAACTGTGGCTACCTTCCTCTCCCATCTCCCTTACACATCTTGGGTTGAGCCCATCATATCCTGCTGATTTATCTTTTTTGAGGTTCCGTATTTTATTCAGAACTTTCTCTGAAGTAATTAGCCCATCTAGATTAACATTCTAGGTCTGTAGTAAGTCCTTCATCTGATCAAATTGATGTTTGGGGAACACTTTGCTAAAAAAGTTATTAAATTGTAGTGCCATTATTTTCTGATTCTGATATATTTACTCCTTCCACATTAATTGGGCCTACCTGTCTTTTATTACTTTCCTTATTAACACAGGAGAAAGCACCTTTTATATCATTCTTAGAGTTTGCTAATCTGAGTTCTATTTTAGTCTTAGATCTCTTAATTTCCTGCTTCAAATGTCTTACTATTATTCTATATCATTCCCTATTGTCATTTGTCTGATGTCTCTTCATCTTCCTATATTGTTTCTTCTTTTTCCTGATCAGACACATGATTGTCTTATTTAACCATGACGGTTTTTTTTACCTCTGTTGTTATACACCTTTTTTATTGGGACATATTGTACTATTAATTTGTTAATCATCTGCATAAACAAATTCCAGAATGCCTTGACTGACAATTCTCTTGTTAGATCCATCCAGTCAATTTCCCTCAATTGCTAAGTAATTAGCTTTATTATACAACATGTGAATTGTGGTTCCTTTAATACTGTTCTTCTATCTATCAGTCTGGAATGTTATTACGTCATGATCACTTGATCCCGGTGGGGGGGGGGGTTATATTCATATCATCAACATCCTCTCTCATATTTGTCAGTATGATGTCCAAAATATTACCCCCTCTAGTTGCTACATGCACACATTGCTCTATTCCTACTGCTGATAATCCACTATATAGCCTGTCTTCACTTGAATCCATATTTTCACCTTCCCAGTTAATATCTGAAATATTCAAATCACCCATTACTAGTATATCCTGCTTTTCTGCCTTATCAACTATATACTTTATAAATATGTCTATATCATTACTATTAGTATCAGGTGGTCTATAAAAAACTATTAATTGAATTTTTCTTTCCTGATATTCCAAGGACATCCAACTCAATAGCCTCAATATTCCCAAGATCAGTGGCAAGCTCTATTTGCTGGTACTCAATTTGTTCCCCTATATATTTATATATATATATATATATATATATATATATACCCAGTGATACAGTGGTCCCTCCTCCAGCTATCTCGGACAAAGGAGGACTTAACCTCCCCAACCTTTCCTGATATTTCCATGCTTCAATTTTAAGAGCCATTATGTTATTGATTAACTCTAGCTATTCATCTCCTTGGAAGACCATAGAATTTGTCCTAAATTACCTTTCTGACATTGGCTCCATTCTGTTTAAACCCCCTTCCATTCCTCAGGTGTACTCTCACTTTGGTCTCTCCACAGCAAAAACATTTCAGATACGGGGTATGCTAAAGCAATCTCCCTATCTGCTATATTTTACTTTTTATGCCTGATCTCAGCAGATGAAGAGTTTCTCCCAGCCCGTCTAGACCATGCCTACATAAAATGGCACAAATTTGGCCTATCACACGTATATTAATTTTTAGACATCCAGTGCCCTCTATCATTTCACCAGTTACAAGGGAAATTCCCCCTACAGAGCCATGGCCATTTTTGCTTCTTACAAATGAGATCTTATCTGTTGGCTAAATCCCAGGATCTTTGTCGCATTCCATTTCCTACTCCACTTCTCCTTGAAATGCTCATGTGCTCTTTAAAAGGACACTCGGTCAAACATAAGATAGGCCAAGCTTATAAAACCTTGGGAAAGGCTCAAAATGACTCCTCAGAGTTTTGCCTAAGGGCCTGGAATAAACAGTTAAATACATACATTCCTTACCTAGACTGGCTTAAATATTCCTTGCCATTCATGAAGATTTTCTAAGCGGGTTACTGGAAAGAATTTGCATGGAAGTGTTGAGTGAGATTTTTTAATGTTCCTTCAACATTAACAAGATTCCCCCCAGAGGAGTTTGGCCACTGTTGGAGAGACTGTGGAGAAGCTAAAGCCACCCATACACACATAGTTTGGTCCTGCCCAGTATTGTGCCCCTTCTGAGCCCGGGTATCCATGGCTATCCAAACCCCAACTAATAGAACAGGAGAACTACACCCATATCTGGTATTGTTGTCCATACCCCATAAGGGGATCAAAATGGCACCTAGAGATATGGTGTACACATATCTTCTGACAGCAAAAAAAGCAATTACTCATTTATGGAGAAAGCCGTCCCCTCCGACACTGGATTTGTGGCATTTGATATTAATGGAAATGTACCATTTATAAAGACAGATTGCAGCCGCAAAGGGGAAAACACCACACTTTGAAGTCAGATGGCGATGCTGGGTACTTTATATAATGGAAAGGGATCCCACATTTGTCCCCTAAACTTTCTGGTTTCAAGCATAATCCTTGAAAACCATCTACTTCACCTGAACCTTTAAAAGATGATAATCTCTGTTTAATATATAGTCCTGCCTTATCATCTGAATGCTCATATCGACTAAGGTACTCAAATGTTACATTGTCAATCCCCTGTGTATACCATACATTAAGTCAAATCAATGTTAACAGCACTCAAATGTAAGTATTTATGACTTTCAGCTAACAGAATAATTTTACTTGTATTAATTACTGTATAAAATGTCATGTATCCCCGAGAATGAAAACAAAGAATATGAAAAACAAGAAAATGAGCTTTCTCAATGGAGTCATTCCTGGTGAAATAAAAATGGATGAATGAATGTAATTTATTGCACTGTTTGAACTGTTGCCCTAATACAACTGTACTGGGCCCTATGCACTAATGGGTGGGTTATACGCACCTAAGGTGCGTACCCCACTTGTGTACCCATGTGGCCCCAAACAGGCACAGGGTGTGCGGCATGCACGACTGCATGTACCCACAGGGTGCCTCTCCGCAGCCATGCTCCCTCAGCATGTAGGGTTGTGCAGGCGGTCAGGGGCAGAGTTGCTGACCCATGTGGGCATCCAATTGGATGCCTGTACCAGGGTCCCTCGGTGGATTCCTTGCACCCATGCAGCGGGCACACAGAATCTAAGCCAGCCACATAAAGCGACACCAGATGGACTACCACTGGGCACTTGCGCGGGACGCTACCCCAGGCCTCCCCTGCAACCTAGTGGGCTGGGGCAGCACAGAGATCAGCAGCATTGGTCTGCCACGCCTGGCAGCCATAGAATATCGTGGCATTTACCGGGTTATGGCTGGGCCCAGATGGCATACCTGGCACTCCCTGTGCCTGGCACTACGCGGCTTAGTCAATGCAGAGTGGTGCAGACACACCCCAGACACGCCCATGGATGTAGGACGGTGTGTGCGTTAAGTGTCCTGCGCGCCCTTATTGAATGCTGCCGGGGGTCTGCAGGACCCTTGCTGCACGGTATTCACACTTAAGGTTGTCTACGCACCTCAGATACATGCGCATAGGCAACCATTCTGTTAGTGCAAAGGGCCCAATGTCATATCACTCACACTCAGAGCTCACCACGTTCTTACACGAAGCCCTCGACCATGGCTCAATTGCTGGGGCCATATACGTGGACCTAACCAAGGCTTTCGACACGGTCAGTCACGAGCTACTGCTTCATGTCCTCCCTAAACTAAATGTGGTCCCGGAGACATTGGCCTGGTTCAAGGATTACCTCTCAGGCCATTCTCATCAAGTCAGGATAAGCACCACACTCTCCACCCCTAAAACAGTTTGCTCTGGGGTCCAACAGGGGTCAATTCTAGGCCCACTGCTGTTCACCCTCTTTCTAAACTCCCTCCCTAAGGCGTGCAGCGGTCATTTGCTCCTCTACGCCGATGACGCGGTTCTGTTTTGGAAACACCCCCACCTTACCACCCTCCAGCAGGCCCTTCAAAGGCATTTCTGGGAACTAGAGACTTGGTTCACTGAACACCGCCTAATTATCAACTATAATAAAACTAAGTCCATGATTTTTGCTCACCGCCAAAGTCCTCATAGTCAGTCTGCTCTCCTTATCAAGAACGCACTCGGTGCTCCTCTGGAACATGTTACCAACTTCAAATACCTAGATGACACTCTAGACACCTCCCTCTCCTACCAGAGGCATACCCAAATTCTCTCCTCCACTATCAGCACTAGAGTAGGCATCCTGTACAGGCTCAAGCACTGCTTACCCCCACAGGCTATGCAGCTCGCAGTCACCTCCTCCAACCTCTCCCTTGTGGACTACGGGATTACTATATACGGCTCTGCTGAACCCACCTCCCTTAACAGTATAAACATTGTCTTGAACAAGCCTGCCGCCTAGTCACAGGATGTGATAGACTAACCCATACAGCGATCTTTATCGTTATCTGGTTGGTTAAACTTCCAACATCGATTACAGTTCCACACCTGCATCCTCGCAAAAAAGATACACCTTTGCCAAGCCCCTGTCGGACTTTTCCCCTTAATAAGTTCTGCACCTCACAGGTGCAATACAAGGCTCTCTGCAAGCTCTCCTTTCCTGGTACCACTATGTAGAACCTCCCTTGGGCAAAGATCCTTCAGATACCGAGCCCCTCTCTGGCGCAATGCATTACCACACTCACTCTCACAGACCCACAGCATCTCTCTATTTAAAACAGGCCTCAAGGCTCATCTCCTTGAGAGAGCCAAATGTGACTGCGGCTAACACTGTCCACCCAGTTGCGCGCCCATCCCTCCCCCCTACTCTTGACTCAGGGTCCCTCAAGGCCCCACGTATTTCTCCAAAATCCCCGACCTGGTATGCCAAGATTGCTGCCTAATTGCCTTACCAGTTTTTAAGTTTTGCCTGGATGGCTCCTCTGTTCAGTTACTGTAAATACTGCCTGTTTATGTATGTCCTCTACTGTATTTGTCTACCCTCCACCCTCTGTAACCGACGTGGAGCCTTTGCAAAACAGTCTGTGACTCAAAGGTTTGTAATTCCGATTGTATTCCAATAAATAAAATAAATAAAATAAAAATAAATATCAGTAGTAGGCTTCTGCTATTACAGTTCAGGGATTTATTTAACTCTACAAATTGATTAGCGTTTTGCTCATAAAAGTGCTAAATCTTTGTGAAAATGCATAGCTCTTGCCTCGCTGTGTTTAACAAACACAGCACTTCTAGAAAATCTATATAAATACTTTCTGTACAGTTAGTATAGTCCCAAGAAAAAAACTGCTAATCAATTATTTAAAACCCTGCAGTTGGCTGTCAAATGCAGCGTATAACTCAGGTCACACTCACTGTACCACTGTTTTCATGTTCTCCTTCTCCCAAGTCACGCATAGAAATGAGCTTCAGCTCAGTGCACTATCCCAGTCCCCAATTATCAAATAAATAATGACATGTCCTAAGGCGACATGTTATTGACCTTGGGTCCATTCCCTCAAGGAAAAGGCTGGCTTTGGTCAGGGGGCATCTTGGGACACACCATTTTCTGTTGTGTAAAAGGAGCATTACTCAGGTAGACAGTGTGACTCAGGCCTATGGAAGTACTATGGAAAATAGAGGCACCATTACTCGGGGAGATAGTGTGACTCAGGCCTATGGAAGCACTATATAGAAAACAGAGGAGCCATATTTTCAGTACACAAACTAGATCACTCTTCTTAGAGCTCTGAGGCTTTTTCTCAGATCAGGATAGTGCTGCATGTTCACTACCACATCTAAACAAGAGTCTTTTCCAAACTGCTGTGTGATCTGTTCGGGAAAGCAAAGCAGTGTTAAAAAAAGTTGCACTTACCATAAAAGAAGATCTTTGAGAGAACCTCTTTCATCAAGCCACACCTATGGAACTATAAGCCACGACATGCTAGTACCACAAAGAAACTTTTGCAAGCAGTTCACTGGGGCTACCCACAATGACAACAAACATCGACTCTCATGTAACAGTGGGCAGCCCCATCTCTCCTCATTTCCCACCAGAAATCATGCTCTGAGGATCTCTATAGGGAACCAGGAGAGAACCTACAGCTATGTGAACCAAGCGAAGCACAGAACTATAGGTAGACCATCTCGGAGAAGGGGACAGCACAAATTAGAGTCTCAGTACCCTCAGAGGGAAGGAGGGTGGGACGGCATAACCTGATGAAAGAGATTCTCTCAAAGGTCTACTGTTACAGTAAGTACATAAGTGTTCTATCTTCTTTGAGACTATCACTTTCATAAGGCCACACCTATGGAACAAATGCCATACAGTACTGACTATGAACAGTCTGGGTGGGTGGAGCCTGCAGGCCTATGAAAGTAGGCCTTGAAGAACAGCTAGGCCAGAGGTAGCCCTTTTCAAGAGACAATATCCAGACTGTAGTGTTTAGTGAAAGTGTGGACAATGCTCCAGGTGGTAGCTGCACAGATGTCTGCAGCAGACACATTCTTGAAACAAGTAACAGAGATAGCCATGCCTCTTGTGGAATGGCCACAAATCACCCCAGGAAGTTTGTTACTGTACTTCCTGAAACAGAAAGTCATAGTCTGCTAGCCATTTGGACAAGCACTGTTTAGAAACTGGGGCCCCTCTTTCCCAGGGCAAATGAAATAAAAAGCTGTGAGGACCTTCTGCAGTCCTTCGTGTGGTGCATTTAGTACCCAAGTATTCTACGTACATCAAGAGTATGGAACAATGCTTCCACTGGATTGGCATGCTCAGGATAATAAACTGACTCTCATCACTTCCCTGCATAGAGAATAGGAATGAGACCCTTGCTCTTGCTTGTGGATATAGTGCATGATACTGACACTGTTTGTCTGCACTAGCAGAGGGCCCAGGGACAGATAAGTATGGAAGACCTGAAGCCCATATAGAGCAGCTCGCATTTCTAGAAGATTTATCTGCATGCTTTCCACTGGGGTTCAGGTACCCTGTGTCTGGTGGGAGCCCAACTGAGTACCCTGTATCTAGTGGGAGCCCAAGTGAGCACCCCAACATATCTCTAAAGCATCTGTTATGAGAATCTGGTGAGGGGAGGCAATTAGGAAAGCAACCCCTTTCAGCAGATTGCTGGATTCCATCCACCACTTTAGCACTTTGCGCACAGGAGAAGTGACTAGAACCTTTTGTTCTAGATTGTCTCTGAGTTGCTCCCACTGGACTCTTAAGGTCCATTGGGAAATCCCAATGTGTAGCCTGGGCAATGGAGCTCTAAGAATGGCTACTGCTATGAGGCCTAGGAGCCACAGGAATGTCCTGGCCAAGAAATAGTGGCTGTCGTGCACCAGCTGTGCCTAAGCAATCTGGTGTTGGGCCCTGTTCAGGTGCAAGAAGGCTGAGCCCTGAGCTGTGTCCAAGACTACTCCTATATGGCATCCTGTGACATATGCTATTCACAAGTGGGCGCCTACCGAAATGGCGACCCTCTTGCGGTGTATGTCGACAGTACGTGGGAGCAGGAAAGGTGATCGGATGGGGTGGGTTCGCAAATAGCGATGGGATGTCGCTATATGTACACACGCGGGGACGGGGGTTGGCGAGCACACTGAACAATGGAGCGGAGTGTTTGTGAGGTGTGGTGCTGTGGTGAGCTGCCAAGCTGGCTCTGTGGGTGGGTGCTGGGCTGCGGTGGCCAGGATGCTGGGTTCAGGTCCAGGCGCAGGCATGTTTTGTTGCGCCCGGCTCTTGTAGTTATTTTTTTATTTTGTACAATTTTGCACCCCCCCATTTACCCCCGCCCCCGCATGACATTAAAAATCCAAGTCTGTTGCGCCATGTTGCTTTCTCCGTGGGTGTACATTGCTGAAACTGAATTTCGGCGATGTACATTCACCATAATGATGATTGCCTTTTGGCACTCGCCTTTATGACGTAGAACCCTCCTATATATTGCAGTCATTGAAAAGGTGTCAACACTGATTTGGGAATACTGACTGTAACTCCCAAAGCATCAAACATCTACCTGATTCGAGCTAAGATGTGCAGAAGTTGGGGGCTTTCAAGAGGCAGTCATCCAGGTAGGGAAAAACATTGAGACCTTCCCTTCGAAGACCTGATGCCTCTACTGCTACGCATCTGGTAAAGACCTGTGACACAGAAGAGAAGACAAAGGGCAACACTCTGAATTGGTAATGTTCCCCTTGGAACAAGAACCTAGAGTATTTCCTGTGAGGATTCCAGATTTTGATATGAAGGTAAGCATCCTTCATGTTCAAGGAACAAATCCTATCCGCGGCTTGGTGCAGTAGGAGTTGGCCTTGCAGGATGACCATTCTGAACTCTTCATACTCGATGGAAAAATTCAGTTCCCTGAGATCCACAATAGGCTGCATGTCTCCTGTCCACTTTGGTATGAGGAAGTACAGGTAGTAGAACCTAGTGTGTCTTTGCTGGAAGGGCACAGGCTCTATGGTTCTCTTTTGAAGCAAAGTCTGAACTTCCTCCAGCAGCAGAGGAAGGTGTTCTGTAGGATAATGGGTTACCACTGGTGGATGAGCTGGAGGTGTGTCCAAAAGTTCCAGAGCATGACCATGTTCTATGATCTCTAGAACCCAGGCATCTGTTGTCGCCTCCTTCCACTGATTTAGTGGAGGGAGAGGCAATCCCCCTACAACTAGCCCTGGAGGTAAAGGTGGCTGAGGGGTGTACATGGAGTCAGCTTGAGCTGGTTGTGGCAGCTCCACCTGCGCCACCAGTACTATGGGGCTTTTGAGTGGACACCTGGGATGGTGCTGCTCCCTTTTCCCTATCCTGCCATCTGGTTGCTGGGTGGTGCCTGGCACCAGCTGGACAAAAAGGGACACTAGACTGACCCCTTGGCTGGGTATGGTAAAGAAAATACACCAACTTCAGGGTTCTGCCTGAGTTCTGAAGGTTGGAAAGGATGTTCTGGCCATCAGAATCAAACACTGTATATCCTTTGAAAGGGGAACTAAGAATAGACTGTTGCACATCATCTGCAAACCCTGCCACCCTGAGTCATGTGCACCTCCTGAAACAGATATCAGAGGCAGAAGCCCTGGCAGGGCACTCGAGACATCATAAGTTGTGCGAAGGAGATGCTTGCCTACATTCAGCTCCAGCAGTAAGAGTCTTGAAAAGCTCTTCTTTGGGTGTGGCCTCTGGCAAGGCTTGTGCAGCTGCTTTGGCCTTCTTCCAGCGGGTATTCTGATACTTTTTCATATGGGCTTGGTAACCGGCAATATGAAGGCCCAATGAGGACATCCAACCTCCTGAACTCTTTATCATGAGGGAAGGAGCTCAGATGCTTGGAGCATTAATGATCACCGAGTCTGCCTCAGGCTCGATGGCTAAAAATGGTTTCCCAGAAAGGGCCATGTACATCTTGTCTGCATTCCTTGGTATGGCTGACAGCATATCTGGACAATACCAGGCAGCAAAGATGGCATCCTCCAAAGCAGGAAAGAGAGGTGGCACCACAACAGAAAGGGAGTCAAGCGGCTCCAGAAAATCTGTTAAAGTTTTCTTAGTGGTGTCCTGCTTATCAAGGTCAAAACCCATGGCAGCCTGTAACTGCTGCATCATGGTGAGAAAAGTATGGTCCTCTGGGAGGGACCTTGGAGTGTGGACCATTGGATCCTCTCTACAGGTGGAGATATTAGAGCTGGCACCCCTGCCATAGCAGTACTTGGTGTACTCCTCAGCATCATCCTCATCATCATGCAGTATTAAGTCAGGATTGTATTTGTAGTCATTGTGATGGATAGCATCTACTTGTTATTATATTATATCATATTTGTGATATAAATATATGTTTATTCGAATGTCTGCTTGGAAAATATGGCAGCCAGCAGGCCATGGGAAAGACTAGCTTTTAAAGGAGCCTGACCTTTTGACCCCAAAGGCCCTGGCTTGCTGGGACAGCTGGCTATAGTAAAACTGACTCAGTGGATAAATGAATTAAGCACTTCCTTTTGACATCTTCTGTCATGCCTGTGTTAGCTGTTATACAACAGGTTGTAAAATGACAGCTACTTTGAAATCCAGGAAGCCATAGAAGACTACATTTTTTTTAATGACATCTTAGGAAGCAACAATTTCTAACAGATACCTATTATATTTCTCACTGCTAGGAGAGAATAGCTGTCAGGATGTGTTTCTGAAGATCAAAGGAAATGCTCTGATATGAAAAAGACTGTTATAATTTAATACTGCTAACTTTGCAGATTTCAAGCAAGCAGTAAAATGACACTCCTTGGGATATACTGTACTTGGTCATGTTACAAATTAATTACAGAACTTACAGTAACCTCATGAGCTGTGACCTCACAGCATGGGAGGGACATTTTGTCCCGATTATCAATCTGGCTGAAAGGAGTGAAATAATCTTCTGTCTTGGGACTCCTAAGGGAACACACACTGTGTTCTGGACTGAAAGTCACTTCTGTCAAGAATAGGTAACCCATAACTGAAAACTGAGTTAGAACTAGAAATTCAAGTACAAGGCGTTTTGCTTCTGTAATTTCCATTTTTTTGGACTGTAAACATTTATGTATATATGTTCTATGTTTTGTATTTGTTTACAACTGTTTTTAATTTTAGTAAACTTTTTGATTTCCTTAATTCTGCCAGAGTCTTTTTTCATTTTGAATGTGAATGCTGAGACAGTCACTGAGAGGTCTGACAGGAATGTTAAGGGCTTAAAGTTTGTTACTATCTTGCTCTAAGGTAAGAAAAATACCTTGGTCTCAACTGAGTCAAAAGGGGGAAAACTGTGAGCCAGGCTGGGTGCCTGCTGGGTTAAGTACTGCACTGCATTTCCCTGAAGAGGGTGTGATATTTGTTCCTGTTAACTGGGTGTGCTAATGAAAAGGGTTCATATTTGACCTCAGGACTCAAGACTAGAAAGTGTTTTGGACTCAGAACAGACAGGAGGGTTATCCTGTTTGTCTCCTTTTCTCATACTGCACTCGAGGTTTGGCACTGTGGGAGCAGAGGGCCTGATCTGCGGAGTGCATTTGTGACAGTCATCACTGAGCTGGTTGATGGATAGCAGAGGATTCACCGGTGATGTCGGCAGCACTCTAGGAGGTAGAAGAGGCAAGGTTCTATCCTGCATTGTCGTGGGGGTGGTAGAAGGTCCCATCATCAGACCTCCTGGAACAAGGGGAGCAGGTAGCAGACATCCATGAAGGAAGAAAGGAAAGACTGTGGTCAGTGTCCGTGTGGTTGACAGATGCAACTGGAGGAGTCGATGAGGGAAGTTGGGTCCCAGACGATGACAGTGATGAACCAGCCATACTAGGTCTGGTAGGGCCAGTGCCAAGCCCCAACCTTGAAGTTGTGTCGATGGTCGAGGGGGTAAGCAGCACTGCAACCTGAGTGGCCAACAGCGTAGAACAGGTCACATCTGCTGTCCGGAGCGGCAACCTGGAGTGCAGTGGAGAGGTTTTATGCCAGTCCTTATCCTGGTGTTCATGTTTATGGCTTCTGGAAGACTTATCCTGGGATTTAGAGGACCTGGATCACATAGACTGGGCTGGTGATACGGCTGTGCTCTTCTGCTGGAGCTCCTTCTTCATCATGGCCACTTTCTTCTCGAGGAGATGCTTCTTAAGGGCTCCCTTACAGTATCACCTGATTTCAGAGTTGAAGCTATGGCAAACAGGCAAGCTATCATGTAGTGGGCCGGGCTTAGGCAGCACACAAAGATGTCACTGGAGTCACTGGTGTAGATCTTTTCACTGCAGTCACAGCAGCACAACAATTTTGATGTTCCTTCGATGAGATACAGGTTATCGAAAATCACCATGAAAGTGATTACTTTACTTGAAAAAAGAAATAGGATAGTGGCTAATGCTGCAGCATTTCTGTCAGTGATCTGAGCAGACTCCTACCAATCCTCAGGGGGAGGAGGCAAGATGCACACCCAAATTAGGTGAATAGAGACTGGAGAACTGAGGATCCCAAAGCAGCATCTTGACACCAGAGCAAGGCAGTACTGTAACAGAATTTGAAAGTCTGGGCATTCAACTACAGTAGGTAGCAGCCCTGCATATCTCAGCAATGGAGATGTACCCGGCAGCAGCAATACAGCCAGAACACGTTTTGGTGGAAGAAGCCTTTGGCCTCACGGGTAGCTCCTTCCCAGTCAGATGACAGCACAAAGAAATGTAGCATGTGATCCATCTGACAATTGTTTGCTTGGCTGCTGCTGCCTAGGGCACCTTCAAAGTGGGTAGAAACAGCTGGGGAATCTCACCATGAAATTCTGCTGTATGCTTCAGTAAAAGACCAACTGTTAGCCCTTCAAACATCTAGCATGTGAAGTGTTCGCTTGGCATCCTAAGTGTGACACTGGAAATAAGACAGGTTAAATCATGGCCAGGTTCAGGTGAAACTCAGGGACTACCTTGGGCAGGTATTTCACATAGGAGTGGACAGCCTTGTCCCTGTGGAAAAGCAGACATGGTCACTCCATAGACTGCACATGAAGCTCACCAACCCATCTAGCCAAGATGACGGAAATCAGATATGCAGTTTTCCATAACAAATGTGATAAGTGACACATGTCCGTAGACTTGAATAGTTTACCCATCTGCTGTGACAGTATCAGCAACAGGTCCCATGATGGAGGTAGTTCATGCACTGGAGGGGACAGAGGGCTAGCAGGAGAACACATGCCCTGTGCCACCCTCAGCACACAGTCTTTAACGTGGCATGCCAAAATGGCAGTCAGGTGCGCACTTTAAGGGATGTAGCTCACAGCCATAACAGGGACCAGAGGTAGCTGAGAATGTACACCATGGAGTAGAGAGTGGCAGGAATACCCATGCACCTGCATGAAAACCTCTTCCACTTACAAATTTTTAGTAACTACTTCTGAAACAGCTCCATGACCCTGAAATGCTATCCACTTAGGAACCAGGTAATTAGGTTCAGAGACTGCAGATCAAAGTGCTGGAATGCTCCCTTAGATCTTGTTTCGAGCTCCACCAGAAGTGGAGATAGTGCTGCTGGCCTGCTGCTGAGATTGTGGAGATCTAGATAACACAACTGGTGCAGCCAGTCTGGCCCAATCAGGATCACAGACACAATGTCCTTTAATGCCTTGAGAGACACCTTGTGGGCTACACGAAATAGAGGGAAGGCATACAGAATTTCCTGAATCCAGTGCTGTATTAACACTCCTCTGAGTGCTCTGCTAAGGGGATGGGTATAAAGCAGTCTCACCTTTCTATTTTTTCCAATAAGTAAGCAGATTCATGGACATTGTTTTTCATGCAAAGAACACCCGAGACACCACTCAATGCCATACCTCTCAACCTTTCGACACCAAAATGTGTGATACGATGTGTGACAAATGAGCAAAATGTGTGACACATCGTCTAATATGGCACTGGAAGCTCAGAACACTATAGCTATCAGTGCACTAATGTTCATAACGTTTTTGTATAACTAAGCATAAAAGATTATTATGAATTTCTGCTTTAAAGTCTCAGTGGGTAATGTGGAATATCACCTTCCTCGTGATGGACAAAGGGTTTCTGAGAGGTAAAATGAGTGATGTACCTCATAATGTGTGACAGTTGAGAGGTATGCTCAATGCTGCAGTGACCACTCATGGAATGCCTCCCCCACACAACTGAGAGCATCTGCAAGCTGGCTGTTCTCTACCACTATGCTGACTGTCTCAAGTTCAGTCTGCTGGGACTAAACCTGCAACACCTCCTGAAAGGCAGGAAAGAAGTGCTGACCTATTTGGACATGGTAGTTATGTTATCTCTGCTGACCTAGACAACCTGGCCCTTGACCAGTGGGATGACTGCCAACAGCAGATGTGCTATACAGCAGGGTTTTATTTAACTCTAAAAATTGATTAGCGTTTTGCTCATAAAAGTTCTAAAACATTATGAAAATGTATAGCACTTGCCTCACTGTGTTTAACAAACATAACACTTCTAGAAAACCTATATAAATGCTTGCTGTACAGTTAGTATTGTCCCAAGGAAAAAAACTGCTAATCAATTATTTAAAACCCTGTACAGTATTACAGCAGGTCGATGTGCACCTGAATCTTGCTCAGTGACCAGATACTGTGCACTCTGCGATCCGAAAGATGTGCACCCAAGCCCACCAGCAACACATTCTTTGTCAGTGCAAACGATGCTTCCATTCAGATGAATGGGATGCATTCTGAGAGCATCGCTGGAGACAGCCACTGGCCAATGGTGTCCAGCATCAGCTGGGTTACCTGAACTGGTCAATTTGAGGTTGAGTGTATTTGGGACTACTGCACCACAGTTCTCACTGGACGGGTCTCATGTGCCTATGGGCAGAGTGCACCATGGCTGTGGTAGAGGATATAAAGCCCAGATGTCAGAGGAAATCCCAGGCCAGGCACAATTACCCAACTTGAAATCACTGGACAAAAAAGGAAAGATCCTTTTCTCTGTCTATAAGTAAGCACACTTTCGCTTGGAGCAAGCGCAGCTCTGCTCCAATGAAAAGAAGGACCTGTGTCACGATCAGTTCAGACTTGGTCAAGTTGATCAACCAGCCCAGCAGCTGGGACACCCAGAATTCTATGTCACATCTTGCACTGAACTGTTTGTGATGACACAGTTTTTGAGGTATATAAACACCTTGCGCCACTACACTTAACAAAGGGGGTCACAACCGGCAGGCACTTGAAACACCATGGACAGCGATGGCAGATGGAATGCCATAGTTCTGAACTGTTACAGGGTTCCATTCACCTGGAAACAGAGAAACCATCTATAAGATGATCAGATGAGGATGTAGAAGTATAAATCCTGGATGTCCAGAAAGAAAATCCATGCTCCTGCCCCTAGAGACAGAATGGTCTGGTTCAGGGTTACCATGTGAAATGTCTGTCTGTGAATACACCTGTTCAGGATTTGCAGATCAAGAAAGGGGCACACAATCAAGGCTGCTTGGGTACCCGAAAGCATATATTCTTTTTTGACACATGATTAGTAATGACTGCCAACCAAAATATTTTGATTAGAAAAATCTTAATTTTAATGGAGATTTTTATAATTACTATTTTTGGCATAACTTTTTTCTGTAACCTTACCTTTCACTTTAGTCTTTTATTTTCACCCCTACAAAGTGGCAACGATCAGAGGGGATTTGGGTGAGGGACTGTGGCAAAGTATAAAAGACAGTGGGACTTGGGTAGGTGGAGTGCACTTGGGGCAAAGGGATTACATTTTGTGAGGAAAGTAAAAGTGTGAATGATGATTGATGAGGTAAGGGGGAGGGGGTGCTAGCGTCAGGGTGGGAGTGGTATTATATTGATGAATTTAATGTTCTTGGGTGGGGTAGGGGGTGGTTTCACAGCACAGTGGGTGGGGGAGGTTTTTTAAGTTTAAAAAAAAAATCCATTGGTGAAGTTGACAGTTCAGCCACATAATCTGAAAATTTTATTTGCAAATGCAAATACTGCAGATTTGTGCTAACTTCAAAGGGCAAATTAAAAAAATCACAATATTTCCAATAAGCAGCATTCCCCTCTATTTTTAGGGCTGCACGTAGGTGGCACCTGCAGCCCTACTGTATCAGCTCTAAAAATGAGCTACAGGATTCAGACCATGGAACACTTTGTGACAACCCACCTCTCCCTCTGGGCTGAAACAGCTTTTAGAGAGGTGTGTGTGTGTCCTCAGGTATTCGCTGCCACCAGCCGGACTTTCTTTCCGGCACCTCTTTCAAGTGTACAAACTTGAAAAATCACACGTGCAATTGCACAAGTTAAAGTCTGGTAGTGTGTCTCTTTCAGGTGGCGGATGCTACACAGAGTTTACCTTAGCCAGTGGAAAACCAAATCTTACCTTAGAAAAATGACATCAGAGTCACAACTGTTGAGCAAATAAATAGCTTTTACTGAACAGAAAGTGCAATGAGCATTTACAGGAAATGTATTTACAATACAGAGAATAACACTCATACAGGAAAAGTAAACAAATGTTTTTAAACAACAGATGGCAAAAGAAGAAGGCTATTACTGAAATATACTATCACTAAACTTACCCTTCCCTGTCCTTACAAGAGACCTGGGCCCTGTTCTAACTACCAGCTCCACGGACATACCAGGTAGGCTCCAAGCTTATGTTCCCTCACAGCTTCCAGGGCAAGAGAGAGTTCTCTGTCTTACAGAAGCTTATATAGTCTATGGAGACTAGGTCATTCCTATTCTCCCTTTAAATGCACCAACCAACTAACATGTATGTATTTAATTGTCCCAATCAGAGTGAACACCTATTGGTGACCAATTATATTCCTTTTCACCTTAAGTTTATATTTGAATGATCCAATCCATTCAAACTGCCCTGTGTCCGTGTCTGCAAGGTCTGTGTGTGTCTGGAGATGTCCACTCGAGATTTATGACCCAGCTCTTATCTAGCAGCTAGGAATTCCACAAGCTGGGTGCTGCCGGAGGATTTCAGCCTCAGAGTATTTTTTTCACACTGCTAAAAAAATAAGGCATCTACAGAATCCAAACCATTAACTCTTTCCTTCCCATTTCTGTCACACACTTCCTTTGAAGTTTTCAAATGATCCTTCCACCTCTTTGCAGCCCTTCAATTTAACCCTTGCAGTGTTGCAGACAGAACATTTATCCAGAGTTCAATCAAATAGATTCATTCTAGTTCTTTCGGCAGCCCAGGGATTAAGAAAGAAATGCTCTGAAGAATCACCTCTCCTCCCCAAGCTTGTAGTACTTCAGTGAGTACAAGAAACACATGTTTTCTTTTGAATCCAACTGGGCATATAGCCATCTTGCTGTCTGTAGCTGTAAGTACCATGGCATACATTTTGTGGGAGTTTTCAGTGTATCCTTCTACCCTGCCTGCAGTATATAGCACTGTTTCTAGATCCCCTTAAATAATTGTGCCTCTTAAAAGAGCTCAAGGCAGTAATGGCTGTAATTTCTAAGGGAACACATTCACCATTTCAAGGGACTGTAAGATAAATAGCTATGGAACAGCTAACTTCCATAAACAATGAAAAGCTTATTTTTTTTCAGTGGCACTTCTTTTCCTGCACTCTAGCATATTTACCTGATACTGTAGTAAATGTGTTGATTTCCTGCAAAATGTGTCTTTAAAACTAAGGTATTTATAATTAGTAAATGAAATGATGTGCCTTTTCTGGTATTGTAATGGTCTCAACTCCCCCTGTTCTCAGATTTCCTTGCAATACATTTGAGTCTTAACCTTTGATTATGCTGGTCATTAATCTTCAGCCTTCTTGTGTGCTTTTATATACAAAAACATTAGCATTTTATTTTCTTCTTCAGTACCATAAAGGCATTGTGGTTTTTTTTTGCATATTCCTCACCTCTTTCATCTCATTTTGCTGTCCAATGTCCACCTCCACATTTACATTTTATATTTCTATTTGGTCAAGTTTCACAGCATGTAAGGCTAGCAACAGTGGCAGCTCCAGCTTCCCTAGCTCACCAGGGCACTGGCTAGGCACTACAGTTGGAAGCCAGGGCACCTATTACAACTGGAATGGAAAGCTTATGTGCATATTCACGCTGGATTCTTGGAGTATTTGAACTAATGATGAATGTTATGTTTCTAAAAGTAAAAATGCAAATTCTGTTTTTTTTTTTTTTTTTAACAGGGGATGTCACTACTTCTCCTGTCTTGGGGGTGGGGGTACGGATGGCCTGGCTTCTCTTGGCTTGGGATGGATGGCTCTGTTTCTCCTGGCTCAGGGAAGGGGGATGGCCCTGCCCCCTGCTTTCTCTAGCAGAAGAAGCTGGGCCACATGACCCAGAAGATAGGGCCACCCCCCCAAAGCCAAGAAAAGCAGGGCCACGCCAAGCCAGGAGAAAGAGGGAGATACCCTTCCCCCAAGCTCAAACAAGCAGGGCCATCCTCACCCCCACTAAGCCGTGAGAATAGGGGCCCCCCTCCCACCAGTAAAAGCAAAGCTATTCCCCCCAGGGCAGGAAAAGTAAAGCCTTCCCCTTCCCCCGAACAAGAAGAAATGGCCATCCCAACCCTTTATAGCAGGTATCCAACTACCAAAATGGTCCTCAATGGATTGGCCACCCGCAGCGGCAGGCCAGGAGATAGATGGCCAAGCATTCTCTCTTTTGAGTCTCTCCCCTCCTCTTCCCACAGTACTGAGAGATTTTCAAAGAAATCCATCCATTTACCTTAACAAAAAGGCACAAACAGTCAGAACCTTATCACTCTGGTTCTGCAGGCAGTTTCTTTCTTGGCTGTTTTTGCTGCTGGCAGGACTTTTACTTGCGGGTCTGACTCTGTGCTGTAGCTACTGGCTGGGCAGGGTGGCTAGCTGGTGCTGCACTCTCTCATTACCGACCAGACTGATCCAGTATTTTATGAAAAAAGCACAGCACAGTACAGCTCTTTTAAGGTTAGCTCTATTGCTGGGTTGGGGGGGGCCTTCTGTGCTGCATCTTGCAAGCAATGGCAATGCAGTTCTGGTTTGGTGGGAATGGTTGGCTGGGTGACTCCTGATTCAGGCAGCTAGGCAGTGACCAGGAGCTAAGCCACAGTGCCACTCCCTGCCCGAACACTGGGTGCCCAATTATGAGGTAGGGTAGTAAACGAAAATGAAAGCAAGTAGCCACTTGCTGCTCAACCCTGTTGCCACTAAACTTCCCCAGTTCTGACACCAAGTGCCTAAACCTAGAGTCAGACCGTAAATGGAAAAAAAGTAAGAAAACAATGACAGCCAAACCCCAGTGCTGCCAACGCTCTATTCTAACACTATGTGCCCAGCCCCCCAATCCAACCGTAAATGAAAACAAGCATTTGACAATGCTGAATGTTGATTGCGTTGGTCCACTGAGCTCGCTCAGTGGCCGTCTGTCAGTCACTTCTTGTGTTTCTCCCGGTGCTGCAGGCTGCTGTTTTGTACTGGGCTCCTGCCTGCGTTGGCACCCTTTTCTGTCCACAAAGAAATCCGCAGCTGTCCCAACAGAGCTCTGTTGAGGTGGGTCACTGCCCCTCTCTGACTCACTCATTCTGTTTCTCCTGGCGCTGCAGGATGGCCTTTTGTACTGAGCTCCTGCCTCTGTTGGTGGCTTTTTCTGCCCACAAAGTAATCTGCAGTAGTGTCCTGACACAGGTCCGTTGAGCTCCCTCACTCCCCCTCCCTCACTCGCTCGTTCTGTGTCTCCCGCTGCTGCAGGCTGCCCTTTTGTACTGGGCCCCTGGGTGCATTGCTGCCTTTTTCTGCCCATAAAGAAATCTGCAGTAGTCCCAATGGAGCTCTGTTGAGCTCACTTACTCCCCCTCCCTCACTCGCTCGTTCTGCGTCTCCCACTGCTGCAGGCTGCCCTTTTGTACTGGTCTCCTGCCTGCGTAGGTGGCTTTTTCTGCCCACAAAGAAATCTGCAGCAGTCCTGAGACAGCTCCGTTGAGCTTGCTCACTCCCCCTCTCTCACCTGCTCATTCCGTTTCTGCCGGCGTTGCAGGCTGGCCTTTTGTACTGGGCTTCTGCCTGCGTTGCCACCTTCTTCTGCCCACAAAGAAATCTGCAGCAGTCACAACAGAGCTCCGTTGAGCTCGCTCTCTCACTCACTCCCCCTCTCTCACTCGTTCGTTCTGTTTCTCCGGCTGCTGCAGGCTGCCCTTTTGTACTGGGCTTCTGCCTGCATTGGCACCTTTTTTTGCCCACAAAGAAATCCGCAGCTGTCCCGACAGAGCTCCATTGAGGTCACTTACTCCGCCTGTCTCATTCGCTCATTCTGTTTCTCCTGGCACTGCAGGCTGCCATTTTGCACTTGGCTCCTGCCTCTGTTGGCGCCTTTTTCTGCCCACAAAGAAATCTGCAGCAGTCCCGATAGAGCTCTGCTGAGCTTGCTCACTCCCCCTCTCTCACTCGCTTGTTCTGTTTCTGCTGGCGCTGCACGCTGCCCTTAAGTACTGGGCTCCTGCCTGTGCTGCTGCCTTCTTCTGCCCACAAAGAAATCTGCAACAGTCATGTTAGAGCTCCATTGAGTTCACTTACTCACTCCCACTCTCTCAATTGTTCGTTCTGTTTCTCCCGCTGCTGCAGGCTGCCCATTTGTGCTGGGACTCTGCATGCATGGCTGCCTTTTTCTGCCCACAAAGAAATCTGCAGCAGTCCCAACAGAGCTCTGGTGAGCTGATTCACTCCCCCTCCCTCACTCGCTCGTTCTGTCTCCCACTGCTGCAGGCTGCCCTTTTGTACTGGGTTCCTGCCTGCATTGGTGGCTTTTTCTGCCCACAAAGAGATCTGCAGCAGTCCTGACACAGCTCTGTTGAGGTCACTCACTCCCCCTCTGTTACTCGCTTGTTCCGTTTCTGCCAGCGCTGCAGGCTGGCCTTTTGTACTGGGCTCCTGCTAGGGTTGCCGCCTTTTCCTTCTCACAAAGAAATCCGCAGCAGTCACGATAGACCTCCATTGAGTTTGCTCACCCCCCCTCCACTCGCTCATTCCGTTTCTGCCGGGACTGCAGGCTGGCCTTTTGTACTGGGCTCCTGCCTGCGTTGACGCTTTTTTCTGCCCACAAAGAAATCCACAGCTGTTACGATAGAGCTCCGCTTAGGTCGCTCACTCCCCCTGTCTCACTTGCTCATTCTGTTTCTCCTGGTGCTGCAGGCTGCCCTTTTGTACTGGGATCCTGCCTCTGTTGATGCCTTTTTCTGCCCACAAACAAATGTGCAGCAGTCCCAACAGAGCTCCGTTAAGCTCGCTCACTCCCCACTCTCACTTGCTTATCCCATTTCTGCCGCCGCTCCAGGCTACCCTTTTGTACTGGGCTCCTGCCTGCATTGCCGCCTTCTTCTGCCCACAAAGAAATCTGCAGCAGTCACGATAGAGCTCCATTGAGCTCGCTCACTCCCCCTCTCTCACTCGCTCATTTGGTTTCTCCCACTGCTGCAGGCTGCCCTTTTGTACTGGGCCCCTGCATGCATTGCTGCCTTTTTCTGCCCACTAAGAAATCTGCAGCAGTCCCAACAGAGCTCCGTTGAGCTCACTCATGCCCCCTCCCTCACTTGCTCGTTCTGTGTCTACCGGCGCTGAAGGCTATCCTTTTGTACTGGGCTCCTGCCCACAAAGAAATCCGCAGCAGTCCCGACAGAGCTCAGTTGAGCTCGGTCACTCCCTCCCCCCGCTCGCTCAATCCTAATCTGTCCCAAACATTGATTTCCGACTGCGGTATTCTGCGTCGGAAGAGCTAAAACACATTTCATCCAGGATGTGAAAAATGACTGCTGCACTGTTTATAAGGAGGTGTGGAAAAATGGCAGTGTTGAAAATCTGGAGTGAAAATATTGCAAAGTTGCGAAGGTACGAGCATGCGTGGAAACTGCGCAATGTACGCTCGTAGCACACTCATTTTATGGACTTTCGTCACCAAATTTTCAACACAGGCATTTAAGGACCTCTGCTAATGAACAGTGTCACTGTCATTTTCATAATGTGTCAACATGGATTTCCCTCAATGACCACGCTATTCTGCGCCGGAAGTGCAAAAACACATTTTGGCCAAGATCTGAAAAATGACAACTGTACTGTTCACAAGGAGGTGTGGAAAAATGCCAATGTTGAAAATGTGGCATGAAAATATTGCAAATTTGCGAAGTTACAAGCGTGAGTAGCAACTATTCAATGCATGCTCATAGAACAGTAATTTTTTGGATTTTTTCCACCAAATTTGCAACATAGGCTTTTTGAGAGCCCACCTCATGAAAACTGGCACTGTCGTTTTGTTAATCAGTCCTGAAAGATGATTCTGCGCAGTGACCGCAAAATCACCTTTCCGGGCCGATTAACGCCATGACAGTGGCAGAATTCATGAGAAGGAGTCCCAAAAACTCCATGTTGAAAATTTGGTGCCAAAATTCCACAAAATGACTGAGATATGCATCAAAGTTGAAAAAACCCTATTTATGCCACTATACAGCTTACCGGCATTTCCTCAGTTCCGGTCAGCTTTGAAGAGTGCAGACGTGTTCCTGGTCCACCGAAGATCATCGCGTCAGACTCCGAAGGTAAGTATGGGGTGGGGGCGTGGGAAGGCAGGGTGCGCGAGTGGGTGGAGTGCGGGTTGTGGGAGGGGCAGGGAGATGGCGAGAATAAAACCATCACGGGACTTTTTTCCTTTCAGGACCATTTGGCACGCTGGGTGGTCTCCCAGCGTGCCAGCATATTTTTTGGGGGCAGCTGTAGCTGGCGAGGGATTAGGCACCCCTCGCACAAAAGGGGGGGGGCATGACCAACTCTACTTGGTGTTTTTGGGGATTATGCCGACCGGGAGTGGGCTTCCCTGTCGGCAAATGAACCTTTGGGAGTCAGTAAATACTTTGGCGGGGCATAATGCCCGATGGGGAGTGGGCTCCCCATCGGCTAGTCAAACTTTTTGGGGACATAATGCCGAGGGGGATTGGGTACCCCCCCTCGGCACAGAAAGAAATGGGGGGGCATGCCGAAGGGGACTGGGCTCCTCATCAGCAAGCTGGATGGGGAATTCAAGGTCAGCCCTGCAATGAGGGGTCGCTTCCTCATTGCAGTGGATGACGCTGCAATGACGAGGCGGCCCCTGATTGAAGCGGCTAAAACTTTAGAAGGTTGTGGCACGCTGGCTGAACTAGTGTCAGCAGCAGTGTGCCACACCATTGGAGACAGCGGACCAAGCCTTTAAAGGCTGTGGGTGCACTGGCCACAACAGTGCCGCACCTCCACACCTGCTTCTTGCAAAAGCTGCCACAATATCTTTCTTGCGCTTGCGCGCAATCAACATAAAAATTAAGCAGACAATGGGGGAACATCTACAGTGATGTTTTAGAAAGAAGCATTAGTTGTTTTCTGCATTAACCTATTGTAGCATTGTTCCCTGCTATTCATTATACTATTGCAAATTTGTGTACTTGCCATTGGTACATCAAATAAAAGGCAGTGTTATTCCATAGTCAACTGTAAAACTTTAACCCGCGTAACAGAAAAGCATATGGAAATTCACAGGATGAATACTAAACAACAAAAGTGCAGTAGTGCAATGAAGATCAGGGAGCAATGCTATGCCAGACTGGGTCAAAAACTACTAATGTTTCACTCCAGAAGCAGAGTTTTATCAGAGTTAGTAACATAATGCAGAAATGCCCTTATATTATCTGTCACTAGGTCTGAATAGCACATGTATGAACAGCGTTTTCAATTACAGCACCTTCCATACAGCACTATGCAGAACAGTGGCAGGAACAAATGGCAAAAGTAAAGGCAATGCCACTGGTAGCGGTCTCAAAGTACACTGACAACTGCTACCAGTCCAAACACTTATTTTAGTGGGGCTCTGCCCCCCCCCCTTAACTAAAATAATCAACTCTGAGTTAGATAATGGGAGAAAACCAACATTTTGAATGCCAGGATTAGAACCCTGATCTCCACCACCATTGTGATCAAACAACACCATGTCTCAGTCCTCTCTGCCATAGGAGCAGCTCATTCAACATTTTTGATTTCCCAGCCCTTGTCTTCTTCCTAGTACTATGGACAGCGACCTGGGTAGCATACCTCTCAATTGTCCCTGATTTTCAGGGACGTCCCTGATTTTGCCTAAAACTTTTATGCTGTCCCTCATAAAATTTGTGTTTTTGTGACAGAACAGTGGGGATTAAAAGCACAAAATAATGTCAAACATTCAAGTTACAGACTTGTTCTTCTTCAGAAAATGCATCTTAACACAAATCCCCTTACTCTATCAGCTTTCTAAGTGAATAGTACCAGTTTTTAAGATGTGTCCCTGATTTTGGGTCTTTGTCCCTGATTATTTTAAGCCTTGTCCCTGATTCATGAGGCAAGAGGTTAAGAGGTATGCTGGGTAGCACTTACTGCATAGCACTGTTTAATCCCTGTCTCTGTCTGTGGTACGCCATTTGGACATCGCTGTTTTTTCCTTATGCTATATTTGTAGCACTGTTGTAACTGGTTATTATACTATCCATAACCAGTGATGTGTACAAATAAAAAATTTCAAACAATGAGTATGATGCATCCTCAGAATATGAGGAGGCACTTATAAAATTACAACTGGCAATTAAGGTAATGAACAGTATATTAAACCTGGTTTAAACTACCCAAAAAGCATATTTTCACAGTTGGTTAGTGCATGTACTTAGAGATGTAGCGAAGTAAAATTCCGCCCGTGAAGTGACCACTTCGCATTAGTATTCCGCTACGTGGAAACCCCACTTCGCCACTTTGCATTGTGATTATGACTTGCGTTGTGCATCGCACCATTCCACCTTACAGGGAGTGAGAATTCACAGGCAGCCCACACACATCACATGGCTTACACAGTGTATGTCACATGCTACAGGCAGGCAGGCATACCTCTCAACCTTTTGTCCCCCAAATCTGGAACATTGCCTCTCAAAATGTGGCACAAATGAGCAAAATGTGGAAAAGTTAATCAAATCTTTACCTAGGAGGCTCAGAACACTGTTACAATGTTTGCATTTATGTTCAGAAAGTCTGTTATTAATTGAATAATATATTTTTTGCATCATTAACAACAGATTTTTGCTTTCAAATGTTAATATTCAATGTGGAACAAATCCTCACAATGTGGAACAGGGAGCTTTTGTGAAGTAAAATTGGGAACGTTCCTCGCAATGAGGTACAGTTGAGAGGTATGCAGGCAGGAGGTTATGGGCTAAAACACTCTTCAATGTGGACTGACTTACACGTTTTGCATGGGGTGTGACAAATGGCCCGGCTCTGCGAATGGCCGGGGGAGGGGTGTGGACATGTGATGAAGGGGGGTGCACAGGTGACAAGTCCACCAATTAAGTTATTTTCCCTGTTTTACGTACAGGGGTTGATGTACCACTTGCACTAGACATACTGCACTGACGACCACCACCACCACTACTACTCTGACCACCACTTGACAAGATTTCTAAACCATAATCCTCCCCCTCATCATGCCTGTAGTAATCCTCTGGTGTTATTGCATCACTACTGCAGACATTCCTACTTGGTCTTACACTCATGGAAGGGGATAACATGCTCAGTAAGGTTGATGATGAGGACGAATGCCACACTATGGCATTAGCTGCCATCTTGTGCCAGGTCCACTGTGCCATGTGCCTGTTTTTAAGATGTGCATGCTGGCCCCCTGTGCCCAGATGACTCCCCTTTTTACCTTGACTCACACATGCATGGCAAGGCTAGCAGATTGCAATTGACTCATCATTTGCATCTTGGACAAAAAAATCCCAAACAAGGAATTGTGGTCCCCTACTTTAACATGTCCCTGATGCTGCTTATTGGACTCCGTTTTTTAATCCTTGAAATGGGAGGTGTTGCATGATTTTCAGGCTGGACACACTTGCACTCCAACTGACCACCACGACTACCTATGATTATTACTGGGTCATCATCATTATCATCAACAGGAACCGCTAAATCACAACTTTGTCTTTTTTTTGGGGGGGTGGGGTGGATTTAACGCCAACAGCCCAGACACAGCCACCCTGACTTTCTTTTTCTCTGGTTCCCAACAGAGGTCACTGACATCATTATCATATTCACCAACATCATCCGCATCCACATTTTCAGCTTGGATGCTGTCATGTGGAAAACATGTTCCAACCACAGCATCATCATCATCACCCGATATTTTTGTGCCACACTTTGAATCACTGGATGGCAAAGGCATGACCTCAACAATGTTGGAAGAAATGTGACATTGTGAATTATCGTTGCCAGGATCAGAATCATGTTCAACTACCATGGGGATGATAGTGGGGAGTATGACATCATCTACACTGTCAGTCACAGCTTTAGACGCAACTATAATTTTTGAAATGGTTAATTGATCAGAAGTGGAACTTGAGGCAGCAGTACTCATGCCAGCAGAAACTGCACTACCACCACCAGTTGGGACAACATAATCTCCTCCAACTACGAGAGAAGCTACAGATTGCGCTGTAAAAAAACATTGATGGAGAAATCCCATTACTGACATCAGCTATGCACTTCTGCATACTGCCACGTGCATGGACAATCTTGCCACTGGCAGCAGTGCCATGGCCAGAAACAGACTTGCTTGCAAGTCTCTTTGCAGGCATTTTGTGTATCACCAAGAAAATTCCGAACAAATTTAGATTTCTGAAATTTCGGTCTGAGCTAGTTGATGTGAAACCAAAAAAAAACCAACAACTGTGGCTTGCAGATGGAGACTGGGCACTAAACGGATGCAAAAGCACAGACAGATTAAGACTGCACTGCACAATCAAGAAGAGATGCTGACACAAAGTCACAACAACACCTTAACCAGTGCTCACAAGTCACAATCCAATCTGGAAAAGAACACCTTTTGAAGGGGGGGTGGGGTTGCAGTAACAGTCCAAAACCAAGATACCACAAAGCAGTACAAAATTACACAGGTGCAGTGGGATAGCAGGTTCACACTCCGCAATTACTGTTGCACAATAAAATGTGTCTGATTTGATGGCACGTGTCGTACACACACTGGCACACATACTGCAAGTAATGTGTAGCAAACTGAAAACTTCAGTAATATAACCTAATCTTTTAATGGTGACCTGCAAAGACAATTCCCCAGCCCGCTCCCATCCTCACCTACCTTTAGAAACAGCTGCGGGAGTCCAGGGCTGCTATGAACATAATTTTTGATGCAATCCACATATTTAAACAAAATGCCGAAACTTTTTGTTGGTGAACACGGAAGCGCCGTGCGGATCCTGATGCAGTGGGTGCAAGTAGTTATGGGTAATCCACCCTTTTTGTGACGTCTCTAACACCACTACCCTTATCGTAGCAGCAGTGGCGGTAACCTAATTTACTTATTTTATTACTGCCACGGAGGTCTTGATACCTGAAATATCACAAATTCAGGGCCCATTCGTGGAGACCTTGGGAAATCCTGCTGGGAGCATCTGCAAGTACATTGTCCTTCCCTGGGAGATGCACATTAACCAGGGAAACCTGCAGGGAATAAGCCAGTGACCATATTTTCATGGCCTCGGTGCACAAGGCCGAGGACCGAGTGCCCCCCCACTTGTTGATGTACCACATAGTTGTGGTGTTGTCTGTCCTGATCTGCACCACTTTCCCCTGAATTACGTTCGAGAATGTCTGGAGTGCTAGAAAGACAGCCCTGAGTTCGAGAAGATTTATGTGTAGAAGAGACTCCTGATGAGACCAAGTCCCCTGAGCAGTATGCTGATCTATGTGGGCTCCTCATCCCAGTAGGGAAGTGTCTGTGGTGAGAATCACTGTGGGAACCTGACTGAGGAAGGGGACCCTTTGCCTCAAATTGTCCTCTTCCAGCCACCACTGGAGGGCCTGAACCAAAGTTAGAGACACTGGAACCAGCTTGGAGAGGGGATATTTTCTCTGAGACCAAAAAGCTCTTAGATGAAATTGAATATCCCTCATCTGAAACCTTGCCCCTTGCACTACTGCAGTACAGGCTGCCATGTGGCTTAGCAGCTGCAAGTAGTGTCTGGCTGGCCGAGACACAAGTGTATGAAAAGAGGAAGCCAGAGTGATGAGGGATTGAACCCTTGAAAGAGGAAGGAAGGCCTTGACCGGAACAGTGTCCAGCTCCACTCCTATAAATGTGAGAAGCTGAACTGGTTCCAGAACAGACTTTTCCAAGTTTAGGATGAATCCTAGAGAGTCCAAAAGATTTTGGGTGACCCCTAGAGCTGACCTGACTTGTTCTGGGGACTGACCTACTATGAGCCAGTCGTCCAGGTAAGGGAACAATAAGATGCCTTGTCTTCTGAGGAAGGCCACCACTACTGCTAGGCACTTGGTGAATACCCTTGGAGCAGATGTTAGGCTGAAAGGCATTGCTCTGAATTGGTAATGGCCTGAGGGCAGTTCGAACCGGAAGTACTTTCTGTGGGACTGCCTGATAGGTGTGTGGAAATAGGCATCCTTGAGATCCAGGGAGGCTAGCCGAAGAATAATTCCCAGAGTCACCATCCTGAACTTTGGCTTTAGTATGTGCTTGTTTAGGTATCATAGATCCAGGATGGGTCGCCACTCCCCTGTCTTTTTTAGGGTAAGGAAGTACCTGGAGTACAATCCTTTTCCCCTGTGGATAAGAGGTACCCTCTCCACTGCTTGCAGAAGCAGTAGAGAAGAGACCTCTGTTTCTAAGGCCTGTGTTTCCTCTGCCGAGGAAGGAAAGAAAGCCTTTGCTCTCAGCTTTGGGAACCTGCTGAAGCTGAGAGCAAGACCCTGGCTCACCACTTCCAGGACCCACTTGTCTGACGTGACAGACTTCCAGGCCTGAAAGAAGTGAGCCAGTCTGCCCCCTACAGGAACTGGGGAGGCGACCCTGACTGACACATCAGGGTGTCTGCTTGGCAGGGGGCTTAGACTGAGAGGAGGATGCAGCCCTTGTCATCCCCCTTCTGCCTCTTCCCCTAAAGAACTCCCTCTGCTGAAAAGAAGAGGAGGCCTGGGCCTGGTAGAAAGGCCTGTGAAAAGGCCTGCCCCTGCCAGCCCTTGAATGCTGCCTCTGAGGAGTGGTCTGCTTTTCCTTGGCTGCAGCACTCCTATATGTGGTCCTGTACTCGTCCATCTTTTTCAAGTATGTCTCTGTTTGCTCCCCAAACAGAGAGTTACCAGTGACAGGAAAATCTATGCCGTTGGTCTGGGTATCCTGAGATAAATTGGTACACCTGAGCCAGGCAAATCTCCTCATGGAAACAGATGTAGCCATGACCCTAGAATGAACATCATTCAAATCCACAGCAGCATGAAACTGGACCTTTGAGACGTCGATGCCATCCACAGCCACCTGCTCCAGCTCCTTGGCCAGCTGGGGAGGGGCATTCTTAGCCAGCTCCAGCACCGTATCCCACCAAGACTTCTGGTAACTGGCTGTATATGCCATTTAGTTGGATTGCCTGCGTCCCAAAGAGGATGCCAAGTACTGCTTCTTTGCCATGGCATCCACTTTCCTAGAATCCTTATCTGGGGGGGTGAGATGCCAGGGGAATATTAGCCTTGTCACAGGCTGCAGCTTGCACTACCCCAACATGGCTGCAATGGTTAGTAAGGAAATCCGTACCAGGGCCGGACAGAGCATAGCTCCTGTCCAGTCTCTTATCCACAGGAGGTATGGATGTTGGAAACTGTAATATTTTGGGGTCTGTTTCCCCAGGGATTTGTGCAGAGGGGATAGACACCCTTTTTGACTCTGGGACATCCATCATCTCAACATAGTCAGGCTCCTCCCGATCCTGTTCAGCTTCTTCCATTGGAAGCTGAAGAGTCTCAGCCACCTTCTTGTAAAACAAGAAGTGGGAGGGGACTCAGAAAGCCTGGGAGGAGACACATTAGAAGGCCTGTCTGGGGAGATGTAAAGCTCAATAGGCTCATCTAGGTCTTCATAATATTCATCATCTTTGTCTCCTTCCCAATCGCCCTCACAGAATGCTTCAGGGTCATATTCAGAAGCAGACAAGTCCGACCGAACCGACCGTCTCTGGGTCGGTGTCGGTTGGAACCAGGCAAAGTGACTGCACAATAGCGATCGCTTTGGCCATCTCGTCAGCGGTTGGACCATGGGAACCAGGATCCGAACCAGCTGACTTGCACTTTCTTTTTGCAGGAACCGATTCCGCAGAATCGGCTCTCCTCTTGCCCGAGGGGGTATCGCCCAGGTCAACCGAACCGGGCTGGCCATCCAGGTCAGCGGATTTTTCGGCCTCCCTTTCCTTCAGCCTACTTAAACATTTATCCAAAGTGGCCTTAGGAAAGTTTCTGCAGATTTGGCAGTCTTCTTTGAGGTGATCAAACCCCAGACAATAAACACAGATGAGGTGGGAATCAGCCTTGGCTACTGTCCCATCGATGCAGTCAACTGAACAGAAGACGTGTTTAAATCCAATTTTGGATGCAGCAAAATCAAATGCTGATAAGTAGATAAGATAGTCTACACTCTAGCCTAGAATCCTTAGTTCAGAATGTCCACTAATGGATGTGGCAGTAGGGGTTCCACCAGCACAGGTCGTTGCAGCATGACAGGTGAAAGCCAGAGGGAGTTCTGTGAGGTGCACAACCAGAGTATGTGCTGAGCTCAACAGCAATTGCTGGATTGGGTCTTCCGGTACTGTCAAGACAGCCTCAACCTTGGGTGAAAGCTCTACAGACTCAGCACTATCATGCGGCTTTCTCCCACCTGCAACAGGCTGTGTCCACAGCAACAGATGGCTGATGATGAGGAAAAGTTCCATGACCAACATCAACAGCAGTGCAGATGGCAATGCCAACAGTGAAAGCAGGACTGTGATCTTGACTAGCACCCCACTTAAAGTTACGTGGGCTCCGCTGCATCTGGTTACCCCAAGGGCGTGCTCTGGTGTCACTTAATTACTGGATGTGCAAAGAAAGATTCTGCTGAGGCCTTTTACGTAAAAGCAAAAATTATGCATGCAACAATGCACAACAGGGTGAGTGATTATGGGTCAAAAATAATATGCCTCTTGAGGGTGTTGTCAAGCATGAGGAGCCTTTAAACACCAGAGAGAGAAGTAATCATTGACCACAATCACACGTCCCTGGAGTGTTTTATTGCATTTATAAAATGCACCCTGCACAACACATTTAAAAAAGGCAGAAAGTCCCTATAAATTCAAATGACTTTTTGTGCATTAAGTTTAAAAAAATAGCACCCTCACTCTGCTGATCCGTGACTTCCAATTGCTTTTTCCCACAGCTGACTTCTAAGTTTTGACACAGGAGTGGGTGAACTGATAAAACAATTGCCATTTTCCCACTGCCATGCTGACCAACATGAGTGGGATGACCTGGGAAAAAATTCACTGGCTCTGGGCCCACTGGCTCTTCTAACATGTCTCCCGCTGCCATATTAATTAATTAATTAATTCATTCATTCATTCATTCATTCATTCATCCATTCATTTAATATTTACTGACTGATGTTAAAGGTCATTACAATATTTTTAAACAAAACAGTACACAAAATTTACAAAAAAATTCCATATCATACTAACATACTAATTGCCAGCAGATTAGGCCTTACGGTCTATCGAGTCTGCTCGAACCTCAGATCCCTAGTTGGGTGCTGAGGCCCCCCCCCCTTGTGTTCCAGAAACCCCTATCATCCATCCCCACCCCCCTGGGCCAGGCCATCATCTGATACATCCGCTTTCTGTATCTGTCCCACCCTCTCTTGAAGCCTTCCACTGTGGATCTCTGAACCAGCTCGCCAGGCAGCGCATTCCAAGGGTCCACATCCTCTCAGTGAAAAACCTCCTCCTCTTTCCCCCCTCACCCTTCCACCTTCAAACCATGCCCTCTGGTGATACCTCCTTGCTTTAGTCTAAAGATCCCCTCCATGTTTACCCTATTTATTCCCTTGAGGTACTTGAAGACCTCAATCATGTCCCCCCTGTCTCTCCTCTCCTCTCCTCCAATGAAAACAAGCAGAGCTCCTCAAGTCTGTCCTCATACGTCAAATCCCCTAGTCCTCATATTATCTTAGTTGCCCTCCTCTGTACCCTCTCCAGGAGCTGTATGTCCCTCTTCAAGTGTGGTCTCCAGTACTGTACACAGTACTCAAGGTGTGGTCTAACCAGTCCATTGTACAGCGTCAGAATCACTTCCCTGCTCCTAGAGGTGATCCCCCTTACGATGCATCCCAACATCCTGTTTGCCTTGCTAGCCGCTCTCCTGCACTGCTCAGAGTTATTCATACATGCATCCACCATGACCCCTAGGTCTTTTTCCCCTGTTGAGGCCTCCAGCGCCTCCCCTCCCAGGGTGTACCTGTGTTTAGGGTTTCCCCCCAAGATGTAACACCTTGCACTTGGTGATATTGAAATTTAATTTCCATGTGTGAGCCCAACTTTCCAGGGTGTCCAGGTCCCCTTGCAGTGCCAACCTCCCTCTTCCCCTCAACTACTGCTCCCATCTTGGAGTCATCAGCGAAGAGACTCATTTCACACCCTATACTCTCCCTGATGTCCGATATGTATGCATTAAACAGACTCGGACCCAGGACCGAGGCCTGCGGTACCCCACTACCGACCTCTCTAGGGTTCGAGAGCTCCCCACTGACCACTACTCTCTGGGTGCGTCCAGCTAGCCAGTTTTCAATCCATCTGACCATCAAAGGGCCTACTCCCAACCCCATCAGTTTCTTCACCAGATCATTGTGGGGGACAGAGTAAATGCCTTGCTGAAGTCCAAGAATAATACATCCACAGGCTTTCCCCTGTCCAATTCTGATGTTACCAATTCGTAGAACTCCACAAGATTGGTTTGACATGATCTACCTGGCACAAACCTATGTTGCCGACTATCCAGACCTCCACCTCCTCCAAGTACACCCCAATCATTCCTTTAGTATACTCTCCATTAATTTTCCCACCACCGAGGTCAAACTGATGGGTCTATAGTTACCTGGTACTTCCCTCGACCCCCCTTTATGGATTGGCACCACATGTGCCTCTCGCCAATACCTAGGTACCCTCCCTGTCTCAAGCGACCCGTTAAAGAGCTCCACCAGGAGTGCAGCCAGTATGTCCGCCAATTCCCATAGTACTCTTGGATGAATGCCATTCGGCCCAGGAGATTTATCTTTCTTTAGGGCCTTGAGGGCTAACCACACCCTTTCGGTGAAGATAGCATTATCTGTTCCCTCCATCTTACTGGCCTTTTTATCCTTATCCTGATGCGACACCCCTTGGGTACCTCTCCCTCCCTCTTGCTCCCCTGATCCCACTCACTACCGCTTATATTCCCATTGTGCCTTGGTTTGTAGATATCCCATCCCCCTCCCTAGTGAACACAGAGGCGAAGTACTCATTTAATACCTCTGCCTGGTCCCTCGCCTCTTCAACCCACCCTCCTTCTGATCTCAATCTGCCGAGATGGTCCTTAGTTTTTCTCCGCTCCCCAATGTACCAGAAGAACCCCTTTTCCCCTCCATGTATCCCCTGTGCCAGCCGCTGCTCTTTACTGGACTTTGCCCCCTCACCATCCGGGTGACTTTTCTAGATGCAAGATGGTACATTTCCTTTTCCCTATCCCTTGATTAAAATACAATTTCCGAAGTTTAAACGTGCTTAAGTGCATATGAGTACAGTTCCATATGTGCAGCAAAAATTCATATAAAGTTATATACACACCTGTCTTCATGGGCCTGGATATTCAGACTCCGCCGGGCAAGCCTGGGCACAGCACAACTGGGTTGTGCCAGGGCAGGGACCAGGCGATATTCAATGGTGCTGTGCCATGGCTCAGCACCGTTGAATATGGCACTGAGGGCGCACGCACTGTGCATGGCACAGTGGCACTGCACCAGCGCAAGTGGCAGAAGGGAGAAGGGGGATGCGCCAGCGCAGTTGCGCTGGGCGCATCAATGGCGATATTCAGCACTGGGCATGCAAATGAGGCCATTATACATGCAAGGTGCAAATGGGGCCATTTGCATGTCATTATGGACCCAATTGCGTGCGGTGCGCTGATCCATGACGACTTGCGCCTGGCGCCCTGCCAGGCTGCAGCCACCGGGGACCGACGCCCTGCAGACCCATGGTGGTCCCCACTCCCATTCGCCCGATCACAGGCATGGGTAACATACCATCCCTGGTGGTCCAAGGGAATGCCCTCCATCACCCGATCATAGGCATGTGAATTAAACAGGTGGACTCTCCCCCCCGCCTGATCGCGGGCATATGAATTAACAAGGTCCCTGGTGGACCAGTGGACTCCCCCCCACCTGATCGCGGGCATATGAATTAATAAGGTCCCTGGGTGGCCAGGTGGCATGCGGGCGGGGTGCTGCCGCCCGCCGATGACAGGGGGCTGCTGGGTGGCGGGTTCCTCAGTGGGCGGGTGGGGTACCACTGGACCACCTGGGTATCTTGTGCTATTTCTGCCCATGATTGGGCAATGGGGGTTCCACTGGACCACCAGGGACATTCAATGAGCGTATGCCTGCGATTGGGCGAGGGGGCTCACTGGTCCACCAGGGACCTTATTAATTCATATGCCACGATTGGGTGGGGATTCACAGGTCCACCAGGGACCTTTATGACACATATACCCGCGATCGGGTGGAGGGGGCACAACGCTCCCAGGGCAGGGGGCATGTCAGCAGTGTCCTGGGTGGACGGGTGGCCACCCATGGCTGGCGGCTGCTGTGTTGTGCCCTGCAATATGGCAGCTCGCCTGTGTGTGGCCAGGACTTGTTCCTGGTTTTGCCAGGCACATCTTTGCGCACCCCCTGAGCGGCGCAAGGCGGTGTTTTGCCAGCATATCGCCCGGATCATCCGGGCTGAATATCGGGATGTGCGCGCTATGCAGGGCACGCCCCTGCACTTGCGCCCGCGCCACATTACTTGATGCCCCAGCGCATCAGGGTTACACATCGCAACTTACCCTTTGAATATCGCGCCGGGGCACATTTGTGGGTTGCACATGGCGCATCCCTGCTGCACCATGCACAACCCTTTTGAATATCCAGCCCATGGTGTCTACTTGTATTAACTGATATTGACCTGCTGGCTAACCTGCGCACACAGGACAAACTCTGGAAAAAGTATAAAGTGTCCAGACTACCAGTGGATTACAATACCTCTCGGAGCGCCTGTAAAAAACAAATCAGAACTGCAAAGAGCATCTACTGCAAGGAACTGCTCGCAAACTCTGCTGGTGACCCTAGAAAATTCTGGATGAACATCAAGACCTTTCTTGGGGCTGCCCAGCCGTCGACCCTAGGGGATATGATCCTAAATGGTGTGCATTGCAACGACTCGAACACCATATCGAATGCCTTTAACAGATTATTCACGGACCTGTCTCGGTACACCTCATCCTTCACTTCACCTCCCACAGCATCTCAGCCGTACTGCACACCCCAGAGATCTGCATCTGGTGCTGACCACTGCCAACTAACTACTTCCCACCCCTTTCTACTTTAAAACTATATCTAGGTCTGAGGTCCAAAGGTAATTGCAAAACATATCCGACAACACTAGCCCCGGCTCAGATTCATTTGAGCCATGACTCCTGAAGCTAGCAGCACCATTGATTGCAGGGTTTTAAATAATTGATTAGCACTTTTTTTCTTGGGACAATACTAACTGTAAAGAAGGTATTTATATAGATTTTCTAAAAGTGTTATGTTTTTTAAACAAAGTGAGGCAAGTGCTGTGCAGTTTCACAATGTTTTAGCACTTTTATGAGCAAAACGCTAATCAATTTTTAGAGTTAAATAAAACCCTGGATTGCCTCGCCTTTGGCCAAGATTTTCACTCTGTCTCTCTCTCTCTTAGCGTTGTCCCAGATCTTTGGAAGATTGCCCGAGTTACGCCGATCCTTAAAAAAGGAGACCCAAAGGATATTAACTACAGGCCCATAGCCATACTCTCTGTGCTAAACAAGCTACTGGAGAAGCTTTTTGCAACCCAGACCATTGCCTATCTCACAAAGAACAACCTTCTCTCAGACACTCAGCATGGTTTCAGAAAAGGACACAGTACCTCAACTGCTTTTCTAAAATTCGCTACTGATGTACTCTGCAACATGGACAAAGGCCTACTCACTGAAGCAACATTTATCGATCTTACCAAGGCTTTCGATCTTGTTGATCATCCCCTGCTTCTCACAACCCTGCAGAGACTTAACTCCTCATCCTCAGTAGTTGACTGGTTTAACAACTACTAATCAAACAGATTACAACTTGTTAAATTCAACTCCGCTCTCTCGGATGTGACCAGCACTGACATCTGAGTACCCCAGGGCTCCATCCTGGGACCCCTTCTTTTCTCACTATACATCAACAACATACATTCTACCATACTCTCCTGCTCAGCTATCCTATACGCTGATGATCTCGTCCTCTACTCCAGCGCCGACAAAGTCAACATCATTAACAAAAACCTCTCCTCGGATTTCAGGAATGTGCAAATATGGCTAAATGCAAATAAGCTCATCCTCAACACAACAAAGACCTAAGCCATGCTATTTGGCACTGCCCCCAAACTCAGGGCCTGTAAGGAACCCCTCCTAGTCCATGACTCTGGGGGGTCTCTCATTGACTGTGTCACATCCTTCAAGTATCTGGGAGTCCTCCTTGATAAATCCCTAGACTTCAGTCTGCACATCCAGTCAACCTGCAAAGCAACAAATGCCAAACTTGGAATCGCCTACAAGACTAGTGACCTGCTAACACCATCCGCTAAACTGGCTATTGCCAAGAGTATTCTGCTTCCAGAGCTGACATATGGTGTCTCCACTTTTGCTAATGCCCATAAGACTGCTCTCCATAACTTGGATGTCGCACATAACAACATATGTCGGTATGCCCCCTCTTCCCATCGCCTCAAGCACCACTGCACACTGTATAGCGACCTGGCCAGCTCTCCCCTTCTGCCTACCGACTATACTCCCTAGGGACCCTCACAGACTCTGTAATCCGTAACCAAATCCCCTCCTCCCTTGCAGCTCTACTTGTTCCACAGACACCTGCCCACGGACTACGCTCAGCAAACACATTTCTACTTACTGTACCCAGGTGTCTTACTTCTGAAGGCTCTGGAGCTTTTCACTGCACTGCCCCGGCCACCTGGAACTCCCTCCCTCCTGCCCTGAGGCAGGCAGACTCCCACCCAATCTTCAAAAAAGAACTATATCGCCACCTATCCCTGGACCCTTGCACATGCTTTGATCCCACTTGATGCCTCACAGCTAGCTACCCTACCTCACCCGGGACACTCCTGCACTTCTAAACAAGCTTTGCCATAAATTGTCTTTACAGCTGCCACTTAGCCCAGTTTCAGTTGTTATTTGCATGTACTAATGTCACCTTGTGTCATCTCTGCCTAGCTATACGTATTACTGTAGAACTATTAATGTTCGCTTAAAGTTTACATCGCGCACCTGCATTGGAATCTGTGATAGCGCAAATGTAATATCGCGCATTGCTACTTTCCTGAGTTCAGCAGTATCTAAGGTACAAAAATCAACCTTTAGCTGAACTCGGGTCTGTAGACCCATTCTTGAGCCTTCTGGCGAAAGCCTCAGGCAACGCTGTGTGTGGTGCCAGCTGTTCACACAGCCAAGTAGAACGGCGCAAAACGCCAGTACCACTACATGATCCCAAGGAACACGGGATCGCGGTCACAACAAAATGCCACTGGAAAATGCAAAACGGTGGCATTCAGACATGCAGAGTGGCACCGATCTGGCTGCTGTGCACAATCACCAATGGATCAGATCTGTCAGTGTGTACGAGCCTATGGTGAGCTAGAATGCTGTTGTTTGAGAGGATAAACATGTTTCCATTCCTGTTGTTAGAACACGATGGTGCTTAACCTCCACTGCTGTAGCCCGGGATGCTGAAGTCTGAAGTGATTACAGATAGAGGTTTTTCCTTTTCTGTTATTTTACCAAGTCAAAGACGAACAAATAAACTCTACAATTTATTGTAATGTGTGTGTCCTTAGAGTAAACAATTTTGATAAGCTGGTGAATTAGGAATCATGTGCGAAACACATACTGTAGAACTATTAATGTGTTGTGAACGCCGTTTCCCTAGAAACAGTACCACGAGGTCGGCTGATAACTGAAAGGAATGATCGCTGTAAGACTAATATCGCGCTTAAAGGGAAAGCGCGATTATGGTGATATTTCTTTTACAGCGATCATTAATAGTTCTACAGTATCTCAAGTACTGTCTGAATTGATCTGTATTCTTACCTACATGTACTATATACTATGTATTGTATAATCTCATCTCATTTTATGTAAGTATTCTCCCGGGTCGTGCCTGAAAATAGTCACCTTTGGCACACCTAACCCAGTTAACAAAAACTAAATACAAATAAGTTAATTATACTAGTTTTGCAATAATGGTCTGCTTAACACAGTTCAATACATAATTTTAAATTTACTATAGAAGTTTTACTTCATAAGAAGAGCTTTGCTATTTTCAGAGACAGAATTTATGGGTAAAAGATTTAGCTAACTCTATCACAGGCAAACTTTAAACAGGGTACCACTGGGTTCGGGTCTGGTTAACTACATCCTCAGTAGGCATATCATGGCTCGTATTCTCAAATCCAGTTTTGTAAAAATGGTTCTATTTGAACCCCAAAAAGTATACCCTTAAGTTCCATCTCCAATTATGTCATCAGACTTAAAATAAGTCCCAAATGGCTTACACAATATTTCCCCTGCTTTACACAGATTTTAATACTCTTAAAAACCAGGGACTAGATATTCAAAAGTTAGATTGGGAGCCAAGGGGTGTTTGCCCGTGCTAACCAGGTTTGTGCCCCATTCATTGGGGGAGTCTATATTCAGAGACTCCCACAGTGTGGGCAAAGCCCATTAGTACCCAAGCGCTAACATACTTCTGTGACCATGCAAATGAGGGGGCCCCCCTTGCATATGGGAGCAGTGGAAAATTCAGAGGTTTGCACCAGTGGTAAATGCCACCCTAATAGGTGCTAGTTACCACCTTTGCAAACCTAGTCTTAATGGGCTCAGGTGGATGGTACTACAGCTGCCCACCCCCCCACCTCTGAACCACATCCCAGTGAAACAATGAACACCCTGGTGTCTAGTGGCACCCTCCAATCACCCGCCCTGGACATTGACAAGTCCTCCCTGGTGGCTACTGGCACCTCCACACTATGATCACCCACCGCAGTAGGTAACACATCCTCTCTGGTGCCTAGTTGCACCCCCACCTTCTGATCTTCTGGCCCTGTAATGCATATGTCGTCCCTGGTGTCTAGTGGTACCCCACCCCCTGAACACCTGTCCCTGAAATGCTTAGGTAGTCCCTGGCATCCAGATGGTACCCCCCCCAACTGCTGGTCACCAACTGGACTGGCAAACAATGGTGAGTCATTGGCCCACACCCAGTCAATCCTCCCCAACCCCCACCTGTGAAGGTTGTGCCATGCGGGGAGCTGATACGATGACCGGCACAGCTCTTCTCTCACCTCCTTAGTCGGCTGCTGTATGGAATGAGAGGGAGCGCACCTGTGCTTCCTCTCATCCCATACAGCGGCTGGCAAAGGAGATGAGAGAAGGACTGTGCCAGTCATCATATAGGGCTCCCCGCATGACACCGCCTTCACAGGTTTGTGGGGTTTGGTTGGGAAAAGCTTTCTGCCAAACTGTAAACTATGTAATGAGAGGAGAAACTATGACTCCTTTTGAGTCATTTGTATATTCTCTGAAAAGAATTTAAGATTTAATTCAGATGCAGTAAGGGCAAAAACATTCCCAAGTATGCCCCTCAACCATTTTCCTTTTTGCTTACTAAAGTAGAGACAAAAAAAAAATTATATGTTCAATATTGTCTGCATCTGCAAAACTGGGGACTTGGTGTCTGACCAATGTCATCCATAGTTCATTAAATCACTTCCTGAATTTAGTAAATGTATGCCTCTCTTTTGTAATCGGTAAACAATGATGACCCTAATTCCCTCATGAAGAGTTTACAGTTTTTATAGAGATGATGAATTTTTTGCGTATCTTGAACAATGGCCAGTCTTCTGCAATTTAACTTAATCTGTTCAACCAATTCTTTCCTAGTAATCTAAGAATATATGTTAGTGTATTACCCAATTTTAACAAAAAAAATTTGTTTTATACATTTTATGTATGGGAAAGTCTGAGTAATGTACCTGCTCCTCAAAACATATTCTACAGACTGTGTTAAGAGGAAGAGTCTGCAAGTCCATAACAGATATTGCTGTTCTTTTAAGAAACATTGTTTCTATGGAATATTGACCCAATTCAGCTCTGAGTATGTGTTCAGAGACATAAGTTGGAACACCCAAAATATATCTATATCATTTTTTTAATACTACTTCAACTGAATTATCACTGTATAAACACCATATCTCAGCCACATATAATACTACTGTTCTTATTTTTGTGTTGATGACTGCCAGGGAGCCTTTAATTGATTGTCCCACATAAGTTCTCATGAATCTGGTAATTCTGCTACTAGATTTAGTCAGTTTAGATTTTAAATAGTCAATATGCATATGGCACGATAACATTAATTGTGTATCTTAATCACAGATAATCATGTGTTTACTGTCTGGAGCTTAATGCTTTTGTGGTGTATTTATTTGTATTGGTGGTTCCAAATACTAGTAGCTGTGTCTTCAATTGGTTACAAATACCAAAAATATGTCTTTGCATAACAAAGAGAATTTGCTCACCTTCCTTTGTAGCTCTAACTGTGACATGGCCATTAGTGATACATCATCAGTGTATGCTAACAATGGTATAGGCGTATTTTACAAACATACAAACCTGCCAGCAGATACAACCTTATGGTCTTGTCTAGTCTGCTCGAGTGTGCAGCACTCCAGCCTTTTTAAACTACAGCTGCCCCTCCTCCACCATCTCTCCCCCTTCCCCTAATCTGTTTTCCTTCCTTTTGGAGAATGGAATTAATTTCCGTGAAACTGTTTTATAATCTCATTTACATGTAAATTAAATAATAAAAGTGCCATGATGCAACCTTGTCACACACCAAAATTAGTTATTTGTCTTATCAATGAACCTGTTATACCGTACTTCAGACCACGTACATTCATGGAGTTTTATGACAATAGCTGGTAAATGTATATCAATTGCCATCCTATTATAAGACTCCCATTTTATGACTTACACTGTCAAATGCCATTTTAAGATCAACAAAGAAGCACTTCCCCCACTTCACTTTTACATACTTGTGTATTAAATGTGACAAAAACCATACAATACTGGTTGGTGGAACACGTGGTCCTAATTCTGTTTTGTAATTCTTCTAGTATTTGATTAATGGCTACCCAACTTTGTAATTTTGATAGCAGATCCAGAAACAAATGATTTGATACCTTTTATTGGACCAACATGGATGTTACAGAAAAGAACAAAGTGCTTTAGCTTTCGAACCAACCAGGTCCTTCTTCAGAAGCTTTGTAGCAGTTTTTTCAAATATCCCATACTATTAACACCAGATTATATAGCAAAAACAGAAGTAATTCTCATTGGTTTAACATATACATTTAAAACATAATAGAAGATTACGTCAGAGAAGCTAATTAACACCAGTATGCCTTTAACTGAGGAGCCTCAGAAGGGCAAAGGTTATCAAGAATTCTCTATAGCCAGAGAGTTCTTGTCACATAAATTTTAAAATGTCTCAGTATGCCAAGAAAGCATTCTAGTGATAAAAAACCTTGGAGTGGCATTCTCTCTAATACATGTAAGATGAGCTTACAACTTACATTCCAATTGTCCTGGTATATTAAAGGACAGATAATGAGAGACAAAATCCTGAAATTAGGTATAACTGCAAGTTGAAAACAAGCCTCAAATTAACCTACACATATAAACATGATGCATGAAAGTATCACTTGTAAGTGTAAGTGCCAAATAAAACAAGCATTTGTCAATGCCGAACGTTCGCTTGCAGGTATCTGCAGTGGTGTCTGGCATGTATGGTGCTTTACCCTAATGCCCTGTGCGATTGCTGGTATTTGCACAATAAACTGTCAGCATGACCTTTTTGTTACCCCCATTGTGCGCTACATAGGCGGAAACACGTTTTGGGCAGGATGTGAAAAATGACAGCTGTACTGCTCATAAGGAAGTGTGGTAAAATGGCAATGTTGAAAATCTGGAGTGGAAATATTGAAAATTCGCAGACCTACAAGCGTGCGTAGGAACTGTGCAATGCACGCTCATAAAACAGTAATTTTAGGAATTTTTTCACCAAGTTTTCAACATTGCCATTTTAAAACCTCTGCTAATGAACAGTGTCACTGTGATTTTCTTACTGTGTCCCATACATTGATTTCGCACACCGACTGTGCCATTGTGCACTACATGGGCGGAAAGACGTTTTGGGCAGGATGTGAAAAATGACAGCTGTACTGCTCATAAGGAGGTGTGGTAAAATGGCAATGTTGAAAATCTGGAGGAAAAATATTAAATGAACCACGAAAAGGTGAAACTGCACAACGCACTGTGAAACAGTTATTTGTAGTGAATTTTTTCGCTAAATTTTCAACATTGCCATTTTAAGATCTCTGCTCATGAACAGTGACACTGTGATTTTCTTAATGTGTCCCATACACTGAATTCGCACACTGACTGTGCCATTGTGAGCTACATGGGCGGAAACATGTTTTGGGCAAGATGTGAAAAATGACAGCTGCAGTGCTCATAAGGAGGTGTGGTAAAATGGCAATGTTGAAAATCTGGAGTGACAATATTGAAAATTCGCAAACTTACGAGTGTGTAGGAACTGCGAAATGCAGACTTATAAAACAGTCATTTTTAGGAATTTTTTCACCAAATTTTCAGCACAGCCATTTTAAGACCTCTGCTCATGATCAGTGTCACTGTGATTTTCTTAATGTGTCCCATACATTGAGTTACTTTACCGACTGCACCATTGCTATGCTACATGGGCAGAAACACATTTTGGGCAGGATGTGAAAATGACAGCTGTACTGCTCATGAGGAGTGTGGTAAAATGGCAATGTTGAAAATCTGAAGTGCAAATATTGAAAATTCATGAAGCGTCGGCGTGCGTAGGAACTGCATAGCCGCGAGTCAGTAAAACAGTCATTTTTAGGAATTTTTTTCACCAAATCTTTCAACATAGCCATTTTAAGACCTCTGCTCATGAACAGTGTCACTGTGATTTTCTTAATGTGTCCCATACATTGATAATAACCGACTGGCGCCATTGTGCGCTAAGCGGCTGGAAACACGCTTTTGGGTGAGATGAAAAATGAAGCTGTACAACTCATAAGAAGGTGTGATAAAATGGCAATGTTGAAAATCTGGAGTGAAAATATTGACAATTCACGAACTTACGAGCCTGCGTAGGAACTGTGCAACGCATGCTCGTAAAACAGTCATTTTGTGGAATTTATGCACCAAATTTTCAACATGGGGTTTTTGGGACCCCTTCTCATGATTGATGTCACTGTCGTGGCGTTATTCGAGGCCGAAGGGTGATTTCGCGCAGTGCCTGCAAAATCACCCTTTGGGCCCAAATAATGCCATGACAGTGGCATCATTCATGAGAAGGGGTCCTAAAAACCCCATGTTGAAAATTTGGTGCCAAAATTCCAAAAATGACTGAGATATGCAATAAAGTTGAAACCCCCTATCAGCCTCCATTATACAGCTTACTGGCATTTCCTCAGTTGCGGTCGCCTTTGAAGAGTGCAGATGTGTTCCCGTCCACGAAGATCGTCAGCACCAGAGTCCGGAGAGTAAGTATGGGGTGGGGTGTGTGGGAGGCTGGGTGCGCAGTGGGTGGAGTGCGATTGTGGGGGGGGCTGGGAGGCAGCGCCAGTGGGACCATTTTATTTTATAGGTGTTAAAAAAAAAAAACTGACGTGGGGACCGTTGCCATGCTGGGTGGGCTTCCAGCGTGGCACAAGATGACTGGGGGCGAGAGCCGACAGGGATTGGGCACCCCGTCGGCAAACTACGCAAGGGGGGCCGAGGGCCGACGGGGATTGGGCACCCCAGTAGGCAAACAAAGTTTGTGGCACCAAAGCTGTGTGGGGGGAGGGCAGGCGTGAGCGCACGGGGGCAGCGCGTGGCGCGAGGGGGGGACGTTGAGACAGCGGCACTCAGTATGGCAGCAGTGCTTTCCTTTGAAGCAGAGGAACACCGCTGTCATACTGAGCTCCTGCACCCATTGGTGCAGGACTGCTACGCCTGCTCGAGGGAGCAGTGCATTGGATGGGAGAGGCACACCTCCAAGTGTGCTACTCTCCCAAAGCATTCCTTTCGCATGCACGCAAGCGAACGTAAAAATACTTGTCAAGGACCCCCAAGAAAATGAGACCATGAGCCTGATGAGTGCAGATTTCAACACAGAGTCTGTGTATAACAAAAATGTACAGAATCAGTCTAAGCACTCTAAATGAAAACCCAAAGGAATTACACCTTTTATGAACCCCCAAGTAAATGAGGAATGCATCTTAATATGAGCAGATTTAAAAATGTGACAGTGTGTAATCCAACCACTGACAACTAATAGAAGGAAATAAATGCACACTATATGTGAAAACTAAGTGTCCTAGCCACATAACAATTGCCCCATGCCACGCTCCACCCACACATATGTGTGTACATACACCACACCACACACACACACGCACGCGAACGCGCACACACACAACTGCACACCCCACACAACCACAACACACAACAAATATAGCAAACACATTCCACACACACCACACCACGCACAACAAACAAAACACACATACACACACCATACCCACAACACACAAAAACACAACAAACACCAAACACGCACAAAACGCACACATACATACATAGATCAGTATACACACACACACACTCACACACTCAAACGCACTCACCACAGTGTTAAGGTGAGAAGTCAACAATGTAGATAACCATAAACTTACAAAATCAAGGGCCCGCTGAAGAACTAAAGTGTTTATGTCCATCTTTTAAAGTAAAGGTCTGTGTAAGTTTAAGTGGAATAATGTGTCATGTACCCAACATCACTGTTCAATCCATCCGCCACCATACTGAGAAGTAAATTAAGTCTAATTTCAGAAGCCCGTCTCTGTTGTGTACTGTTGAAATGTCCTTTTAAGACCATCACAGACATATCTGAGATTGAGAGGTCTTCCTGGGAGAAGTGCTGGGCTACGGGTTTCTCAATCATCTTGTGATTAAAAGAATGTCTGTGTGAATTCATTCTAGTGCGGAGTTGTTGGCTTGTCTCCCCCACATAACCTGTGCGAGGACATTTCTTGCATTGGATAAAATAGACCACATTACTTGATGTACATGTATAATTCCCCTGTATCCTGAATAGTCTGTTTTGTGATGTAACCACACAGTCTGAAGTGGAAATGAGGTTCTATGTCTTACATGTGCGTTGATGACAGGGTTGTGTACCATATGATGTCATGGTATTCTGTTCCGGTTCAAGTTGACTCCTAATCATCAGGCTGGCTAAATTAGGTGGTTGTTTAAAAGATAGTAATGGTAGTTCTTGAAAAATACAGTTAAGGGTTTCATCCTCACTAATTATTGGATGGAGATCCTTAATAATCTTACGTAGGAATTCAAGGTCAGGATGGTATGTGACTACTAAGGCTATTCTGTTGGTAGTCATCCATTCCTTATATTGCAGTAGCTGTTCTCTCGGGACCTGTGTTGCACGTTCCACTGCTCTGTCAATTTCTCTGGACGAGTGTCCCTGCTCAATAAAGGTGTTTTTCAACATTGCCAGATGTGTGTCTCTATCTTCCTCATTTGAACAGAGGCGGTGATACCGAAGTGCTTGACTATATATAATAGATTTCTTTGTGTGGCTTGGGTGATTACTTTTCTTGTGTAAGTATCTCTGTCTGTCTGTTGGTTTCCTGTAAAGACAGGTATGTAGGGTACCATCCTTAATAGTGACAGTGGTATCCAGAAAATGTACACTTGTGGCAGAATATTCTAGGGAAAGCTTTATAGTTGGGTGGAGGTTATTAAGTTCCTGGTGAAACTCTTTAAGTGTGTCACTGCCCTCTGTCCAAATTATAAACAAATCATCAATGTAACGGAAATAAGTGAGTGGTTTATGTGTACAGTGCCTTAGAAAATGCTCCTCCAAATTCGCCATAAAAAGATTAGCATACTGAGGAGCCATCCTGGTTCCCATTGCAGTTCCCATAGTTTGAACATAATGTTTACCATTGAAGCTGAAGTTGTTATGTGTCAGAATTAATTCAGTGAGTTTACCCACAACTCCAGGGTCAATGTTGGGGTCCAATTCTTTTGTCATGCAGGTATTTGAGGCAGGCTGAAATGCCATCTGTGTGTGAATATTAGTGTAGAGGAAGTTACATCCATCGTGGCTAAAAGGGTATCAGGTGGTAAGTCCTTAAAACCAGAAAGTTTATGCAGGAAGTGAGTAGTGTCCTGATGTAACTATCCTTTGTATAACCAGCGGTTTGAAAATAGCTTCTACAAACCCTGATATCCCTCTGTGGGTGGATTTCACACTGTCACATCTTTAACTGCTCATATTAATATGCATATCTCATTTACTTGGGGTTCATTAAAGGTGTAATTCCTTTGGGTTTTCATTTAGATTGCTTAGACTGATTCTGTGCATTTTGTTATACACAGACTCTGTGTTGAAATCTGCACTTATCAGGCTTATGGTCTCGTTTTCTTGGGGGTCCTTGACAAGTATTTTTTTATTTGGCACTTACACTTACAAGTGATACTTTTATGCATCATGTTTATATGTGTAGGTTAATTTGAGGCTTGATTTCAACTTGCAGTTATACCTAATTTCAGAATTTGTCTCTCATTATCTGTCCTTTAATATACCAGGACAATTGGAATGTAAGTTGTAAGCTCATCTTACATGTATTAGAAGAATGCCACTCAAGGTTTTTTTTATCACTAGAATGCTTTCTTGGCATACTGAAACATTTTAAAATTTATGTGACAAGAACTCTCTGGCTGTAGAGATTTCTTGATAACCTTTGCCCTTCTGAGGCTCCTCAGTTAAAGGCATACTGGTGTTAATTAGCTTCTCTGACGTAATCTTCTATTATGTTTTAAATGTATATGTTAAACCAATGAGACTTATTTCTGTTTTTTCCATATAATCTGGTGTTAATAGTATAGGATATTTGAAAAAACTGCCATAAAGCTTCTGAAGAAGGACCTGGTTGGTTCGAAAGCTAAAGCACTTTGTTCTTTTCTGTAACATCCATGTTGGTCCAATAAAAGGTATCAAATCATTTGTTTCTGGATCTGTTCTTAAAAGGACCAATACGGCACCTACAACATTTTTTTGCATCATGGAAGATACCGTAATTTTGATAGCAGCATTCTTGATAGTAATTTCTGGGATGTATCTAGCTGGCTTATTGGGCAATACATTGCTGGTTCTTTTAAAGATCCTTTATTATGAGTGGGATAAATAATATTTCCAGCCCAGGAAGGAGGAAAAACTGAGAACTGTACCAAATAATATATGCTGTATTAGTAATGGATGCCACCAATCCGCATGATGTCTAAAGGCATGAGCTACCAGTCTGTATGGGCCTCAAGACTGATTTAGCTTAATTTGATTTATAGCCTTTACTATTTCCAGTCTTGAGATACAGTACACAGACATGCAGCTGTCATTAAGGTGAGGGGCAGTTTCACCCTGAACAGTAACCACTTGATTTCATCCCATACTGGCTGGGTGGCTCGGGATGCCATCAAGTGGTTACTGTTCAGCGTGAAACTGCCCCTCATATTAACGACAGATGCATCTCTGATGGGGAGCTGATCTATCTGTGTGGAAATCTGACAACTGGTATCCCAATCCCCAATTAATGGGGCACAGTTACCAAGTGGCCCAGTGGACCATGGCAGTTGCAGATGCCAAAAACTCCAGAAGCCGGAGGAACTCCCAGGGCAGGTGCAACTGCCCAACCTGAAATGATTGAGCAATGGAGGATTGATCCTCTTGCCTGGTCCAAGGAAAAACGGTCCTGGCATTGAGGGAGTCTAGCTCTGGTCCAATAATTGGGATCACCTACTTTGGTACCAGTATGGACATGTCCACATGGACCATCACGCCAAAATCCTGGACTGTTTGAATGTTCTGCACCTGTCCTGGCACTACCTGTGATGAGCCAGTCATGGAGGTGCGGAAATACCATGACACCCCTAAACCTGAGGAGGGCTGCTGCAACTGACAGGTACATGATGAACACCCTGGGTGTTCACAACAGGCTGAACAGCATCACCTTAAACTGAAATAGGGTCCCATCCATGGTGCAACAGAAGGATCAGGATGTGGTAATATGTTTCCCTGAGGTTCAGAGAACAGAACCAGGCCTAGGGCTCCAGAGACAGGATGATCTGGCTGAGAGTGACCATACAAAATTTTGCCTGCAACAGGTCGAGAATGGTGTGCTGTCCCAGCTTTCTTTTGGTGCCAGAAAGTAATGCAATACAAATCTCTGCAGTGCCAGTGTCCAGTACAAGCTTGAACCCATAGCGCTCTATGAGCTGAGCAACTTCGCTCTGCACTGCGGGAAGAGCACCAAAAGGATCACAATCACCAATGGTCCTAATGGCCATGAAGAGAGTAAGGACTTGAACTCTACAGATAACCCTCACCTGCCCTTTCCAGAATCTTCTTGTCTGAGGTGATAGCAGACCACTGTGGTAGAAAGTGGGAGAGTCGACGCCCCCCAATGGCAGCTGCAGCAGAGTTAAGGATAATGCAGGTATGACACCCCTCAGCCCACCACTTTTATTCTCAGAGGAGGGTCAACAGGACTGGCTCCCGGAAGCACCACCCCCTGCCCACCAGCTTTGCTGGAAGACTCTGCCAGGTGACACTGCTGATACTGCAGCCTCTGTTGTTACTGAGGTTGTTGTTGTTGCTGCTGCTGCTGTCCACTTCCCTAAACAGAACCCCAAAAGAAGCCCTGCTGCTTGGGCTTGGACTGCTGCTTGGATGGAGTGATCGAAGTCAGAGTTCATAGTGACAGTAAACTTCTCAATAGGTGTAAGCCAGTCCTTCATCCCCAGCTATAAGACTGCTCTCATCAACGGAAACTCAAGATCTACCCTTGGAATGCTGAGAGGCTCACGACCAGCACAGTAGGAGAGAGCACCTTTGAAAAGGACTCTAGGCCTGTTTACATGGCTGTATGGACACCAGCTCCGGTCGGCTCTGGTGTTGCCCCGACCTCCCTCTCTGCTCCCAACTTGCATTTAAATGGCCCCTCTCAGTGCTGATACAAGCTGCAGTGGAGCGGGGCCATGAATTCGAGGTGTAGTAGGTTGACTGGCCACATCCAAGTCCAGATATCATGGAAGGGCAGAGGAGGATGTTGCAGTGTCAGAGCCAGTGTTGTAGCCTGCCACACAGCTGTTTACACCATTTGCTCTGGATTGCATTCTCAGATCTGCAGGGACTCCGGGAGAGGTGAGGGGACTGACACAATGATCGAGTAAGTATTCTCAAGTATCCATCCACATGGTCACATTTGCACAGCAGCAACCCGAACTCTCTGTTGTAGTGTAAATGCAGCTATGTAAACAGATCCTTTAAGTTCAGAGACACCACTCCTTGTAAAAATGCTGCATAGGTTGCATTGACTGATCTACATTATACAATGGGTTCTAAAATATAAGGTTTGTGATTGGTCGGTTGACAGTTTATGCTGTGGGGTAATTTTTGAGTCACCACCACATAAAGTGCCAGCCAACCACATGTTAGTAAAATAATTCTGTACAGAACTCTAAGCGTTCCAGTACAACTTGCAAAGTTGCCATTTTTTTCTCCCGCTAACTGCCCTGTTTTGAAATACCAAAAGCTGTCAGTAAAAACAATATAAATATGTGATCTAACTTGCAGTTTTAAGTGGGAGACAACTGGGAGTTAAGAGCTTATTTTCAGTTTAAAATCACAGTTTTATGAAGCTCAACTCACCTTGCTGCCAGCTGGCTTCAGGGGCATGAGAAGGCTTCTGCCCAGTATTGAGGAACTATTTTGCGCGGGGGGAGGGGGAGAGACATACTATTAAAATCAGCATATATACAAAAAGAAAGATTTTGCTTCACTTTTTGTGTTACTCTAATATTTACAAATTGTAGAATCAGAATAATCACCGAGCAGGTGTGGGCTGGGCCGAGGTTTACCCATGGCTGGTCACCCGGGCTGCACTCTTGTGACCGAACCACTACAGCCGTGGGTAAATCCTGGCCCAACCCACACCTGATCAGCGATTATTCCTTAAGTTATTCATGCAGTTAAAATCAGGGATTGACAGCTTCTAGTTATGGTACTGAGCGGCCCACATTTCTATTACTGCTATCAAATTCACCTATTGTTCTGCTAGTATTGGCTGTAGGTTGCCAATTTCATACCCCAGGCTCTGGGCTTTTATGTACACTGCTCTCTAGTGTCTGTATTTTGCTCATTTTGACCATTTTCATTGTCCCTGACTCGCTTGCCTCTGCTGTCCCTGTGTCTTAGTCCCTTCTACCTCCTCACGACTGTGGCACTACCCACTAGAAAAACTGTAATCTCTTTCAAGAGTTCCCCGTCCATCCTGGTCCTATCCCTTTGTTTGCAATGTCCTGCTCTGTCACTGTTTCTCTCCCTGCACCTGCTCTCCACTTCTGCTACTATGCCCGTTTTCCAGGCACCTGTCATGTATGTAGGGTTTCCCCTTAAGTATTCATCCATGGTCCTATTGTAGGAGTGCCTGCTTTACCTCTGTTGGCAGGTGAAACAACCTGGTAGCTCTCAACTGTAGCCCCCTCCTCAGTTTCAAATGGCCATCAATAAAAGCATCAAGATTTTGCTCCAAGGCCTTAGCTCCTTCTGGTGAGGAGCAAAAGTTGTTCCACTTCTGTCCCACCAGAACTGCTTCCAGTCCCCCTCAAATCCACAGCCCTCTTCCCAACACCACTACTTCAGCCAGGGCTGAAGTAAGTGACTAGGAAAAGTCTGTCCTTAGCACTGAACCAAAGTGCCATGACCTGGCTGGCCCAGTGCAGGAGTGGTTGCACTTCCATCCCCATGCTGGTGATCCAGGTTTGGGAAAGGAGGGTGGTCACTCAGTGGGCCAGCAGGTTGAGGGAGGATCAGGCACCTGATGGCAGCTCTCTTTCATTGGGGAGGAGAGACACCACTTCCTGCTCCACAGACTGCCACCTGGCAGAGGCCATGCAGCAGCGCAGTGAAAGTGTGGGCAGAGCTGGAGCACGACATGCTGGCACACACATCCCAACACTTCAGCACAGAAGAAGAAATTGAAGGAAAAAGAAGCCAGGTTGTCCTTAGCTGGCACCCCCCACAGGCTCTCACATGACCAACATGGTGAGCCACTCACCCAACAAGGTTCTGAGCAAGTGGTGGATAACCAGTAACTGCATAAGAAGACTGGTGATGGGGCGGGAGTGCCATCAAGTAGATTGGAAGGAAGAAAATACTGACTGAAAAAAAAAAACAAAGTGCCAGGACCTCAGAAAAAGATACTTAGGATGCTGCTACTCTTGCCTTACACCCATCTCCCTCAATCTGTCCTTCATCCCCCTACTCTTAAATATGTGCCGGCCAGGTTATTTGTCCCCACGTGAACAATGACACTGAGCTCTTCCCTGCCATACATGCTCTAGACAATCATTTCAGTCCTGTGTGGATGTCCTCCGGCCAAAGCCCCCAGAAGGCACCTAGCCATCCTGGTTCTCTGTTCTCCTATACATACAGTAGTACCATTTCTGTGCCATTGACAATGGAGTCCCATACTACTAGAAAGTTCTAGGCCTTATCTCGCCCATGGACTCCTAATTAATTTAGGTACCACCTGAGACAGACTTAGTTACCTGGGGGCAAGTTTGGGACCCCAGTGGAGGGGAGAGAGACAGACTAAGTTAGTTAAGAAGGTTTCAGCAGTGCTGCCATCTACTTCTATTTGGCCTGGAGGCAACCATTTTCTTTGCAGCCATCAAAGACCTTCTTTATGTTTAGGATCAGCTGCTTTACATTCTGCCGAGCTGGGGGGGGGGGGAACAATTTCTGGCCATGCTTCCCATTGCATACAGGGATTCAGACCTCAACAGCTGCTTTCAGCACCTTCTTTAACAAACTCTACATGTGCTCATCATTGCCAGCCTTAAGCAGCTGCTCCAGACACGATCCCAGGAACGCTCATCCTGACAAACTCGATTTTCTTAAGTTCTGGGTCTTGGCAGCTGAGGCCCAACTAGTCATTCCTATCATCATGAGGGAGACAGTTACTCAGTTGTGGTCACTGCCTTCTTAGATGTTTACACTGAAGATGACTTTGAAGAAGGCCAAGGGTGCACTCACACCTAATCTCCTGTTGGACATGCTGTCCAACAAAGCAGTCACTGCAGGTGAACAGAAAAGTACAGTTACGTAAGAACTTACTGTAACAGTAGATCTTCGAGAGGAGCTCTTGCAGCAGGCCAACACCGGTGGGACTTAGCTGTCATGCGCCAGGACCACATGGAAACTTTCTAGCTAGCAGTCTACCATAGGGGACCATCCACCGCTGATGTCACCCTCTGATGTCAGCATGTCCTATAAAGGTGGGCAGCCCCCCACACCCTCCTCAGTTCTCTAACTGGAGACCCAGAGTGGGCTGTGAAAGAAGAACCAAGGAAGTTCCAGACAGCCAAAAAGGAAAGCAGAAAACCCATGTGAACTGAAGTGGAAAACAGCAGAGAAGAAAGAAGGGGGAAGAGGGAAGGAAAATCAGGGCCTGCTGCAAGAGCTCCTCTCGAAGATCTATTGTTATGGTAAGTTCTTATGTAACTGTGCCATCTTACTTTGAGGGAGATTCTTTCAGCAGACCAACACAGAAAAGACAGAGTCCCAAGCAGTCCCAGTATTGTAAAGAAAAGAGCACCAAGAGGCGGTTGACAGCAGCCAGTGGCCTAAGAGAGAAGGCCCTGCAGAATGGCGTGGCCAAAACTGGCCCTGCGCTTAGAACCAATGCCCAAACTGTAGTGCTTGGTGAAGGTGTGGAAAGAATTCCAAGTGGTGGCTGCATAAATATCCGCAGCAGAAGCATTTCTGAACCAAGCCATGGAGGCAGCTACACCACTGGTGCAATGGCCCTTAACCTCTTCCAGAAAGTCCTTGTTATACCTACGGTAGCAATAAACAATGCAATTGGCTAACCACTTAGACAAACACTGTTTGGAAATTGGAACACCCTTTCTCTTGGGGGTAAACAAAACAAACAACTGATCAGACTTCCTTAAATTCTTGGTCTGGTGCATATAGTAGCGTAAGATTCTATGTGCATTCAAATTATGGAGCAAAGCCTCCCCCTGATTATAATAGTTAGGATATTAAAGTGGCTGGTGGATGGATTGGTTCAAAGTAAATTCCAACACCACATTGGGAAGAAACTTAGGACTGATGCTCAAAGACACCCAGTCTTTGTGAAAAACCAAATAAGGCTCCTTCCACATGAGAGCCTGAAGCTTGGAAATCCTTCAAGCAGAAGTCAAGTAAACGAAATGAGTGCTTTCCACGACAGAAAGCGCAGCTTGCAACTCACAGCTGGTTCAAAGGGAGGTAACATGAGTTTCTCCAACATAAAAATGAGGTCCCACGAAGGGATCGGGTACCGAATGGGAGGTTTCAGATGCAAAACGCCCCACAGAAAGATGCAAGACACCTCAAGTTGAGCCACAGCCCTGCCCTTGACAGGCGCATGGTACACAGAGATGGCAGAAAGGTGCAACTTGAAGGAGAAGTACCCCAAAAGCCTGAATCTCAAAGGGAGAGAAGGTACTCCAGCACTTGATTCACTGGATAGGTGAAGGAGTTCAGCTGACGCAAAGCAGCCCAAAGGGAGAAGCGCTTCCATTTCATGGCATGAGTTGCTCTGGTAGAGGGCTTTCTAGAAGCCACCAGGACATCAGCGACCGTATGGGAAACTCCAAAGCAGGTGATGGCCTTGATGGTGGTCACAATGAAAACTTTATGTTAATACTGAAGAAATTAAAGAAAATTTAAAAACTGCGGGAAGCACGGGTAATGATGGTCAACTGCAATTGCGATGCCTGCTAAGGTCCAACATGCATGGGTCGACGGTGGGAAAAGAACTGAGAAGGGTGTGGGGGACGCACACCTTTATAGGATAGGCTGATGTCAGAGAGTGATGACGGCAGCCCCCCCTTGGTAGATTGCTAGACAGAAAATTTCCGTGTGGTCCTGGTACCTGGCAGCAAAGTCCTACCAGTGTTGGCCTGATACAAGAACCTTCATCGAAGTAAGATCTCTGTGTCAGCCCTGCTTTTGGCCTTCTCAAGATGCTAGTCTATGCCCAGGAGACTGAAGCCACCCAGATCTCTGCTGCATCTGATCCGACAGTTCTCGAAATGTTCCCGACCTGATGGACATGATACTCTGTTAAGCTGTTTGGGAGGACTATAATGCACCCCAGGGTTACCCCTTTGCAACCCTATCCCCCCTATCTTGACCCCAAGTGAACTCTGTGGCAATTTATCTCCTTGATATCTTTCTTGTCCTCCACAGTGACTCCCTGGCTTATCAAAAAGAAAGAACAGTTACATACTTACTGTAACAGTAAATCTTCAAGAGAATTTCTTCCCTTAGGCCACACCTTTGGAACTACATTCGTCAAGCACTAGGACCAAACAAACTTTTGCTAGCCCAGGTCATTCATGACGATGTCATGCATTAGTGTATATAAATGTGGGTGGCCCTATTTCTCCTCAGTTTCCTGCTGGGAGATTAGACTTGCAGGGCCGTCAGAACTGGGGAACCAGGAAATTATGCCAGAACCAAGCTAACTAAGTGATAAAAGGTGCTGGAGAGAAGAACCATGAAGAAGACCAAGTCAGAAATCTTGTATGTCACCCTGTGGGGATGGAGGAAGGGTTGATATGGCCAAAGGGAAGAGATTCTCTCAGACATCTACTGTAAGTATGTTAACTGTTCTGTCTTCTTTGAGGATATCTCTTCCCTTAGATCACACCTTTGGAACAAGTCCCAAGCAGTACCAAAAGGAAGTTGAGAGACTGCCAGAGTCTGAATCAAGAGATGAGTCCTTGCAATATGGCAAGGCCTAAGCCAGCACGTTTCCGAGAGGCTATGTCCAAACTGTAATATTTACAAAAGATGTGGACACAACTCCATGTGGCTGCAGCACAAATGTCAGCAGTAGAGACACTTTTTTAAAAAGGCAAAAGAAGTATCCATACCCATGGTGGAGTGACCACGAACAACACCAAGAAGTTCCTTACCGTACTTCCTATAACAAAGTGCAATACAATGTGCCAACCATTTGGACAGGCACTGTTTAGACACAAGGGTGCCCTCTTTCTCATGGGCGAATGAAACAAACAGCTGACAAGACTTTCTGAAAGCTTTAGTATGATGTACATAAGATCTCAGAATTCTTTGTATATTTAACATGTGGAGCAATGCTTCATCTTGCTTGGTATGCTCAGAATAGTACACAGGAAGGTGAATGAATTGGTTTAAAGTAAATTCAGACACCACGTTTCGTAAAAACTTAGGATTTGTAATTTGCAAAGAAATTCTGTCTTTGTGAAAAATTAAATAAACGAGGCTCATGCTTTAGAGCCTGTAGCTCTTAAATCCTTTGAACAGAACTGATTGCAACCAAAAACAATGCTTTCCATGACCGAAAGCATATGCCGTAACTTGTGACTGGCTCAAAAGGAGCCAAAGTAAATTCTTCTAGAACAAAATTTAGGTCCCAGGGTGGGACTGGATGTCAGATAGGTGATTTCAGATTTAAATACCTCTGAGAAAAGTACAGAGAACCTTCAGTTGCGCAACTGTACGTCCTCAACGGGGGCACGTAAAGCTGATTTAGCAGCCAAATTCATTTTGAGGGAGGAATACTGTAGACCAGAGTCTGACAGGTACAGCATGTATTACACTACCTCATTTACCACACAGGTGAAGGGGTATAGATGCTTGGAAGTGGCCCATATAGTGAACCACTTCCATTTTAGTGACTATATGTGTCTAGTAGAAGTTCTTCTGGCTGCTATTAGCAACTTTAGGTGAGATGCCAAAACATGCCACGGCTATGTCTTCAGGAGCCATGTATGAAGATGCAGGGACTTCAGGTCCGGACGGAATACGGAGCCCTTGTTCTGGGATAGCAGATCTTGACACAGTGGCAGGGGCATTGGAGGTTCCACTGCAAGTTGTTGTAGGAGTGGCAGGATGTTGACAACAACGTTGCCAATATCCTGCACAACGACGGGAACAATGCCGACAGTCAGTATTGTTCCCGTCGGAACAAAGTGTTTTTCTGTGGGGGGCTTCGCACCCTCCATGCGGGGGGGGGTTGTGCACCCCGCACCCCCTTCTTTCAATAACCAACTCTGAGTCGGAGCTGGTTCGGGGTGGGGGTGCAACACCGGGAGTTGAGGTGTCGGGTCACAAAGAACCACCACAGTGAACAAGCTCGACCCAGCGAGATTTGACACTGTGGTGGTATTTTGCCATAATGGTATCACAATCCTGATGTGATACAGTGGAAATCATATTTGATGAGGCCATGAGAGGCCAATGAGGATGAGGGTGGCCACTCTCCATCCTCACCTTCAGCAGTACCCTCTGTATCAGTGGACTCGAAGGGAATGCATACTGAACCATCCCTTTCCAGGAGAGGGTTGACACATCTCGCCAGACAACTCCTGGCCCTGGAGCGAGCAAGATGAAACATGGCAGTTCTACGATGTGTGGGGATATAAAAAGGTCAAGCTTTGGATGAGCCCATCTTGCAAAGAGATCGTTGACCACGGAGGTCAGCAGTTCTCAATCATACATCTCGGACTGTGACCTGTTTAGCTTGTCTGCTAAGACATTTAGGATACCTGGAAGATGCATGGCCGACAGCTCTAGGCCATGTTCCAGCACCCAGTACCACGTTCTCATTACTTACTGACACAGTGGATAGGAATGAGTGTCCCCCTGTTTGTTTATATAATGAACCACACTGATGTTGTCCATCTGGATCATCAGAGCTCCTGAACTCAGATGTTGCTGAAATGCACGCAAGCTACACAAGATGGCATGCATTTCTAAAATGTTGATGTGAAGGCTGACCTCCAGCTAGCTCCAGGGGCCCTGCACCTGTAATGGCCCTAGATGCACCCTGCAACTAGAGCCAGATGCATCTGTCATTAGGATGTGTGTTTGAGTAGGAGTCATATTTTATTGAACTATATGAAATTTAATAATGAACAGCAAGCAAGACTAGGACAACATTTACAGTAAGTAGTAAAAAATCTAGCAATAAGACATTTTAAAGAACAAAAAAAAAAAAACAACCACCCAACAACTAACCCCCCCAAGCCCCCCGCCCTAAAGTCAAACATACTCCCACCCCTGGGGCACACGAAGTCCTTCATAAAGGAATACAAGTAAACAATACAGACTTGATTTAAGGGTTCTCAGAGAGCAGTCAATGTTTAACCACACAAGGGCCCCTGCGACTGCTCCAGATGGCTCAATAAAGCATACAATGTTTTCCAACTATCCCTTAATTAATCTAGCCTGTGTGATAAAGAAGCAATTCCAGTGCTAAGGCTTAAAGAATTTCTTGATGCCATTCATGATATGTAGGTGTTACTTCATCTAACCAGTGTCAAGCAATAACCAGTTTGGCAGTAATAGAAATCAGAGCCATGTGGGCTTTCCATGAACCAATTAGCTCAGAGGGGAAATAAGCCCACCAGGCAAATGTCTGGAATAAAATACATCTCCAGGCCAAGGAAAGGCTCTAAGGATTCTCTAATGGACTCCCAGAAAGGAAAGCTTTTTTCACAGTGCCACAAAACATGTTTAAGAAGGCCATGAACCTCAGGATCATGGGAGCACTTGCACGGTGAGGGAGCTGGATGTCACTGTCCACCTAGGGACAAATAACCTGGCTTGGAAAGGGATCAGAACAGTGGAGGAGGAGTAGGGGAAGGGCCTTAGACAAATAACACGCACGGTAACCTTCTCGGAGGAGCTGCCTGTCTATGGCATGGGTGAGGCTAGGGTGCTCCACATCATGAGATTCAATCAATGGTTGAAAAACTGCTGCAGAGCTCAGGGTTTTGGCTTCATTCAGGACTGGGGGTCCACCTGGAGGGATGCATGCCTATACTGGTATGATGGTCTGCATCTGTCCAGGAGGGGAACCAGGATCCTAGGTGATAGGTTTAAATGCTTCATTGGCAAGCATTTAAACTAGCCAATTGGGGAGGCACTGAAAAGGAGCAGGGAAATCCTAGTGCCCCTCCCCCCCAAAAAATCAAGGTAGTTAGTGAGGTAAACACCAAGATAGAGACGTCGATAGGGAGAAGGGCAGGGTTAAATGGAGAAAAAGGCAAAGGCAGTAAGGACAGGGATGGGGCAAAAAGGGGTAAGGCCATCAAAAAATGGAGGGTAATGAGTACCAATGCCCATAGTTTAGGTAACAAGCTCCCTGAACTGGTGGCCTTGATGGAAGAGGGATGCCTGGATATCATGGCAGTCACAGAAACATGGTACACAGAGACCCATAACTGGAATGTCAACATACCAGGGTACACAGTCTACAGGAGAGACAGGGAGGGTAGAAGAGGAGGAGGAGGAGCTCTCTATGTAAGAGAAGGGATAAAAGCAATGGAACAAAAGAGTAAACAGGGAGGAGAGGAGGCACTGTGGGTCACCCTGGAGACTGGAGATGGTACCACAATCCGCACAGGGGTTGTATACAGACCCCCATCTCGGGGAAGAAATGGACAAGGATATGATAGAAGGCATCCTCAGGATGTCAGAGAAAGGGGAGATATTGTTGATGGGGGACCTGAATAGGCCAAATGTTAACTGAAGCACCTTTGCTGCAGCCACATCCAAGAGCAGGGCCATTCTCAATGCCCTACAGGGGGCATGCATCAGACACCTAGTGTTGGAACCCACTCGGGAGGGAGCAATCTTAGACCTGGTACTCTCAAATGGGGACAAAGAGAGGATCTCAGATCTAGAAGTGAGTAGCCATCTGGGAACAAGTGACCAATAAACAGTGTGGCTCACGATAAACTCAGCTGCAGAGTCAAACCATACAAAAGTGAAGGTACTGGACTTCAGGAGGGCTGACTTTGTCAAAATGGGAGAGTGCCTCAGAAAAGCACTAGGAAACAGGCAAGAAGGAGGGGTGGAGCAACAATGGGGAAACAACAAAACTGCCATCACAGAGGCAACAAGCCTTTGTGTGAAGCAAATAAACAAATCAAAACAAAAGAAAAAACACTATAGCTCTAAAAAGGGGTGGCAGTGAAGGTTAGGGAGAAAAATATAGCATTTAGGAAGTGTAAGGAAACACAAAAGGAGCAGGCCAGAGAACTGTACCAGTTAAGGATGAAGGAAGCAGGGAAGGCAGACAGAATAGCAAAGGCCCAATCTGAGGAAAAGATAACCAACTCAGTTAAGAAGAGGGATAAAACATTTTATAGGTACATTAGGGAGCATAGACAGATAAACGGAGAGATAGTGAGGCTGAATAAAGGGGACGGCGGGTGGGTAGAGAGGGACAGTGAAAAGGCAGGGTTACTGAATGAATACTTCTGCTCAGTATTCACAAAAGAGGAGGAGGGGGAGGTACTTAATCCAATCAATAGATGCACTCTTGATAGGGGGGTCAATCCCAGTCCTTTCACAGAAGAAAGGGTTCTGAAAGAACTCCTAAAACTGAAGGTGGACAAAGCAATAGGGCCTGATGAGATTTATCCCAGAACTCTAAAACAATTAAGGGGAGAACTAGTGACACCACTGACTATCCTTTTTAACAAATCATGGGAGGATGGTGTGGTACCTGAGGTCTGGAGGAGGGCAGATGTGATTCTCCTTGGGAGCAAGACAGAGGCAGGAAACTACAGACCTGTCAGTTTGACCTCTGTGGTAGGGAAACTTATGTAATCACTTCTGAAGGAAAGAACTATTAAGTACCTAGAGGCCAGGGGGGTACAGTATCCAAGGCAGCATTAACTCACAGCGGGAAGGTCATATCAGACGAATCTAATAGATTTCTTTGACTGGGTGACCAAAGTAGTAAACCAGAGAGGGGCTGTGGACATGGCCTACCTAGACTTTAGCAAGGCATTTGACACAGTCCCATACTCTGGGCATCATTGTTGTAACTGTGAAAAGCTGATATACCATATATTTAGCCAAAGTGTGTTTTAAAACAAAAGCTAACTGTGTTTTACTTGATTTCTGGGAGCCCAGGAATGTCAGCAACCAGGAAGAGAGATCTGGTAGTTCAGTGAAATATCACTACAATGACAGATCTACCAAGTCCTTGCAATTTGAGAAACATCCTGTATTGGGGGTGATAACTTGAGCAATACACTTGAACTGGGGCCAAAACAACGTTTTTAAAATTAAAAATAGTGTTTTTAACACTTTGGAGCGAGCGAGGAGTCCCGGGGCATTTCCGGTTGCCCTAGTATAAAAATCGCCGTGATCGGCGTGTGATCGGCGAAATGAGCGATTAATCACAATTTGGGCATCATTGTTGTAACTGTGGAAAGCTGATATACCATATATTTAGCCAAAGTGTGTTTTAAAACAAAAGCTAATTGTGTTTTACTTGATTTCTGGGAGCCCTGGAACGTCAGCAACCAGGAAGAGAGATCTGGTAGTTCAGTGAAATATCACTAGAACTACAGATCTACCAAGTCCTTGCAACTTGAGAAACATCCTGTATTGGGGGTGATAACTTGAGCAATACACTTGAACTGGGGCCAAAACAACATTTTTAAAATTAAAAATAGTGTTTTTTAACACTTTGTAGCGAGCGAGGAGTCCTGGGGCACTTCCGGTTGCCCTAGTATAAAAATCGCCGTGATCGGGCGCGTATCGCGCGCAGAGACACGCGTGTCGTGTGTCTGCTGTGTTTGCAGTGGAGGTCAGTGGAGCAGTGCAAAAAACCCTTAGCCATAAGAGATGGGAAACGTTATTATCTCAAAACAAAATAGGAAAATGGCAAAAGTCAAGACAAAACCGGGGAAGGGTAAGAAATCATGTATACAATGTAACATGTTTTTAGAAGGAAGTATAACTGAGGAATTTACATGTGATAAGTGCCTTCTAATTAGTAATCTTCAGGAGCAGATTAAACAATTGACGTTTAGATTAAAGACTCAGAAAGACATAAGCTTATTGGAAAGCTATATTGATGAAATGGTGTGTAATTTGAGTCAAAATAATTCTGAAACTGATCAAGGACAGCCTTTTGAGGGGAATACTAATATGGATAACAACAAGATTCTTACCCAACTGAATATTTCTGAGGGGAATTTATGGTATGAAATAATAGGATCACCCCTTCAATTAACAAATTGATTTGAGTGTCTCCCGCAAGAGAATGAAGGGAAAAAGGAAAGTATTAAATCACAAGAGGTTTCAAAATGCCCTCTAAATGATGACAAGCCTATGCAAACAATTACCGAACCAGTTTTAAACCAAGTTCAAATAAACAGAGATATTATAGTAATAGGCGACTCTATTATTAGAGGAATAGATACTGCGGTCTATTGGGGGTGTAAAGAATCTACCACAGTCAGTACCTTACCAGGAGCCAGACTACAAGATGTTTATAATATGCTAGACAGGCTTCTTGAAAGCTCAGTAAACCCCCTTGTTATTTTATACTTAGGTGCCAGTGATGTAGGAAGAACCAGTATGGAACAAATTCAGGTGATTTATAAAACTATTACAAAAAAGACTGAAGAACAAAATTGGAAACTAATCATTTCCAGTATACTTCCAACATTTGGTTATGTGTCTTACAAAAATAGGATTATAGCCAAAATAAACTTCTGGTTAAGAGAGTTTTGTAGGATTAACAAATTTGGGTTTATGGATAATTCATTGACTTTTAATAAAAAAAAAAAAAAAAAAAGAGTTATTTAAGTCTGATGGCCTCCATTTAAATTTTTCGGGTATTAGGATACTGGGAAAAAGGGTAAATGAAGTTATTCGATTTCATTTAAACTGGTTCAAGGGGGGGGAGGGAAAAAATAATGGTAAATGAAACCCAGAGTAGCCATGGCACAAAACTTCCAGTAACTAAATTGAGTGGAATGCAATACTTATCAACGTTAGAAGACTTGTGGGAAAATATGACGAACTTTGTCCATTGTTACACTCTCAAAAAATACATCTGGCTCTCATTACAGAAACATGGTGGACAAGGACAATGTTTGGGAAAAATCTATCCCAGGGTATAAACTATTTTCCAAATCGAGAACATATAAGAAAGGGGGAGGAGTTGCAATTATTGTTCAGAAATCTATTAATTGTGATCAGATACAATGGGATGTGTCTAATTTGGAATTTTTGTGGATTAAGTTACTTCCTCAAAAAGGGCCAACAATTGTACTGGGTTTATTGTATACAGCACCATCTACAAGTTTGAGTGATGATATTAAAATAATAAATTTAATTAACAATCTAGATCCCTCAGATAGAATTATTGTGGCTGGTGACTTTAATTTGCCTAACACTGATTGGAAATCAATGCAGGCTAAAGGAGCTGTAAATAAACATTATCTGGATACTTTTGAACACCAGGGGCTAAAACAACTGGTCCATAGCTGTACTAGGGGAACAAATATTCTGGATTTGATTTTTACCAATAGAAATAATATAATTAACAATGTGCAAATTAAAAGTCCACTAGGTAATAGTGACCACTCCACCATCCATTTTAAAATCTCTGATGTCAGTCCCATTATCGAATGTATAGGTACACCTAAATTAAATTTTAAAAAAGCAGATTTTGTCGGTCTAACACGGGAATTTGAAAACTGGGATTGGATTAGTGAACTAACTGGCAAAGATATACAATTAATGTGGGACCTATTACTATCTAAGATAAAGCAGTTTATAAAAAAATATATTCCATTCAAATTAAATGGTACCAGACCAAAAAGAAATAGGCCTAAATGGATGAACAAATCAATCAAAAAACTTATAAATAAAAAGAACAAATTATTTAACAAATATAAGTTGCATGGATCACCTCTCAATTATAATTTATATAGAGAATGTCTAAAACAGACTAAGAACAAAATTAAAAAAGCAAAAGCGCAAGTTGAATGGTCACTTGTTGTTAATACTAGAGACTGTAAAAATCATTCTATTCTTATATTAATAGCAAAAGAAAAGATAGTACTGCAATAGGACCCTTTACAAATGCCAAAGGAATAGATGCCACTCTTGATGAGATGGCTGATATACAGAATAATTATTTTTGTACAGTCTTCAATGAAGGTAATCTAAATAGTTATTCAGGAAAATGTGGTTCAAGATCTGGGGAAATCATTTTAGAAATAAAAGATATATGTGAAAGGTTAACTAAATTAGATATTTCAAAAACTCCTGGCCCTGATAATATACATCCAAGAAGATTAAAAGAGTTAGCTAATGTGTTGCCCCCCCCCTTACATACTTATTCCAGACTTCCTTGGATCAAGGAATAGTACCTGAAGATTGGAGATGTGCTATAGTGGTCCCCATTCCAAAAAAGGGAGATCGATCAAGGCCAGAAAATTTTAAGCCTATAAGTCTGACCTCATTAATGGGGAAAATTCTGGAAGGGGTTATTAAAGATCACATTTTAAACCACCTGGAAATAAACAATTTGATGGACCTTTCCCAACATGGATTTACCAAGGCAAAATCATGCCAGACAAACCTTTTGGCCTTTTATGAGAAAGTAAATAAAGAATTGGATTTGGGAAATCCTGTTGACGTGGTATTTTTCGACTTCGCTAAGGCATTTGATAAACTACCCCACACTGCAGGGTTTTATTTAACTCTAAAAATTGATTAGCATTTTGCTTATTAAAGTGCTAAAACATTGTGAAAATGCATAGCACTTGCCTCACTGTGTTTAACAAAGATAACACTTCTAGAAAACCTATATAAATACTTTCTGTACAGTTAGTATTGTCCCAAGAAAAAAACTGCTAATCAATTATTTAAAACCCTGCACTGAATTATTGAAATTATTAGAGGAGATTCAATTAAATCCAGATATTTGTAATTGGATTTCTGCATAGATACAAGGGAGGAAACAGAGAGTTACCATTAAAGGAACCTTGTCAAATTGGACTACTATTACTACTGGAGTTCCACAGGGCTCTGTCCTGGGACCTTGTTTATTTATATATATATATATATATATATATACACATACACACACACTCTTCAATCAGATAATCCTAGGATATGGCTATATAAATTTGCAGATGACTGCAGGATTGTAACTGTTGTGGATACCAACGATGGGATCTCGGAATTACAAAATATGATAAATAAAATTTCTGGTTGGACTAATACTAATAAATTGGTATTGAATATTGCCAAATGCAAACTCATGCATATGGGACAAAATAACAAACATAATAATTATACTTTGGATAATATATTACTCACAAATACTATTGAAGAAAAAGATCTTGGAATTATAATATGCCCAGATTTAAAGTTCAGTCCACAATGCAAACAAATAAAAAAAGCTAACCAAAATTTAAACTGTATCTTACGTTACATCGCTAGTAGGGAAGCAAAAGTGATGTTACCACTTTTTGTTGCATTGGTTAGACCCCATCTCGAATATGCTGTACAAGTATGGTCCCCCCAAAACAGAGAGGATATTAATAAAATTGAATCCGTACAAAGAAGGTTTACTAGAGCTATTCATGGGATGAAAACATTACAATATTCAGATAGATTAAAGTCCCTTAACCTGTATTCAGTACAGAAGATTTCGAGGGGACATGTGTCTTCTATTTAAGGCAATAAATAATTCTGATTTTTGCAACGAGCTGGGCATTCATCTAAGAATGGATGAATTTGGCTCTAGAAGACATATCAAACAATTAGTTCAATCCAAATGGGGACATAATCTGTGTGGATATTGGTATAGTCATAGAGTTGTTTCTTCGTGGAATAAATTACCTAAAAAGATAATAAATAGTGAAAGTATGAACATATTTAAAAATAAACTGGATAATCACTGTGGAGACATGAAAACTAAGTTCTAAAAAGGGCAAGCATTATGGACGTAAGTCTAAAAAATAGCTTGTATTTATCTATTAAATCTATGAAAAGATTAACAAACAAATTAGCTAGCCTGGGAGGGGGTCCAGGGTGGTAACCTGGGTAAAGCATTAGCTGGACAACAGGACACCGAAGGTAATAGTAAACAAAGTCCTCTCTGAAGAAAGGGGGGTTACTAGTGGGGTACCGCAAGGTTCAGTGCTGGGTCCGGTCCTTTTTAATGTCTTTATAAGTGACATTGGAGAGGGACTGGATGGAAAAGTATGCCTCTTTGCAGATGACACAAAGATTTGCAACAGGGTCGATACATTGGGGGGGGGTGTGGAAAGGATGAAAAGGGACTTGGCAAGGTTGGAGGAATGGTCAGAAGTATGGCTGCTTGGATTCAATGCAAAGAAGTGCAAAGTATTGCTTCTGGGAAACAAAACCCCAGGAGAAGAGTACACAATTGGGGGGTTAGTAACAACAATAAAAATGGAAAGGGACCAGGGGGTAATCATATCACATGACCTTAAGGTTAGCAAGCAATGTGAGAAGGAAGTAGGGAGGGCTAGGGGGATACTGGGATGTATAGGGAGAGGCATCACCAGTAGAAAATAGGAAGTTATTAACCCTCTGTACAGACAGTTGGTGAGACCCCATCTGGAGTACTGCATCCAGTTCTGGAGACCACATCTCTGCAAGGGTATAGACAGGATGGAGGCAGTCCAGAGGAGGGCAACTAAAATGGTGCAGGGTCTGCAACAGAAGCCATACGAGGAGAGACTAAAGGAGCTTAATATGTATACCCTTGAGAAGAGGGGGGATATGATAGAAACTTTTAAGTACCTCAATGGAATCAACAAAGTCCGAGAGACACTTTTATACAATATATCATAAATTAAACATCAAGTGATGTACACCAAATGTACAAGAGCATATACATAGGAATTATTTACAGAAAATGCAGCAACAGCAGTAAGTAACATTTGGCTACAAGAACAGGGGATAAACCAGGTTAGTGCAGGTGGCTAAGGGTAGTCCAGCAAAGGGTGAAGAGTAGAGAGGGGGAGAAAGGAGAAGGTACAGCATAGGTATGAGACAAGGGAGGTCCAGAATTAGGGTGGGTAGTTAGAGGAGGTAGAGGAATGGGGGGATATGTAGTATGAGTCGGGAGGGAGAGAAGGGGTGGAAAGCCAGGAAGAGGAAGGTATAGAGGGGCAATAGGGGGGGGTCAGTAGCAGTTACAGAAGGGGGCGGAGTAATTGCGAATAAGGCTGGAGAAGGAGTGGAAGGAGGTAACAGCATGAATAGGGTCAGGAAGGGAGTTCCAGAGTTTGGGAAGACGGAAAGTGAAAGCAGCTTGCCCAGCTGAGATTTGCCTGGACGGGAAAGTTAGAGAGTGGAGGTTAGAGCTACAGAGAGAGTAGGATGGGTTTGAAGGGGAAGAGAGAAGAGACATAAGGTAGGATGGGAGGGAGCCAGCCAGTACTTATCAATAAGGGAGGAGCAATGAATAAGCCACCTGGCTTCAAGGGAGGGAAAGGAGAGAGAGAGAGAGAGAGAGAGAGAGAGAGAGAGAGAGAGAGAGGTGTAGAGGTGGCAGTGGTGGGTCAATCCAGAGCAAATCTACAGAAGGAGTGGAAGAGTGGATCCAGTCTGGCCAGGGTAAACATGGGAGCACTAACACAGACAGTGTCACCGTAGTCAAAGAGGGGAATAATCCTTTTCTGCACAATGGCTCTGTGGGCCAGCAGAGGGATGTACCCTTGGTTCCTATACAGTGCACCAAGTTTAGGGTGAAGCTTTTTGTGTAAGTAGTCCACATGAGCAGAGAAGTCTTGGTGACTGTTGAGCCACACTCCTCTTTACTTTAAAGTTGTGACGTTGTAAAGGCTAGTCCCATCCAGAGTGTGGAAGGAGGGCAGGGCTGGCAGTTTAGAGAGTTTTTGTCTGGTGCCAAAAGTCATAAAGACAGTTTTTTTCACATTTAAGTATGCTTCCTGACAGAGATCCCTTTCAATAACCAGCCACAAGGAAACATATTTACTGACAACTCTAAGGAGGTCAGTATGACCCCATAGAAAGAGTTACTAGTAGGTATAGCGCAATACAGAAAAAAAATTAGGGAGATGAAGACCCCCCGGTCTCTGGGGAGTGTCAATTTGTAATACGCCCAGCGCACAGTTCCACCTTTCCATAGGAAGGCATTAAAAAGCTGTTGCAATTTAGAGAACCAGGATTTTGGCACATGTAAGCTGAGCATACTGAGGGGGATATAATAGATGGGGCAAGATATTCGTCTTAAGCATGCTAATGCTTTCTCACAGGGAAAGAGGAAGGGCTGCCCAGCATTGTAAATCCGATTTTATATCCTACAAAAGTGGTATAAGGTTGGCTTTAAATAAAGAAGAAGGCTTATGGATGAGCCGAACACCTAAGTATAGCAAGCTTTTCGGTTCCCAAGATAAACCAAATTCCAAAATTTTGTTCTTATCAACTTAATTATCAAGGGGGAGCACCTTGGATTTTTCTAAATTCATCTGATAACCCGAAAGGGAGGCAACACTTTTAATTTCAGCTAAGGCCACCAAGATTGAATTGGAAGGGTCCTCAAAATGCAAAAGTAGATTGTCAGCGTCATCTTATATCGACTCTTACCAAGGAGTATTACCATTACCTTCTGAATACATAGAAGGCATTAGATAAGGGACTCCAAATAGAAGTTGAACAAAAAAGGGGAGAAAGAGGGCAGCCCTGCCTAGTTCCATGTTGTAAATATAGAGGGGAAGAATGCACACCATTACATAACATTTGGGCTGCAGGGGTCACTGTATAATATCTGTATCCATTTTTGGAACTCCTGGGGAAAGCCAAACCTCTGCAGAACCTTGAAAAGAAAGGGACAGAGGACCCCGGCCAAAGGCCTTTTCTGTATCCAGGGAGACCAGGACTGTAGTAGTCCTGCTCTCCCTGGATGTGGAAATTACTAACAGAGCTTACGAAGATGGTCACTCGATAACCCTCCTGCCATAAATTCCACCTGTACTAGACTGATCAGACCATTCCACACTAGTAGAAGTCTACTGGCTAAAACCTTAGCTTGGATTCCGAGGTCTGAATTGAGAAGGGATATTGGGTGGTAACTACTTGGGAGTTGTTCATCCTTACCTGTTTTTTTAATGATGGTAATCCAAGCTTGTGTCAGGGTCAAATCAGAAATACCCGAGGAGAACAGATAAATAGGCGAACTAAAAAAGGAGCACGGTGAGGAGCAAATGTTTTATAAAAGTTATTTGTGAAACCGTCCGGACCAGATGCCTTATCTAAAGGGAGTTGTATAGCGCTAGTAACCTCCGATAGCAAAACAGGCCCTTTTAATAATGCTTCCTTCTGAATTAAACCACATACTGAGAATTACCTACTCAAACTGTGTCATGATGTTAACCATGCCTGTACCCGCTGTGTCCTTGAACTTCCACATGTTGTAACAAACAATGTATACAAATGTTCTCTTTTTGTTTTGCTCTTTCTGTATATTACTAGTATTATTATCCCGGGTCGCACCTGAAAAAGGGACCTTAGGGGCCCAGTGGGCCTACCCGGTCACCAAAATTTAATAAATAATAAATAAAATAAACAAATAAATCCTGTTGTTCTGGGGACAGCTGGGCAAAGGGAAGGTCCACCAACTAGTCATGTGAAATTTTATCAACAGAAGCCTCCCCTTCTCCTCACCACCCCGCATTGTAAAGTGCTCTGAGCTAAGTTTGTATAAACAGTGCTATGTCAGTGGGGAAGGTGTGTGCACAGATCTTGGCCTCAGGGCCTCACATCTGAATCTTAATCTAAAGATGTGTTTACACTACCTACCTACCCCATTCTCATTTGCATTGCAGTGCAGGCTGCTCTGTTCAAGCTGCAGTGATGTTGCTCCCTTTCACACAGCAGCCCCCTACATCAGTGCGACTGACCTTCTGGCATTTCGGGTGAACTTCCGTTGGGGAGCTGCTGAAAGTAACAGTGTTGTTTTCTTTGCAGAGCTTATATTTAAAAATTATAGTAGCAGCCCTGACTGCTACTCTCAACACTGAAATTGTCTGTTGCCATGCTGGAAAACTGGAGCTGCTGGCAATGAGAGACTTGCTGCTGCAAAGAGGAGTGGTGGAGTGCACCATCAGAGGTTTGGAGCAAGGCGCCATGGGGCTGCACCAGTGCAGGTGGAGCAGCATGTTTACATGCTTGCAAAAAATGCTTGCACTGGTACATGATCCCACCAAACCAGGGATTGCTGTTCGCCACAATGGAGCAATCTACAATACTCCACAGGTCATTTATACAAACTGATCTGCAATGGTGCAACTCATCTGCACCACTCACAATGGTGCAGATCAGGCTGTGTAAATGGGCCTCAAGAGCTCATTCACATTCCAGCCCTACTGTACTAACAGGTTTCATTCTGCAAAAAGGGCTAAAGTGTCTAAAACTAAAGAGGCAGTAGCTAAATAAAACAAACTTTGGTCAGAGCCAACAAGGCTGCTATACTGCTTTAAAGGGACACTGTCTGCTTTTGTCTTACTGAAGTCCCTCCTGTTAAACAAAATCTGGACAAAGCCAATATGGCTGCTGAGAATTTTTACAAGCACTGGAATCTGCTGTGCCCAAGATGGTCGTGCCGACACAACTGCGCATGTGTAATTCTTACGCATGTGCAGTTTGAATCGACGGCCAAATTGGGCACAGTACCTGTCACTTCCGCAGATGCGGAAGAAAAACTAGTGCCCCACAAAGGGGTGTGTTTATGCGGCCTATGCAGGGGAAGGGCCGCATAAACAGAACAAGTGGACATACACCATAGCACTATGGAAGCACACCAGATAGCGGTCAGTCACGTGCTTCCACAGTGTTCTTTTAAAGATCATGGCATAACATCTGCAGAGCTCCGCCCATGCAGCCTTAAAAAGGTGATTACAGCTCTCTACATGGCCAGTTACTGTATATATGCTGAAAGGATGCCATGACATACCATTATTTTAAAGGGTTTAATGAATATGAGTAATCCTGGCAACTCACATTTATCTCCATCTGCCCAGTGCTAATGTTTTTTTTTTTTTAAATTTGCATTTTTCCGCCTCCTAGCTGCCGGCCACCCAATGTTCAGCCCAGTCACGGGCAGCGGCTTCACCCCCCACATGACCTCGGGTCCTCCGATACCCGTGCTTACCCCCGCGTGGGGCTGTGGGATGAGAGGCGAGACATCCCGCAGAGACCGTATTGGTCGGAGGACTGGCCTGGGGCTAATCAAAGCACGGCGGGTTTATGGAGGGCGGCCGGCAGCCGCCCATTTTCTTCTTTTTCCGGGAGGCGGGTCGTGCAATGACGCCTGCCGCTCGCTTCTCCCACAATCTTTTTGAGCGCGCAGCTGGTGCTCCTGGCCTCCGCTTAGAGTCCCCATCACTCGGATGCTACCCATCCTCCCCGAGAAGGAGAGCAGTCCATCGGACGCTCAATCCTTCTCTCGGCCTGGCCTCCGGACGACTCCGGGTCCGCTCTCAACCCGGTCGCCGCGCAAGCGGAAATCCAACCGCTGGTACGACAGGCCAGCTCTGCCCAGTGCTAATGTGCCTTCTGGCAATATCTACATTCTACATGTAAATCAATGCCAAGACCTCATCCACGGACCACTTTTGACAAAATTTAAACTGTATCAAGTGAGTACATGTTTACAGACTAGACAACAATGTGAACTTACTAGTTACTAAAGTGACTTTTTTTACGAACCAAGCATGGTTAAATCTAAAAGAGAAGCCACAGCAACAGGCATGCGCATTAGCGTCGACTCTGATTTGCAACCCCTTTGTCACGGCTTCATTTTTAAACACAGAAATCGCCATACTACAGTGCTTGGTTCTTAAAAGGAGTGACTCTAGTATGCTCATCTCTTTATCTAGTCTGCAAACATGTACTTATTTGATGCAACCTAAATTTTGTCAAAAGCATCCATGGTCAAGCTCTCGGCACTTCAGCATCATGCAGAGATGTGAACGCTCCACTGAATGTGCATTAGCATCAGGCAGACGGAGATAAAGGCGGGTCACCAGAATTGCTAATTTTCATTGAACCCTTTAAAGTAATGATATGTCATGGCATCTTATGCAAGCAATAACACACGATGAGGTGTTGGTCATCTCCTGATAAGTGCACGCCCAGGTGTGTTGTTAGGCAAAGTAGCTGCGCCAAGTGCTTATGCACCTGGGTGTGCTCTTATCAGGAGATAACTCACACCTCAGAGTGTGTTATTGCACTTATAAAATGGGTCCCTGGTAAAGAAGTTAATTTGAAAAAAAAAAAATGGAGTAATAATTTTCATAAAATAAGTAAAAATATGATATCTGTACAAAATAGAAGTAGTAGTCCCTCTGTTTAATTGAAAATTACTATAGTATGTCATTGTGTGTCAGGTCACTGTGTGTCTGTGTCTATAGTAGCCAGTCAGTGACTCTGTCTAGAGAAATACCCACAGAAACTGTGAAAAATGTTTTTATTTTCTTTAAAATATTTTTCCTACTTTGAGAGTTTAAGGCACCAGGACCGAGTGTCTAAGAGCTGGGCTGCCCTATTATGTGTGGTGTTTCTTGCGCACTGCTGAAGATATAGACAGGGTTTTTGTATGTGATTTCTTTTATATATACACACACACACACACACACACACACACACACACACACACACACACATATATATTTTAAATGCCTTGCTTTTGTTTTATTTTTATATCAGGATTTTTCAGAAACAGCTAGCTGTGTGGGAGTGAGCATGTCCCGTAGCATCCCCCGTAGATGGATGTTTCCGGGTTTCTGTTATTCTGAAAGTACCATTAGGCGCTCACTCTGTTAAAGTAAATAATTTATTTTTTTAAAGCTGATTTTCATTTGCAGAACAGAGCGAGCACCGTATAACGTAGCAAGTGATTTCTGTGTGACTGAGCTGACCACTGAAAACTTACTTTTGGTTTTGCGGTCGGCTTCAGAGATCGCGGTCCAGTTTGAAGAGCACTGTAAGATTTTTTTTACAGTTTGTTTGCAGCGACAGGAACCAAGTTGATGTGCAGAGATGAGGCTGCCTGCAACACAGTTCAGCATGTAGTTTTATGACCTTTGTTGTGGGGAGGGGGGCAATGGCTACCTTGTTTCATGATGTTGTTTCCATGCCGTGGCTGTTTCCTGGAGCTGCTGTGAGGGAGATGCCGTTTCACGGTATTGCGAGTGAGGTGAGGTGTGCCACTGTATGTTTTCTGTTTTCAGTTGGCACATCTCAGTGATTTCCTTTTGTAATGTGGTCGGGCAGAGGAAGTTAGTGCCGGTTGGTACAATACATGCTGATAAGGACACGGCTGAAACTAGATTTTAGCAAATCAGGATTCTGGATTGTTTAAGCCCATTTTATAAGAGTATATATACAGTAACTGGCCATGTTGAGGGCTGCAGTCGCCATTTTTTGTGATTTCTTACTTTATATGTTATCTGTGAACCCCGCTGTAAATACTGCCCCCACAAAATTCAAATGTGTCCAAACATTAGTAGCAGGAATATAAAATAATTACTCATTAATTCAGCAAAAATACACTGTGCACAGTCCAACCTTTAGTTCTGCCGACCGAGGTTTCTGTGAATATCCTATGAGATATGGCACTGATCCTCAGAGTACACTCATTCACGAATGGGTCTGCAAAAAGGTTCTCCTTAGCAGTAAAACACCCTCCTCATTTCAACATTGTTTGAGAAACTTTGGAACGTGAAGCCCATTTCAAACTGAGGGCTTTATCCATTGTAATTTTGTGCTTGCAAATTCATGCCATTACTGCACATGCCCAGAATCTCAGCATGAAATTTTCAAGCACAGAATTACAATGGCTACAGCATTCACTTTGAAATGGGCTTGACTTTCCAAACTTCAACAAACAATATAGAAATGAGGAGGGTTTTACTGCTAATGGAACATTTTTGCAGACTTTTTGTGAACGGGTGTACCCTGCAGATTGGTGCCGTAGCTGATCGGGGACACACAGAAGCTTCTGCTGGTGGGACTAAAGGTCGGACTGAGCACAATGTATTTTTAGCTAAATTAATGAGTAACTGTTACCTTTCTACTGATGTATGAACATACTTGAAGTTTGTGGGCACAGTATTTACGTCCCTCCCACTTCACTTACTGCTTCCTCCCATGCTCTCGGTCTGCCGCTCTGGTTCACTGTACATTGCTGCTGACTCCAATACCTTGTGGAGTTCTATGCCTTATGCGATTTAAACCCCAAAACATATCTTGTTTTCTTGCAGCCTGTATTTCAATCACTTGTTCTAAGCCACTTTCTGACACCAGCAAACTCTGCTTTGCTGTCACTCCTCATTTGCACACCGGCTGGCTGCCTGCCTGCCCACCCACAACAGCTTTGCTTACTAGAAAATAAAAATAGTCTCCAAATAACACATAATCTTCACAGGGCACTAAATTAATTTTTTTTACTGCACACAACGTCCAGTGACTTCTGCCACCCCAGCGTTCTTGCTAACAATGATGCCATATTGTCCAGCATTTTTCTTAAACAGCCGAAGTCCAACCAATCACTGATGATTTTAATACAATGATGCAGCGTCCCAATGCCACATCCATGATGACAGCCCTATCATTTTCTTCAACGGCCAAACTCCAACCAATCGGCGACGATGTTAACATAGTGATGCAGTGCCCAATGCAACATCCAAGACAATGGCCCTAGCAACATCTGTATGAGAACATGAAAAAGTAATACTTCACCAAATAAATCAAAAAAAAATATAGAACAAAATAAAAGTAAAAAATCTTTTAAAAATAAGTACACAAACAAGGTCCCTGTCTATTGTATAAATGAGATATGCCACAGGGACCTTGTAGAATAAATGCTTTTTTTTCACTCAAGCTATTTGACCTGGGACACGCCATGGCTTATGCCACTCATGAGGTTACCCAAGGTCAGACAGCTCTAGTGATAAATCATTTATCCCACAGGTCTCTGTTATGTATCCCTTACTTATACAACAGTCGTAGAGAGAGAAATGTCACAGAATAAAAGCTAGGAGTGGTATATGTTGTTCATCCACACTCTCTGGCATGTCCCTTTCCCCTTCAAATCTCACCGGAAAGTCTTCAATCTGGCTCCTCCCACCCACCCGAGTGGTAAATACCTTGGCTCCGCCCCATTACGCCAGATCTTAGCCCGCTGGAAGCAAGGTGGTGTGCCTAAAGCCAGGGAGGTCGGGTGGGTGCGTGTGGATGAACAACATATACCACTCCTAGAACTACTGTTACAGGTGAGTAACCTGTTCTTCTAGGAGTGTGGATATGTTGTTCATCCACACTCTCTGGCAGACTCCAAGCAGTTCTCTGGGAGGAGGGAGGCAAGGCGCACAACCCCTACTTGGGAAATAGAGATTGGAGAACCAAGGCCCCAAAACCAGCATCCCGGCGTTACTCAAGGTTGATGTGGTAGTAGGTAATGAAGGTGTTTGCTGACTTCCAGGTAGCAGCCCGACAGATGTCCTGGATTGGGATGTCCCTGGAAGCAGCCACCGATGCAGTAGTATGGTGGGTAGAATGAGCTCTTATCCCTCTGGGAGGCTCCTTGCCCGCCAACTCATAGCACAGACCTAGGCATGATGTAATCCATCTCGCAATGGTCCGTTTGGCTGCAGGTCTGCCAGAAGCGGCTTCAGCATAGGTGACAAATAGCTGGCGAACCTCTCCCCAAATTTCCACTGTCCTCTCCTTATAATAGGCGAGAGCACGTCTCAGGTCCAGAGTATGGAGCCTGTACTCGGCGTCCGAGGTGTAGTTAAGGTAGTATGCCGGCAGAGTCAACACCTGGTTAAGGTGAAACTCTGAAACCACCTTCGGAAGGAATTTCGGGTTGGGGCGCAGGACAACTTTGTCCCTGTGGAAGACCAGATAAGGGGAGTCCACCGAAAGCGCCTGGAGCTCCCCTGTCGTCCTGGCTGACGTGATAGCCACCAGGAAGGCCATCTTCCACGACAAGTGTGAGAGCTCGCACTTGTGCATGGGTTCGAATGGCTTGTCCATGAGCTTTGCCAAAACCAGCAAGAGATCCACAGAGGTGGAGGTTCACGCACCGGAGGGGATATGTGATCCAGGCCTTTGAAAAAGCGCCCGACCACCGTCTCCTGTGCCAATGTCGGCTGACCAGCCCACGCTCGGTAAGCAGAAATGGCTGCCAGGTGCACCCGAAGGGTCGATGACCGTAGACCCCCCCTTGGAGAGAGACCAAAGGTAGTCTAGAATGTTATCCACAAAGCAGGATAAGGGGTCCAGACTCTTACCCTGACACCAAATGGAAAACCTTTTCCATTTGAAGGCATAACACTTCCTGGTCAATTCCTTACGAGATGCCTCCACCACAGTGTAGACATCCTCAGAAAGACCCAGAGCCTGGAACTCTAGCTGCTCAGGTACCAGGCTGTCAGGTGCAGGGATTGAAGGTCCAGATGAAATACCTTCCCCTGGTTCAATGATATCAGGTCCGGGTGTGTACAAAGCTCCAGGGCCGTGCAGCTGAGGCTGAGGAGATCTGGATACCAGAACTGGTGGGGCCAATCTGGGGCTACCAGGATTACCCTTGCCTTGTCCCTCCTCACCTTGAGTAACACCTTGTGGATCAAGGGAAATGGAGGGAAGGCATAGAGGAGGCCTGGGGTCCATGGCCTCGAGAAGGCATCCCCCTGCAGTGAGCCCTGCTGAGGGGGGCAGGCATGGTACAGACTCAGCTTGGTGTTCTCCCTGGAGGAAAACAGGTCCACCAACGGTTTGCCCCAACGGGAGAACAGATTGTAAGCTACCTCTGGATGGAGAGACCACTCGTGGGATGTCTGGCCTAAGCGGCTGAGAGCATCCGTCAGTTGGTTCGAGACTCCTGCCACATGGATGGCTAGGAGATCCGCCTCCAACTGGCTGACGAGGGTCCAGATTTGGAGCGCCTCCTTGTGTAGCAGACGGGAGTGCATGCCACCCCGTTTGTTGAGGTAGTACATGGTAGTGGTATTGTCCATCTGGACTTGAACCACTTAACCCCAGAGCTGAGGAGTGAAAGCTGATAGGGCCAGTCTGACTGCTCTGAGCTCCAACAGGTTGATGTGGCATCGGGACTCCTCGGGGGTCCAGAACCCATGGGCCCTGCTGTCCCCCATGTGGGATCCCCAGCCCATGAGAGAGGCATCGGTCGTCAGGACGACCGTTGGCTCGGGGTGGACAAACAGGATTCGTTCCTGCAACCGATCTGGGACGGTCCACCATTGGACAGTGTCCCACATCTTCTGGGTTACAGTGATCAGCTGGTCAAAGTGACCATATCGCTGAGTCCACTGGGTGGCCAGCTCCCACTGGAGGGGGCGCACGTGCCACCTGACCCAACGGACCACCGAGGTGCACGCCGCCATGTAGCCCAGAACGTGCAGAAAGTCCCGGGCAAGGCGCAAGTGCCCAACCAGAAATGATCGGGCAAAGGAAGAGAGAACCTCCGCCCCATCCGCCAGGAGCAGAGCTCTGGCTTGATGAGAGTCGAGCTCTGCCCCAGTGAAGCCCATCACCCAAGAGGGCATGAGTTCCGACTTGGCCTTGTTAATAAGGAGGCTGAGTTGGGAGCAGGTTCGGAGGGTCAGATCCCTGGACCTCTCCACCTTCTGAAGGGAGGAACCTGCCAAGAGCCAGTCATCGAGATAAGGGTATATCCGAACTCCTCGATGCCGAAGATGGGCTGCCACCACTGCAACGCACTTGGTGAAGACCCATGGGACCGATGACAAGCCGAATGACATGGCTCGGAACTCGTACAGGGTCCCCTCAACCCTGAAGCGGAGGAACTGCTGGTGGGACGGACGGATTGGGACATGAAAGAATGCGTCCTGCAGATCCAGTGAACAGAACGACATACTTCGCTCCAGAGATGGTATGATCTGGTTCAGACTTACCATCCGGAAGGTGTGAGACCTGAGATATTGATTCAGGTCATGGAGATCTAGGATGAGGCGCCAACCCCCCATCCGCTTGGGCACCAGGAAGCACCTGGACACGAAGCCTGGGTCTGTAGGAGGATCCAGCACTGGAGCTACCGCCTCTTTGTGGAGGAGCTGAGCAATGTCATCCCGAAGGGCCGACTGAGTGTAAGCTGAGATCCTTTCCTCCCAAGGGGCTTGGCTTGGCTGGGAGGGTACTGCTCAAATTCCAGAGGCAGTCCCTGGCCGACCACTTCCAGAACCCACCTGTCCGAAGTGATACCAGACCAGGCGGGAAGAAAGTGATGGGGCCAGCCCCCACGGGAGGACCCAGAGCTGGCATGACAGGTGTAGGGGTGGCAACCCCTGACCCGTCACTGAGCAGGCTTAGAGGAGGAGGAGGCTCCTGAACCAGCAACTCAGCCTCCTTTACGGGGCTGTTGGGGACCCTGCTTGGGCCTGGGGCACCAAGCTTGAGTCTGCTGCTGCTGTTGCTGCTGGCCTCCTTGAAAGGAGGGCTGCCTAACCGCAGGGGAAGAGTGCCGAAAAGGCTTCTTCTTGCGCTTCTGCTGGTTCTTGCCCGAAGAACCCTTCACGGAGGTAGCATCCAAGGTGGCATTGGAATGCTCTATGTGCTGGAGGTGACCAGCCACTCCCGGACCAAAAAGGTCGGTGCCTAGGAAGGGTACGTCAGCTAACTTGCACTGAGTATCCGCCAGAAAGGAGGATAACCTCAGTCAGGCCACTGCGGCTGCTAAGGAGCAGGCACAGGAATCTCCAATGTCCAGGGCTGTCTGGAGCTGCTGTTTCGCGACAGCACGGCCCTGGTCACGGACTTACTTCACCGTGGTCTGCATGTCTGCTGGGAGATGGGGGAGGACTTCATCTAATGACCCTAAGAGGGCATGAGAGAAGTGTGCCATGATCACAGCCGAGCTGGCCTGACAAAGGCCTAAGGATGAGTCCACATAGACCTTCCGGGCAGAATGGTCCATATTCTTGGACTCCTTGTCCGGATGGTGGTCAGTGTCGGCTGAGCTACCAGTGCATCTGAACACAGAAGCAGTCACAAGACTTTCAGCCGAGGGATGCTCTGTGAACCCCACCAGGGACCCCATGGGTACTGTATACTTGCGGGTCATGTGGGCAGATGGAGCTGGACAGGAGGCAGGACGCTGCCATAGCTCAAGAGCCAAGCCAACAATGGCTTCAGCCACTGGAAAGGCCTCCGTCAGGGTATCCCCCCTTTTGAGGATATCCGTAAGGGGGTATTATGCCTTCTTTTGGATAGGCTCCAAGGGCATTCCAGTAGATTTGGAAATCAGGTGGAGGATGCCCTGAAAAGAGGCAGGACCTTCCTCCAAACCTGCCACTGATGACTCGTCATCCCCCAGATGCGAGTGCAAACCAGTGGCATCCGCGTCCGAAGAGTCGGGATATAATGGTCTCCCACCTGTGTCTCCCTCGAGGCGCCGAGGGCGATCAGGGACAACAGTGATGGACAGACGATGGGGCAGTCCGGTGTCTGTCCGGTCCTCTTTCGAGGGAGCCCCTCCCTGAGGCTGCTTAGGTGGTGGCTCCACCAAAATCGGTGGGGAGACCGAAATAGGCCGAGCTGGAATACGCGCTGGCCCCATGGGAGGGGGAACCGAAGCCTTCGGTTCTGGAGGGGTCGGCATCGGCCTGGGAGGCGGGGGCCAAGTAATGGCCGGTGCTGCCGGCAGAGCCAGCTTTTGACCGGTCAGAATCAGCTGTTGCCACATGAGATCCTCATAATGTTGATGGAGTTTCCGTTGAAGTCTCTCCTCACCTGAGGAGGATGAGGATCGATGGTGACGCCTCTTTCTGAAGTGCTTGTGACCTCTCTTCAGTTTTTTGAATGAAGGGGTCCTGGTCCTCGATTGAGACTGACGGAGTCGGCTTGTATGATCGGGAGACGTCGGAGTTGGAGAAAACCGAGGTTCCAGCACCTTTCCCTCGATCGGGACACCTGAGGACAGGGTCTCCTCGTCGAGGAAGGAAAGGACAGGCATCCTTTCTAAAGAGTCATCGACTGGAGCTGGCGACAAAGGCTCAATTGAGTCAAGAGTGATCTCGGCCGGTTCAGCCATTTCCTTGGTCTCGGTGCCTTGGCCGGACAGAAGGTCCGAAAAGCCGGTGGCCGAGGAAGCGATCTCGACCGAAGTCGAGACCACATGTTCCTGGGACTCGGACCTCTCTCAGTCCCAGGGACGTCTCTTTCTGGAGGAAAAAGACTTGGGGTCCTTGTCCCTCTTCCAAGGGCGGGAGGAGTGCAAGCCCGAGGGCGCCTCACCCCTGGAGGGGAGAGACTGGCACAACTCCCGAAAGGAACCAGTAAAAGTAGAGCCAAGGTTGAGAGGTACGAAAAAGCTCCGACTGGCCGAAGCTTGAGCAGCTTCCTCCTCAAAAGCCGCCATCTGTTCCAGCTGTTCGGCGGATCCAACGGCTGCAGAAACTGCCCACCTTGCCTCCTTCAATTTCACCGGTGGATTGCGAAGCTCCGGTCTCCCCAATTTCAGGCCTGCCTTGCGGTCATCCATGACGTTGGGATGGAAGGCCAGACAGATGGTGCAAAAGGTTGTGTCATGTACGACACCTAAGCAATAGACACACAAGAGGTGGGGATCGGTGCGCGATATTTTCTGGCCGCAGGGACACCGGCGAAATCCGGGGGACGATTTGTCCTCCATGTCCGATGCGCTAGGATCGGAGTCATAAACTCTAATGAGTTTTAAACAACTTGGCGGTGAAAACCGATGTTGAGAATCCAGGGCCTACGAACTGCTAAGGTAGTACGAGGGAACCTGAATCTTCCAGCGGAAAGGAAGATCTGGCATCATGGGGTGGAGCCGAGGCATTTACCACCTGGGTGGGTGGGAGAAGCCAGCTTGAAGACTTTCCAGCGAGATTTAAAGGGGAAAGGGACATGCCAGAGAATGTGGATGAACAACATATCCACGCTCCTAGAACTGGTATTTTTAGACCGACTTTACAAGAGATCATGATACTCTGCATTTTGATTCAGCATTTGAATATATGTCTTTTGCGTGTCTGTGTGGTTGCAGAAATAAGTTACACTGTTTAAAAGTTCTGCTATAGCTGCTTACAAGTTTTGTGACAGCTCTGGGATTTACAACCTGCTATGCTTCAGGAGTTTCAAACAAAGAAAGCTTTACTCAGAAGAGATTCTGCGTCTTCATACCTATTTTCTAAAGGTTTATTTGAAATACAAATACCTCATTTTAAAGTGAGAGAAGTGAGGATTAAGCAAGTATAATTTTATAAAAATATTTGCTTGGGAACAATGCTTACGGTCCATCTTGCGAGTGGTGGACTTTAGAAACATGGGACCTATGTCGACAATGTAAAAAATGGTGTGCTGAATCCAGAGACCTTTATAGAAACCAAGAATCTGATGGCAGATAAGGACCACTTGGCCCACCCAGTCTGCCCATTTCCCTACCTAATGGATAAGCTGCAGATCCTAGTTAACCAACAGCCTACTTCTTCCTACCCCACCCCCTAGAATTGCCTTATGACTGTCCCATGCATGCTTGAATTCCACCACTGTTTTTGACTCCACAACCTCCTCTGGAAGGCTGTTCCATGCATCCACAACCCTCTCTGTGAAAAAATACTTCCTTACATTACTCTCTGAGCCTCCACCCCTGTTCTTGCACACCTCTTTTCTGAAATATGCTACCCTCTTGGACTTTGTTGATTCCCTGAGGTACCTGAAAGTTTCTATCATGCCCCCCTTTCCTCGAGGCTATACATGTTAAGCTCCTTAAATCTCTTATCATATGTCTTCCTGGTGCAGACCCTGCACCATTTTAGTTGCCCTCTTCTGGACTGCCTCCATCCTGTTTATGTCTTTGCCGAGATTATTTCTCCAGAACTGCACACAGTACTCCAGATGGGGTCTCACCAGCTGTCTGTAAAGAGGGATGACAACTTTCTGTTTTCTACTGGTGATGCCTCTCCCTATGCATCCCAGTATTCCCCCAACCCTCTGCCCTCTCACATTGCTTGTCCAGCTTTAGGTCATCTGATATGACTACCCTCAGGTCCCTTTCCATTTTTGGTGTTGTTAGTATCTCACCCCCATTGTGTACTCTTCCCCTGGGTTTTAGTTTCCCAGATGCATTACCTTGCACTTCTTAGCTTTGAATCTAAGTTGCCATATATTTGACCATTCCTCCAACCTTGCCAAGTTCCTTCTCATCCTTTCCACCCCACCTTGTGTATCAACTCTGTTGCAGATCTTTGTGTCGTCTGCAAAGAGACATACTTTTCCTTCCAGTCCCTCTGCAATGTCACTTATAAAGACACTGAAGAAGACCGGTCCTAGTACTGAACCCTGCAGTACCCCACTAGTAACACCCCTTTCTTCAGAGTGGACTCCATTTACTATTACCCTCTGTGTCATGTTCTCCAGCCAATTCTTTACCCAGGCTACCATCTTGGGACCCACTCCCAGGCTGGTTAACTTGTATATTAATCTTTTGTGTGGGACTGTGTCAAATGCCTTGCTAAAGTCTAGGGAGGCCATGTCCACAGCCCCTCCCTGATCTACTACTTTGGTCAACCAGTCAAATAAATTGATTAGATTCGTCTAACATGACCTTCCCGCTGTGAATCCATGCTGACTTGGGTCCTGTGCCCCTCTAGCCTCTAGGTACTCGACAATTCTTTCCTTCAGAAGTGATTCCATCATTTTCCCTATCACTGAGGTTAAACTAACAGGTCTGTAGTTGCCTGCTTCTGCCCTGCTCCCACTTTTGTGAAGTGGAATCACATCTGCCCTCCTCCAGTCCTCAGATACCACCCCATCCTCCCATGATTTGTTAAAGAGGGTAGTCAGTGGTGTCACTAGTTCTACCTTTAGTTCTTTTAGAATTCTGGGATGAATCCCATTAGGCCCCATTGCTTTGTCCACCTTCAGTTTTAAGAGTTCTTTCAGAACCCTTTCTTCTGTAAATCGGCTGGTATCAACTTCTGTATCCAGAGGGTGGGATATTCAGAAGGGTTGCGCATGGTGCACACAGTTGTGCCATGTGCAACCCACTGATGTGCCCCGGCGCAATATTCAAAAGGGGAATGTGCCTGGCACAAATCCCAATGCGCCAGAGCGCATCAGTAATGTATGCGAGCATAAGTAGAAGAGGCATGCCCATGCATGCTCCGCACATCCAGATATTCAGCCGGGATGTGCTGAGCCCTCTCAGGCACAACCTCTACGCTGCACAGTTGATCAAAAAGGGAGCAACAGCTGGCCACCCACAGGTGAGCTGTCATATTGCAGGGTGCAACCCGGCAGCTGCCAGCTGTGGGTGGCCCACCTGAGCTCCGGCGGCACCTCGTGGTAGTGACCTATGACTGATCGCGGTATATGTAATAGTATGAAAGGTTCATCTCTTCAGGAAACGAGTGATAGCTGACAGCTCGACGGGCGTTAGTATTAAAATATGACAAAGCAATCCATCCTGGTGGTTCAGCGTTATCGCTTGACTGAGCCCCAGCACCCCGCCTCCCAGTCACCGGGTATGTTGCCGCAGCCCCACTCGCCGGTCGCCTTTCCCGGCTGACTGACTCTCGTGATGGCTGCACTCTATTGGTCCGCAGCTGGCCAATGGGCGCAGCCTGCATTCTGCGCAGAGTTGCACGCCCATTGGCCCACGCCAGACCAATGGGCGTACAGTCCTGCCACATATGGAGTCAGTCGGCGGGCGAGTGGGAGCTGCCGCCCGCCGCTGACCAGGGGGAGCGGGTACTGGGGCTCAGTGGGCGGTGGGAGGGGGGGTAACACTGGACCACCAGGGATGGATTGGTTTGTCATATTTTATTACTAACGCCTGCGATCGGGCTGCAAGCGGTCCACTGGACCACCAGGGATATAGGACGTTTGCATATTGGTACATATGCCCGCGATCAGGCTGTGAGCGGTCCACTGGACCACCAGGGATATAGGACATTTTACATTTCATACATATGCCTGCGATCGGGCAGTGGGGCACTTTGCCGCTTGTACAGGGGGTGCTGGTCCCCGACGGCTGTAGCCTGGCAGGGCGCCAGGCGCATGTCACCAGGGATGGGCGCACCTGCATGCAAATGGGGCCATAATGACATGCAAATGTCCCCATTTGCACCTTGCATGCATTATGGCCCATTTGCATGTGCACTTTTGAATATCACGGGTGATGCACCTAGCGCAATGGCAGTTGCGCTAAAGCATCCCCCTGCCCCTCTCATGCCACTTGCGCTGGTGCAGTGCCACTGCACCATGCACATTGCAGGTGGCCACAGCGCGATATTCAGCGGTGCTGAGCCATGGCACAGCACCGCTGAATATCACCCTGTCAGCGCCTTGGCACATCCCAGTTGCGCTGCACCCAGGCTTGCGCCACAGCTTGGTGCAGTCTGAATATCCCACCCAGAGTGTTTCCATTGTTTGGTTTAGGTATCTCCCCCTCTTCATTTGTGAATACTGAGCAAAAATATTTGTTTAGTATCTCTGCCTTTTCACAGTCACCCTCTGCCCACCACCCTACCCTTTATTAAGCCTCACTATCCCTCCCTTGGTCTTCCTTTGCTCCCTGATGTACCTATAAAAAGTTTTATCCCCCTTCTTAACTGTGTTGGCTATCTTTTCCTCAGTTTGGGCCTTTGCTGTTCTGACTGTCTTCCCAGCTTCCTTTTGCTTTAACTGATACAATTCTCTGTCCTGCTCCTTCTGTGATTCCTTGTACATCCTGAATACTTTCTTTTTCTCCCTAACCTTCCCTGCCACCTCCTTTGAGAACCATAGTGGTTTCTTACATCGTTTTGTTTTGTTTATTTGTTTCACACAAAGGCTTGTTGCCTCTGTGATGGCAGTTTTGATTATTCCCAACTGTTCTTCCACCCCTCCATCCTGCCCATTTGCTAGTGCATTCCTTAGGCATTCACCCATTTTGGCAAAGTCAGCCCTCCTGAAGTCCAGTACCTTTGCCTTTGTATGGCTTGACTCTACTGCTGTGTTTATTGTGAACCATACTGTTTGATGGTCACTAGTTCCCAGATGGCTACCCACTTCTAAATCTGTGATCCTCTCGCCATCTCCATTTGAGAGGACCAGGTCTAAGATTGCTCCCTCTCGAGTGGGTTCCAATACTAGTTGTCTAAGGCATGCCCCCTGTAGGGCATCTAGAATGACCCCACACTTAGAAGTGGCTGCTGCAAATGTACTCTAATTAACATCTGGCATATTCAGATCCCCCATCAGCAATATCTCCCCTTTTTCTGCCATTCTAAGGATAGTTCCTATCATTTCCTTGTCCATGTCCTCCCCCTAAGATGGGGGTCTGTATACAACCCCTGCGCAGATTGTGGTGCTATTGCCTGTCTCCAAATTGACCCACAATGCTTCCTCTCCTCCCTGTTTACCCTTTTGTTCTGTAGCTTTGATTCTTTCCCATATGTAGAGAGCTCCTCCTCCTCTTTTACCCTCCCTGTCCCTCCTGTAGATATTGTATCCTGGTATGTTTACGTCCCAGTCATGGTTCTGTGTGTACCATGTTTCTGTGACTGCCACGATATCCAGATGTTCCTCCTCCATCAAGGCCACTAATTCAGGAATCTTGTTACCCAGACTCCGGGCATTAGCACTCATTGCTCTATATTTTTTGATGGCTTTATGTCTTGTAGCGCTGTCCCTGTCCTCGATGACTTTGCTTTCTCTATTCACCCCTGTCCTGCTCCCTACTGACCTTTGTACCTTGGTCTTTCCCTCATTTGGTACCCTGTTTTGTAGGGGGAGGCTGGGAATTACCTGCTGCTTATCAGTGCCTCCCCCCCCTTGACTAGTTTATATTAACACGTGTATCTGGTAGCCTCCAGATACTACAGTGAAAAATAACTTTGATCTTAAATTTTTCAAATGGGCACTATACTAGAGATAGGTGGCACCAGGGATAGGAATTTGCCATTCCTCCCTCATTTGCTAGGTTCAAAGTTGGTAAACCAGAATATGTGATGCCATAATTATGTAAATGTGACTAGCTTATAAATACCAGACAATCTGAAATTTGGTTAAAATCCCTTCAAACCAGCTGCTGCCAAGGTCCACATGTGCTAAGATTGCTGTCCTCAAGCTAAGAACCTCTTCTAACAAGAGCTCGATCTCATCTCTGACTGTGTGTGTGCCAGTGTGAGAAGAGATGCTGTACTTCTAGCAAGAGCCAGCACCACCAGAGTGACATCAACAGCAGAGAAGCAGACTCTCCATTATTTTTACATCATGAGAAGAAACACACATTTTGTACAAACTCCAAGGGCCCAGTTCCAAAAGTACTTAAGAGTGACGCAAGGTGCTTGAGTCAAACAATGACACAGTCTGCACCTTGTGTCATAACATGCGGCAATCCCTATTCTGAAATGTGGTCTGCATCGGAATGGGAAGCCTCTGCAGCAAATGGGCACTGCGTCACCTTTGCGACCTACATCAGGGTATGCCAGGTCACAAGGGGGCTAGCACCATGGCTAGGCTGTAACATCCCCCTTTTCAGGATTCCAAAAGCCCCGCCGTGACCGTAGCAAGGGGCTCACATCAGATCAGGCAGGAGGTGGTCTGCACCCCTTGCGTCATTACCCCACAAGGTGGGAAAGTGGTGGGGACTCCATTTGTGGGGTCTGAGGGCAGAAGGGACAAGGGGTACTGTAAGGGCACTGGGGAGCAAGTCAGCATGCCAGGGGGGTAATCAGGCATCCACTGAGGTGCCGCTATATTAACGTATCAGAAGCAATAACCACAATGGTTTTATGTATGGCACCCCCATCAGGGGCTGAATCACCATCCTGGCATGCCCACATGCTTCACTACACCCCACGACATCTCCCATGCCCCTTCTGCCCCTGGACCCTCCAGCCATTGCTGTTTGTGTTGAGCCGGATGGGGGGAAGCCAGATCTCTGCGGCATATCCTGCAGGTGCACCTACTGTTTGGCATTAGTCTGTGAGTGCGGTGACACCTGGGGTTTTGGTGCAGGGAAACCCAATTTCAAAGAATTGGGTGCAGGATCCCTGATGCACATGGAGTGCACCATAGCCCTAGATTGCTGCAACTTGCGGTGATCTAAGGATTCTTTTGGAATCGGGCCCCAAGTGTCTAAGTATCAATTTAATATCACTTTAATTTCCTTTCTTCTAGCACTTACTCACTAGTTGTATGACTTATGACCGTGGCTCCTGCCCTCTGGAATTCTCTACCCCGTCCGCTTCGGCAATGTGCATCCGTGGAGGAATTTAAAAAGGCCTAAAGACCCATTTATGGTCAGAGACTTACCTCATATGATGATTTTATTGTATTTTATGAACTCAGCTGTTATTGGATTTGTGTTTATTTTACTGTTTTATGCGTAGTTGCTGTAAGGCGCCTTAGTTTTATAAAAAGGTGCGGTATAAATTAAGTTTTATTATTATTTATTATTATTAGAGTTATTTGCACTTGTATTCCTGTTTTGTTACTACATATAGATTCCTGCAAATATACTGTCATTGCTGAAAATGTTGTGTAAGTGTACTATGTCTGACCTCTACTTGCTCCCATGATGCTTCTTGTATTTACTATTGTCTAAATACCCTTTATTGTAATCCCCCGGGTCATACCTGAAAATAGGCAGCTATGCTGTTTAGTGTACCTACCCAGTTAACAAAAACTCAATAAATAAAATATTTTTATATTTTAAGTGTAGCTTAGGAAAGGGGTGGTTAAATAACGGAACTCTTCTGGCATATATAACATATGGGTATGCAAAATAATATATATAACAATAATGTTGCTATTTTTGAAAGTTTACTAAGACTTTATATTGTGTCTGATTACTTTTGTTGCCTTTTTTAAAGCTGTATTACTTTGTATTTATTCTGCCTCGTGCAGATTTTACAAGCTTTGATGTCCTGTATATGTAGTAGTGTTATTAGTTTTTATCAGTTTATATTACACAGGAATAATAAGCTCTATTTTTATATCATTCTGAGGTTGACACGACATGTTCATTTACAAATTCTAAGAACCTTTTATATAAAGTAGGTTGTGAAGGAAAATGTTAGCAGTTTTCCACTGTTTTGCATGGCCCATGAAATGAAGCAAGGGGGAAAAAGTTTGAACCTGAGCACAGTGGCATAATAAAAATTACAGTCCTGCCTATTGTTCTGACACTGGCGTGTCCCAACCTCCTTTGTCAGGTTGAGGTTCCTTGGGAATATTTGTTTTTATACTTTATTGTAATTTATATACAGTTTGGTTTGTGTCCTTCACTTAGTGCAGGAGACCCCAAAAGCTGCATATGCAAAACAGACAAAACCATGTAAAATCCATCTGAAAACTGATGCAGTCTGGTAATTGCACCACTGCTGCATACTCAGCAAAATATAGAGATGCAAATGTTTAACATGCATCAGAAAACTGACACAAATCATGTTACTTAAGTTTAAAACTATGAAGTTTGCATCTGAAAAAAGACACAAGTAGCACAAATTGCTGACTGAGGCAAAAAATTACTGCAACTGCAAACAAAAAGCAATTTGACAGGAAACGTAGAAACAATCTACTTGTAAGAATTTCCGACAGAATCTAAGAAAATTCTGTCAAGCAAACTTCCTACTTCTCAGCTATGGTGTCCGGAGCACAAACCAGAAACCCACATGATAGTTTTATTTTGGAGGGGGACGACTGCCATAAAAAGATACCTTACACACCAGGCTACAGATATTTTGTTTTATACTTATTGAGTCACAGTTCTTCTGACACAGAACAGTTTAGAACCTTCAACAGAAGTTAGCTGCCTGACACCCAGATCTCCAAACAGGCTGAGACTACAAAAATGCCGAAACCTGTCAAAGGGAGCGTTAACCATATTGTTTTCATATGTTTTAATATTACTGAATATATGGGCATGTGCAATGTCTGTTTAATACCCCAATGTATTACTTTGTGTGTTTGTTTTGAAGTGGTCATATGTTTCCTTATTTTGGGTCCCTTCTGTTGCATTTTTTTTCTGCCCAATATTCATTTTTAAATGTTTCCTCAGTTCTGGAGCCTGGTGACATCAGCTGAGAGAAGTTCCTGCATGGAAAGCATCACTTACTGTAGCTTCCGCTCCTCTGTTGTTACTGGGTTCCAGAACTAATATTAGATTATTAAATAAAAAAAACTGAATATTGGGCTAAAAAAGGACAGCACAGCACACCACATTAACACAACACTGTAAATAAGGGGAAAAGTCCATTTCAGAAAAGAAAAACAGTACACTGGTGAGATTACACAGACATCACATCAAAATTTCTAATTAGACAAAAAAAGTAAAAAACAAATGGTCTATGTCCCCTTTTATACATTTATATGTGCAGTTATTGTATCGCTTGAGGCCATAAGAGTGCATTCTTGAGTTCTTTAAGTGAGAAAACTGCGAAGAAAAGCTGAGCTGCTGTGGCATGCAAAGGGCTTAAGAATAAACTCGTACAACCATAAGAGACACAGAAACTACATACATAATGTTGTAAATCATGGTGAAGATTTGTTTAAGACTAGAGCTTGAATCTCAAATCAAAATGTTTTACTATGGAGAAAATTAAAGAAACTCCTGTATGGAAAATGGACAAAGCTAACTGAATATAAAATTTCAGCATTTCGAGATGTTTTGCATGAGACACATTCTTGTGGTTGCAAGAGTATCTGGAATGCTTGGAAATAAACAATCTTGACTGGCTAAAATGATTTTGTGAGACTGGTTACTCAGTTTGGGGGATTAAAAATCCCCAGCACAAGACAAATTTGGTGGTACAAGATAGCAGACAAATCATCAACCAGTCTAGGGTGTCCAGATGGACAAAAATGTATCAGCACAAACACCAGCATGTACAAGAAGCACAAACTGTGTGTTTTTTTTTATATACATTACCCAATTTATTCTGATTCCACACGTGCAGTCCAGTAACATTTCAAGTAAGCAGAGGCAGCATACATTTATATTTTACCTGTTTCAATTGCCTGGATCCATAAATTTACCCACTTTATATACTGTATATTCAAAGCCTCAATACTGTACTCAGGTGTGGGTTTCCATACATTTGTCGTCATGCTTGTCTGCAAGAGCCGATGTTTCAGCATCCATACACCTTCCTCAGAGCTGACAGGTGGAGGTGTGTGGTGCTTTATAGGCTGTTCAGGTAACCATGGTGACCGCATACACCTTGACCACTGGCCTTTCTCAATATATGCCCTGCTACTTAAGTTACACCTAAAAGTGCATTTTAACAGGATTTCCCCCGTAAACCAAAACATCATGGCAGCAGGAATGGTAAATGTTGCTACAGATGGTACAGGTGACTAAAATCAAATAATAAATACCTTTTTATTTTATTTAAATTGTATTTAAATTTTGATGACCGGGTGGGCCCTCTGAGACAGTCAAGTCCCTTTTTCAGGGGTGAACCGGGAAACCCCTTCTGGCTAGAATCACATTTTACCCCCACCACAAATACTAATGCAGCAGCTACAACTGTCATTAAGCTGGTGAACAATGATACTGATGCCTTATATTAAAACATTACTGCCCAATAGCTCACATAATATGACAAAAAAAGAGAAAGATACAGTTCACAAACCTTCTGAAATGACTGCTGTCACAGTCAAACAGGCAGTCAAAGTGGGGGGACTGTACTGTTGGACTGAGATGAATATCTGATTGAGATACACAGGCAGCCTCTAAGACATCAGATACTATAGAGAAATCCGTATGGATCCAACAACAGATATCAGCAAAATGGCCAGTATGAATACTGAACAAGAAGATGAAATGATAACAGAAACAGAAGTCAAACTATTTGAGAACAAAATCACATAAAACCAACCATTTATTTGCTTCTACAAATTCACAAAAATAACCACAAGTCACCAGGTTGTCCGTTATTAACAGCACAGATACAGTCACTGAACCACTTTCTAAGTATACTGATTTCTTTCTGAGTCTCTTTGTATGTGGGGAAAAAAGCAGTGATCAACAAAATTTCATCCATAAGAACAAAACTTAAGATTCTCCTATAACTTTGTACAGAGACTCACTGTATCCAAACATTCTGCTTATTGAAGACATGAGCCATAGAAATCTGTTTGGCACAAAGGTTGACTACCGTTTACTCTCCAAATACATTCAGGCTGAAATTAGTGGAATTTGTTTTAGATTCAAACAATTTTTTTCTTTTTCATTTTAATTATGAATTTTTCAAACAACACATCAGCAATCACATGGGAACAATGTTTGCTCTCAGTCTAGCAAACATCTATGTGTCAGCATGAAGAACAGAGTCATCTGTGATCCATAAAGAAATAAATGGCATGAAAATCTGAAATTATGGATTCGATATATTGCGGACATGTTCATTGTTTGGGAGGGCAGCAAAACTGCATTCAACAACTTTCTGGACTACATCAATGAATGAGATGGACTTTTAAAATTCACTTCTTGTAAAAGTCTGGAGTTCATGAGACTTTTAGATCTTAGTGTCTACAAGGCAGAAAACAAGCTGAAAAACACTATCTTGAAGAAACAGACAGACACACCCTCCTTCATTACACAAATTGCCATACTAGGCACCTGAAAAATAATACTGTATCTCATATGGGTGGGTGGCTTCTAAAAGTGAAGCACAACTGTTCACAAGAAACTGAATTAAAAAAAAAATAAACTGAATACAAGAGAAAGGGAAATACAGAAAGAAAGACAAGATCTACTGAAATAAAGCAGGAAAGCAAAAACAGAAGGAAACCAAATAACTGTTTTTTAGCACTGAATACTGCTCAGAGATATATGAAATTGTTAAATTCATTAACAAACATTGGGAAGTATGGAAAACAGAGGATGTACTCAGTGAAGTAACAACATCAAAGCTACTAATCAGAAACAGGAGAGGAAGAAATCTAAAGGACAGTCTTGTGCACGGTTTCAATGACAACAAGGCACCGGACACTCATCCCACTTGGCTACCTGCCAGATCACTGGGAAACTATAAATGTGGAGCCTGTAGTCAGTGTGGAAACACAACCAATACAGAAAATTTCTTACATCACAGATCAGACAAAAAATATGAAAATAATAGTTTTATCAATTGCTCAACTTTGCAAGTAGTATACATGCTATTGTGCCCTTGTGGTACATCATATATTGGCCAAAATAAATGACAAGGATGCTTGAGTATAACAAGGTAATGGGTAGTTTCTTATGCTTTTGCACTTTCAAATATGTATAATTAAGTAGCAGGGCATATATTGAGAAAGGCCAGTGACTGAGGTACGTGTTTTAATCATGGTTACCTAGACGCCATATAAGGTGCTGCATACCTCCACCAATCAGCTCTGAGGAAGGCGTACTGATGCTGAAACACGATTTCTGGCAAACGTGTGCAATGATGCATGTCTGGAAACTAGCACCCGAGTACACCTATATGATGACTTTGAAAAGAAAGTAAAGTGGGTACATTTATGGATGTAAGCAATTGAGCCATGGAAAAATACTGCAGAACTCAAAATGTTTACTGTAAAAATATTTTTGCTATATTTGTGGATGAGTACCTGTTCGTTAAAATATCTTTACAGTGAAAATCTGCTGACTTTTATTTCTCTATGTGAGCTCTATCAGAGCTCATTTATGATTAAATGACATTTGGTTTACACCACCAAGTATAGTAACTACTGAACTAAATCAAAAAGCAAAGCCCTGAAATTAAAAACTCTGAATAAAATAAACTAAAACAACAAACAAACATGAGCGGACACCGAGCAGGACACTGAAAGAAGGAGTTGACTCACTCATTTCCTTGGTTGGCAAGTCTGCCAGCAAGGCCGGAATGGATGGAGACATTCCTTGGTGCTCAGCAGCTACTACAAGAAACACCCCCATGGAGCACTGAAGCACAATATAAAGAATAAAATAACTTAAAATTACTCTGAATTAAAAGCTGAAAAGCGCACAAAGACTTGTTTCCCGGTCAGCATGTCTCAGTGCTCATGTGCACCACATGATATCCAGATCACTGTCTGATTGCTGTTACAGTGATAAGTGGGTTAAATTACAGTATGAGACACATTCAGACTTAAAGAAATGAATTAAAGGTGAGGGGGCTCAAGTTACAAGACAAGTTCAAAATTAAACAAACTGGTCAAAGCTGTCTGCTGTTAGCTGTATGTTCCCATATTTTGCTATACTGTTGCCTCAGTCACTCCCACAAAAAATAATTTGCTTGAATATGTTCAAGGTCCTTCATGCATGAAATAAAACAGACCCAAAAATACCTAGTTTTAGAGTATAAATGTCTGCAGCTTCTGCTTATTTGACATGTTACTGGACTATAAACTGTAATCACTTTCAAAAATATGTGCTGGTAGATTTTTGTCCATTTGGGCATCCTAGGCTGTCAAAGAATGATGTCATGATTTTTAGTGATGCTCGGATAGTGCCACTGTGGATCCAGTTGTGATCTGTCGCATATGGCAGTATCCGACCTGGGATCCCTACCAAGTCAGAGGCCAGATCCTGCACTGTTTGATGTTGGATCCAGGGATCCACGGTCAGATCCCGCATTATCCAATTGTGGATCTGGGGGATCTAACCTGGATCCAGGAGAGTCAGATCCATGGTTGGACAGCGCTACTATGGGACTGGATCCATTATCTGGTTGAATGTCAGGTATCTGGTCGTATCCTAATTCATAGGATACTATTCGAGCAACACTAATGATTTTAAAAATGAAAACGGGCAAATTATAAACATTGAGGAAAACAGTTTTTGAGTTTAAAATCTTTTTTCCTCTATATATTTTGTAGTGCTTTTTCCTGTTTTTCTCCCCGTAACGTGTACCCATACCTTAGACATGCATGCCATGTGGAGGCATGCACATGCTGCGTCTCAAGTTGCCCTCTCACTATGTGTCGTCCCCTCCACCTATGCTGACCAACGGACCTCCACCTGGTGGCAGCAGGACTACCGGGAGGGGGAGCGCTAACCATCCCAGGAGAGGAGAGCTGCCTTCTGGCTGCTCGATCCTGCTCCTACCCTTCCCCCCAGTGCCGGCTCCCTAATGACTCGAGTCCACTCCCGAACCCTGATCACTGGTGTGGCATGAGGTAAGGTGTCCAGCACCTCAGCCCTCCATACCACCGGGCCGGCCTGAGTTTAAAATCTTTGAGGAGCAAATATGACAGCAAGTCTCCTTTCACATGGAGACTCAAGTTTGGCTCCAGGATGTCAAACTCTCACTGGCAGTGATGACACTATAAACAGCATACAAGCATTGTTCTAGTGCCAATATAGAACACTTAAAAAAAATGCTATGCATGCACACAGTGAAAATTCCTTTCCTATTAACAATACCATTAATTTGCAAATTGAGTGGATGCGTTTTTTTAGAAAAACGGAAATAAAATAGTTTAAGTCTCTTACCTTGTACAATTAGATGAAACATTTTATGTACGAGGGCTGTTTCACTTATCAGCACGATGGTGTCATAAAATCCACTATCCTGCAACTTTAAGTCGTCAATCTGTAATGAGCCGTCTGTGGTGTTCAGTTCCAATCTTTTTTTGTTTCCATCTTGATAATACATTACAATGCCTCCCGGTAGAACTCTTGCAAGTTTCTTATTTGGGGCTGTGTTTCCATACCTCCAGTCGATCTCAGCAAATCTCCCTTTCAGGTTTCCCAGAGACAGACGGACGGACTGTCCTTCAATCTTGATTACACTAAGTGAACTTCCTGAAATGAAAATGCAAAAATAAAACAGCATTAGGTTAACTCTAAAAATTCACATTTCTATATGCATGCACCAAAGTACAATTCATTTTTTTTTGCAGTTTCTTTAAATTCTTTGTCTATGCCCCCACTTACAAGGACTGCCCCCATCAAATGAGCTTCACCTAGCCCCATATGCCCAGTGTCCCATCTTCATACCCCCCTACTTTAAGTACCTCAGCTTAACCAAACAATGGCAGTCCTTACCTGACCTGGTCTCAGTCCGGAGAGTCAATGGCCCCTCTATCTAGGAGCCCCCTAAGTGGAGAAGACGCCTGTGTCTGGCACCAGGGCATGAACACACCTTGTCATACTGTACATCCTGGGGCATTTCCACTTTTTTCCGCCTACATCTCCCTGTAAATGCTGGCATTCAAAGAGCATCACTTACACATACGCATGTATCTACATGCTGCTGCATAACACCCAACCATAGTTCTCCCCCCTCCTGTTAGTGACCCAAACAGACAGGGGAATACCACACTCACAGAATGTTCTGTGCCACCATGAAGGAAAAAGTCCATAAACAGTTAATTACCACAACAAAAATTTATTTTGCAAATGCAAAGTGGTGCTCAAGACAGAGACAACTCTATCAATCCCAAATCCCCTGCATTTTGCTTGCAACCTTCATCGGAGTCTACTGGCTCAACTTCCTGTCTGCACTGTTAGTGATCCCCGTGCTGCACTACCACCTCTGGTCACCCAGGTGGGATCGAATGCCCTGTGTGATGCTCAAGCTCCCCTCCTCGCTGACACTATGACAACTTGCGCTCGCTCCCGATCCTGGGCCATCAGCGTCACAAGCGGAAATGCTACTGTGGGATATCACCACTGACAATAGTGGGCGTTGGTCCTGATGGGTTAGCAAGGCCTGCAACCATCTACTCTATGCATGTACATATGCAGGGCTGGCCATTTGCTTTTGGCAACATATATGTCATCCCTCAACCTGATCTGTATCTATTTTATGATTACGTAGACAGAAACTAACATGCAACTTCTGACAAGTTATTTGCATACACTTGCACACTGCCATGTACAAGCTGTTTTTTATAGAAAATTTTTAGCATATTTTGGTAGAAAAATGTGTGTTAAGGATTTCTAGTGACATCATGAGAATATCCAATTCTAATATATACGACATTCAAATAATTGTCCTTGAAATTCTTGTCAGTGTTCTGCCATAAATAGTGTATTGAGGGTGCAACCAAACTGTACATAATATATGTTCTGAAACCTCGACCGAAAGACAGATTACTGTCATCAGTTTTTGTGTGAAAACCCTTACTTGCAAGGATCTAGGTAAATTGTAAGACTGAAAAGTGTTTCCTGCTGACTTCTTCAACCTGGTAGCATTTTCATTAAAATGGCAATAATGCAATTCACAGACCAGTCTCACCTGTCCACCCGAACCATGTCTAACACCCACTGAGTATCTGCACCACTGCAGCACTCGCTCTCTTTCCCCAATACTGCAGTGGGGTGTATGATACTTCACTGCTACATAGTTATGTGACTTTTTTTTTTTTTACTTTTTTTTTTATCTCCTGACACTGATGCAGTCCTCATCTACCCTGTTATTGCTCAGACCAGTCCTCAACTTCCCTAGCAGTCAGCCATACCCTCCAGAGGGCCCAGCTCCTTCTCCGTGGGGGTACACAGCTTGTGATTTTATGTTATACACTATGCCACTTGTACAAGTATAGCTGCTAGCAGCAGCCATGGTGCCTCCAAAAAGTAACAGTTTTCCTTTTAGGTTTTTTAACAGATGGTATATGGGATTCTAGCCACCAGTATGTTCTCAAGCTCAGATGTAATTTTCTTTGCACATCTAGAGTTATGACTAGAAAGCCTGCACCGTAGGGCAAGGTGGACATAAAAGCAGCCCTGTGACATCAGCAAGGAGGGGCAGAGGCCATTTGGGAGGAAAAGCAGAAACTCAGTGAGACAATGTTTACCAAGGAAGAATTTCCATGAAAAATGTTTCACACCTTCATTCGACAGCTGCTGAAGAAGAAAACAGATGCTCAATAAAGAGGGAGAGTTTTAGAAGACAGAGACAGACAGTCCAAGTACTAAACCCTGTACTAATATACATTCAAAGAGTGCAGAAACACTGTTGTCACAGCATGTGGGAGTGAACTTCAAATGAGGCAAATTTACATGTTTAAAACACACCGTGGTGTGATATTTTTCAAAAGTTAGAAAAATAATAAATGAAAACAAAAAAAAAATTGCAAAGAAAATCACTACTTAACATCAGTAGTTTCCCATATAATACAGTCTGGGATCTTAACAGCTCTGAAGACCCTTCTCATCTGCATTCAATAGCTTGTCTGCCTCTCTACTCCTCTCTCAGGGCTGAGCCCCACTGGACTGACTTGAAGTGAACTCAGTGAAGAGGTTTTATATCTTTTGGAGGGTCACCTGACTGGGCCCTTTCTATTTACATGTCTGGACATAATGTTTCATGTCTGAACATGTTGTTTCAAAACCAAGTGAGTTTTTGTTTCGGGGACTTCCTGGTTTAATTAAAAGTACAGTGCATATCTTTTTATACATCCACAGATACTGATTCTCTATATCTCTCATCCACAGTGACTTAAGCACTTTTATAACCTTATACATTAAAAGGCTTATAGTATGAATTTATGAAAATATCTTAAGGATTTCTTATAACTGTACTAATCATGAAATTATTATTGTTTTATATGACTTCTGAAACCTACTATTTAAAAAGGCTTTATTAACTGTATGTATTCCTATTTAAAATAGCCTTCATGTTTTTTTGTACACAAAATGCACTTATGCATTTTACACAACATCTCTCTGGGTGTTTGACATCATTCCAGGTACTGGATGGATGGAAATGGAAAAAGAATGAAAAGAAAGAACTAGTAGGAAGTTTAGTAGGGATAGTAAAGAGCTACGCAAGGTGGCCGACCTAGGGTTGGGGGGGAAGAGAAGAAAGGCAAAGAGAAAAACGTTAACTGTTGCACAACAGAAGTTTTGGTAGCTAGGAAATAAGGAGATGGTAAAGTGGTCCATCAGTCACAGCCGAGGGTGTAGCCTAACTCCACCACAACTGTGAAGCATCCTCTATGTACCAAAAGTGACCTCTGTAAATAGTCAGTAATCTGTGGTCATCGCATTCATCAGGTTGTATGCATGAGATTTGGGCACCAGTTTTCAAAACTAATTTGCACAAGAACAAGCCCTCGGTTTTCAGGCTAAGATACCAGGATGGGTTTAGAATAACTAGCGCTAAGAGATTTTATGTTTTCTACCATGGCCATGCTAAAATATGCACGACGGGACAGCGCTACAGGTAGACGCGCGTTCTCGGCGAGTCCTCAACACGACTCAGCTTCCGGTCACACAGAGACTGTAAGTCAGGACGACAGGGCTGCAAATAATACATACTTTGCAAAAACTGGTAAGCGGTTTCATTTCTGCTTTACTGAGAAACATTCTACAGTAACCCTAAAACAATTATGTGCATACAACCCCAATGATAGAAAATGATCCAAAAAAGAGTAGTAAAGCTGACAGTGCCCCTTTAAATATTTTTTTCTTTTCTCATGGACACTAGAAATAGGATGTCAGCTTTCACTCCATTAAACCTGTTTTTCCGTTTTTTTATAGCATCTTGTTAAGGCAATCTTCCCAGAATGCAATCTGTCATGGAGGGGGTTGAAATTGTTTCAATCATGAAGCATTGGTGTTAGCAATGCATTTAGAAATACAATTTTTAATTGGCTTTAAAGTTAAACATGCAATTTCATGTCAGGGCATATTTTTTGGGGGGGTTCAAATTATTTTAAACATGGGCACAGTACTTGGTAAATACAGGCTTTGATGATAAAGTGTATTTTTTCTTTCAAGTTTGAGAAGTATATATTATATACAAGTGTAACCATGTTGTAAATGGTTAAATATCTTCTGTTCTGTTCTGTACTGTTCTCCACTGCACAGGCATGTCTGTGAGCTAGCTAACTGGGGTTTCTGTAAGACAACAGCTGCTAAATAGCCGTGTTGTAAATGGTTAAGCAGGCAGTGGTTTAAGGCTCTGAGCTACAAACCTGGAGACCTGGGTTTGACTGTGTGACCCTGTTCAAATCACTTAACTTCCTTGTGCTCACAGGTCACACCTGTAAACAAGCTTTCAGCTTACTGTGTCTCTCCTGTTAAAAAACAAGCATTTGTCAATGCCGAATGTTTGCTTGCTGGCACTGGCATTGGTGGGGTGTGCCTTTGGGTCATCAGGCATAACGGCCACGCCATTTCACCACACCCTACCCTGCAGACACTGACAAGTGTTACGGTGTGTCTTGTGGTCTTTGGCCCTTATGCTCACCCCATTCCATCAGGAAATATGGTGAGATGGGTGCAGTATAGGAGAGTGGGGTGAACTTTGGGGCCGAAGAGTCCAAGGCACACCTCGATGCCTCTCACTGGCTGCAGGGTGTGGGTGGGGTGGAATGGTATGAGCATTACAGGGGACAATCCCAAGTCACACCCATGATGCCTGTCAGTCTGTACAGGGTGGGGCGTTATGGTCGGAAACCCTAACGCCTCAAGCGTTCATTGGTATTTTCACTCCAAATTTTCAACATGTTTTTTTGTGACCCTCCACCTTATGAGCAGTGGTAATATCAGTTTGTTAGCCGAAAGCTGATTTTGCACAGTGACCACAGGTGCGAAAACACATTTCTAACAGGATGTGAAAAATGACAGCTGTACTGTTCATGGGGAGATGCAAAAAATGGCAATGTTGAAAATCTGCAGTGAAAATAGTAAAAAAAAACTGGTGAAGTCACGAGCTTGCATAGAAACTGTGCAACGCACACCCGTAATGTAATTAGTGTGGGGATTTTTTACAGCAGATTGTCAGCTCAGGCATTTTGGGACCTCCGATCATGAACAGTGTCACTGTGATTTTCTTTATCTGTCCCGAACAATGATTTCCCACAGCGACCACGCATCTCTGGGCTGAAAGTGTGAAAACACATTTCGGCCATGTTGTGAAAAATGACAGCTGTACTGTTCATAAGGAAGTGTGTAAAAATGCCAGCGGTGAAAATCTAGACTGAAAATATTACAAATTCATGAACTTAAGAGGGTGCGTGGAAACAGCACAATGCTCACTCGTAACACAGTCATTTTATGGACTTTTGTCACCAAATTTTCAACATAGCCATTTTAAGACCTCTGCTCATGAACAGTGTCACTGTGATTTTCTTAATCTGTCCCTAACATTGATTTCGCACACTGACTGCACCATTGTGCGTTACATGCGCGGAAACACATTCTGGGGAAAATGTAAAAAATGACAGCTGTACTGCTCATAAGGAGGTGAGGTAAAATGGCAATGTTGAAAATCTGGAGTGCAAATACTAAAAATTTGCAAACTTACGAGCGTGCATAGGGATTGCACAACGCATACTCATAAAGCAGTCATTTTTGGGAATTTTTCCACCAAATTTTCAACATAGCCATTTTAAGACCTCTGCTCATAAACAGTTTCACTGTGATTTTCTTAATCTGTCCCAAACATTGATTTCGCACACCGACTGCGCCATTGTGTGCTACATGCTCAGAAACGCATTTTGGGAGAGATGTGAAAAACGACAGCTCTTCTGCTCATAAGCCCCTGCCCAGATGCAGGATACTCTCTCCCTACTGCTGGACTTTCGTGCCTGATCTACACTCACCGCCAAAAAACCGTCAGAAAGACAATTCGCTGTTGGGCTACTCCATGGGAGGGTGGCTGTGGGACATTTTTTCCTTTTTTCAGTGCCGTTTGCCGTTCCGAGGAACAATAGAGACCCTTTCCACTGACTTAAACTTGGCGCTGAAAGCGCCCTTGATGATTGGTTGGTTGGTTCTTACTGCAGGTGGTGATGCTCCCTGTGTCTCCTACATAGGGAGAGCCAGTCCCACCAATAATCTCTAAAGCCTGTGTTGTGCGAGGGGAGGCAAGGGTGACCTGCTCCAGGAAGGTCCCCCACCCTCTGGCACCTCGAGTTGAACCAATTCCTGAGGTGCCGGGTGCGTCTGCAGCCAGCGGGCCTCCTCGTGACTGTCGCGGGAATGAAAATTCAGTTTCCCCCTGCCCAGGATTTCAGCCCACCCGTTCCTCCCCCATTAAATTCCGCTAGCTCCACCCCAGGATCCATCTCACCCTTATCAGCGGTGGGGGAGGGGCGGTCTGACAGTACAGCTTGGTTTCTGCACTGTTACCCTTCCCCTGTGATCTCTCCTCTGTCTCAGCTTTTGGCTGCATCTGACTCTGCAGGGGATAGGCTAACCTACTGTGTTAAGTACTGAAAAATCATTGATGTGTACACTATACTTTTAAAACTTTGGCTCCAGTACAAGTCTGTATTTGTGTGCAGAGAGTTAATATGTGGTGTCATTGCTAATTACTGTCATTACTCTTGCTAGATATAGTGCCTACTAAGTCCTACCTGTACTGATTAAGTGAGGCTAATCGTTTAAATTCCTAACCGTCCATCTGACTCCCACTGTAGCTCTTGTTCTCCGAGGGGATCAATCAGCTCAATCACTGTGTATATCATGTGTGTACCACTTAATGGGCAATTTAGGCTCATTCTTGTAATCCCACAGGCCTGTTACTGATAGCCCAGTACTCCACCAGTCCCCAGGTACTATTCTATCCCTCCTCCAGTCAGCTGCTCCTTATCCTCCACTGCTGCTGGGCTAAACAACCTAGCCTGGTAACCCCCCCCGGCCCGATGTGGTTCAGGCTACCTTTCTTCACACCCAGAGAGGGTGGGGAAACCCTCCGCAAGATGGCCCAGGGCATTCTACCTGACATCTGTAGGACACTGGCCCTGGTACTGGGGCTCACCCTGCTCTATGTGGCCACCACTCCCCTGTCCACCTCGGGAGGGTACCAGGGGAAATCTCCCTTCCCAGGGGTGTCCGATTTCACCTTCTCTAACATCCTTGTGACCCCTCACACCCTCCTCTGCCCCACCTACTCCCTAAACCTTAGGAGGCTAATACACGCTGTCAGGGTAAAATGACTTTGTGCCCGTACCCTGGCAAATGGTCTATCTTTTATGAGATGGCGGCCGCTCTGGCTCCTTATTGTGTTAACACTACTATCGGGAGACATTGAAACTAACCCTGGACCAAATACCCCGGCCTCCCCAATCCTCCCAGGTTGGGAGATGGCCAAGGGTCTAAAATTGGCTCATCTAAATATTAGGAGTCTACTACCCAATCGGGATGAGCTTGTCTCTTGGACGGCATTCTACAAACCAGATATTCTTGGCGTGACAGAGACCTGGCTTAAACCCAAGATCCCTGACTCAGCCTGTGCTCTTCCAGGCTATAACTTCATTCGACAGGACCGCGCTGGGACAAAGAGGGGGGATGGCATCCTGATCTACTACAGGTGTCACCTCAAGGTCTCCCTTGTAGTCTCCCAGCAATCCATTGTGTCCCCCTGTGAGGTGCTACACGTACTACTCCTACTAGGGGACACCAAGAAACTTCATCTGGTCTGCACGTACAATCCCCCGAGAGGTGGGCTCCCAGGGTTGACCCATCTTCTGGACACAGTTGGTCCTAGCATTGGTGACAATGAACTCATTATCATGGGAGACGTCAGAATGGAAGGCAGGCCGAGTCCCTTCTTGTTAATCTCGCCCTGAGTCAGGTCATACAGGATCCAACCAGGCGTTCAGCCAATGGTTCCTCCAGCTTCCTTTGGGACTGGATCCTGACTAACCGCCCAGACAGGATCGCCTCTGTGGGAACACTATCTGATGCAATCTCTGACCACTCTCCGGTCTACTGTGTGTGGAAAGTTCCCTCCCCTAAAATCCCGCACAAGATCATGCATGTCAGGAACTTTGCCAGGTTCGATCCTGGAGAGTTCCTTGAGGACCTAAGACTCAATGACTGGTCCGATGTGTTAAGAGCCAACGACTCCTCGGTGGCAGCCTCCCATTTCCTAACTACCTTTGGGGCCCTGCAAGACAAGCATGCCCCAATGATCACCCGTAGGGTGCGGGGGACCGCCATCCTCTGGTTGCACGGGAGTCTCCTAGCCCAAATGCGGGCAAGACAAGTGTTGGGCTAACTCCAGACTGTCTCGTGACCCTGCTATGTTACATTACAGATGCCTCAGAAATGAGTGCAAAAAGGCTATCAGAATTGCAAAAAGTGACTTCTGTAAGTCTGCCCTTACTCACTCTGCTAATGACCCTAGGAGGTTTTGGAGAAATATAAAAACCCTAGTTAGCAGCTCCTCCCACCCAGGGGTAACTGACATGGTCATAAAAGGCGTCTCCTGCAACAATCCCCTTACCATTGCCAACTCCCTAAATACACACTTCTCTGACCTCTCGGCCTTCACTGCACTTTTCCCTCCTAGCGTGGGTTTGGCCTCCCCCCCCTTCCTCTACCCGGGAGGATGATCACCCCTCTGGTCAACTATTCCACATCAGGGCGGTGACAATCTCTGACACACAGCGACACCTAGCTGGACTCTCCCAGCACTCTAGCCCTGGCCTAGATAACCTGGAGCCCAAGCTTCTAAAACTTGGGGCCTCCCTCATTGCCTCCCCAGTAGCTCATATCTTTAACCTGTCCCTGTCTCTGGGGTCCATCCCTGACATATGGAAGGAAGCAAGGATAGTTCCAGTCCTGAAGTAGGGTAACCCCAAAATACCGGACAATTATCGTCCGATTGCTATCCTTTCTCCCCTTAGCAAGCTCCTCGAAAAAATAGTGGCTGAGCAGCTCTCAAGAGTATGTTCAGCATCATGAGTTGCTATCGACGACCCAGCATGGCTTCCGTAGGGGGCACAGCACCTCCACAGCCCTGATCGCGGTCACCTCAGGCATTAGATCTGCCATGGACCAGGGTAATCTCTCTGGTGCCATATTTATTGATCTATCCAAAGCCTTCGACCTTGTTGACCATACACTGCTTTGTCAACAGTTGTGGTCCCTTGGCTTTTCCCCTACTGCTATGAAATGGTTCTCGGACTATCTACGTGGTAGAATGCAATGGACCTGCTTCAACAAAGTGCTGTCCATACCCCTGCCGGTCACATGGGGTGTCCCCCAGGGCTTGGTCCTTGGCCCTCTTCTCCCTCTTCATCAATCAACTGCCTACAGTGACAACAAGTTGCAGTACCATCTTATATGCTGATGACCTGGTGTTACTGGCCCACTCCAGTGACACGACCACTCTAACCAAGAGCCTGTCTGAGGATTTTAATCAGGTCCTGACCTGGGTGACGGATCATAAACTGGTCTTGAACCTAAAAAAAAACCCAGGCTATGCTATTTGGCTCTACTGACTAAATCATAGCATCCACATCCCCATTGAACATAATCAATCTGGACGGTTCCTCCCTCCCTGTGGTGAACCCGGTCAAGTACTTAGGGGGTCACTTTAGACCCCCAACTTGACATGGGAAGTCACATCACTAAAGCCTGCAGAACTGTAAACAGCAAGTTGGGACTGGCCTACAGGGCCAAGTGCAACCTCACACCTGCGGCCAGGCTTGCCCTAGCTAGAGGAGTCCTCCTTCCCTCCCTTAGTTATGGTCTGCATATTTTTGCTTGCTCCTCGGAAGACTCATCTTACTAGGTGGCACACCATATACAACAATATCTGCCGTTTTGCCCTAGCAGCTCCTCGCCTCACCCATCACTGCGAGCTCTATAGTAAACTCCGGTGGCTCTCCCCAGCCAGATACCTGGACTTTGGGATAGGTTGTCTTATGGGCAAGGTGATCAGAACGGGTACCTCACTGGGACTGGTCCAGCTTCTCCCACCTGCTGAGCTCTCCCCTTACTAGCTAAGGTCTCAAGCCCAGGGGCTGCTCAAAGTCCCTACCACAAGAACCCTCATGGGAGCTAGGGACTTCATTGTGTGTGCATCTAAACTCTGGAACTCCCTCCCAGAGTCCGTTCGCTTGGCCCCCTCCCATCAGTGCCTCCGAAAATCTATGTGGGGCTTCTTGAAACAAGCCTCAGCATGTGACTGTCCCATCCTCTCCAGGGCTTCTCAGCCTCCTACAGGGCTGCCTGGAGTCCACTGCAGCCCGTCCCACTCCACTTCCTCTACCTGACTTGGATAGAACCGTTGGCCTGCAGTCCCCTGGCCCTGTCTTAACCTGGTATCCTTATTATATGTTATTGACTTATCTTACTTGTAACTAAATGACCATAAGCTGTATCATTGCTTTCTATTTCTTTGTAATATGCCCCCGCTGTATTCTTTCATATTGCCTTGCTGTTATTATACTGTTGTGTCCACAGTACTTCCTTCTCTTATTGCCCATGCTGTCAACCTGTATTTGATTTGTTGTCCTTGTTCCATTATGTTGTATTCTCCCGGGTCGTTCCTGAAAATAGGCATAATACTTGTCTAGTGTATTTACCCGGTAAACAAAAGCTAAATGAAAATAAATAAATAAGGAGGTGCAGTAAAATGGCAATATTGAAAATCTGGAGTGCAAATATAAAAAATTCACGAACTTACGAGCATGCGTATTAACTGTGCAACACACGCTCATAAAACAGTAATTTATGGGAATTTTTTCCCCAAATTTTCAACATAGGGTTTCTGGGGGAGTACCTCATGAACTGTGACACTGTCATTTCATACATCGGTCCCGGAAGGTGATTTCACGCAGTGACTGCAAAATCACCTTTCGGGACCAAATAAAAAAATAACAGTGCAAGAATTTATGAGGTGGGATCCCAAAAACCCCATTTTGAAAATGTGGCGAAAAAATTCCCAAAAATGCCCGAAATATGCATCCAAGTTGAAAAAAAAAAAACAATTTAACCCATTATACAGCTTACCGGCATTTCCTCAGTTCGAGGTCGGCTTTGAAGAGTGCAGACGTGTTCCTGGTCCACCGAAGATCATCGCACCGGACTCCGGAGGTAAGTATGGGGTGAGGGGGGTGTGAGGAAGCAGGGTGCGTCCAGGTGGGGGTCAGACTCAAGACAGTCAGTGAAGGACCATTTTTTCTTTCTAGGTCTTTTCCTTTTAGGAAGATGACGCGGGACATTTGCCACGCTGAGGTGGGCTCCCAGCGTGGCAGCTGGAAGTTTTTTTTTGGGGGGGGCCAGTGGAGCCAACTGGGGATTGGGCACCCCCATCGGCCATAGAGATTTTTGCCATGCTGGGGTGGGCAGCGTAGCACCTGGAAGTGTGTTGGGGGGTCAGCAGATGGACGTTTGCCACGCGGGGGTGGGCTTCCAGCATGGCACTTAAAAGGCTGTTTGGAGGGGGCCAGTGGAGCCGATGGAGGATTGGGCATGGGCACTCCCATCGACCTAACAGATTGTTGCCTTGCTGGGGTGGGCTCCCAGCGTGGCACCTAAATCTCTGTTGGGGGGAGCGCAGCGCAGCCGACGGGGGACTGGGCACCCGCGCCATACTGTGGGGGCAGTGCGTGAGCACGCTGGGGTGGGCTCCCAGTGTGTTACTTGTTTGTGGGGGGGGGAGAGGAGCTGTCTATGACAGCTCTTGCACTGCAGTGCTGACGTGTAGGCACTTTGCATACTGCCGTCAGTATGCAAATTGCCTACACGCTGCAGTGCCTTTCTTTCACCTGTACGCCGCTGCATTTGCAAATGCTGTCACAGACAGTTCTTGCATTCATTGGCGCGGTGGGGCCACACCTGCAAAAAGCAGCAGGGCATTGGAAGTAGGGAGGCACACCTACAAATTCTCGTATGGTGGCACTATGTTTCTTGCACATGCATGCAAGCAAACATAAAAAGTGCCTAGAATTATTTTTTAATATAGATGAGTTTATATGTGGTAAGTAGGTATGGTATGATGTTTTGAATGTGGCAGTAGGATTTAGCATGTGCACTGCTTTAAAATAATTTCACAGTATTTTATACTTTCTTAAAAAGATACTCCACATTTCTGTGGGGGCTGTGGGATACAAACCAAGATCTCCAGATTTGCAGAGAAAAGCCTTAAACCACTGTGCTATACTGACTCCCTAGTGATGGCATTCATCTGTTTTATGGTTCACTGTGTTGGTGTAGTAAGCATACTAACATACCAAAATGCAAGCAGAATAGGCCTAACGGGCTTTCGTGTCTGCTCCTTTGGTCAGTCCCCACCCTGGGAGCCGGCCTTGCTGCTCCCCCTTGCCCTCTCAGGCTTCTCCCTTCCTAGTCCAGGGGAGAGCTAGCTAACTTGGGTTTCTGTAAGACAAGAGCTACTAAATAGTTGTGTTGTAAATGGTTAAGTAGGCAGTGGTTTAAGGCTCTGAGCTACAAACCTGGAGACCTGGGTTTGACTCCCACAGCCCCCACTTGCATACTGTGTGACCCTGTGCAAATCACTTAACTTCCTTGTGCTCCCAGGTCACATCTGTAAACAAGCTTTCCACTTAGTGTGTCTCTTCTGGTTAAAAAAAAAAAAAAGTGCCTAGAATTATTTTTTTAATATACTTGAGTTTATATGTGGTAAGTAGGTAGGGTATGATGTACTTAGAATCCAAAAAATTTTTAACATGCTGTATTGTGATTCAATGAACTGATAAATGGGGATTTTGGTTTCTTTTACAAAATCATTTTTCCTGACCATGGATATACTAAAACAACAATTTCTCAACAAAATGTTTTTAAATAAAGAGTTTAACTCACAGGAGCAGAAGAAGCATGTTGGCATTAAAAGCTTAGTGGCGTGGATGTAGAGGCACCAGTATTTAAGCATGACTTTTGGTTGAGGATTAATTGTGACTGGGGGTCGAGGGAGGGAGTGAGTCTTGATATTTGTAGCATAATGGTTTTCTGAAACTTCAACCTTCAAGGGGTTAGACTCTGCAGTCATCTGTACAGTATATCACTAAGCCATATGCAGTGTGGTATGGGTAAAATCCAGATCACCAGACCAGGACCAGTGCTGTAAAATCTGCACTGGGCACAGCTTGTGCAAATATTGCTAATCCAGTCGATCAAATAAATATGTGCAAATAAATAAATACTCGGCTTCACCTCGTGCTTCAACCCACCCCAGGAGTGATGTTATTACATGATAACACATACCCTGTCGTGCCTTATTGCTTAAATATGCCCTTTCTCAATGTACTATACTTTGATTCAGTTAATGTATGCAACAGCCTTCACGTGAACACTCTGGGCTTCTCTTTGACTCCTGATGTCTATTTGCTTTAGCTATTGTATATTGTTTGAACTGCGTTGGTCTTCCTGATGTGGTGTCTGTGTGCCTAAACTATGTAATCTGTTTATCTACTGCTACCCAAGTATCTCCAGTGAATGACTGTTATAATTCTCCGAGCCACTGTTTTTGGACTTAACTGTACTGTCTTTGTATTAGTTTCTACTAGATACCTTTGTAAATGAGTCTCTGACTCAAAGGTTTGCAAATCTGATATTTTTTAAATAAATAAATAAATGTTTATGTTTAAGCCCATGAAACACCCTTATCTAGTTAATGCATTCACAGTCGTAGTGGATCTGCCAGAACTTGTTTCAAAAGGAGTTGCTTCCTACCTCCTTTTCAGGGCAATGACTTAACATGTTCCAGAACTGTGAATCTAAGGGAAGCAGGATTGCACTGATGCTGATCCAGGTAGTGTGTGTGTAACAGCGGAATCTGAAGTTCCATTCCTTAGGTGCTCTAAAAAACATTCCTTGGCAGGTCTTCTAGTTTTCCCAACGTAAATCAGCTTACATGGACACTGGGCAACATAAACACTATAGCTCATGGAACAGTTCACCAAAGCTCTAATCTCTACTTGAAAATTTATTGTGGGATGTTTGAACATTTTTTCCTGTACTGTGTGTTTACAGGCACTACAATGCCCACATCTAAAGTAACCTATAGGTCTACTAGGTAGCCAAGTTTTAGTGTTAGTTTTTTCAGGTACATAGTGTCTATGGCTTAAATAGTCCCCTATGTTTTTGTCACTACTAAACGTGACCCTAGGTGTTTGGGAGAACAGGTTGGGGATGCTGCACAGTTCAAGCAAGTTCCAGTTTTTTAAAAGAATTGATTTAACTTTTGGAGAGACTGAGTTATTTTCTAGCACAAAAGCATAATTTCATCATCTTTTTTTTTTGGGGGGGTTCGGTGTTAGTAAAGTGTTTCTATCCTGTATAGAGGCTTTATACGAAGCATCATCAAATATATTTGAATCATAGCCTCTTTCCTTAAACCTAGAATTAATTTCACTGGCGTGCTTTTCAAAATCAATGGGGGAAGAACAATTCCTTTTCTGGCTAAGAATTTCTCATACGGGACTGATTTAATCAAAGCAGGAGGGTGGGCACTGTTTGCATGAAGCACAGAATTGCCTGCAATCTCCTTCCTGTAATTCACACTTAGGATGGCATTTTAATGTCAGGTTCAAGAAGTCAGTTGAGGTCTTGTCTATTTTAAATGTAAACGTCTGATTCATACTGTTGTTGTTTAAGCTCTCTAGAAATCTTACCACTTCTGCTTTAAGGCCATTCCAAATAGTTAAAAAAGTTAAATCCACATTTTCACCGAATGTACTTGATCCGGCAATTCTGACATTTCAGGAAATCAAATTAAAAGAAATTGATACACTGTTTTCGAAAACATTGTATTATGTGGGACGAAACCTCACGCCTGATGAGTGGCAAGCATTAGAACATTTAAAAACCCTAGACTGTAACCAACCCAGTGGTGCTTAGGGTTGAAGCGCTGGACGCCAAGCCGGCAACCCGGGTTCGGGAATGAGCCCAGACTGCTGGGGGTCAGCAGGGGAGAGAGAGGATCGAGCATCTGGAGGACTGCTCTCCTCTCTCCGGGGGGGGGGGGGACCAGGGCTAGCCAGGCACTGCAGCGGCCCCTGGTGGAGAATGGAGGCACTGCAACACTCAGGGCATAGTAGTGGGACGCAGAGCCGTGACGGGCGTCCCTGGCTTCACTGCACGCTCGGGCTCTGCAAGGAGGGAGGGAGAAAGGTCGTAATCACATAAGAGAAAAAATCCTCTGCCTCCAGATAGCTGAAGGAGGGCCTAGAGGTGTCAGCCAACCATGCCCAATGTCGGGCTCCTTCTCGATTCCTCTGCTCTCCTGCGTTCCCGGTCACCTATCTAGATTCTAGACAGAGAGCAAGCAGGAGTAATCTGGCGGTCCCACCTTGGGGGACTCAGAGCTGGGGGGCTGAGTGACCGGGCAATGGATGGAGAGCGGGGCCCAGGAGGAGCAAGTGAGAGTTTCAGGTGGGCGGGATAATGGCAGACTCCAAGAGACCTCTCCAGAGACAGTTCAGGAGGTAAGAGACATAAATAAAGTTGGAAAAAAAAAATAGATTGTCTCGTCTTTAAACAGGCTGACAAAGTTGGCAATATTGTTGCATTGGACAAAACGGACCATGAACGAGAAGTTTTACACCTCCTTTCTGATGTTGCCACATACCAGGTGCTTCAAAAGGATCCAACACTACAATATCAGGCTGTTCTGTTTGATTTTATAGATGGGGCTTGCCGGAGCGGTTTTACTACTGAAAATTAGGTGAAATTTTTGAAGCTGGAATCACCCAAGTGCTGACTTTTATTATCTTCCTAAAGGACATAAAAACCTGACCCCGGCAGGACCATCATTTCAGGGATTAATTCTTTAACTGAAAAACTATCAAGATTTTGTGACTACTTTTGCAGTTAGTTGTGTTCAATTTACCATTGTACAAGGGATTCCCTGTGTATTAGAAAAACTTAATTCTGTGGTTTGGGAGAAATGTTTTGTATGGATCAGTGTAGCCGTCACTTCATTGTATACCTCGATTCCCTACAATTTAGGTCTGGAAGCAACAGAACTGTTTTTGTCTGAAACCTCATTTTTGAATGCCCCATCTTCTCTGTTTTTCTACATACTATAGAATTTTTCTTTATCATAATTATTTTATGTTTAATGGAAATTTCTTTCTGCAAAAACAAAGCACAGCAATGGGAGCTACAGTAGCCCTCAGCTATGCAAATATATACTTAGGTTGGTGTGAGAGAAAGTATATACAGTATTTAATGATCAGAACAATTTTTTGCCTTGCATTTCATTTTGGAATTGTTACATTGACAATCTCCTCATTATTTGGAATGGCCCTAAAGCAGAAACGATAAGATTCTTAGGGAATTTAAATGACAACTACAAGAATTTGAAGTTTACATTGAAAATGGATATCTCAATTGACTTCTTGGACCTGGACCTGACATTAAAAGACCATTCCAATGGGGAAATACATAGTGTGAATTACAGGAAGGAGACTGCAGGCAATTCTGTGCTTCATGTAAAAAGTGCCTGCCCTCCTGCTTTGGTTAAATCAATCCCATATGAGCAAAATTTTTGAATTCAAATTCATAGCCTTTTTATTCACTTTTATAAGTATTATTTTACATGTGTTTTAGGTGTGTATTTTACTGTATTTGATTGGTGGTACATAGAGTATTTGAATTTCATCACTGGTCTTACTACGTATTTAAATTATCACATTGGCTGTTGACTCTGCCCCTCTGACAAAGAGGGTGAGCCCTCAAAGCGCTGGGGAACTTGCTATGTCCTGAAAATAAATTTACTTTTATATGTTGGAGCCTTTCTGAGTGATCACGTCTCATTTGTGTGTTCCCTGCAGGTTGATAGGAGGCCTGTTGGACAGGGATAGGATCATGAAGTATCAGGTCTGCCTGGCTCAGTCAGGAGCTATGAGAAGCACTGCTGCTGACTCCCTTCCCAGTTTGATCAGTACACTCAGTAACTCAGTAAAACTGGGAAGGGTTGGAAGGCCATACATAAACTTCCTTGACTAGTTGAGGACTACAGTATCCTGTGGAACTGAACCCATTGATAGGAGTCCATAACAAAACAGTGGGAGCAGTTCTCCCAGGAAGCAAACAGGTCTATTTCTGGTGTACCCCACCATCTAACACTGCTGCCAGCACCTGCTGACTCAGGGTTTATTCGTGATTTCCCTGGCTGATTCTGGTAAGGAAACCTGACAGCACACTGCCTTTCCCTGGAAGGTATACCGCTGAAAGCTGAACTTCCAGGAGTGTGCTAGGTTCCAGATCTTCTTTGCTTCTGTGCACAGCTTTGAAGATCTTGTTCCTCCCTGTTTGTTTATGTAATACACTGTTATGAAGCTGTCTGTTCTGATCCAGACAGACTGACACCTGATCTGGGAGGAAAAAAGTCCAAACAAATATCACTCTTTGGCAAAAGACCACACCACATATCCAAATTGCATCCAAAATAGAGTTTTACTGTGGTGTTACAGGTAACAAGCGCCCACTACCCCGTCGCGTTGGCGACTACCTTCCTCAGGGGGTGTCAAAGGGAAGGGTTGGGAAAGAACAGTTATGTAAGAACTTACCGTAACGGTAGATCTTCGAGGGGCTCTCAGTCAACAGGTCACATATATGGAACTTCACCATCAGTGAAGCAGGATCCACATGGAAGATTTTCAACAGTACCACTGGGGCCGCTCACGGTGACGTCATCTGTCGACATCATGAGTCCTACAAAGGTGTGAGTGGACCTGCTCCCTCCTCAGTTCTTTCCCCTGGAGACCAAGGGAGCAAGCCCATGCATGGGGAACTGAGGAGAGAGAGGTGCCCAGGCCAAAATAAAAGGCTTGATACACCAGTTAGCCACTTCTGAGAAGAGAGCCCCATAAAAGGGGATGGTGGGAGGTAAGGCAGACCTGATGACTGAAATCCCATCAAAGATCTACTGTTACGGTAAGCTCTTACGTAACTATTCTATCTTCACTGGGGGTATCTCAGTCATTAGGTTACACATATGAAGTGAGTTCCAAGCAGTTACAGATGCAACAGATGCAACAGAAGAGTCTGGGAATAAAGTCAACCAAAGCTTAGGACAAGAGGCCCTGTGAGACAGCCCTGCCAAAATCTGCATGGGCTTTAGAAGCAATGTCCAGACTGTAGAGCTTAGTGAAAGTATGGACAGTACTCCAAGTGGCAGCAGCACAGAAGTCAGCAGCTGAGACCCCTTTGAAACAGGCCACAGAGGTAGCCATGCCCCTTGTGGAACGGACTTCCACCACCCCTGGCAACTCTTTGCCATGCTTCTTGTAGCACAACACAATACAATGTGTCAACCATTTGGACAGACATTGTTTAGAAACCTGAATGCCTTCTCTACCAGGGGGCAAAATAAACAAAAAGCTGCTTCAATTTTCTACATTCTTTAGTTCGGACCAGATAATACTTCAAAATTATGTGCACGTCTAACGTATGAAGCAATGCTTCCCCTGGATTGGCATGTTCGGGAAAATAAACTGGCAGGTGGATAGACTGGTTCAGGGTAAACTCTGACACCACCTTAGGGAGAAACTTAGGATTTATGTGCTAAGACACTCTCTGTCTTTGTGAAAAATCAAATAAGACTCCTCACACCAGAGAGCATGAAACTCGGAAATCCTTCAAGCAGAGGTAATAGCAACCAAAAATAACGCTTTCCAAGAAAGAAAGCGTAGCTCGCAAGTCACAGCTTGCTCAAATGGAGACAAGAGTCAACTTCTCCAAAACAAAATTCAAATCCCACACCAGGACAGGGGCACAGATTGGAGGTTTGAGATGCAGGATGCCCCTGAGAAAAGTACAGGATACATCCAGTTGAGCCACGATGCAAACACCCACGGGCTCATGAAAGGCAGAGACAGCTGAAAGGTGCACCTTGAGGGAGGAGTACTGGAGGCCAGAGTCCAACAGATATCAGGTAGTCCAGAATCTGGCCCACCAAACACATGAAAGGGTTCAGATGATGCTTGGCAGCCCAGGGACATAAAAAAGGTCCAACTCTGGATGACCCCATCAGGTGAACAGGTCTTCTGCAATGGATGAGAGAAGTTCCCACTCGTGAATGCTGGACTGAGTCCTGCTGAGGCTGTTGGCGAGGGTGTTTAGCATGCTGGGGACATGGACTGCTGAGAGGGTCAAACTGTGGTCTACTGTCCAGTACCATACTCTCATGGCATCCCTGTACAGAGGGTACGAGTGCATCCCCCCTCCTGCTTGTTGATATAATAGACATCATAGAGATTGTCTGACTGGATCAGCAGCTGACCTGGGAGGAGATGGTTCTGAAAGGTCTGCATAGCATATAGGACTGCCCACATCTCTACGGCACTGATATGCAAGGAGATTTCTATCTGGGACCAAGACCCAAATCTGAAAGGGCCCAGATATGCCTCCCCAGCCTGAACCAGAGGCATCCATGGTGAGGATCTGCTGTGGGGAAGAAATCTGGAATAGAACCCCTCTTGAGAGGTTCTGCAGCTCCATCCACCACTGGAGCACCTTGCAGACTGGAGAGCAGACCAGCACTAACTGATCTAATTCATCCATGCATTGGTCCCATTGCACTCCGAGTGTCTAATGGAGGACTTGCATGTGTAGCCTGACCAAGGGAACCATGGAAATGGCTGCAGTCAGACCCAGGTATACCCTCGCAGGGATATAACATCTCTGGGTGACCTCCTCAGCCTGGGCAATGAGGCACTCTGCCCTGCTTTGAGGCAGAAAGGCCTTGCCCTGTGCCAAGTCCAGAACCACCCCTATATATTGCAGTCTCCGGAATGGGATCAGGACAGACTTGGGCAGGTTGACAGTGATGCCCAGGGAGAGAAACAGCTGAAGGGTACCTTCCAGAGTCCAAAGGAGCTGCTCTCCAGATGGGGCCTTTAGGAGCCAGTCATCCAGATAGGGAAAAACATACAGTCCTCCCCTTTTAAGAGCTGCAGCTACTGCTGCTAAACACTTTGTAAAGACCTGTGGCACGGAGGATAAGCCTTTGAATTGGTAGTGCTCACCTGAAAAAGAAAAAGAAACCAGAGGAATCTCCTGTGAGGTAGAAACACTGAAACATGCAGGTAAGCATCCTGCATGTCCGGGGGCACAGCTAGTCACCCTGCTTGAGTAGGGGCATCAGACCTGGCAGGGTGGCCATGCAGAATATTTTGTAATGGACATACAGACTGAGGTACTTGAGAGGTCCTTGAGATCTACAATGGGCCACAGATCTCAGGTTCTTTTGGGGACCAGGAAGAACCCGGAATAAAATCCCCTATTCCTCTGGTGCCTGGGCACTGACTCGATGGCCTTTTTGCACAAGAGGAACTGTACCTCCTCCCAAAGGATGGACAGATGGGCCGGGGTACAGGTGGAGGGTAATGGAAGAGTCTCTGGAGGCATCTCTATAAGTTCCAGAGTGTGACCCCTCTCTCTAATCTGAAGAATCCAGGCATTTGAAGTGATGGTTCTTCATTGATTGAGATGGAGGAAGAACTGACCTCCGACCACCACGTCTTGGTCAGGGACCAGTAGAAGGGCTTCCTCTACATCAGCTTAAAATTCCACTAGGTGCAGGGGTACAGTTAATTTATTTTTAATGGAAGTTTAACATTTCTATGAGTCACAATCTGGAAGTCATGCCAATTTTGTGGAAGTTAAATACTTCCTGGATCGGACATTTTGGAAGTCAGTATTTCAGGAATGACCAATCTATATATGTTAATATAAATATTTCTGGTAAAATACAATTTATTTTGGAAAAGTCCATCATTTCTGACTTACATGCCTGCAATTTGTGAAGTAATCTTTTTTTTTTTTTTTTTAACCTTTGGAAGTTAATGACTTCCTCCCCTTTATTTTGGATGTTTTTGCCTTATTTCTGAAGTCAAATACAGTACTCCCAAAATGGAGTTAACTGAATCCCTTATGTGCAGATCCAGCATATCTGCCTCTGTCTAAGAAAGGCTTAATAAGGAGAGTAATCCTCCAGAAAACTGTGGGTTGTATGTCATCATCTCTTGTGAAGTCTGGCGTAAAAGGCTCTTTCTCTTCTTTATGCTCATCTTTATCAGGGTCATGGTATTTTACCTCCTGATGAATGGGTGTCTCTGGCCTTCTCATTTGTTTCAAAAAATGTCACATTTGCGTAATATCCTCCAGGGAGGGCTAATTATTGTTTGGCAATGATGGCTGCTCTTCAGTTGTACTTGGCGAGAGGGCAAAAAGTTTTTCTCTTTGCAAGTTCTTTTTCCAGCTGCTGCTTTCTGCTGGTATTCTGCACACCTCTTTTTTATCTTTGCCATCCAAACACTGGGGGTTTCTGTGGTCTCTGCTACTGTTGGATGGTTCTCGGATTGCTTGGCATCACTTTGTTGCTTGGGAAAAGTCATACCATCACATGAACCCTTCTTCATGTTTAAAGTGAATGCAGCCTGTTTCACAGGGTAACACTAGCCCTACAGAAGCTAAAATAGGAATAGACAATAGTTCTCTTTTGCTTTGCCTTTTTGGCAGACATGTTTGCCAGTGTGCATAATCTGTAGCATCCTAATCAGGGAAGAAGCATGAAAAATGCAACAAAATGTCCATCTGCCTCATTCGCCTAATCACCACAAGATACTCAGTGTTTAAATCCTGTTTTGAGTCTATATTTTAGGCTTTCCTATCATAACCCAAAGAAATGTATAAGGAAAAAGTTATATCGAAACATACTAACCACTGGGCTGTGTGTGGTTTACAAATCCCAACTGAATTAAACATAAATTCACATTTTGACAACCATAAGCCCTGAAAGGGAACAGGTAGGCAATAGCATTTTTGTGGAGTGAGAGCCAAGAAAACCACACAATACCTTCCCTAAAATTAAATACATAGCATATGGAACCAATAATACTTAAAACTATGGAAAATAATAAAACTTCTACACGTTAAGAAATAAACTAAGTAAAACTTAGCCAAGAGACCAGGAGCTGGATCAGAGGCATCTGATTTTCTTCAGCAGAATCAAAGACCTGCTATTAGGAAAATGAGTGTTACTTGATCAGAACAGCATAAAGACATTCTTTGAATTTTTAAATATCAAAATTCTGGGGCAACTCAAGAGCACAAAATGATTGCAATTTGGAGGGATCATTCATCACATTCGTGTTGTTAGACGCCAGTAGTTGGAACCATAGAGAAACAGTCAACTCTTCATACAAACTACAGCTGTAACAACTATAGCAAGTACTCTGATGTTGTGTAAATCGAATACATAATGACCTGACTCAAAATACTAATTCATCACCACATGAGCGGTGGTAGGATTTTCATAACTCACTCGTGGCTCTGCCACTTGTGAGTTAATGCTACACCCTCATACTTGAAGATGAGTTACATATTCTGAGTCCCCTGGTTGCATTGCTCCTACCCTACACTATAACCAATGAGTTAATTTAGTACAGTAGAGTCCTTTTAATAGGGATGGCAGAGTAAATATCAATTTGTCCCCATTAAGTGATCTTTTAGCTGACCACCCCTATTATTAGTGTCCTTATTAAAGGGACTGTACTGTATTTCTGTGAGCTGCATAAAATGTTTCTGGATCTAGCACAAACCTTGCAAAAGTTGTTGCCTAAGAGCTGTAACTAAGCTTCATTTAATGACAGAACTTCAGTTAGTTGCATAAATATTTAATTAACGTTGCCTTTGAGCTTGTTAAATGTTAACTACAGAATGTGAGTTGCCAATGCATTGCCAACAATGTACAAAACCAACTCACTGGTGTGAAAGTTTAATGTGAACAGTACTGTATTCTATGTAATTTGGTAAATTCATTCTTAATAGAAACTGAGATTAAATTTGTGTATAAATTGGAATAAAATGCACATGTATGCTTCTCATCTGTTCCCCCTGCTTATCTGTATCCTTTACATATGTTTTTGTGGAATTACTTACCGCTGACTATGAGATGAAATACTTTACGTATCTGCTTTCCATTATTTAATACAACAGTAGACTCATAAAAGCCGCTGTCTTCTAACTGCAACCCCTTAATCTTTAAAGAACTGTTTTCGGGGTCCATCTCCAACCTTGACAAGAATTGCTCTGTGTAATTAGTCTCAGGATGTCCCATAACGAATGCAGCAATCTTCTGATTTGGTCTTGTGCTGCCAAATCTCCACTCGATCTCTTTAATTGTCCCTTGTGGGATTCCCAAAGGCAAACAGATGGACTCACCCTCTGTCCCATTCAAATGAAATAAGCTTTCTGCCATTTTCAGAAAAGAAAATACAAGAATAAAACAGCATAAGTTAAATGGTAACATACACAATTGTTTTCATTCATATGCCACTCCTGAAATAAAAATATGGGTTACTCACCTGTAAACGTAGTTCTGTTAGTGGCATATAGTACACACCCACACTCTGCTAGATACAGCTAAGTCAATGGACATCACTAACCTAAGCTCCTCCCACCACCTATGGGGTGCATCCTCTGGCTTCATCCCATTAACAACAGATCTTCCACGCTATAAGCAGGGATCCACATGCCATTTGCTAGGGGAGGTCAAATGGGTTGTGCGGATGTGACCTATATACCACTAGCAGAACTACGATTATAGGTGAGTAACCTATAGTTCTAATATTATGGATACATTTCACTATCCAAACTATGGCAGACTCCTAGCAGTCCTCTGGGAGGAAGAGGAGGAGGAGGCAAGGCATGCACCACTGTTTGGAAAACAGAAACTGGAGGGCTGAGGCCACAAACGTAGCAGCACAATGACTCAGTATGTCAATACCATAATGGGAGATGAATGTGTGTGCTTTTGCCCAGGTTGCAGCCCTGCATATCTCCTCAATGGGGAAATCCATGGAAGCAACCACAGCGACAACAGTGTATCTGGTAGAGTGGCCCTTCAGCACCTTGGGTGACTCCGTACAAGCTAACCAACAGCAGCAATCAATGCAGAATGGGATCCACCTGGTAATCATCTACTTTGCTGCTGGTCTGCCAGGTGCAACTTCAGCAAAGGAGATAAACAGCTGGCAAGCCTCCCCATGAACTCCAACCATGTGCTCCTTATATGATAGCACCCTTTGCAGGTCTAGGGTGCAAATCTGCAATCAGCATCTGAAGCTGGGTTATAAAAATACAAAGTAAAAACACACACCAGGCAAGGGTACATAAAATAAAACGTGCTCGCTCCCCGGCACTTCGTATCACACTGATCCTTCCTCAAGGGGGCCTTGACCTTGTCCACATGGAAGAGTAGGAAGGGACACTCCATCAAGATCACCTGGAACTCACTCACCCTTCTTACACATGCCTGCCACCATGCAGGTGGTCTTCAACAACAATGTGAAAGCTTACATTGCTGGGCTCAAATGGCTTGCCCATTATCACTGTACCAGCCGTAGGTCCCACAGCAGTGGTGGTTCATGTACCAGAGGGGACAAATGATCTTGGCCTTTGAAAAAGTGCCCGACCACCTTCTCCTGCACCACTGTCAACATACCAGCCCACACCAGTTATGCAGAGTGGGCTGCCTTTAGAGTCGTGGCTCACAGTCACTGAGCATGCAAGAGGATCAAGATCCTTCCCTTGGCACTAGAGCAAGAACATTTTCCACTTGAACATGTACGTTTTACGGGTTGACTCCTGTTGGGATGCCTCCACCACATAAAGAACTTCTTCCAAGAGGCCTAAGGCCTGGAACACTAGCTATTCAGGAACCAGGCTGAGAGGTGCAGGGACTGAAGGTCCCGGAGTTGAACCATCCCGTTATCTCACCAGCAGGTCAGGGATGGGAGGCTTCTTCCATGGGGACCTACTGCTGAGACTAAGGAGATCTTGGTACCAGAACTGTCCAGACCTGTCTGAAACAATCAGGATCTGCACCTTGTCCTTGGGGCATTAATCACCACCTTGTGAATCATGGGGAAAGGAGGAAAGGTGTACAGAAGGTCTGCCGTCCAGGGCTGAGAAAAGACATCCTTCTGCAGTGTCCTGGTATGAGGGGTGCAAGCACAGAACAGTCCCAGTTTTCTGTTCTCCTAGGAGACAAACAGGTCCCTGAGTGGGGTATCCTACTGGAGAACAGCTGTCTACCTCGTCATGATGCAGGGACCACTCATGTGACATCATGCAACATTTCCCAACCCAGCTGAAAGCATCCAACAATTGCCTGTTATCTCCCATGACATGGATCAATAGGAGATCGGCCTGCAGGTTGTGAGCCAGTGACCAAATGTGGACAACCTCCTTACACAAGGAAAAAGTGTGCATCCCATCTGCTAGTTCTGTGTACGTACATTAAGTCCCCGGACAACATGTCATGGCGAAATTGGCATGGTTAATGGGTTACGGGGACAAAAGCCAGCAGGACAAAATGCTGATGAAGCAAAATTGTGGCAGGCATGTAGTCATCGGAAACAATAATTGCCAGACAAATAGCTGTTATTAGAGTGGTACATAAATAGGTACATAATGTGTCTTTTAGTCTGTTATGGGCACAAAATAGCAGCACATCAATTGAAACAAACTCACCATACTAAGTCCTATTTGCTCTGACTCTTTTGATGCAGCTTGTAACTTACTTTGCTCACCCGACTCACTTCTACCCACCACACTGAGCAATCAACCTTAATTTCATCTGCAGTCACCCGAAATGAGGAGGCATAAACAAAGTATTAAAAAATATATAAGAATGCTTGTAGCTGAACACATGATGTCAGGAGCAGAGTGTCTGGGGGATTGCTAAGTGTCTCCAGGGAAGCAACAGAAGACCTTCACTTAGGGAGTCTTATCTGCCTTTGGAGTTCTACAGTGCTAGATATCTAAAAGAAAAAATAAGAAAATTGAGGTTATTTTGTCCTGCTGGATGTCTTTTTATGTTGGCTCGCGCATGCGCAGCCAACAAATTGCAGTAGTAGCAGATTGGAGGCGCAGTCACTGTTGGGCAAATGCAGGGCACGCATCAGTAGCTGCGTCCCTCATTCCCCAATAAGCCTGCATGCCGGCGCCACACCATGACTACATAATGTGGCGAGCACATCTAAGAAAAGGTCTGCTGCAATGCGAGCAAAGCTCATCATACGCAGCAGCACCTCCCGACATGCTTGCCCTGTTGAAAAAAAAAAATTAAACATGGTGGCACGCTGCCTGCTATAATGTCGACTTCGGGAGGCCACTCCCGTCTGCATCATGCACCCCAGCAAATTTATTCACGTGCCAAGGGGTACTCAACCCCCTCAGCTCTTGCCCCGGCTTTCGTTGTGTGCTGACAGGGGTGCCCAATCCCCGTTATTTCAGCATCCCCCAAAAAACACTTAGGTGGCATGCTGGGAGACCACCCCAATGTGCCAAATCCCTGAAAAACGCCCCGCTGTTTTGTTTTTTCACACCTGTGAAAGAAGAAAACAGTCCCTCGCACAACCCGTGCCCACCCTCTGCACACCCTGCCTCCCCACACACTTCCCTCACTCCATACTTACTTCCAGAGTCCAGCGCAACGATCTTCAGTGGAACGGGAACACGTCTGCACTCTTCAAAGCTGACCACAAACTGAAGAAATGCCGGTAAGCTGTATAATGGTATAAATAGTTTTTTTTCAACTTTGGTGCATATCTTGGTCATTTTGGAATTTTGCACCAAATTTTCAACATAGGGTTATTGGGACCCCTCTTCATGAATTCAGTCACTGTCATTTTGTTATTCGGTCCCGAAAGGTTATTTCATGGTCACTGCGTGGAATCACCTTTCGTGACCAAGTAACGTAACGACAGTGCCACTGTTCAGGAGGGGGTCTCTCAAAAAGCCTATGTTGTAAATTTGGTGAAAAAAATCCAAACAATGGCTGTTTTACGAGCATGCGTTGCGCTGTTTCCATTCACTCTCGTAACATTTGTGAATCTGTAATATTTTCACTCCAGATTTTCAAAATTGGCATTTTTCCACACCTGCTCATGAACAGTACAGCTGTCATTTTACATATCCTGGCTGAAATACGTTTTCGCACGTCCGGCGCAGAATAGCATGGTTGCTGCGTGAAATCAGTTTTCAGGACAGTTTGAGAAAATGACAGTGACACTGTTCATGAGCAGAGGTCCTAAAATGCCTATGTTGAAAATCTGGTGCCGAAAGTCCGTAAAATGACTGTGTTTTAAGCGTGCATTGCGCAGTTTCCATGCACCCTTGTAACGTCGCAAATTTGCAATATTTTCATGACAGATTTCCAACACTGGCATTTTTCCACACCTCCTGATCAACAGTACAGCTGTCATTTTTCACAGCCTGCCCAAAATGTGTTTCTGCACATGTGGCGCACAATGGCGTGGTCGCTGTGGGAAATCAACGTTTGGAACTGATTAACAAAATCACAGCGCCACTGTTCTTGAGGGGAGGTCCCAAAATGCCTATGTTGAAAATGTGGCTAAAAAACTCCTAAACATAATTGGGTTACGGACGTGTGTTGCGCAGTTTCAATGCATGCTCATGACCTCACCAATTTTTCATATTTTCACTCCAGATTTTCAGTATTGCCATTTTTTATGCCTCCTCATGAACAATACAGATGTCATTTTCCACATCCTGCCCAAAATGTGTTTTTGTCCCTGTGTCACCAAATGGCATAGCCTCTGTGCGCAACCACCTTTCAGCTAACAAACTGATAGTGCCGCTTTTCATGAGGTGGGCTCACAGACAGCCCGTGTTGAAAATTTGGAGTGAAAATACCAACACACGCCTACGGGGTTAGGGTTTCCAATTGTAACACCCCACCCTGTAGAGACTGACAGGCATTAGGGATGTGACTTGGGATCATCAGCTGTAATGCTCACGCCACTCCACCCCCACCCCCCCTGCAGCCAGTGACAGGCATCGTGGTGTGCCTTGCACTGTTCAGCCACAAAGTTCACCCCATTCTCCTATACTGCACCCACCTCAGTGTATTTCCTTATGGAATGGGGTAAGTATAATGCCCAAAGCACACCATGACACTTGTCAGTGTCTACAGAGTAGGGCGAGGTACAATGGCATGAGCGTTATACCTAATGACCCAAAGGCACACCCCAATGCCTGTCGGTCTGTACAGGGTGAGGTGGGGTGGGGTTGGCGTCACTTCTATACTTCATTGCCATTCCTATTATGCGTCTCTAACTCCAGCACTACCAATGCCAGCAAGACAACATTCGGCATTGACAAATGCTTGTTTACTACTGTTACAGGACCATATGCCTAGATAGATCTGGTGAGGCATGATAAAGTTTCTATCAACAATGTTTAGAGCAATGACGGCTATAGTACGAGTCACGCTTTTCCTGGTGGTGATGGCATTAGGCATCAAACCTAAAACATCCAAATGTTACTACTGGGGCTATCAGAACATTCATTCAGCTTCTGCTCCTTCCTGAGATAGCAATGTGTTCCTGACAGAAATATGTCGGAATTTGTTTGCAATTTCATGAACTAGAAAGGCATCCGAGTTGCAAATAGGAGCGAGTCGGGTGCATTTGAAGCAATCAATGTGCCCTTATCTGCTTGGCGGATGAGACAGAAAGGCATCAGTACTACAGTCAGGCTACATTATTACATTTTTGGTTCTTTATGGGTACTGGACTGTTTAACTCCCGATTCTCTCTGGAACTGCATGTCCATTTCTACTCTAACTGTTGCAGGAGCTACAAAATTAAATTAGCTCTAGTAACAGTAAATGTGTGTTTCAAGTCAGGCAAATGGCAGCAAGTCAGGTGAGTTGGGTTATAGTCCTGGATATGACAATTCATCTACGTGATTTTGCCCGGCTATTTTTAGACCAGGAGACAGGTTATTAGTCCTGGATATGACGATTCGTCTACGTTATTTTGCCCAGCTATTTTTAGACCGGGGGACATTGTGACTGCAGCAACTTTGCCGCTACATTAATGACAGCAATGATATGTCCGTATGCCGCTTGTTCAGGTAGAACATGGTGGCTATATGGCTGTATTATCTGTCTGGAACTGAATGATCTGACCCTGAATCAATGGAGCACACTAACAGGGAGGTATCGGAGTGGTCCAGATTTGATGATGTTATACATGAGTCACATTGGGAAGGTGCTTTAAGCAATGTTATATGTAATCGATAACCCACTCTTAGGTGTGCAGTCACGCTCTGATAAAAGCACGCCTTGGTGTGCGTTATTACGCACAAGGCCGCAGGCCAAGTGCGTCAACCATCCAAGGTGTGCGTATATCAGAGTGCGACAGCACACACTAGAGTGGGTTATCCATCTTAGAAAATGGCAAAATTGTTTTGGCGAGGGGTTAAAGTGCAAGTGTGTAGTAGTTCTCCGATATACGCATGGTCACCCGATGGTCTTTCACCACTTGCTGAGCTTCTTTTTTCTAACCCATTTTATATCAATACATATATATCTCCCCTGCTGCAATTATAGCTGTCATTAGAAATGCTTTATGTTATTTCACTTTTTGTTCTGCACACTGGGTTTAATTCATTTTTTAATGCTGGTGAATTTCACATGTTTTCAATACCTACCACAGTACTTACTACTGGGAACTGTGTACTTTGCATTTAAATCAGCACAGTACAAAAGATTTACCAATGTGTGGGACCGGCCTTCCTGAGAAAGCCTGCACGCGCAAAAAGGGAAGGGGCTGCAGTTAGCATTGTTCATATACTCTGAAGTTGTTGGACCTTTAATTTTTATATTTTGGTTCAACACTGCACTGCATAAATTACTGTATCTGCAACAGTGTTTGGTTTTGGTCCCTTTTTATCTGACTGCAGTCTTGTGGCCTCCCAGGAAAACTTCTCACCCCATCAGAGACGTGTCTGTCATGAGAATGATGGATGATTCCAGGTGGACAAAGGGAATTCCTTCCTCCAGGTTTAGGAGCAACAGCCACCATTCAATGGCATCCTTCATCAGCTGGGTCAGCTGGACCAGCAGGTCTAGGTGACTGTGGTGCTGAGACCACTGTTTACCCAGCTCTTACTGGAAGGGTCACCTCTGCCAGCATGCCTAATGGACAGTGCTGGTCAATGAGGCAATGCACCCCAAAAGCCAGAGGAATTCCCAAGCTGGACGCAACTGCCCAACCAGAAATGATCAGGCAAGGATGTAAGCTCCAATGCCCTGTCCACAGGAAGGAGAGCCCTTGCCTGAAGGATTCTAGTTCCACTCCCATTAACTTGTTCACCTGCATGGGGACCAGTTCTGCCTTGCCTGGTTAGACTAGAAGCTCAAATCATGAAAGGTCTGGAAAGCCAGATCTCTGGACCTCTCCCCAGCATTTCTGGAGACACCTGCTATAAGCCAGTAGATACCCCCTGACGCCCCGGTGCTGAAGAAAGGCCACTACCACTACAAGGTGCTTGGTGAAGACCCTTGGCATGGACATTAGGCCAAAAGGTAGGACCCCGAACTGACAAAGAACCCCTTCCACCCTGAACTGGAGGTAATGGCAGTGGGACAGATGGATTAGATTGGCGAAGAATGATTCCTGGATGTCTAGAGAGTAAAATCATGCCATCTGCTCCAAGAACAGCATGATCTGGTCACAGTGATCATATGGAATGCCTTTTTTCACACAAATTTGTTCAGGCTGTGCAAATCCAGTATGAAATGCCAGCTCCCCACCTGCTTCAGCACCAGAAAACACCAGGAGACAAATCCATGTGTAGCCAGGATGTTGAGGATATACTCTGTGACCTTGCATGCTAGGAGCTGAGCAATCTCATTCCTGAGCATGGGCAGCATGCCCTCGGGCACCCTAGACTCTTGAGAAGCTGGAGGTTGATATGGCTGGAGAGTCTCAAATTCCAGAGGCAACCCTTTGCTCACCACTTCTAGAACTGGTCTGTGGTAATGGCAGACTACTGTGGCAAGAAGTGAATAAACTAACCCTTAACAAGGAGCTGGGACAGAGAATGGATGGGAGTGGGAATGGTATCCTGTAACCTGTCACTTTGCAGCTTTGGAGGGGGCTCTGGTCTGCCTGGCACTAGATGCACTGTGCCCCACCTTTTTCCTGCCTTGACTGCTGAATTTTTGCTTTGGATGCCAGTACTGAAATTGCCCCTGCTGGGGCTGTTGCCAAACCTGCTGTGGCTGGAACCCTTATGGCTGAAAATATTTTTCTTTGGCCTTGGCCAGCTTGGGGGTCCTTCTGGGATGATGCCAGATAGCTGAGAGTGACATTTCACTTCTCGGTATGGGTGAGATGTCTCTCAACTCCAGGCTGAAGAGGTTGGTGCCCAAGAAAGACACATTGCCAAGCTTGTGGTAGATGTCCCCCATGAAGGTGAACAGTCTCAGTCAGCCTCTATGGTGCACAGACACAGTCACTAGGCATGCACAGGAATCACCAAGATGCAAGGTCACTTGGAGCTGGTGCTTATCCAGCATGCAGCCTTGGTCTCGGATAGCCTTAGCAGCAACTTGTCAGCCAGGAGTGGAGGAGATTCCTAATGAGGCTGAACAAGGAATGGCCAAAGCGAGCCAAAATCATAGCATAGCTGGTCTGCTGGCGACCCAGAGAGAAGACAACATAGACCTTCTTTTGTAGATTTTTGTTTCTCTCTTATTGTTGGACTCTCTCAGGTGCTGGAACTCAGTGGAAGCTCTGCTGCCCATCTGAAGCCTCCGACACCAGTGCTTGCCACCACAATTGGGATCGCCTCTTGACCATTCGGTACGCCGGCTCTGAGCCCCCCAGGGTGGGTACCCCCATCTCTTCTGGCACTCTATCTACCAATCTAATGGAGCGACTGGAGAGGCAGAGGGAGACCAGGAACACCAGGATGGATGGCCCGACATTTTGCATGGGGCACCACCACTGGCAAGCACCATCGCCTACCAACAGCAAGGGTTTTTTCTGTTGCAGCTGTTTCCCCCAAGAGTGCGAGCATGCAATGACATCTGCATGGAAAGCCACAGACATCTGCTGTGTTCCTCTCCCTTAACTATTCCTTGCAAGTGATACCTCCGGTCTCCACCGGGGGTCCCTGCTGTGCCAGAGACAACCTGGATCCCTTCCCAGGGAGAGGAGAGCAGTCCATCATATGCTTGATCTTCTCCCTCCCCTACTGACCCCTGGAGCCTGAGCTTGTTCCCGAACTCAGGTTGCCGGCGTGGTATCCGGCGCCTAAACCCTTAGCACCACTGGGCCAGTGCATAGACCTTCTTGCCAACATGGTCTAATTTCCTGGACTCTTGTTCAGGTGGCTTAGCCACACATCCCTGGCCCTTTGACGTCTGAAAGGCTGTCAGACCCCAGACCCTCTGCTGAGAGTTGCCTGAGAAACCCCAATGGGAACAGCATACTTACATACCAAATAGATGGAGGGTGTTGCACAGGATACTGGGTGCTGCCACACAAGTACAACCCCATAATATCCTCAGACATAGGGAGGGCCATCCCTGGGGAATCAGCTGTGTCCAGGATGTCAGTGAATGGATATTTAGCCCACTTCTGAACCAGCTCCAATGGGACCTTCATGGATTCTGACATCAGTAGGAGAAAAGCCCCAAAAGAGGTCCATTCTGACTGGAAAGATTGATTGTTGGATGAGTCAAGATCAAACTGGAGAGTTTTACTTGAGGCCATGGAGGATTCGCCTTCTGAGTTTGACTGTTACTCGATGATGACACTGGTCCATTTCTCAGGGGTGCAGACTACCCTAAAGCCCTGGATAACCTCAACGAACAGCCAACTGGGCACATCAGTGGCCAGGCAGGACTCCTTAGTAAGGGCCCCTACCTGCAGCTGCAGGGGAGAGTGCTCCAGCAGCAGCAGATGGTAGCCCATGACAATGGTGAACGTGATTGAGCACTTTCAAAAAGGGCGACTCAACTGCGGCACCTGTCCACAGGGCTACTAAGAAGGGTGGGCAACCAGATGGAGATGTCGCTATATGTACACGCATGTTGGGAGGGGAGCTCTAGCACACCGTGCAATGGCCAGAAGGGGAGGAAGGGTTTGTGAGGCGTAGTGTGGCGGTGGGCTGCCGAGCTGGCCCTGTGGCATGGTGGGTGGATGGCAGGCCAGGGTTGCGAGGATGCCGGGTTCGGTTCTGGAGTACGTGTTCATTTTGTTGCACCGGACATTTTCTTTTCTGGATTTGAACCCCACAATTGAGAATCCTTTGAAGTGCGAGGCACATCCCCCATCAAAACAAAAAAGTCCCTGGCACCTTTTGCTGTGCACGGAGTATACATCGCCAAAACCGATTTTCAGTGATGTACACTCGCCCTAATGGCGATCACCTTTCCGCGACTGCCGTTATCACATGGAACCACAGCAGAAGGGCAGGCGGACACAGCAGTCTGTGAAACCACCAGTACTGTATGATGTTTTGTACTGTTGATGAAAATGCTGTAATTGTTTATCCTCATCTGAGGAAGACGAGTCTAACTGGTGTCAGTATTGATGCCGATCAGTCAGGCGGGATCAAGACTGTGAATGGTTCCTTCACTGTCGACCTTTGGACTGGTGGTGGGTGTCCACCAGTAGAAATTAGCAGACCACTCTCTTTGGTAGTGAGACCACGATGGGCCTCAGAGTGGTTACTGGAGGGTAACCACTGGCCACTGGGGTAGGCACAACCCAGGATGACTCTGCCAGGGCCACCGACTGGGCTGGTTCCTTCTGAGTTAGGACTAGGAGAACTGGGGTTTGGGAGATTGACAAATCCTCACTGGCCTCCTTACACAGCCAACTGACTGGCTTGAGGAAATCACAACCTGCTGTTTGAGTGTAGTAGAGGCTGACAGCTCCAGTGGGGTTACCATGGAAGCCTTGACCTGCCCCTCCACCAGTGGAAGCTCAACCAAAATCAACTGGTCTTCAGAAATCAAGACCGGGAAGAGTGAAACTGTTCCCGGTCCTACAACTGATGGAGCTTCTTGTGCTTCTGCTGCTTTTATGGTGGGATCCCTCCAAAGGTCTGGCAGGCCAAACACATTTTATGGAGCTCACCCGTGAAAAGGCCCTCCAACAGTGTCCCAGTCAGGACCACTGCCGAGACAAAGGCTGAGCCCTCCCCAGTCATCTATTCTTCCAAGGCCATAAGTTAGGCCAGTGACCTGGGAGCTGCCAAGGGAAGTATGTGGTCTTTGGGCCTACCAAGGAAAAAGAAAGCTTGTCTTTCCTCCAGCAATGTCAAATGCATTGCCTGGCACAACAGCACTGCTTCACATCATGATGTTCTCCCAGGCAATACAGGCGTGTGCTGTGCAGAGTCTGTAGCCAACATCTTCTGACTGCAACACATGCAGCACTTAAAACTGGATTTTGGTCTTTCCATCCAGCGATTAGCTGATGGAGCGCAAACTGAAAAACCAGGTAATTTAAATATGTCGAAAGACTGATGTTAAGTCAAAGTTCGACAAAGAACAGTGCATGAAAGCTTTAGAATCCTCTTATGCATACAGAGCTGTGAAGGAGGAGACCTGTCCCTTCCAGCGAAAAGAAAACCTGATGTTAATGGAGCAGAGCAGGATGATACACACCATGGGTGGTGGGAGGAACTTCGCTTGAAGATGTCCATTCAGGTGTAGCCAGCAGAACAGCCAGAGTGTGGATAGCAAACTGCATCCATAACGGTAGAAATGTATCTTTATGCTGCAGTTTAATTTGATCTCACTTTCAACAAATTTGCATACCCACCAAATGACAATATGAAATCTGACGGTTTTAAACATGAAATATCAGGCAGAGTAAGATAATTACTTCCACACAAAATAATTAGCGACTTGTTTCTTTAAACTCCGTAATTCTAACTGTACGATTAAGTTCTGTGATCATCAAATCTGCATGCTTTGAACAAGAATATTCTTTTTTGACAATGCCTTACCTCGGACAGTGAGATGAAACATTTGACGTATCTTAATTGTACCATTATGCTTTACGATAGCTTCATAAGCTCCACTGTCCTCCAACTGCAACTGGTCAATCTGCAAGGCACCGTCTACTGTGTTCAGGTCCAACCTTGATTCGTATTTCTCTTTGTTATAATTCACAGAATGATTCTTAGCGAGTTCTACAATTGTCACTTCTGGTGTGCACTGCCCAAATTTCCATTCAATCTCATCAAATGTCCCATCTGGGATTACCAGACGCAGTTGGACGGACTCTCCCTCTCTCCTAGTCACAGGTACTGTTGAACTTTCTGACATTTTTCAGACATGAAATACAAAAAACAAAATGAATTTGAAGATAAATTAAACTACATCGCAACTATTTCTCACTGGGAAGGATGTGCTCATTTTATCATGTGAAACCCTGTATCTCAGATATTGAAAGGGCAGCCCAATTTTTTTTTTTTTTTTTTTTACTTTATTTTTATTTTAAAAATGCATATAATCACTCAAAAAAGCTCATGGGCATGAGGAATCAACATGGGCAAATGATGAATATTACAGCAGGATAAAATTAAGCAATGAGACACGACTGGGTGTGCATTGCTGGGATAATGGCACACCTCAGGTGTGTTCTGAGGCATCGTCAAGTGCCTTCAACCATTTGAGAAGTGCTGTTATCCCACCACAACGCATACCTTGTAGTGTCTCATAGTGATTATAAAATGGGCCCAAGATGTGTGTGTGTGTGTGAAGAAATGCACCACATTCAAAAAAGAAACACCTTTTTGACTTCTGTAACAAGTTCATTCACCTCAACAAAACAGTTCCAGCTCTGTTTCCCCACTCCACTCCCATTTACCAGTTTACTCACCTTTCTTTCTTTTTCTTTGTATTATTTACTCCCTTTTCCCTATTTTGTTTATGTCTGTCTTGCCTACATTCAAGAGACGGAATGTTAACTATGTATGGACTACAAGAATTCAAATCTCGGCTCATTTCTACTGGCAGAATTTACACCCCATTATCACATATTATACCATGGACATAAGTGAACAGCCAATGAAATGGTCAGACTGGCAGATTACCACCAGTGTAAATCCTCTGATAACCAACAGCTGCTGAGGAGCAAATGGCGGTCATCTAAATCCTAATCATCTGCAGCACAGGAATAAATACAATAAAAATAAACACACACAGCAACCGCTTTAAAAGTTGTATTTTATTACAGTAAAAAAAAAATTAACCTTGATAATAATCGCAATAAGCCACTCGGGGGATGTGGGTTATCAGGAGATTTACCATGGCTGGCGAGGAGTTACCCACTCGGCTGCACCTCGTGGGCAAACCACTCCAGCCGTGGTAAATCCCCGATAACCCACACCCCCTCGTGGCTTACTGCTTAAACAAAAGGCCTCAGCTGGAACAAGGGCTTTTTATCTGTAGCAGGTTAAACAGCACAGACTTCTGCAGTAAGCAGGTGAGGGTAGAAGGGGGATTTTTCATGGTCAGCAAAGAAACACCATAAACTAAAATTATAATTACTGTAGTACTTCATTTTCTAAGTTATATATGTGTGCAAGAAGAGGATTATGAGGGCAAATAACATTTAATTATTCTGTTTTTAAATGTAAGGCAGTTTTATTTCTAGGGCCTAGTTGAAAATGTTTAGCGAATAAAGGTGACAGCCACATTTGTGATGGCAGTCAGGGATGTGTGGTAGTACTGATTTTATTGAGAGAAGCTGCCAGATCATCTTCCAGTACTGTTGTGCTGGGATATCGGTACTGGGCTCTGAGCTCCTCAGTCAATTTGGCTTCTGGATTTTTTATACCTATTTTATAATTAAGGCAATAACGCATGACAAGAAATGCTTTATCAAAGGGTATTGGCACACCTTGGGTGTGTTACGAGGCTAAACTGAGTGCCTTATGCACCACAGAAGTGCTAATATCCTATGACAAAGCACGCCCTGGAATGTGTTATTGCAATTATGCACTGGACCCCCACAGTAAAGTAAACAAAGACAACCACAGATCTAACAATTATTTTTTTTACTGTTTTTACACTGTGGGACTGGAAGTACACTAGTGCATAAAATAGTCCAATGCTGGAGTCAATAATCAGGTAACTGCCGTAACTTTTAACTGATTAGGATAAAAGATTTCATAAATAACACATTAGAATAAGTTCGTTTAGTATAACATCAATAAGTATTAGAAAATAATTTTTTATTTTATTTTGTAAATGTCATACTGTCAGCTTTTACGCTCATAACGCAGTCATTTTGTGGAGGTTTTCACCAAATTGTCAACATGGCCTGTTTTGGACCTCTCCTGATGAACAGTGCCTGTGTCATATTCTTCAATTGTCCTGAAAGGTGATTACGCAAAGCAAACGTGCCATTCTGCGCCAGAGGTGGAAAAACACATTTTGGGCAGGTTGTAGAAAATGACAGCTGTACTGTTTTGAGGAGGTGTGCAAAAATGGCAATGTTAAAAATGTGGAGTGAAAATATTAAAAATTGGCGATGTTAGGAGTGTGCGTAGAAACTACGCAATGCACGCTCATAATGTGGTCATTTTTTGGAAGTTTATCATAAAATTTGCAACATGGGCCTTTTAAGACCCCACCTCATGAACAGTGGCACTGTCATTTCATGACTCGGTCCTGAAAGGTGATTCTGCGCAGTGACCGCAAAATCACCTTTTGGGACTGAGCAACAAAATGACAGTGACAGTTTTCATGAGGTGGGATCCCAAGAACCCCATGTTGAAAATTTGGGGCAACAATAACAAAAAATGGTTGAGATATCAGCAGAAGTTGAAACCTCCATTGAATAGCTGTATAGCACGCTTATCTTTAATTCTTCAGTTCGCGCTTGGGCTTTGAAGAGTGCAGACATGTCCCAGTCCAGAGAAGACAACAGCGCCAACCTCCGGAGGTAAGTATGGGGTAAGGATGTGTGTGTGTGGGGAGGTGGGTGCTCAGTGGGAAGGTGGGGAGGCGGGAAGGGGACTGCAGCGATGACAAAGGACCGTGTATTCAGTTTTACAGAGGAGAAAAAAAAATGCTAAGGACCATTTTCTAGTTTATAGGAACAAACAGAAAGCAACACAATTCAGCATACTGGGGTGGGCTCCCAGTGTGCCACATGAATGGGGAAGAGGGTTGTACACGATGCCGACATGGGGATTGGGCACCCCAGGGAGGCAGTATAGCGCAGTGGTTTAAGGCTCTGAGCTGCAAATCTGGTGACATCCAGCAGACCAGACCTGGGTTTGAATCCCACAGCTTCCACTTGCATACTGTGTGACCCTGAGCAAGTCACTTAACTTCCCTGTGCTCCCAGGTTGCACCTGTAAAAAATCTTTCAGCTTAGTGTGCTACTCCTGGTTAAACAAATTAAAAAAAAAAAAAAAAATTTGACGTGGGGAGGGGTGCAGCAGGGACAATGACGGACCGTTTTCTACTTTTTAGAAACAAAAGATACAACATTTTTGCACACTGGGGTGGGCTCCCAGTGTGCGACATGAATTGGGTGCGGGGGTTGTACTACAGCAAATGGCATTTTTCCATTCACAACCTGACGGCAGCCAAAGAACTGCGCATGTGCACAAGTCATGCGCATGTGCAGTTCACGTATTGGCATGCAGAAGTAACAGCCGAAATAATGCGGCTGTTATTCCGTAGTCCGATTGTGGCAGAGGGCTTTAGGCTCCGTTGGGCTTTTGGAAGGATACTTCCAACAAAAGTCCAACAGAAGCTGTTGTGAGATCATCCATTTTCAGAGCTACACAGCTCTCGCAAAACGGATGTAGGCTCTGCCCACAGCCCTAAAAATAAGCAAATAACTGCTGCAAATGCCCCAGGAGGTACAGTGTAATAACTGTTTTAATACTAATTAAGACACGTTTAATTAATTTATATGTGACAAGTGCTCTCCGCAAAACGACAGGGGCTGGAAGTATCTCTACATTGGGAACGCGATGTCTGTAATGGTGCCGAGTGAAATTCTAAACTCATGCACGGCCGTTTTTACATGTTGGAAGGTGCTATACAGTAAGACTGTATTCAGAAAAAGTCTCTTTTATTCTGAAGTCATAGATATCTCTCACAACTGAAAATAGGCACTGGAAAGACATTAAAAGCATTTTTGAAAAAAAAAAAAAGCTGAGCATGCACATCAGAATTAAAGAAAGAGATAGACTGTTTTCTTTATGAATAATTAGTGAGCGGACTTCTCTCACAAAACACTCAATTTTTTTCACTGTACAATGTACAATATCCTGTATGAGCTGCTTTATAGTGTCCGTCAAAAATACACACAGATTTATTTAATCCACCAGGCAGGCCTATTGTTGCTAGTACTGGGTCCCTTCTAGAACCTTTGACCCAATTTATAGATTATCTCTCAAACGCTATGCAAAGTGACCCAGGTTGCCTGACTTCTTTTAGAAGTAAATATCCAATTCAACCTTGGGTCATCCAGAAGAGACCAAAAATACTGAAAATATGATGAAAAGTCTGGATGAACTCCGTTCAAAATGCACAGTTCTCTTCAATTTCTTCTTATATTTTCAACATAAACACCAAATGGGCTACGTTTCGTTGCGAGACCACTTCCTCAGGCCCTTGTGTTTTCTACCCTTTTAAAAATTCATACACACTTATTAGAAGTTTGCTTTTGCCATACTACATTGGCAGTAAACACTCCTGCAAATAGCATCTGTTACCACTAGAGTGCATCAAAGTACTTCTTTTATATATCTAGAGGGCCCCCCCAGTGCTCTGTGGCAGGGTTTTCTGATTTCTGCAACATGATTTATTCATTTCTGTGCCAGAATGCAGTCTTGCCATTGGCTAAAATTTGATGTGATGTTATTGATGACACCACATGGCAAGCATAGAGAAGGGGCTTCAGGATAAACAAGATGGGTGCGGTAGCCTGGCACTATGGAAAAACTGCATATCTGAATGAAAATTCACCAATGAATTCTGTGGCACTATATGAATTCTGCAGCATGATGTAAATTCTGCAGAAAATTCTGCAACTGCAGAATCGCAGAATTTCAGGGGCCTTGTCTATCTATTAACATACCACTCAAGTGTGAGCATTCTCGTCATGCTATAAGTCTTAATATTTCCCATAAAATTATATACACAAATCAAGGCAGATATTAGATCTGTCCTTAACAACCCAAGCAGTTTCCATTTCAATTAAATGAGCTCTCAAAACAAGTATCTAAGATTTTGTAAAATAAAAAAATGTGTTATGAGCAGTCTCCCATGAGAAATGCTGAAACATATGCTCAAACATCTGGATAAACTAGCAAAATGATCAGAAGAGTGGCAACTAGGATTTAATGCAAAGAAGTGCAAGATCATGCACATAGGGAAGAGAAACCCTGAAGCCACCTATAAGGCTAGGAGGGGAGTTGCTGGCAGTCACAAAGGAAGAAAGAGACTTGGTTATCATCATCACCGATGACCTGAAATCATCCAAGCAGACCTCTAAAGCAGTAGGTAAGGCTAGGGGGATGTTAGGGTGTATTAGTAGGGGTATCACAAGTCGTAAGAGGGAGGTAATAATCCCTCTTTACAAGACACTAGTTAGGCTCCATCATCTGCAGTACTACGTGCAGTACTGGAGGCCACACCTTCACAAGGACATTAACCAAATTGAGGCAGTCCAGAGAAGGGCAACCAAAATGGTGCAGGGACTGCATCAGAAGACATATGAGGACAGATTAATGGAGCTCAATATGTATACCCTGGAGCAAAGGAGGGAGAGAGGTGATATGATCGAAACATTCAAACACTTTAAGGGCAATAACACGGTGAAAGAGTCTAACATGTTTAAATATAAGAAAAATAGCAGGACAAGAGGACACAGCATAAGATTAGAAGGAGGCCGATTAAGGGGGAATGTGAGGAAATTCTTTTTCACAGAAAGGGTGGTGGATGCATGGAACAGCCTACCTCAGGAAGTGGTGGTTATGAATACAGTGCAGGGCTTCAAACAGGCATGGGATAGGCATAAGGGAGCAATACAGATGAGTATGAATAGATAGGCCACTGACAGAACAAAGGCCGATGGCACATTTATAAGGTAGAAAAAGAAATGGGCAGACTGGATGGGCCTTGCGGTCCTTATCTGCCATCAACGTCAATGTTTCTATGTAAACAGCATGTGAGATCACACACACACACACACACAGGTTTTAGATACAAGGTGTTACGTGAAAGCCATGAGCTAATTACAGACCAGGCCTTAATCAAGGATCTCCTGTTTGTCTGAGTTAATTATAGCTGTAGTTGCTAAGAGGGAAGATCATATCCATTTTATGACGTCTGGAGGGAAACCCAGGTTATTACACACGGGTGCGAAGTTGTAAATGCTCCTTGATGTCTGTGTGAGAGAGGAAGCTTATCATAGATCAAAGAGAGTCATTTGAAGAACATAAGTTATGCTGAGGTTGCAGAATTTAATACTTGGAAAAGACATCCTGTTTTTGTACAGATATTTGTTTTTATATATATTCTGACAGAGGAGGAGCTAGGTGACCTCACACAAAGGGGTTGGCAAACACAGTTTTCTTTAAGGAATATTCTGTTTTCCTTCAGAGACACTTCTTTCTAGACTCTGACAGAGAAACATCTGTGAGCACTTTCAGCAGGTATTTAGAGAGAGAGACAAATCTAACTACTGTAGTAAGAATTGCACTGTTAAAACCTGTTTTAAGAGATTTGTATGTCTTGTGATATAACAGTTCTGTATTTCATGTGTTACATATTTTTTATCTATTTTAGTAAAACTCTATTTTTAGAGCTTACTTGGTCTGTCTTTGATTTCTTTCCTTTACAAGTAGAGTATATATGGTTAAAGAAGACACTATACATAAGCTTGAATGGTGATACTAAACTGTAAAAAGGTAAGCGTTTTAAATCTGAGGTCTTTTATTACAGTTTTTAAGGGTTCATCTCTGTATACCTGGTTAGGTGCCCGCAGGCAAAGATATCTGGCCCCCCGAAGACAGAATTATCTGAGCCTGTACATTGGGTACGCTAACAAGAGGTTCACAGTTTGAATCCCTCCAGAACTTGAGACCAAAGTTTGACTTGAGTCCACAAAAACAGACAACAGGGTTACCTTGTTCTGTTAACTGTTCACAAGACTGTGCTTGGAGGTTGACACTTTGGGAGTAGAAGGCTGACCTGCTGAGTGGGTTTGTGACAATCATCAGTATAAAAGACGGTTACACAGGAACAGCAGGAATGTAATGCATAGGGCTAATGCAATGGTTTTATGGGACAGCTTGTATAAAGTGCTGATTGTAGTTCTTTCTATATACAAAAAAGCTGGTTCAGAGCAATGGGCATAAAACTGACTGGAAGAGAACTAGCAGAGTGGAACAAGGCTCAGTGGTAAAACAACACTTGTTACTTTTAGGATTACTGCTTTAATTAACAAAGAAATTGCACAATAGTAGACAGAATATTAGAAGACTGGGGAGCATCACATGACATACTCTCTGTGAAAGGGTTTTAAGAATATGAAATGTAAGGATAAAGATTTAGAGATCAAAGGAAGTGCCTGGATGTATTAGAAGTAATGTATATATGTTTGTAGAATTTTTGAAGGCATGGGTGCAGCAAAAAAATTAAATGTGGAAGGATTTTTGAAAGAAATTTGGCAGACAGGTGAGACTAAAGCATAGATACTTGTTTTGAGAGTTCATTTAATTGAACTGGACACTGCTTGGGTTGTTAAGGACTGATCTAATATCTGCCTTGACTTAATAATTTTATGGGAAATGTTAAGACTTATAGCATGAAGGGAATGCTCACACACTTGAGTGGTATGTTATTCAACATATAAAACAAGTACTTTGATGCACTCTAGTGGTGATAGATGCTATTTGCAAGTGTGTTTACTACCAATGTAGTATGGCAAAAGCAAATTTCTAATAAGTGTGTATGATTTTTTAAATAGGTAGAAAACATAAGGGCCTGAGGAAGTGGTCTCACCATGAAACGTACCCCACTTGATGTTTATGTTGAAAATAAAAGAAGAAATTGAAGAGAACTGTGTGTTTTGAGTGGAGTTCATCCAGACTTTTCAACAGATTTCCAATTTATAGATTACCATATTAAACAGGTGGCAGTTTTATTTTCTACATACTGTATGTAAGAGACACAGGGCATAGGTTTAACATTTTGAATGATCTTAGCACTGAAGATGGTGTCTGGTGGCTGCAGATATACCGTTACTATACACCAATATTCTCATGATGGAGCTTTGTTGGCTTCGCGAGAGGCTTTGTGTTAGTTTACCGAATATTCATCTGTTTGTATTGAATTTCTACTCACTGTCACTGAGCTGCTTTTGAGTTCTAATCATTTCATTTTCCAGGGAAGACACTACTTACAAATTAAAGGGACAGCAATGGGGGTGGTGTTCTCTCCCAATTATGTAACTGTATTCCTTGGTATCTGGGAACAGAGCAGTTTTAAATAGTGAAAATATTCCATTTTATGAAGATCTGGATATTTATAAGAGATACATAAATTATTTATTTATTATTTGGAAAGGGTCAGACTCTAGGATGCATGAATGTATTATTTAGAATATAGTAATTCAAATTTAAAGTTCAGTTTGATCTATATTAGACATACTGTGAATTTTCTGGATTTGTGTATTTTTAAGGATAGCAATTAGACTCTAACAACGGATTTATTTCCTAAGAGTACAGACAGAAATTCAGTACTACATTTTATCAGTATTCATCCTAGATCTGTAATAGAGAATATTCCAAAGAGTCAATTTATATGTTTGAAAACGGATTGTTGTACAGATGTAGCATATGCGAAGGGGGTGCATGTGTTGAGAAAATGTTTTAAGAATAGGGCTTATAGTAATGACTGTGTAGAGAAAGCTGCTTCTGCAGTGGAACAAACTAATAGGGCAGAGATACCGATGCTTAGTAATGGCCAGGGAGTATTTACAAATAAATGATACTAAACGCAAATAAAGTGAACCATTTAAATTCAAAACTACATATAGCCCAAAGGCATATTTAGTGATGCAGATTTATGATAATTGGCACACAACAGAAACTGATTCAAAATTAAAGGATCTGGAGAAGCCAAACAATTGCATATAGAAGGGGACAAAGTATGGGAGATAGAATTCCACACAGTTTGTATGAACAAACAGTGTGCCAATTAGGGCTTTACCTTAACGTACGCAATAATCATTGTTTAAATTGCAAATTTTGTGATAGTTTAAATGTGGGTACTATTTTTTGTTCCTGGCATTTTTAATATATTTAACACAACACATTTTATTAATTGTAATTCGGTAGCAGTAGCATATCTAGCTACCTGTACACGTGGTTCATATTATGTGGGTAAAACAAACAGGAAATTTGAAATCCATATAAGTGAACACTTAAGAAGTATAGCTAAGAGATATACTGTAGAAATGCATTAGCAGTTTACATTATGAATACTGAAGGCAATCATTCATGTGTTCATTCACTTTTTCTGGTATTGAGAAAGTCAAGCTGGGACATAGGGGTGGTGATTGGAAAACCTGTTCCCGTATTAAGAAAAGCTTTCTGGCAATATAAACATAAGTGTTTTTGTCACCCTGGCCTTAATGATGCTTTTCAGTTGTGTCCTTTTAAAAATGTTTTAAAAACTATATAAATTACTTGGGATATGATAAAAAAGGCTTTTTAATTATATTATGTGATAAACAATGGAGTCAGTTCTTATGATGTTTGGTTGTAATAGATTTTTACCCCTGTACCTACTTTTGCATGGCATCTGGCTTGTATGTATTTATTCTGGGTTTTAGCTGCCTGCCTCACCCCCTTTCCCTTTTATCTTACATATTTTCATTGAAGCCCTTTGGATATATTTGTAAATAATTAATGTAGTTTTCTTCCTTTTGTATATTTTTGCTGTTGGAGTTTTAGGTGCCTGTGCTTTGAATAGATATATATGCTTCATAATGAAATTAGGTGCATGTTGCTTTCATTTACAGATTTAGAAGCGTGGACAATATTGATGCTGCCGCCTTGATGATGTACATGGTTTGGTACAAAACATTTGCAGAAATGAGGAGCATGTCACTCTATTTATGTCTATTTCTTTTTAGTTGTTTTTTTTTAACAAACACTGCATATACAGTACTTACAGCTGTCTAAGTAGTTTTTCAGTTTTTACTAGTGAGCTCTGCTCCTGTCCGAATCCAAGTTCAATAACTACTGCCAAAGGAGATGCTAGTGGCATTGATAAGACAGAGCAAGATCTGGAGCGGGAGCGCAACCCTAACTTTCGGCATACCCTGAGGCTGACTGGGTCCCACAGGCCAGGGGACCGTGTACACCACAGGTCGAACTGCATTTAAGATGACTGGTGGGAGCTGCAGTGAGGGTTTGACTGCGGGCACAGTCAAGCTCAACTCACCCTGTGGAGGGGTCTCCAGTAACACAGGGATCTGAGTTAGGGGTTAATTTACTGTATAACCCCTTTTTTCCGCTGTAATTTTATATCCGTGCTATTTGCTTGTCACCTACCATCCGCGAATTAAGTGCACGCATATAATTAGCTACCGCATATTTTAAATATTTTAAATGCTTCTACACTACACAACCATTCCCCGATAACTCCTGAATGTGGATTAGGGACTCACCAAGTGTTGCTGTGCAGCTACGTTGAATCATATGGTACTCTTTTCAAATCACGTGATTTGAAAATACTTTCAGGGTATTCGAGTTAACATGCCGCAAGAGTAGGGAACAAAAGTGAAAGATGTGGCTTCCTGCATTATCTCGATTATACCTTACAAAGAAGTCACAACCAAACGTTTCAAAAAGTGAGTGACTAAACTAAAAAACTAAATGAATGTTCGAACTGTGAGTGGGGGTTGTTGTTGTGGTGTCCATGCTTATGCCGGGTCTGGTGACCATGGAGTCAGTAAGATGTTATATGGTTTGGGCACGAGTGCGAGTGTACGGATCAAAGTATAATATGTGGCTTGCTGGATTGTCTCCATTACACCTTACAAAGTAGGCACAACCAAACATTTCAAAAAGTGAGTGACTAAACTAAAAAGCTAAATGAATGTTTGAACTGCGACTGGGGGTGGGGTGGGGTTGTGGTGTCCATGTGTATGCCGGGCAACCTGCAGGGGGACTGCAGCAGTCTGGCTAAGACCTTCAGCACTCAGGGGCTTACCGGATAAACCTCGCTTGACAGCAGGCTTTTTGTTCAGCCGGGATAGGAAAGACATCTTAGTAGTCAGTCAGTAGTCTGCAAAATGATGGAATACAGTCGCCAGTATTCTATTCACTTTGTCGACTTCCAGGTACCGTAATGCCATGAATATATGAAGACACTAAATTCCTCCCATAGTGCCACCATGCGGAATTTTACTTGCGTGGATATTTTGCCTTATACAGTATATTCTTCTCCAGCTTTGGGCTGACGGTGACCACCATGAATTCATCATTCTTAGTTATTTAAGCCAGCAACTCTATTGGTGGTACCACCAAAGTGTCGACTGGTTCCTTGACAGGAACCACCCTGTCCAAATTCGAGTGCACCGGGAAACCAAATGATTGAGAAGAGTGAGACCACTTCCATGCCCATAACTGATGGCAGAGCTGCTTCTTGAGCATGGATGATTGGTGGTGGGACATCACCAAAGCTGGAATGAAGAGACATAAAAACCCTGCAAAATTCTAAGTTAACCTGGAAAGTGATGGGTCCTACAGTTGTCTCTCCTGAGGGAAGAAGCTCCAGTACTGGGGTTTTCCTAGCCATGGCCTCCTCCATTGCCTAAAATTGTACTGCTGATACTGCCAAACCCAAGGTCTTTAGTTTTTGAGTCATAACTTCAAGGAAGTGCACACTGCACTCATCAAAAGAAGATAGCACACTGCCTGAAAACAGGCACAGTTTTCCACAATGTGTTGAGCCACTAGACAATAAACTGATGAGTAATGGCCATCTTTGCCAGACCTTTTCTGTCTCCACAACAGATAATGCCTTAAAGCCAGTTTCTCTCATTTCATTTGGAGTTTAATAGACAGAGCCATAACTGGAAGATAAAAATAGGACCATATAAAAAAAACAGGTTACTCACTTGTAACAGTAGTTCTAGGAGTGGTATATGATTTTCATCCACACTTTCTGGCAGTGCCTTTCCCATTAAGACCTCGCCGGAACGTCTTCACGATGACTCCTCCCAACCATCCAGGTGGTAACTCCCTTGGCTCCACCCTATGACACCAGATCTTGCCTGCTGGAAGTAGTGTTGCGCGCCAAAACCAGGGGAGGTAGGGTGAGTCCATGTGGATGAACATCATATACCACTCCTAGAAAGTGTGGTTACGCAAGAACTTACCGTAACAGTAAATCTTTGAGGAATGTCTCTTGCAGTAGGTCATTACTTCTAGGAAGTTCCAGCAGAGGGCGCTGTCACATGGCAGCTTCTTCCAGCAGTCTTTTACCAGGGACGGCCCACCCATGACATCATCTCCTTGCTCCATGGGCGGTCCCTGGTATCCTCTGTTCCCCACCGGATTCAGCTCGCAAAAGCAAGGACCGAGGGAAACCGAGGTATCACTGAGTCCCACCCTAAGTCCTTGGATCAGAAATTTCCTTGTTAGAGAAGGCAGAGGGATGGAGGGTGGGATCAGATCTACTGCAAGAGACATTCCTCGAAGATCTACTTTTATGGTAAGTTCTTACGTAACCACACTGTTTTCTATAGAATGGTCTCTTTTAGTGAGTCATTACTTCTGGAAAAGTTCCCAGCAGTCATGTCCATGTGGGAGGGCAATTATGAAAGGGTACTCTCTAGAATGACTCGGCCGAAGGCCGTTCTGCGTCTCGAGACCACATCCAGATTCTAATGCTAGGTAAAGGTATGGATGGTAGACCAAGTGTCCGCACTGCATACATCTGTAATAGAGGCACCTTTGAAACAAGCCGCTGTGGCTGCCATGGCTCTAGTGGAATGGGCTTGGACATGACCCGGTAAGGGCTTATTGTAATTTTTGTAACAAAATGTAATGCAGTGGGCTAGCCAGCAAGACAGGATGCGTTTAGCAACCAGAAGGCCATCACAACCGAGAGCAAAGGTGACAAACAGTTGTGAAGTTTTGTGAAAAGACTTCATCCGATCAGCATAGTACCGGAGGATGTGATGGACATCCACAGTATGTAAAATATGTTAACCAGGATTGGAGTACTCGTGGTAAAAAAAAACAGTAACTCCAAGGATTGATTGAAAGTTTGTTCTGAAACCAACTTAGGCAGAAAGGAAGGGTTAGTGCAAAGCACAACTCTGTCCTTATGAAAGATAAGATAAGGTTCCCTGCACATAAGGGCATGAAGCTCGGAGATTCGTCAAGCAGAAGTGATAGCCACAAGGAATAGCATTTTCCATGAGAGAAAACGCAGGGCACAAGTGGCAGCCAGTTCAAAAGGGTCCACTGTTAATTTTTCAAACATGAAATTCAAGTCCCATGGGGCAATGGGACGGCGAATAGAAGGCTTCAGATGTAATATGCCTTTCAAAAACATTTTGCCTAGGTGATGCTGATACAGAAGTTTGCCATTCAATGGTTTGTGGAAGGCAGAGTTGGCAGCCAAGTGGACTTTGATAGAAGACTAGCTAAGTCCCTCCAATGACAAGGAGGCCAAACAGTCCAGGACCTCCGTGAAAGGGCAGCAATAAGGGTCCAACGACTGAGAGGCTGACCAAATAGAGAAACATTTTCATTTAGAATTGTAAGCATTTTTGGTAGCCCACTTTCGAGTGGCAAGCAGAATATCAGCCACCCGAGAAGACACTTGTAATCTATTTATGAAGACATCTTCAGAAGACAGGCATGAAGACGAAGGGTCTTCAGATTGGGATGCAGGAGACAGCCTTGGCATTGCATCAAGAGGTCTGGCCTGAACGGCAATGGAACAGGGTCTGCAATCAACAACTGTTGAAGAATTGGAAACCATGCTTAATGAGACCACAGGGGAGCTATGAGAATCATCGTGGCTGGCTCCATCTGTAGTTTCATTAATGTGCGGAGAAGGAGAGGGAGTTGGGGGGAAGGCATATAAGAAAGAGTCCTGTCCAGGGTTGGGACAGGGCAACACTGTGGTTGTCTGGGGAACAAACAGATCTATTTGTGACGTGTCCCAGAGATAAAAGAGAGCCTGAAGAACTGAGTCAAGCAGTGTCCACTCCTGATCTGAGGACTGGCGACTCAAGAGGTCCACTAACTGGTTGTGATGGCCCGGTTGGTGGACGGCCATGAGCGTCAGTTGTTGTTTGGTCGCTTCGTGCCACACCGCAATTGCTTCTATGCAAAGGAAATGAGAGCACGTCCCTCCTTGTTTGTTGAAGTACCAGACTATGGTCATGCTGTCTGACTGAATCAGTAGGTGACCTGGAGTCAAGTAAGGACTGAAGGCATACATTGCCTGAAGGACTGCCTTCATTTCCAGAAGATTGATATGATGGTGACTGTGGCCTGAGGGCCCTGTACCCTGGGTCTGATACAGACCGAGGTGGGCACCCCAACCTTCTAGAGAGGCATCTGTTGTTAGAATAAGGAGGGGAGGTGTGGAAAGGCATGCTCCGATCGAGACTGGAGCAGTGTGTCCACCAGGTGAGAGCAGACTTGAGGGCTGGGGTCACCCTGATGGGGTCTTCGAATTGCCCTGTTTTCTGGCACCACTGATCTTGTACGATCCATTAGATGGGATGCATCTGAAGGCATGCAGATTCCACGGTCTGTATGGCTGCTGTCATGTGCCCTAGGAGACGCAGCATGAGTCTGGCAGTGACCAACTTTCGTGACTGAATCTGTAAGGCCAGGCCAATCAGTGTATCCTGTCGAGCAGGGGGCAGATAGGCCTTGGCGATTCTCGTGTCCAGGATAGCCCCTATATATTGGAGCGACTGGGTCGGATAAGGGCTGGACTTGGGCCAGTTTACCGTAATCCCATCATGGAACAACTGAAGGGTCTCTGAGAGGGAGGATAGCAGATGTTCCCTGGTGTCTACTTTTATCAGCCAATCGTCTAAATAGGGGAAGATGAAATTACCCTTTTTACTCAATGCCGCTGCAACCACTGCTAAGCATTTGGTAAAAACCCATGAGGCTGAAGAAAGGCCAAAGGGCAGAGCCCGAAATTGGTAATTTTGGCCTAGCAGGTAGAGGCGAAGATATTTTTGATGGGCTGGATGAATGGGGATATGAAGATATGCATCCTTCATATCCAGGGCGCACATCCAATCTCCTTGTTGCAGGAGAGGAATGATGGACATTAAAGTAACCATCCGAAAATGTTTGTACTGAATGTACTGATTTAGGTTTCTAACTTCCAGTATTGGTCTGAGGTCTCCAGTTTTCTGGGGTACCAGAAAGAAGTGGGAATAAAATACCTGTTGTTGAGACAACGGAACCAGAACAATGGCCTGTTTGGTTAATGGGGCCGTAAGTTCCTCCTGGAGTACAGGAAGATGTTCCTGAGGATAATGAAGCATCCGAGGAGGAAACAGAGGTTGTAAAGAAATTAGTTCCAGCGTATGACCAGTTTGAATAATCTGGAGTACCCATGTGTCTGTCGTTATTTGTTGCCAAGCCTCCAAATGAAGGGCAAAATGACCCTCTACCGCCTCCGAGGCTTGGGTGAGAAGGAAGAAAGGGGAGAGCCCTAGGAGTCACTGAGAACTGGAGTTGCTGGCCCCACCTGAGGGACAGGCATGGGAGGGACGTGTGGCAGCTGAATTGCCTCTTGTGGTTTGTTTGCATCCCCGAAAAGTACCTAGGTTAGAGTACTTGAAATGGTTACCTCTCTTATTATAGTATGAGGATTGGGTCCATGGTATATGGTATATGGTACATGCCTTGGACCATATGGAGGGTACACCCAGAGGCCTGGAGGTCATCCAAAAGGATTTGGGTACCAGGGCCAAAAAGCTTGTCGCCACAGAAAGGTGCGTTGACTACTTTATGCTGGACATTTGGTGCCAGACCAGATATCTGAAGCCAGGCATGGCGGTGCAAGGCGATACCAGTGGCAGATAAACGAGTGGAAGTATCAACCACATCATAGCCTGACCTGAGAAGGTGGTGAGACACTGAAGTAATGGTTGACATGATTTCGAGTAATTGCTCTTTCTCTGGAGAAGGAGGTAGTTTATTAAGGATGTCAATGGCTGAAGCACTCAACGTGAGCTGGTCTTTAACTATATGGCCTATATAGTTTAAGATTCTTATGTTCATGGTGCCAGAGGCAAAAACCTTCTTGCCCAGGTAATCTAGTCTCCGAGATTCTTTGCCCAGGTAATCCAGTCTCCAAGATTCTTTATCCGGAGGCAAAGAGCTCATATGTTTAGGTTTTTTAGTGCGATCATGGGCGGCCCATGATGACCACAGAGTCAGCCGTAGGAACAGAGGACAAATATGGATGGTCCAAAGGGGCTTGGTACAGCTGGTCAGTCTTACATGGAATGGCTGTTATGGCCGAAGGCTGGCGCCATGCATCAGAGATGGCGTTTTGATAAGTAGGTATCAATGGAGGAATGACCATGACAGCCTCTTCGGGTAAATCGAGGTATTCAGCTATGTCTTTACGTTATTTATCCAGTTCTGTGGTGGAAAACCCCATCACCATCTGGATTTGCATCATCATTTCGTTGAAAGAGGGGTCATCAGGAGAGGAGACAGCTAAGGGGGTTGGCAAATCCTCATCCAGAGAAGAGACCATGGAGAATGGAGAATCTGGGTCTGTAAGGTCAAGATTCGAGAAGTCCCCTTCATAAATATCCTCAGGGAGGTCCCCCACCAAGCTGGGTTGCTCCAACAAATAATCCTCTAACAGAGGAGGTGGGAAAGACCAAGGGCGAAACATCCTGGTCAGTATGAAGCCTTTTTAGGTGGAGGGGAGGGAGAATGCTGGGGAGGATGAGCCAGCATCTGAGAAAGAGACTGGCTATAGCCCATCGATTGTAGTACTGTATGTACAATCCTTTCAATATTGGGCACCTGAGACGGTGGGATATCCACCAGCCAAGGCTGGTTGTTTGAAATAATAGGTGTGAGAGAGGGTACTGACTGGTGGGAGGTAGCAGGACGTGCCCCAGGAAAATACAGACAAGGGTCTCTCTGTGTAACCCCTAGGTGGCGCTATCCCAAGGGTTACTACCCCTGCCTGCATGGCTAGTTGCAGGTTAAGGGGCCTGGGTACTGAAACGGGTGCCTCCACATGGAGGACACGGTTGTTAGTAACAAGACTAACCCGGGTACAGCCCTCCAGGACACTGTAACCCCCCCTTTCCCCTCTAGTGGCCTAGACAATATGCAACAAACACTTTCACAGTAGCCCCTATTCAGCATTCAATTCCCCACACTGTTTGAACTTACCACCAGGGCTGGTTCCACCAGTTTGACCCTGGAGACCCCCTGTAAAACAAGCACAGCAAATAACAGTACAGTGCTTTTGGTACAAACTGGAACCACAATCAGATTAAATGCAAAAAGAGTTAGATCTGATTTATTCAGGGGAACTGAACAAGGGAGGGGCGTAATCAGGTTGACTAGTTCAAAAACTGATCTAGTCAGGCAATTATGCATGCACTTATTAGTCCCTCAACAGTGTCACACACTCTGGGTAACCAAGGTATGAATGAGGTGGGCTAGCCAGGAACGTTGCCCGGGGTAGGCCAGCATTGCAGCTGGCTGGGGCCCCGTGACGGAAGAAAGAAACATGCACAACGCACACTATTTGTAATCCGGAGCTGGAGGGCTCAGTTCATGAAAGAAAAGACAACAAGGCAATCAGATGACAACACTTTAGATTTAGCTGTTGTTGCAGGGAGCTACCCTGATGTTTACTCACGATACCCAATACAGGACACAGGCAGGATGAAATCGAGACTGCAGGTTGTTGAGCTGGAGTGCCAGGAGAAGCAGGGCCCACACGAATCACCAAGGCGTCATTCCTGTTCAAGGCGTTGAGCAGGGGGCTGATCCACAGGTCGGTCTCTCGTTGATGGCTTTCTCTGTAGAGGGTAATATGGCTGGGCCAGTGTGACAAGGCCCAGGCCAAGAGGAGATGAAAGCGGATGCAGTCCAGTAGGGCTGGATGCAGCCTCCAGCAAGCAGAACATAGTTCAGCACACAGTGGGGAGCCAAATTACGACCAACTAGCAGCACACAGCACATTTATAGTAAGGAAATACCACCGTACCAGGTGGATGGCAGTCCGGTCGCAATTACAGAGTCTCTGCGTCAAACCGGGATTCCAGCAATTACTGAGGTCCTGACAGGCCGTTCACATTTAGCAAATCTTTGGTCTTCTTCAGGGTTTAAGCTTGGTCACAGTTCAGTGGCTTTAATCTCTCTCTCTCTCTCTCGAGTTGGATTCAGTCCAAACTATCCACAAGTTCCCTCTAAGGGACAGCAGGCAGGCCAAACTCAACCCTTCCACAGTTCTCCAGCGCGAACTAAGCAGAAACTGCTGATCGGCTATCTTGAGCTGCTGACTCTAATTCTTCCCAACTCAGACTGACTCTTCTGCTCGCAATGCCCACTAATCGGGGCACAATGAATTGGCTCAGAAATGTGTTCCGAAATAAAGCTTCTCTTTTCTTTCCACGTGGGACAGCTGAAGGCAGGCCAGACAGCCTTCCCACCAAGTCCCCCATGCTATCCTGCGGGGCAGCAGCTCCTCGAGCTGGAGCTGCTCACTCTTCCAGCTCCAACTCACTTCTGCCCCTCTGCTGCAGACAACTTGGGGATTTCCCTCTGATCCAAAAAGTTTGGTTGTTTGATCCATCTGTCTGTCAAAGCAAGGGCTCCCTCTCCAGGTGCATTTACCTGTAGGTGCCAAAGTCTCAAAACTACAATTCTTACAGAAATTTGCTCCCACAAGACCCCTGGGGACAGGCTCTATTTTAGAGTCCACTGGTGCTGACTGGCAGTACAAAACCAAAATGGTGGTGCAATACAGAAAGTCCATGCTGCAAAGGAAAGCAGTTTAAACAAACTACAATATTATCACTACTACAGAAAATACTTTGCAAACAGTCATAGCTCTCAATAGGGCTCCCACTGCGCAATTAGCGATGGCAGAATAGAGCAAAGGCACTGCAGCCCAGGTGGGACTCGAGCCTAGACACACTAGGACGCCATCCAGAATAATTATACACTGCAAAATAGGCAGCTTTTAAAGAGACATGCGCAGAAGCAATTAGGCACTCTCATGCAATTTATTTTTAAACAGCTGAAACACAGGACACCAGCCTGGCAAAGGGCATTTAGGCACACCCATGGAAGGTTTTTAGGAACCCCCATTTGTAGGGGGGTTACATCTGTAAATCACCAGCACCCCGGCAGGAAGGCACCTGAGAAGGCGGAGGGGTGTGAAGCACAGCAAACTATGTCAGTTTGCCCCTATGAACTCCTGTCATCGACAATGAGCCAGGAGGAACATTGGCACTGTACTGAGAAAAAGTCGTTGATGAGAAAGGTGCTCCCGTCTATGGAGCAGTCGTTTGCTTGGCTGCAGAAAATACAGTGGTCGTTGACGAAGAAATGGAACCCATCATCAACGGTAGAACAGTGTTTTGTACTGTTCTAAGTGCCTGAACAAGCACTGTCGATGAGAGAAGAGCTCCTGTTGATGAGGAAGGCACAAAAGGATGCTCCATCGACGGTGGGAGTGTGGAAGAAGTCACCATTGAAGTGCGGCATGCCAGGGAGTGTGAGAAGGGTTTTTCCTTCTCCCTATTCTGCCGAGAACGAGACCCTGAGGTGGGAGAGCCCTTGGAACGAGCCACCTGGGTCTGCAACAGAGAAACTCTCTGTTCCATAAGTAAACTGTGGATTTGCTGCAACCGTCGTCAACAGGTTGCTAAATTAAATTCCTAACAGAAAGCACAGGTGGTAGTGTCATGTGTGGGTCCCAGACACCTAACACAATATAAATGGTTATCAAATCTGTAAATCTTCTCGCCACAAGTGCAGGAATGAAATGAAGCTTGCTTGCGTGGAGATTCTTTCTTAGACATTCGTCTGATTCAGCTCCTCGTCAATGACTGCTACACAGAGGATAAAACTAAATGCTGTGTGAGCTGAAGATGGTGGGAAAATGAACAGAGGATACCAGGGACTGCCCATGTTTATATAGGGAGCAAGGAAATTATGTCATGGGTGGGCGGTCCCTGGTAAAAGACTGCTGGAAGAAACTGCCGTGTAACAGTGCCCTCTGTTTGAATCTCCCAGAAGTAATGGTCTACCGTGAAAGACCATTCCGTAGAAGATCTACTGTTACAGGTGAGCAACCTGTTTTTCTAGGTACCTAGATATGATGTTCTAGCCACACTTTCTGGCAGACTCCTAGCAGTTCTCTGGGAGAAGGGAGGCAAGGTGCATACCCCCTACTTAAGAAACAGAGATTGCAGAAATGAGACCCCAAAACCAGAATCCTGGTGTGACTCAAGGTTGATGTGGTAATGGGAAAAGAAAGTGTGTGCTGACAGCCAGGTAGCAGCCCTGCAGATTTCCTGAATAGGGACATCCCTGAAATAGCTACCAAGGCAGTAGTATGGCAGGTGGAATAAGCCCTAAGCCCTATAGTAGGCTCCCTACCTGCCAACCTATAACAGAGGTTGATGCAGGAAATAATCCACCTGCCAATCGTTTACTTTGCTGCCTGTCTGCCAGGTGTGGCTTCAGCGTAGGTGACAATCAGCTGGCAAATCTCTCCCTGAACTCCAGCCATGCACTCCTTGTAATAAGCCAGCGCTCGCCTCAGCTCCAGAGTATGGAGCCTATGCTCAGCCTCTGAGGTGTGATTGGTAAAATATACTGGAAGATTAATCTCCTGGTTAATGTGAAAGTCTGACACAAACTTCAGGAGGAACTTTGGGTTGGGGTGCAGGACAATCTTGTCCCTGTGGAAGGCCAGGTAAGGAGACTCCACTGAACATGCCTGGAGCTCACTGATCCTTCTGGCTGATGTGATAGCCACCAGAAAAGGCAGCCTTCCATGACACGTGCGACAAGAGAGGCATGTCACACCTGTGCATCATTTTGAATGGCTTGCCCATGAGCTTTGCCAAAACCAGCAACAGATTCCAAGGTGGTGGTGACTCACGCACTGGAGGGGAAATGTGGTCAAAGCCTTTAAAAAAAAGCACCAGATCACCTTCTCCCGCACCACTGACTGCTGACTGGCCTATGCCCGGTAAACAGAGATGGCTGCCAGGTGCACCTTGAGGGTCATCGACTGAAGGCCAGACAGAGAAGGACCACAGATAGTCAAGAATGCTAGCCACTGGACAGGACAAAGGGTCCATCATCTTCCCCTGACACCAAATGGAGAACCTCTTCCATTTGAAGGCCTAGCATTTCCTGGTCAACTCTTTCCGAGATGCCTCCACAACAGTGAGGACATCTTCAGACAGACCCAAAACCTGGAAGTCTAGCCGCTCAGGAATTAGGCTGTCAGATGCAGGGATAGATGGTCCAGATGGAGTACCTTCCCCTGATTGATGAAGAGCAGGTCTGGGCAGAGAAGACGACAACTCGGGAGCCTGCTGTTGAAGAGATCGGGGTACCAGAACTGATGCGGCCAGTCCGGGGCCACCAGGATCAATTGTGCCTTGCCCCTCATGGTCTTGAGAAGCACCTTGTGGATCATGGGAAGTGGAGGGATGGCATAGAAGAGGCCTGGGGTTCAAGGTCTCGAAAAGGCATCCCCCTGCAGCATTTCCTGTTGAGGGTGGGGGGGGGACACAAAACAGCCTCAGCTTTGCATTCTCCCTGGAGGTGAACAGATCAACCTGAGGGGTGCCCCACTGGGAGAACAGATTGTGTACTACCTCTGGGAGGAGGGACCACTCATGAGATGCCTTGCCCACATGGCTGAATGTGTCCGCCAGCTGGCTGGAGGCTCCTGCTACATGGATGGCTAGGGGATCGGCCCTAAGGCTGCACATGAGGGTCCACACATGGACAGCTTCAGTACACAAAGGCAGGGAGAGTGTCCCACCCTGTTTGTTGAGGTAGTACACGGTGGTGGTGGTGTTGTCTGACTTTACCTGGACCACCTGACCCCGAATGTGGGAAGCAAAGGCAGTCAGCGCGAGCAAAACCACTTTGAGCTCCAGCAAGTTAATGTGGCATCAGGACTCCTCGGAGGCTAGAGCCTGTGGACTCTATGTTCCCAAGGTGGGTTCCCCAGCGCGTGAGAGAGACATCAGGATGATTGTTGGCTCTGGGTGGACAAATAGGATCCCTTCCTGCAGATGGTCTGGGACTAACCAGCACTGCAGAGTGTCCCACATCTGTTGGGTCACAATGACCTGCTGGCTGGAAGTGACCCCTGCACTGAGACCACTGGCTGGCCAGTTCCCACTACAGGGAGTACATTCTCCAGTAGGCCCAACAGACCACGATGGTGCAGGCCGCCATATAACCCAGCAGGTGCAGGAAGTTCCAGGCAGGGTGCAATTGCCCAACCCAAAATGATCGTGCAAAGGAGGAGAGAGAGCCTCCAGCCTGTCTACCAGGAGCCGGGTTCTGGCTCTGCAATAGTCGAACTCCACCCCGATGAAGTTGTTCACCTGCAAAGACACGAGTTTTGACTTGGCCTCGTTGACTAGGAGGCCAAAGGAGACACAGGGCTGAAGGGACAGGTCATTGGATCGCTCCACCGCCTGCCTGGAGGGACCTGGGATCAGCCAGTCATCCAAGCAAGGGTAAACCTCGGCACCTCAGAAAAGCTGCCACCAGTGCAATGCACTTGGTGAAGACCCTGGGGGCTGAGGACAGGCCGAATGGCATGGCCTGGAACTCAGAGAATGTCCATCGGCTCAGAAGCGAAGGAACCTTCTGTAAGGTGGATGGATCGGGATGTGAAAGAACGTGTCCTGAAGATCCAGGGAGCAAAACCACATGTTTTGCTCTAGAGATGGTATGATTTGTGACAAATTTACCATCCTGAAGGTGCGTGACTTGAAAAATGTGTTCAGGTCATACAGATCTAGAATTGGGCACCAACCCTCATCCGTTGTGGTACCAGGAAGTACCTGGAGACACACCCTGGGTGTTCCAGAGGATCCACATCAGGAACAATGACCTTCTTGTGGAGGAGCTGGGAAATGTTGTCCTGAAGAGCCAACAGAATGTCTGCGGAAAACAAGTCCTCCCGTGGGCTGTGGGCATGGAAGGAGGGTACTGCTCAAGCTCCAAAGGCAGACCCTGACTGATCACCTTGAGAACCCACCTGTCCATGGTGACAGCAGACCAGGTAGAAAGGAAGTGGTGGAGCCAGGGGAGATGTGATAGGCATGAGGGAGGCACCCCTCATCCCTTCACTGGGCAGGCTTGGAGGAGGGCCTGGCAGAGGCGCCACTGGGGCCTCTCCCTCCAGACTTGCGGACTGAGGCCACAGACTTTGGCATAGGATGCTAGGCCTGAGCCTGCTGCTCAGCTTGGGGCTGGGCTGGTTTGGCCACAGGAGTGGAGGTGGACCAAAAGGGCTTCTTTCTTCTGCTGCTTGGAGCCCTTGAGGTCCCTCTGAGTGGATGTCAAAGAGTCTAAGGTGGCACTGGACTTTTCAATGCAGGTGGCCCTTGACTCCAGACCTGAACAAGTCAGCACCCAGGAAAGGGATATCCACCAGCCTCTGCTGGGTATCTGCCGTGAAGATAGAAATTCACAGCCAACACCTGCGGTGCATGGCCACTGAGGCCGCATGGAGCAGGCACAGGAGTCTACAATGTCCATGACTGTCTGGAGCTGTTGCTTTGCTACAGGCCAGCCCTGTTCCTGGACCTGTTTGACAGTGGTCTGGAGGTCCGCTGGCAGATGAGGAAGCACCTCATTCAGGGGGCCTAGCAGGTTATGGAAGAAGCGGGCCATGAGAAGAGTTGAGCTTTCCTGGCGAAGGCCAAGTGAAGAGGCAGTGCAGACTTTCTTAGCTGCATTGTCCAACTTCTTGGACACTTTGTCAGGTGGCTTGTTAACATCCTTGGTGTTGCCCGAGTGCCTGAACACAGAACTTGGCTGAGGGGTGTTCCGTGAATCCCAACAGAAACAAGTAGGGACCGCGTACTTGCGGGCCATCTGGACAGATAGCACTGGGCAGGAAGTGGGGCACTGCCACAGCTCCAATACAGGGCCACGAATGGCCTCTGCCACCTGGAAGGAGTGTTACCATGGTCCAGGACCTTGGTTAAGGAGTAGCGGGCTCATTCCTGGATGGGCTCCATTTTCATACCCATGGACTTCGAAATTAGATTGAGAAAGCCCATAAAAGAAGTCAGACCTTTATCTATTGAGAGACTCCCTACTGACTCCACGTTGACTGGACGGGAGTGCAAGGAGGAGCCCTCTGACTCTGAGGAGTCATTGAAGAAGGGTCGACTGCTAGAGTCCCCGTGGACCCTCCGTGGAAGGTCAGAAGTGACAGTGATCAATAGCCGATGAGGAAGCCCAGAGGCCAGCCAAGACTCCTTGGTCAGACTGCTGGTCTTCAGCCATTTAGGTGGCAGCTCCACGTGAATCTGTGGAGGTGCAGGGGTCGGCCATGCCGGGACCGTCTTGGTTGGTTCCTGAGGTGAGGAAGCCATCGGCCGTTTAGGCAAGAGCCAAGTGATGACTGGTATAGGAGCCAGGACTGGCTTCATACCAAAGAAGAAAAAATTACTCACCTTAGTAATGTTGTTTCTTCTAATGGAGTCTTGCTATATTATGACAATTGCAGTATGACCGCAGGTTAGAACTGCTCCGGAGGTGAAATAGTTAACTTCCATGCAAGGCATGGAATCTTGAGCGCAAGTTTGGTTAAGGAAGCTCTGTCTGCTTGCTTTCAAACCCAAACCGTCAGATCTTTACGAGCTAAAACTCACTAATGTTCTGTGTGGAAGCTGTAAACCTACACTAGCCAACTGACTACTACCCTAACAGGATGAGATGTTAAACCGAGGTCCCATCTGCCTGGATTGGTGGTAGTTCAGGTGGATGTTAAAGATCCCATGGCACTTATCGAAAAGAGTAGGGGAATTTCCCCGGTGTCCTGGCCAAATTTCCCTCATTCACTAAAAAAATACCACCAACAGCTTAATCTGGTTTCAAAAGTCAGTTGGTATTCATCTGTATCCCCCTCCCCCGGGTCGTGCCTGAAAATAGGCAGGATTTGTCTAGTGCACTCACCCGGTCAACAAAAGCTAAAATAAATAAAATAAATAAAAACAAACACACTTGTTGGTCTCGAAAAAAGACTCAAGTCAAGAGACCCAATAATGAAATAAAAACACACTCACCCTAGGGAGGGTGAAACAAAACAACAAAGTGGCAAGAAAAACAGAGTGCCAACACTGTGATGCCCACCCACAGCGCAAAAACGAGGTTCTGAGAAGGGCAGGCAGGGAGGTCATAATATAGCAAGACTCCATTAGAAGAAACAACATTACTAAGGTGAGTATTTTTCTTCAAACAACATGAAGTCTTGCTATATTATTTCAATCTGAACTACACATGTACCCATGGAGGAGGGACAGAACCTACTTAGGGAATAGGCTCTGAAGGACAGCTGTGCCAAACCGAGCATCACTCCGAGCCTGGATGTCCAAGGAATAATGCTTGTAAAAGTGTGAACTGTTTTCCAGGTAGCTGCTTGACATATCTCTAAAATAGGGATGTCTCTGGCAGCAGCCAGAGAAGCAGTGTACCCTGTAGAGTGAGCCTCAGGCCTGAGGGGGAACTCACCAGCTTTTCATAACAGAATTGGATACAAGAGACAATCCACCTGGCAATGGATCTTTAGTGGCAGGTTTCCTTCCCAACCTCACCATAAGTGAGGAACAGCTGGAGGAGTCAAACCTCTTGACCCTTGGTACGCTCCATGTAGTAGCTAAGGGCCCTCTTTACATCTAAGCTGTGCAGCCTTCTCTCACCAGAGGAAGAATGATCAGTGAAGTAAACAGGGAGAGAAACAGATTGATTAAGGTGGAAATCCGAAACCACCTTAGGCAAGAACTTTCTATTAGTCCGAAGGACTACCTTATCTCTGCGAAAGGAGATAAAGTCTGGCTCCACTGACAAAGCTTGTAATTCACTTATGCGTCTGGCAGAGGTGACAGCCACCAAAAACACAGTTTTCCAAGTCAGGAACTTAAGCTCAGCTGAAGACAAGGGCTCGAAAGGAGGTTGCAAGAGCTGAGCAATGCAAACATTGAGGTCCCAGGCAGGGGCAGGGTCCCTGAATGGAGGGTTAGTGTGAAGCAAACCCTTAAAAAACCTGGTAAGTACAGGGTGAGATGAAAGAGGAGAGGGTTAACCTGCTGAAAGAAAAGCAGAGACAGCTGCCAAATGTACCTTCAGGGTAGCTGGTCTCAGCCCTAAAGTGTTTAGATGGACCATATAATCTAGGACTGTGGGTAAATCAGCAGTGTCTGGGGGAATATTCTTTTCCGAGCACCATATGGAAAATCTTTTCCACTTGAAGTTATAAGTAGCCCTGGTAGAAGGCTTCCTAGAAGCCCTGAGTATATCCATTACACCTTGAGAGAGGTGTAGGCCGGCAAACTCTAGCTCTTCAAGAACCAGGCCTTGAGATTGAGAGACTTGAGATTCGGGTACCAAACCCTTCCCTGGGCACATGTTAACAGATTGTGATTCTTGGGAAGGCACAGGGGAGGATGGACTGCTAAGGACAGGAGGAGAGGATACCAGGGTTGCCTGGCCCAATCCGGGGCAATCAGAATGACCCTGCAGGATTGGGCTCTGATTTTGACTAGCACTTTGAACAGAAGAGGGAAAGGAGGGAAGGCATAGAGGAACTTCCCTTCCCAGCTGAGGGCTAAGGCGTCCAGAGGGACTGAGCCCAAGACTGGAGGCCTGCAGCAAAAGAGAGGAAGTTGATGATTGTCTAGAGCTGCAAAGAGATCTATTTGAGGGGTGCCCCAATTTGCAAATACCACTCCCAGAACCAGGGGATCCAGGGACCACTCGTGATGGCCCTGAGAGATCCTGCTGAGAGCATCTGCCAGGACATTGTCTTTGCCTGGGAGGTGAACTGCCGAAAGGGAGGTGTTCAGGGAGTACGCCAGAGACCACAACTTCATGGCTTCAGTGCACAAGGCCGTAGACTGAGTGCCCCCCTGCTTGTTGATGTACCACATTGTAGTGGTGTTGTCTGTTCTGACCTGCACAGTGTTGTTCTGAACAGATTCTGAGAAAGCTTGAAGTGCTAGAAAAACTGCTCTGAGCTCCAACAGGTTGATGTGGAGCAGAGATTCCTGTGGGGACCACAGTCCCTGGGTAGTGAGGTCGCCCATGTGGGCCCCCCACCCCAAGAGGGATGCATCTGTAGTAAGGATTAATGAGTGACAAAGGGAATTCCTTGTCTCAGATTGCTCTGATCCTGCCACCACTGAAGGGCTTGGATCAGGGTTTGAGTAACTGGGATCAGTTTGGTAAGAGGATCCTTTCTTTGAGACCAAAAGGCCCTCAGATGGAACTGAATGTCTCTCATTTGAAACCTTGCTCCTTGCACAACTGCTGTGGAAGCAGCCATGTGCCCTAGGAGCTGCAGAAAATGCCTTGCTGGTCGAGAGACCTGCAGGGTGAATGAAGAGGCCAGGGAGACAAGGGCGTTTGCCCAGTCTAGAGGGAGGAAAGCCTTGGCTTCCTGGGTATTCAGCTCTGCGCCTATGAAGGTTAGGAGCTGGACAGGCTCTAGTACTGACTTTGAGAGATTCAGAAGGAAACCTAGTGATGTAAGCAGTTGCTGGGTTATCTGAAGATGTAGGCTGACCTGATCTGGGGATTGTCCTACAATGAGCCAATCGTCCAAATAAGGAAAGATGGAAATCTTTTGCCTTCTTAGGCAAGCTACTGCTACTGCCAGGTGCTTGGTAAATACCCTTGGAGCCGAAGTGAGTCCGAAGGGCATTGCCCTGAACTGGTACTGGTCTGAGGGTAGCTGGAACCTGAGGTACTTTTGGTGGGAGCTTCTGATGAGAATATGGAAGTAGGCATCCTTGAGGTCCAGGGATGCTAGCCAGTCCCCTGGCCTTAGGGAAGGTAAAATGATTGCCAGAGTCACCATTTTGAACTTTGGTTTTAAAGGTGCTTGTTTAGGTATCTGAGATCCAGGATGGGCCGCATTCTCCTGTCTTTTGGGGTAAGGAAGTACCTGGAGTACAACCTTTGCCCTGGTGTAGGGTGGAACCCTTTCCCACAGCTCTGAGGCGAGGAGGGTGGAGACCTCTGACTCTAGGCGAGTGCCTCCGATGGAGATGCAGGAGGAAAGACCTGGTCCTCAGCTTCGAAATTTTGAAGCTGAGGACCAGTCCCTGGCTTACTACTTCCAGAACCCACTTGTCTGATGTGAGACTCCAGTCCTGGACAAAGTAAGCCAGCCTGCCCCCTACCGGTAGAGGAGAAGTGGCCCTGGCTACCCCATCAGGGTGCCTGCTTGGCAGGGGCTTTGGGCTGAGGAGTGGAAGCAGGCCTGCTTGAGCCCCTCCTGACCCTTCCTCTAAAGAATCCCCTCTGGGTATAGGAGGAAGAGGAGGCTTCAGCCTGATAAAAAGGCCTATGAGAAGGCGTGCCTCTGCCCCTGGGTGGCTGCTTCTGAGGAGTGGCCTGCCTTTCCTTGGCCTGTGCACTCCAATAGGTGGTCCTGTATTCATCCATTTTCTTCACATAATTCTCTGTTTGCTCTCCAAACAAAGAATTGCCAATCACAGGAAAATCAATAGCTTTTGACTGGGTATCCTGTGACAATGTGGTGCATCTGAGCCAGGCCATTCTACGAAGAGCCACAGAAATAGCCATAACTCTAGAAGATACATCATTAGAGTCCACCGCAGCATGAAATTGCATTTTTGATGCCTCGATACCATCTAAAGCTACCTGTTCCAGATCCCTGGCACACTTGTCAGGGAGTTGTTTGACTAGAGCCAGCACAGTATCCCATCTGGATTTCTGGTATCTGGCAGCATAAGCCATGTAATTTGCTTGTCTGAGCCCCAAGGATGCTGCCATATACTGTTTCTTTGCCACAGCATCAATCTTCCTGGAGTCCTTTTCAGGAAGATGTGAAGCTAGGGGGATATTTGCCTTGTCACAGGCTGCATCCTGCACCACACCCACATGGCTGCATTGCTGTGTGAGAAATTCTACGTCAGAACCTGATAAAGTATACCTTCTGTCCATCCTTTTATCCACAGGAGGTATAGAATGAGGAGTTTTTAAAACTTTTACTGTCTGTTTCCTGAAAGATTTATGAAGGGGAATAGACAGTCTCTTAGATTCTGGAATATCCATCATTTCCACATAATCAGGTTCTTCCTGATCATCCACAGCTTCTCAACAGGAAGCTGAAGAGTTTCAGCAACCTTTTGTAAAAGATGAAATGAGCAGGGACTCAGAAAGCCTGGGGGGGGGGCCCCTAAAGGTCTGTCTGGAGAGGTATCTGGCTCAATAAGAGCGTCCAGATCTTCCAGACCATAATTACTGTCTTCATATTCTCCTCCCCCCCCCATGGTTCATAAAATTCCTCAAAATCATAATCCTGAACCGATGGGACTTGGTGAACCGAACGTCTCCCAGATGGGGATGGTTCAGGAACCAGGAAAGAGACTGGACAATTTGTATTGCTTTGGCTATCTCTTCAGCTGTTGGGGAAAGGACTTTTTCCACAGCAGCAGTCTTTCTAGTCCTTTTTGCAGGAACTGGCTCCTCGGAGCCAGCTCTTCGTTTGCCCGAGGAAGTATGGCCCTGGTCAGAGGGCACTCCAAGTTCGGATGGCACCAAACCGGGCTGGCCATCCGGGTCAGCGGACTTTTTGGCCTCTCTTTCCCTCAGCCTACCAACTCTCTTTTCAACGGTGGCAGCAGGGAAATTCTTGCAAATCTGGCAGTCTGAATCGAGGTGGTCAAACCCCAGGCAATGAACACAGGTGGTGTGAGGGTCAGCCTTGGCAAAGGTTTCCCCACAGACAACGCAGTGCTGAAACCCAGTGGGCCTGGTTTTTCTTTTGGGTTTCTCAGACATTATGCCAGCCTAACCAAAAACTTGCCGTTCGCTTATGGCAATCCGCCCAAGACTTCCTATCGTTCCCTAACCGTACACGGTCGTGGAAAAAAAACGAATTAAATCCGGTTTTTTTAGAACCGATAGGAACCGAACCGCACTCTAAAAAGGACTAGCAATAGAAATGCGATTGAAAATGCAACCTAATCGGTTCAAACCAAACCGATAAACATTTTACAAGTTCCACACAGAATTCGGATGAAAAACCTATCTATTACTTACGTTACCACAGACAGAGCTTGAACCGAACGGTTACGGTTAAACTTAATATTTTTAAACTGTTTTAAACCGCGAAAATGAACCGAGCAAAAGGAGAACTCTCCGGAGCGACTGTTCATTGAGGCAGAATAAAGAATCTGACGGTTTGGGTTTGAAAGCAAGCAGACAGAGCTTCCTTAACCGAGCTCGCGCTCAAGATTCCATGCCTTGCATGGAAGTTAATTATTTCACCTCCGGAGCAGTTCTAACCTGCGGTCATACTGCAATTGTCATAATATAGCAAGACCTCATGTTGTTTGAACACCAGCTGTTGTCACATAAGATCCTTGTAAGGCAAGACAAGGCAAATTTATATGGCGCCCTTTCCCGGGTGGCTCTGGGCACATCACACAGGAATAATTCGGGGAGAAGAACAAGGGTATACATACAAACATATTAAAACAATCATAGAATCAGATAAAATACTTCAAATAAACACATTCAGTAAATGATTCATATCAGATTAGATAACTACATCTGGGAATGTCAAAGAGAAGAGATGGGACTTAAGGTGGCTCTTAAAAACCTCAACTGAAGGGGCCTCCCTGATGGCAGGAGGAAGCAAATTTCACAGGATGGGGCCAGCGACACTAAAAGCCCTGTCAGCCAGCCCGGTGGTGTAGAAGGTTGAGGCGCTGTTGCCTTACCTCCATCCATGCCGGCGACCCAGGTTCGGGAACGGATCTAGGTCATCGGAGGTCGGCAGGGAAGGACAGGATTCAGCGTCCGACAGACGCTCTCCTATCCTGGGGAGGGTTAGAGTCTGGCCTTGCTCTTGTTGCGGCCCCCAGTGGAGACTGGGGAGCACTACAAGAAGCAGTGCACAAGAAGGGGAACAAGAAAACCAGGAAAATCCACACCAGAAGTCTAGTTGGATGACGGCTGCCGGCCTCAGGCAGCCCCGAAGACTCCCCTTGAAGCCACGAATGCCTCAGCAGCTCCCAGAGACTGGAAAAATAGTGTGCTGGTGCCTTGTCCCCGCCAGTGCATACCCCTGGGAGGAGTGGGGACCTACCCGGTGAAGGGTTACATCGGGGGTTAACCCATGGACGGCTGCAGATGTGAGGTAGGTGGTTGAAGGGGGGGATAGTAGGGAATGACTGTGGTCCTTGGCGGCCTGAAGGAGAGGCAGCTCTGGTGCATGTAGGGGATGATAAAGAGATTACTCAAATAAAAAAAAAAAAGCCCTGTCGCCGGCAGTTTTTAATCTCATCCTGGCAATCACCATGAGGCCCCTAGAGGAGGAGGAGGAATGGAGGGAGTGGACTGAGACGACAGGTGTTAGGAGATCAGCCAGACTGCCAGGGCCTAGTCAATGTAGGGCCTTAAATGTGAGCAATGCAACTTGCAACCTCTCCTCAGCTGAGAGAATAAAACAGTAAAAGTGGCGCTACTTGCAGGCGTCGAGGCCGGGAGTGCCAATGTCAGCGGGAACCACTCGACCCCCGAGAGTAGGACCGAAACCTTGACCATGACCACCAGGGATACCGATGGTGGGGCTCGGCAGGAGCAGCGATAGTCGAGGCACCTCTGGGTCTTGGTTGATGACCAGAGGCGGTGGATGTTCTGAGTCAGGACTGGAGTCCTGGAAAGTGAAGTGTCATCCTTTTCAGTAGACAACTTTTCGACCAGCGTATCACCCAACTGGCCCAACGGGGTTACCATGGAGCCGAGGATTCGACAGTAGTCGGATCAGGAGAAGCGCAGAAATACGAAGCCCTTGACCAAGAGCATTCCCGAGCCAAAGATCGATGGTGAGATCGGTTTTTGGCCTCTTTTTGCAATTTATATTTGAGCCCTGAAGCTGAGCCTTGACCGAGAGTTGGTAAGGACTGGTACAATTCTGTAAATGAACCCATAAATGATGCACCCAACGAAAGCGACATGAAGGCCGAAGCCGAGGAAGTGAAAGCAGCAGCCTTGCCCACCAATGGAGACCACCCAATGGGCATCTTTAGATTTGACTGGAAGGTACCGATCACATGGGTGGCCTAAAGAAAGCCAGGCTTAATGATCCTCTAGAACAGAAGGGTGGAAAGACCAACAAATACCGCAGGCCTGAGGGTCATGCTCATGCCCCAGGCAATAGATGCATGTTGTGTGTGAATCCATTCTGGACATCTTATGCCTGCAAAAACACTGACTGAATCCTGAAGAGGCCTGAAGACACAACTTTTTTGAAAAGTTTTAGAAGTAAATCTGCAAATTTTGTAGCAAAGGGCCTACTCAGCGCAAGAGCTGTAAGGAGAGAACCTGCTTCTTCCAGTGGAAAGGAAAATCTGGTATCATGGGACACAGCCAAGGGAGTTACCATCCAGGTGGGTGGGAAGAGCCAGCTTGAAGACGTTCTGACGAACTCTTAAAGAGAAAGGCACTGCCAGAAAGTGTGACTAGAATATCATATCCACGTCCCTAGAAAATTAACTTTTCAGTCGGAAAAAAAGACAAAATCATGGTTGAAAACTCTGAATCCTCCATTTGATGCAGGAGCTGTGAGGAAAGAGGCTTGGTCTTTCTAGGAGAAAGACAGATCTTATGTCTAAGTGGGGCAGAGCAGGAGGATGACACCATGGACAGTGGGAGGAACCAAGCTTGAAGACATCCAGTGATTTCGCATAGCCCACTTGAACTGCCAAACTGTGGATAGTAAACTGAATCCAGGTAGTCAGAAAAGGAAAAAAAATAAAAATAATGATATTTCTCCTAGAGAGTTTACTAGTGATTCATACAAATTGCCAGCAGGCAAAACTTTAGAATGTTAAAGTTCAAATTCTGGTTGGTGGTCATGCTCCCCCTAGCTTTTTAATGGTAAATGTATAGCTGAAGACAAGAAGAGAGCCATAACACCGATCTAATCTATACTAAGTATTTGCACTTGATGAAAATAAGAATGCAAAAAATAGTATACACAAAAATCATAAAAACTGCAATGTGTGCACTGTTGACATTCTTAAGTAACTAAGAAAAAATTACTTAGCGTAGTAATGTTTCTCCTTAAGGGATCCATCAGTAATTTTCACAACTGTAAACAGTCCACAGAATTGAGGTGCCCCGGAGATAGAACTTATGCCAACGATGGAATTTCCATAAGTATATATTCACAAGCTGCAGACTCCATAGCAGTACCTTAGGAGGCTGGGTCCAGAACCTAGTTACGAAACAGGCTCTGCAAGACAGCAGTGCCAAAGCTGGCACCTCTCCATGACTATATGTCCAGGAAGTAATGTTTTGCGATAGCGTACCAAGAAGCTGCTTTACAAATCTCTTAAAGGGGAATGCCCCTTGCAGGTTCCATAAAGGCAGAGATGCCCCCTGTAGAGTATGCCCTCAGACCTCTGGGGAAAAATGTGCCAGCTTTCTCGTTACAGAACCGCATACAGAAGACTATCCAGGATGAGAGGGTCCTCCTGGTTTCTGGTTTGCCTTTCCCCACTTACCAGAGGTGACAAAAAGCTGACTACTGTTGGACCTGACAACTTTTGTGCAGTCCAAGTAGTGACTGGGCACCTTCTTTACAGCCAGGCAGTGGAGTTTTTGTTCTCCTGTACTTTCTGCTCGGTGAAAAACACAGGGAGGGCAACTGACTGGTTCAGGTGGAATTCTGACACCACCTTAGAGAGGAATTTCCTATTATTCCTGAGAACTACCTTAACCCTATGGAAGAGTTAAGTAATCAACTACGGCAGGGTGTGGGTAATGCTGGGATTTAGACATGCCTGGCGTGATTTGGTCACGATGTTGCAGGCTAAGTGACCAAACTATGCAGGCGTGAGTAAATCCCAGCATAACCCACGCCCTGGAGTGGTTTATTGCCCTGGAGTGGTTTATTGCGATTATACAATGTCCCCCTTTTTTGGTGAGAAGAAAAAAAAAATACAGGTTACTCACCTGTAACAGGAGTTCTAGGAATGGTATATGTTGTTCATCCACACTTATTGGCAGGTATCCTTGCCGCTTTAAATCTTGCCGGAAGGTCTTCAAGCTGGCTCCTCCCACCCACCTGGGTGGTAAAACTCTCGCTCCACCCCATGACGCCAGATCTGGCCCACTGGAAGCTCAGGTTGTGCGTCAAGCCGGAGGTCAGGGTTAGGATGAACAACATACCATTCCTGAACTCCTGTTATAGGTGAGTAACCTGTATTTCTAGGACATGGATATGTTGTTCATCCACACTTATTGGCAGATTCCTAGCAGTTCTCCGGGAGGAGGGAGGCAAGGCACACCCCTACTTAGGGAATAGAGACTGGAGAACCGAGGCCCCAAAACCAGCATCCCGGCGTGACTCAAGGTTGATGTGGTAGTGGGTAATGAAGGTGTGTGCTGACTTCTAGGTAGCAGCCCTGCAGATTTCCTGGATAGGGACGTCCCTGAAAGCAGCCACCGATGCAGCAGTATGGCGGGTAGAATGAGCTCTTATCCCTCTGGGAGGCTCCATGCCCGCCAACCTATAGCAGAGATCTATGCAGGAGGTGACCCACCTGCTTATCGTCCACTTAGCTGCAGGTCTGCCAGGTGCGGCTTCAGCGTAGGTGACAAACAGCTGGCGAACCTCTCCCCGAATCTCAGCCGTGTGCTCCTTATAGTAAGCGAGCGCCCTTCTAGGTTCCAGAGTATGGAGCCTATATTCGGCCTCCGAGGTGTGATTGGGGTACAACACCGGCAGAGTCAACACCTGGTTAAGGTGAAACTCCGACACCACCTTCGGAAGGAATTTCGGGTGGGGGCGCAGGACAACCTTGTCCCTGTGGAAGACCAGGTAAGGAGACTCGATGGAAAGTGCCTGAAGCTCTCCCATCCTTCTGGCTGACGTAATAGCCACCAAGAAGGCAGTCTTCCACAACAGGTGAGAGAGATCACACCTGTGCATTGGTTCGAATGGCTTGCCCATGAGCTTTGCCAGTATCAACAGTAGATCCCACGGAGGTGGAGGTTCTGCACTGGAGGAAATGTGATCAGGCCTTGAAAAAGCGCCAGACCACATTTTCTGTGCCACCGACTGCTTCGGCCCGTGCCCGATGGCAGAGATGGCTACCAGGTGCCCTTAGGTCGTCGACCTAAGCCCTTGCTGAGAAAGGGACCATAAATAGTCCAAGATGCTTGCCAAGGAACAGGAGGAAGGGTCCAGGCCCTTGCCCTGACACCAAATGGAAAACCTCTTCCATTTGAAGGCATAGCATTTCCTGGTCGACTCCTTACGGGACGCCTCAACTACATTGAGGACCTCGTCGGAAAGACCCAAGGTCTGGAACTCTAGCCACTCAGGAACTAGGCCATCAGGTGCAGGGATTGAAGGTCCGGATGGAACACCTTTCCCTGATTGACTGAAAGCAGGTCCTGGCGAGCTGGAAGCTGCCTTGGGAACCTGGTGCTGAGGCTGAGGAGATCTGGATACCAGCATTGGCGGGGCCAGTCTGGGGCTACCAGAATCACCTGCGCCTTGTCCCTCCTTGCCTTGAGAAGCACCTTGTGGATCAAGGGAAATGGGGGAAAGGCGTAGAAGAGGCCCGGGGTCCACGGCCTCAAGAAGGAATCCCCCTGCAGCGAGCCCTGCTGAGGGGGGCGGGCATGGAACAGCCTCAGCTTCGCGTTCTCCCTGGAGGCAAACAGATCCACCTGAGGTGTGCCCCAATGGGAGAACAGATCTTGTACTACCTCTGGCAGGAGAGACCACTTGTGGGAGACAGCCCCTATCCGGCTTAGGGCATCGGCCAGGGTGTTGGAGGCTCCTGCCACGTGAATGGCTAGGAGATCCGCCTCCAGGCTGCGCATGAGTGACCAAATGCGGAGAGCTTCCTTGCACAGAGGCATGGAGCATGTCCCGCCCTGGCGGTTTAGGTAGTACATGGTCATGGTATTGTCCGTCTGGACCTGAACCACTTAACCCCGGAGAAACGGAGCGAAGGCGGTGAGAGTTAGGCGGACCGCTCGGAGCTCCAGCAGGTTGATGTGGCATCGGGACTCCCGCGGGGACCAGAGGCCGTGAACTCTGTGTTCCCCCAGATGGGCACCCCAACCCATCAGAGAGGCATCGGTCGATAGAGAGACCGTCGGCTCGGGGCGGACAAACGGGATGCCCTCCTGCAGATGAGCTGGAACGATCCACCACTGGAGAGCGTTCCACATCCCCTGGGTCACCGTCACTAGCTGGTCCAATGGATCGCAGCATTGAGACCACTGGCTGGCCAACCCCATTGAAGGGGACGCATGTTCCAGCAGGCCCAATGGACCATGCTGGTGCAGGCCACCATGAGACCCAGGAGGCGCAGGAAGTCTCGGGCAGGGCGCGATTGCCCAACCAGAAATGATTGGGCAAAGGAGGAAAGAACCTCGGCCCTGTCCGCCGGGAGCCGTGCTCTGGCTCGAAGAGAGTCGAGCTCTGCCCCGATGAAGAGAATCACCTGCTTTGGTTCGAGTTCCGACTTGGCCTCGTTGATGAGGAGGTCGATCTGAGAGCAAACCTGGAGGGCCAGATCTCTGGACCGCTCCACCTCTTGTCTGGAGGGGGCTGCTATCAGCCAATCATCCAGGTAAGAGTACACCCGACCCTCAGCCCAAGAGGAATGCTGTCACCACTGCCATGCATTTGGTGAAGACCCTGGGAGCAAGAGACAGGCCGAAGGGCATGGCTCGGAACTCGAGAAAGGATCCTTCCGCTCGAAAGCAGAGGAATTTCTGGTGAGACGGACGGATAGGGACGTGAAAAAACGCATCCTGCAGGTCAAGAGAGCAGAACCACAAGCTGTGGTCCAAGGATGGTATTATCCGAGCCACAGTGACCATCCTGAAGGTCTGAGACCTCAGGAACTTGTTTAGGTTGTGCAGGTCGAGAATGGGGCGCCAGCCCCCTGTCCGTTTTGGAACCAGGAAGTACCTGGACACAAACCCCGGGTCTGAGGGAGGGTCCGCCACCTTTCTGATCACCTCCTTCTCGAGGAGCAGAGTGATGTCGGCTCAGCGAGCAGACAGCGAGGCTGCGGACCCCGAGGCCCCCCGGGGGGGCGATGACTCGGAAGGGCTGGGCCTGCTCAAACTCTAGAGGCAGGCCCTTTCCCACCACTTCCAACACCCAGCGGTCTGTGGTGATAGCAGACCAGGCGGAAAGGAAGTGGCGAAGCCGTCCCCCCACGGGGGGAACCTGTGGTAGAGTGACGGCGTTGGGGGTGGCACCCCTCAACCCGTCACTGAGCAGGCTTGGAGGAGGGACCGGCCGAGGGACCACCTGGGCCTTTACCTCCCTGCTTCCTGGAGGAGGAAGCTGTGGGCTTGGGTTTGGGATGCCAAGCGCGAGCCTGCTGGCCCGGATGCTGCTGGGCCGGACGTGCGACGGGCGCAGACGGACGAAAGGGCTTGGGTTGCGGTCTGCGGCCATTGTCCCTCTGGGCGGATGAGACCGAGTCCAGGGTGGCATTGGACTTTTCGATCCTCTGGAGGTGACCTTCCACTCCAGGTCCGAAGAGGTCAGTCCCCAGGAAGGGGACATCCGCCAACTTGTGCTGGGTATCCACTGTGAAGGTGGATATCCTCAGCCATGCCCGACGGCGCATAGCCACTGCGGCCGTGACTGACCTGGCGCATGAGTCACCAATGTCCAAAGCAGTCTGAAGTTGCTGCTTGGCCACTGCCCTGTCCTGGTCCCGTACCTGCTTAACCGTGGTCTGCAGGTCAGCCAGGAGATGAGGGACTACCTCGTCCAGGGAGCCCAACAGGGCATGAAAGAAGTGTGCCATCGGCACGGCCGAGCTGGCCTGACGAAGGTCAAGGGAGGACGCAGCGCAGACTTTTCGCCCGGCGTAGTCCAACTTCTTGGACTCCTTGTCGGGAGGTTTGTCTACATCCCTGGCATTTCTGGCACGCCGGAAGACGCTGTCGGTAACCAACCCCTTGGCTGAGGGGTGTTCCGAAACTGACAGGGAACCGGTAGGGACCGCATACTTCCTAGCCATCCTGGCCGAAGGCGCAGGGCAGGAAGCAGGACGCTGCCAGAGCTCCAAGGCCGGGCCTACAATGGCCTCGGCCACCGGAAAGGCCTCCGTAGGAGAATCCCCTCGGTCCAATATCTCCGTGAGGGGATACTTGGCCCGCTTGGATACGGGCTCGAGCTGCATCCCGGTGGACTCAGAGATGAGCCTAAGCAAACCCATGAAGGACGAAGGGTTATCGTCCAGTGACTGACCTCCTGAGGACTCCAAGTCGACCCGCCTGGAGAACAGGGAGGAATCGTCGGACTCAGAGGAGTCTGCAAAGAGCTGCCTTGGGCCTGAGCCACCCTCCACCTGCCGAGGGCAATCGGGAGTGAGGGTGACAGACAGCCTATGGGGCAGACCCTGGGCCGACCGAGAATTCTTGGTCGGAGCCCCAAACAACGGCTATGGAGGCGGAGGTTCCACCGGAATCGGTGGGGCAGCCTGTTTCGGCTGAGCAAGAGGCCTGGAAGCAGGCGCCTCAGCTAAGGCGAGGGGTTGCTTCGGCCGCTCCGGTGACAGCCACTTGATAGCCGGGGAAGGCGACGACGTCGGCTTGCTCCTGGACAGAAGAAGCTGTTGCCACATGAGGTCCTCATATCATCGACGCAACTTGCGTCGAAGCCTCCCCTCGTCCGAGGAGGAGGAGGACGAGGATGAGCGGCGATGCCGCTTGCCATGGTGCCGAGACCGAGACTGCCTATGACGGTGGGATTGGCTGGACCGAGAAGAAGTCCGAGACCGAGACCGCGAACCTCAGCTTTTCCGAGGAGGGTTCTGGGGCAGGGCCGGGGAAACCCGCTCTCCCCTCGGCTCGGAGGGCTGAACCGTGGACTCCGGAACCGGAGGCACGGGCAAGTCCACGGAAACCTCAATCTCCGCCGGGGGAACCGGGGAGTGAGGGTTTTCGGCTTCACCGGTCGACAGCCCGTCCGACGAGTCGAGAAAAATCTCGACTGCATCGACGGGAGTCTCAGTCAACTGACCTGACGGGGACGCCGTGAAGCCAGTGGCCGAAACCGAAGGATCGACAGAAGTCAATGGTCGACTACTCGGTGAGCGGGACCTCTCCCACTCCCAAGAGCGTCGACGGAGGGACTTACCTTTGTGGTCCTTCTTCTTGGACCGAGAGGAAGGCCCTGAAGATGTTGGTCCCTCTCCCTTAGTGGAGAGGGACAGACAGAGCTCCTTAAAAGAAGCTGAATAGGAGGATCCCAGGGAGAGCGGGATAAAGGCCGCGGCCGAGGAAGACGAAGATGCGGCCTGCGCCGCCTCCTCCTCAAGGGCGATCATCTGCTCAAGCTGTTCCACCGAGCCCACTGCCGTGGAAACCGCCAACCGGGCCTCCTTTGACTTTACCAGAGGATAACGTTTTGGGTCACCCAAGTGCAGGCCAGTGACACGGTCTTCCAGGGCGTGGGCGAAAAGAAGAGGACAGGTCGCATGACCTGCGGGTCGTGCTCAAAGCCCAAGCAGTGAGCCTCGTGGAGTGCGGATCCGCTTCGAGACATCTTCTGCCGCATGGGCACTCTCTGGAAACCGGAGCTGACTTGTCCATCGCAGCCGCGAGGGAAATATTTGACCGAAGTCTTGAAAACCTTAAACTTTATTTTGGGAAAACCGAAGACTTAGGAACCAGTCTTATATGCAGAGCTTTAAGGAGGAAACCTGAGCTTCCAAGCGGTAAGGAAGATCTGGCGTCATGGGGCGGAGCTGAGAGTTTTACCACCTGAGTGGGTGGGAGGAGCCAGCTTGAAGACCTTTCGGCAAGATTTAAAATGGCAAGGATACCTGCCAATAAGTGTGGATGAACAACATATCCATGTCCCTAGAAATAGACATTTTTTTTTTAATTTTACATTATTTAAATTGAAAAACAAGAAAGATTGAGAAAAGAACCTGTTTGTTCCGAAACGTGTCTGGAACTTTTTATTGCACTATGAATACATTTTGCATCTATTTGATATTCTTGTGGGCAGCATTTACTGGTTTTGATGAGTGCTGGATTTTTGTATTTCTCCATTATTCAAATTGATTTTATTGCTCCGACAGGAAAAAATAATTCCTTGTCAGGCAGAATACCCCTGCCCCCATCTCACATGTCTGGAAAAGAAGGGGGGAGGGGAGAGGGAGGGAGAGAGAGAGAGAGAGAGAGACAGAACGAGTCTTAATTTTTTTAATTATTCCCTCCCACTCTACTGAGAGTGTTTTACATTTGGAGCAAGGGAGAGCACGGTTTGAGCTTATTTATTTTTTTTAACCGACAGACTCACACTTCCTTTCTACCAGATGTTTAGAGATAGCGCTGCATGAGGTGAGGTTGCAGTTTACTGCTTCCAGGTTTGAGGTGGTTTCAGCAGTTCCACTTTTAGCTTCTTTTTTTTTGTTGGGAGGATTTTTTTCTGACTTGCACTGACTTAGCTTTGGCTTCTGTGGTTGCAAGAGGCTGTGGGGACCAGCCAGAGCACTACGGGGGCAGTAACGTGTCTGACAAGCTGAGCACTCGTCTGAGGTTCAGTGGCTGTGGTACTGACAGCGAGAGGAGGGCTGGCTTACAGGACGTGTTTCAGGAGAGTCTGATTTTTTTTTTTTTTAATGTCTCAATTGGTGATTTTGGCTGTCACTTGGCAGGCACACTTTTTTCAAGCAGATAGGTACATTGAATCTTTCAGATTTAGGATACAGGAGCATTTTATTTTATTCTGATGGAATGCGTGGGAGAAGTGTAAAGTTCAGCTTGGTGCTGCGAGCGGGTGATCTCAGGTATTTTTTATTTGTAGTTTTAATTGGGAAGATATAGTGAGCTGCTAAGAGCTCGCACAGCATTCCAACTGAATGTAGGAGTATTTTTTTTTATGTTGTTGTGGGGAATGCTTGTGTACTGGAAATATCAGCCTGGTGTTGGGGTCTGCAGGACTGCAGTGTGGCGGGGGTTGCTGATATGCAGTTTGGACTAGGAAGACAGCCGTGGTCTCACTTCGGTCCACTCTCTGGAACGCCTGGCAGACGTTTACGGATTAGGGACTGGTTAATATTTATTTTAATATATAAAATGTTTTGTGGTTTTTAGAGTCACATTGGAGACTTGTGTGGTGCGCCACTATTGATTCAAAACTATGCAGCATTTTGAAATTCCCGCTATAGAATCACAGCTTGATGGGGAGTCAATATGACGGTTTCCATCTTGATTTTGGGGGGTCAGAGTCATATGAGAAGGGGGTGATGACAGATGTGGCTGACTGGTACCTTTGTCGTGGGTAATGCCAGGATTACCACAGCTGAATGGTGCCAGTCAGCCAATCAAGTTGCGGGGTTCTTGGAGCCCATTGTACAATATGTAGCTTGGATCTATGCAAAGAGCCTGGAGCTCACTCACCCTCTTAGCAGACGTCACGACCACTAGGAATATTGCTTTCCAAATGCCATATTTTAGGTCAGAAGTAGGCAAAGGCTCAAAGGGAGCCGCCATCATCTGGGCAATGCAAACATTTAGGTTCCAGGGAGAGACAGGTTCCCTCACAAGAGGGTACAAGTGTTTGAGGTCTTTAGAACCTTCTGAGATAGTCTGTGAGGCCAGAGACTTTCCTTTGCTAGCTGACGCATAAGCTGAAACTCCTGCTAAATGCATCTTCAGGGTGGAGGGTGACTGCAGGTGCACCAGGTAATATAAAACTACAGGAAAGCCTACCTGCATAAGAATTATCTTTCTTGAAGCACACTAGAAGGAAAATCTCTAACATTTTGATGCATATGTTTTCCTTGTTAATGGTTTTCTAGAAACCTTCTACACTCTTGCTACTTCTTCTGACAAGTTCAGGCTACAGAGATGGAAATTACATACTTACCATAATTCTTGATCTTCTTGGACGAAGTCTCCACCACTCATTCACACTAATGGGACTATGCCGGGGTGCTAGGACCCCATGGGAGACAAAACTCTTCAGGAGGGCCAGCGCTGGGATAGGACCACACATGCACGGCACAGCAAGACTAGCTTGTGCCTGTATAGGCTATCTTGGCATCGACCCTCCAACTGCCTCAGTAACTTTTCGACTGAGGAGGTGCAGCGTAAACTAATGAAAGAAAACCTAACCCTAACTTCTGGGCCTATGAAGGCCCAGAAGACACCTGTAAGAAGGGTCAATTCAACAAAGTCTTCTCTACCTGAACCACAAGAAAGTAAAGATCAAAACAGAATGAGTGAGCTCGGGGGATGGTGGGTGGGCATGTGAATGAGTGGTGGAGACTTCGTCCAGAAGATCAAGTAGTATGGTAAGTACGTAATTTCCATATCTTCCTAGACTAAAAGTCTCCACCACTCATTCACACTAATGGGATAGTACCGAGCTAAAAATCAACCCTCCAGGAAGGGCAGTAGGAGACAGAGCTCACTGAGGACAGACGTCCATAAGGACCGTCTTGCCGAAGAAAGTTAACTATCCAGCATGAACATCCAGAACATAGTGCTGTACCAAAGTATGCATGAAGTCCCAACTCGCCGCCTTGCAGATGTCTGAAACTGCTACATTACAAATTTCCACCAGGAAGCCACAACTGCTCTGATAGACTGGTGAGAACCCGGCCTTCCAACTTGAGCTGCATCTTGGGTTAGTAGTGTCGAAGACATGCTACTAACCAAGCAGATATACATCTCATGGCTATAGGCTGACCCAGCCAAGGCACTCGGAAGGATACAATAGTTGCTCGGATGCATATCTCTCCGTTCTGTCGATGTAGAATCGCAGAACCCTCTTAACAATCAGAGAGATAAAGGGGGCACTCTCCTTGATTCTGGAGTTAATGAATTAAGTAGGGAGTTCACAAAACTTGATTAACGGTAACTGAGCCAGTGACAAGTTGTCTACTGTCTCAGGATAGTCCAAAAATGTGCAGAGGTGAACATTCTCTGCCGAGAAATGCAGACCTGTGTTAGACAGGTCCACGGGGCACCCTAAAGGTTTACTTGGTGGACAACCAATGGGCTAGACAGTAACTGCACACCAGATGATGAAGTGTAACCACTTATCCACGCAAGTCCTCCTGGTGGAAGGTCTATGTGTGGCTAAGATTTCTACAATTGTATGGAAACCTAAAACTTGCTCATATTCATCTCCTCAGGAACCCGGCAAGGAGATGAAGGGAGGGCAGCAAGGGTTGACCAAAGTCCCTGAGTTAGAGGGTCTGCTCATAGAGGGAGTCGTGTCGGGGGAATTTCTGAGCGACTGATCATCTATGCAGATTGTATCTGCTGAGGCCAATATGGGATGAGGAATCATCCTGCCCCTGTTTGCTTACAACTCGAGAAGTACTGTCTGAACTAAGGGAAGAAGAGGAAAGCATACAGGAGAAACTTGTCTACTGCGGTAAATGCATCCTAACAGAAGACACCGGGGTCTGGATTTCTGAAATAGGATAGGAGCAGATTTGTGTTGAGAGGGGACGCGGAAAGGACCAGGTCTGGGCTGCCCCACTTGTCGAAAGTGACTGCATAACTGATCTGACGCCACGCGCTCAAGGCACCACTCACCTCCCCACGGCCTTCCTGCACAGAGGGTAGGAAAGTGCTCTGCCCCGCTTGTTGATGAAAACATCACAATTTTGTCATCCACATGAAGTGGAATCACTTCGGGACAGAGGGCCTCCCTCGCCCTGGTGGTATCTAGGACAGCTCCTATGAGAAGGAGCTGCTCGGAAGGTGAATCAGGTACCTTCCCAGAATCAGAAAACCCCTCCTGGAAGAAGCGAGTGAGAAGCTGTGGCAACTGCTTCCTAAGACTCTAGCCCAGAACAGCTGGCTCGGAGCCAAACGTCCAGGAAGTGAAGGCATGAATACCATGAGCCCTTCCCTGAACAGGTACCTATTTAACCTTTCATGGTTGAGAAATGGGCGCATGCCGCCTGTTATCTTGGAACCAAGCAAAGCAGGTAAGAACCTGTATTCTGACTCACTGTGGAGCCACTTATACTGCTCTGAGGCCCCGTGTCAAGGAAAGAGAGTCTGACAGAAAGGCAAACAGACTGGGCTGCCGCCTTGGTCTAGGAAAACTCTGTGAAATTGGGAGAGTACCACACTCGGACAATCCTGATGACCTATACATCCACTGGATTGGACTTCCACCAGTTAGAAAAACAAGTTAGATGCCCCCCCCACTGCTTTTGAGAGGTGACCACCTCAGACAGCTGAGGTGTGGACCTGGGCCGGATCCAGAAGGATGGTACTGGGTGCTTTCGGGCCTTGGGCCCTCTGCTGCGATTTTTTTTCTTCAGATGTGTAGTTGATTTCTGACAAAGGCTTCCAGGCCTCTACCTTGAAAGGATTGCCTGTGCAAGAATGATGACAATGCCATCCTCTGAGGGGCAACAGGAGACTGAGAGTCCTCCAGAACTTAATCTGAGGACCGAACCAATAATCATAGCCAAGGAGATGTTAATCCCCCGTTGCCAATGGTAGCCACCATAGGAGCAGTGTCACAGGGGTCTAAACATTTTTTTAGCTGATTACTGTGCTATATGCACCTATTAAAGGAGCAGAAGAGTCCAGAAGGCTCTCGACCACTGAATTAGTGAGTCCCACAGGGTGTACTTGTACTGACGACTGAAGGAACTCCAGATGCAGAAATCTGCTTTGGTCCACAGAAGAAGCCTGAAATGTTATGGTGGACCCTATATCCCCGAGGAAAAACTGAAAAGAAGATCTTCCATCACTGACGGCTTGCATTCCAGCCTCTAAAATTAGTCATCCGCTGCATCACCGACAAAGTAGGACATGGAGAGACTCATCCAGATCTACTTCTACCCCAGAAGAACCTCCAAAAGGTAGGTCCAGGCCAGAATCACTACAGCCTCCACCACCCGGAACGGTGTTGAGCAGCTCGGCCCCACTTCATGGAGCCGGCACTAGTACTGCGTGGAATGCCAAATACCACCGGCGGAATAATAATAATAACAATAATGCTTTATTTATATCATGCCTTTCACCAACCAAGGTGCCTTAACAGTAAGATAAAACAGAAACAATGTAAAATCCTGTTAAATACAGCATCTCCTAAAAATCCATATCAATAAAATCAGAGAGGCTAGGCTAAATGCCACAAGTGTGTTTTTAGTGCCTGTTTAAATCCCTCCACGGTCGTGCACTCCCGAAGCTGATGGGGTAGAGAATTCCAAAGGGCTGGGGCAGCATACACAAATGCATGGGCCCCTGAGGATTTTAGAGATACCCTTGGAATCTCTAGCAACCCCTCATCAGCCGAGCGGAGTGACTGCCTGGGGCAGTAAGGAACCAGAAACTCTTTCAGGCAGTCCTGGCCCTGTCCATGTAGGGCTTTATAAGTCAGAAGTCCAACTTCAAAGGCAATTCGCCATTGTACCGGCAGCCAGTGCAGTTCGCGCAGCACCAGAGAGATGCGACATGTCCGGGGAGTTCCTGTCAGCAACTGGGCTGCTGCATTCTGCACCAGCTGCAAGCAGCAGATATCAACCCCAGGTAGCCCTAGATAAAGGGAGTTGCAGTAATCAAGGCACAAGGTGACAAAGGCGTGGACCAGCATAGGAAGATCACCGGATGGAACCAGGTGCTTAACCCTGGAGATGTTCCTCAGATGGTAAAAAGAGGATCTGACGACTGCTAACACCTGTGATCACAGTGTGAGCCCATCATCAAAAATCACCCCCAGGTTTCGCACCCATTCAAAGGTGGGGAGCTAGGAGCCTCCAAGAAACAATCCTGAAGACAAACTGGCTCCCAACCCCTCTATCTGGCAACCCGGTCCACAACCATCACCTCAGTCTTTCCTGAGTTCAACCTCAGCCAGCTCGAATTCATCCAACCCTGGATTTCAGTGAGGCAGTCATTAAAAATCGAGAGAGCTCTATCCTGGTCGGGTGCAAAAGACAGGTAGAGCTGGGTATCATCAGCATAATGGTGAAACCTCAGCCCATACCGTCTTACAATGTCTCCGAGGGGCAGCATGTCAACTGCGAACAACATGGGGGACAACACCGAACCCTGAGGGACCCCACATGACAGAGAGACTGGGTCGGAGGAATAAATCCCCGACACCACCCTCCGAGTTCTGCCAGTGAGGAAGGATTTAAGCCATCTGAGGACTGTACCAGACAGGCTGCAGATGAATCTCAGGCATTCGAGAAGAACCCCATGGTCCACAGTGTCAAACGCTGATGAGAGATCTAGAAGAACCAGGATGGAATGTTTTTTCCGATCTCTCGCCATCAAGAGACTGCTGAGCACCACAACCAGTGCAGTCTTGGTGCTGTGCCTCTTTTGGAAACCGGATTGAAAAGGTTCACAAATGTAATGGATGGTGAAATGGTTCCCCAGTTGTAGGGCCACTACTTTCCCAATCACTTTCCCTACAAAGGGGAGGTTAGAGATTGGTCTGTAGTTAGCATGGCAGTCTGGGTCCAGAGAAGCTTTCTTCAACAAGGGTGTCACCACAGCCTCTTTCAGGGAGCTAGGAAACTCACCCGATTCAAGGGAGCACCAGACTCTCCATGCGAGGACTGTGCCAATTATGTCACAACAACCCATAATCAGGGTAGTTGTGCCCGGTTCCAAACTATAGCACATAAGGCGCATACCTAGCACAATAAAACTCACCTAAAACAGGAACAAAAACAAAAAAAGCAAAAAGGAAATCCAAAAAACTTCTGATCGTAGGAGACTCCATGATTCGTGGAGTTGATACCTATCTCCAATCCAAGGGTAATGGTCAGATGTCTCCCAGGTACATCAGCGTGGAGAGACACTGACCGCATTGTTAAAACTGTTCAGGAAGCAGGAGAAAACACTGACATCCTGGTACACATAGGGACTAATGATCTTGCCAGCCGGTCAGTTGTGGAGACCAAGGAACACCTGACCAGGCTGGGTGACAAACTATCATCCATTTCGTCCGGCATCTCCTTCTCTGAGATCCTGCCAGTCTAGGAGAGGGGGGCAGATGGATGGAATGTCAGAGAAGGGGAGATAGGGGAGCTAAACATGTGACTCAAGGGCTGGTGCCAGGAAGATTTGGTAGCGAAAGTTCTTTAAATTTGATGGACTGCATCTGACTAAGGAGAGACTCAGTGCATTGGGGCAGAAGTTTGATGTCTTTGCAGAATATTTAAACTAGCAAATGGGAAGAGGGGTGCAGCACCCCATACATCGAATGGGAAGAACACCCCTCCCTCCTCAGCTAGTGGTCAAACAGGAGTGCAGCATGTTTGCAGTTCATTTGCATCACCAAGTAAGGAAAAGGTCTGGCTCCCCATACGACGCACAAGGGAAACGCCAGACCTCACCCAAAAACTAACACAACGAAATCTGGCCATTGGAAAATCATGTACATGTAACCCCTAGATGGCGCTATCCCAGGGGCTACTACCCCTGCCTGATTTGCCACTAACAGGTTGAGGGGCCTGGATCCAATGGCGGGTGCCTCCACCCAGAGGTCAGGGTTTGCAATAGTTAAACTAACTTGGTCACAGCCCTCTGGGACACTGCAACCCCCCTTTCTTCCCACTAGTGGCCCACACAATATATCAGAATTACCTTCACAGTATACACTTACCCCCAGGTCTGGTTCCGCACTGGGACCTCCTGTGAAATGAGATACAGTGCAACAATCACAGTACAGTACTTTAACATAGACAAATACCTCAGGCAGTATAACTTTGCTGAAACAAGCAGCTCTGATTTATTTAGGGGATATAACAAGGACAGGGGAAATTCAGGTTAATTAGCTTATCACTCTAATAATCTATTTATGGCCTCTGTGCAGGCCTATCCCTATCAGTTACTGTCCCTGGGTACCCAAGCCCTAGTGGCTAGTCCAAACTGTGGCAGCTGGTAGGGCCCTTTCACACAGAGAAAAGGGAGAATTAAACAGTCAGCAGTACAGTAATTCCATTTGGATTTAATGTGGCAATTCAACAGGGAGCAACCCTGAATTAGTACTCACGACCTCCAAATAAGATAGGGTCCTTCAATGTCAGTAGGGCTCACTTGAGGTACACAAACCTCTTCACACATCCATATAAAAGAAAGTACTATACCAGGCAGGCTGCATCTGTATCCCGATCACAATCACTGCACAATACCCGGAGAACACACAGCAGATTCAGTTCCTGACAGACCGAGTGCAATTTTCAGCAATTCTTCCAGTCTTCTACAGGGTGAGCCTGGTTTCTACTCTTCAGAGATCCTTTGATTCTTTTCACAGGATGGATTCAGTCCTAACAAGCTGTTACACAAGCTGCAGACCTGAACTCTGGGCCTTACACACGTTTTTGACTAAACTGCACACTGAAAAGCACAGGGCTCCTTCCTTCTTCACTGCCAAAGCTCAACTGAAGCTCCAACCGACAAAACTGGCACTTCCTTTGAGTTCCTCCCAGTTCTTGACTGGATTGGCTGTCACTCACAAGACTGCTGCTGTTGGTCCAAAAAGGCACTGAAGTCTAAACTACATCTCCCAGAGTCACTGCCCATACAATCCTCTTGTGGCTGGCTCAGATTATGAGTCCAAGTTCTGATTCGTCCAAGGCACCATTTTAGAGCTAGCTTACCCCACACTGATTGGTCCAGTTCAGCAGTTCAAAACTAGAATGGGAACTAGCAGACACAGTTCTGACTGCAAAGAAAGCAGGTTAGACAAACTGTAATTTCATTATTACTCTAAATAATTTCTGGCAAACAGTTACATCTTTCAGATAGGTTCCTTTGCACCCTAGTGACTGCAAAATGAAGTGAATTGGCAGCAGCTCAAGTGGTACTCAGAGAAGCACACAGTCCCCCATACAAACTAATTATGTCTGCAAGCAGACAGCTCTTAAAGACAGTACCAGAGGCTCTAAAAACACTCACTGATAAATGGCTTAAATGCCAAACACCATTCAGGCTTGGAGCATTCAAGCAAGCTCCTGGAAGTCTTTTGGGAACCCCCATTTGCAGGGGGGTTACACCCTTCCTGGTCTGGGAAAGCTTGACGTCTGCGTCAAGCAAGTACCCCCATAAGTTTCAACTGCAACCATATACATTTGCATTAGGCTCGCACATGTAATCATCAGTCAATATATCATTTTACCAAGAACACATTTCTGAAACATTGCAGTATCGCCACTTTACACAGTATTACATACACATTGTACCATAACTCAAGTTATTACCTCTTGTACATGAAACCTGAAGAGAGGGGCCCTTCCCTATCAGTTAGCTTTGGGCTGGACGGGCAAGGGCACCATACTTAGAGGGCAACACAAGTAACTTGAGTTAGCACTGACGCTCAGTTTGGGCAATGAGCTCGGGACACATACACCTTTTATGGACAACATTGAGAGGCAAATCCACAGGCCTCCCAAGGGAATCATAACTGAGGTGCACCACAGGCTTTACAGCTCGACCAGTCTTTCTAGGGGAACTGTTACAGTCTCTGCACTCTGAGCCCATTTTCAGCATTGTCCACACTTGTCAGGAGTCTCCATGGGGTGAGAGGCTAGAACTTGGGGCACTTTCAGCTCCAGGAGTTACAGTTTCTGAGTCCACAACATTTGGCTCGCATGGAGAGCTTTGACACTGGCAGTGGACTGTCAGGGCACTCAAAATACTCTTCTTGTTCGGGTGTATCACCAGTCTGCCCCAATCTATCATTTTCCTCCCTGAAAGCTCAAACAGTTCAACCATGCACAATGATTCCATTTCATCTGATCTGATGCTTTGCACTTCACTTTCTGGGAGCATTGGCTCCAGGGATGAAGCTGGGGGCTTAAACAGTCCAGAAGGCCCAGCTTTGTCTCCAGTATTGACTAGGGATTGCCCAAACAATTGACTCAGTTCAGTAAGAAGGATAGTATTCAAAGTCACTCTCACTTTCTTCCGATATGGACTGACAGTCATGCTCAACTGGGACTTGTGGAGGGAACACTTTAACTTTGCTTCTGTAGGTGCAGACTTTCTTGATCTTTTCTTAGCAGCAGCTCTAGTCACTGGTCCAGAGGGCATCTTCTAGGGCTCAGACTCAATTAAGATTTGTCCAATGGGCAGTAAATGATTTCTATGCATTGTTTTTACATCTTTGAATTATTCTCAGGCCTTACTTTGTACACTGGCAGATCATCTAGTTTGCCCACTACAATGTGAGGAGATGGTGCCATCTGTCAGCAATCTTGTGCTTGCCATGCAATCCCAGATTTCTTAGCAATACCCGATCTCCCTCCTGGAGTTCCTGTGCTTTCACCTTTTATCATACCTTTCTTTGTTGGCAGATTTCTTTTGGCAGCCATGGTTTGAGCCAGTTGGTACGCATGAGTTAGCTGGGCCTTTAACTTTTGCACATACTGTAAATAGTTGTCAGCTTGAACCCCATCAGGAGACCCCAAAACACACATCTACTGGTAGTGAGCTTCTCTTCCAAACATCAGGCGGTAGGGGAGAATCCAGTGGCATCACTTTGGTGCAGTTATAAGCATGTACCAGGGTGCTAATTTGTTGGCTCCATCTAGGCTTGTCCTTTGGGTGCAGGTGCCTAGCATATCTAGCAAAGTGCGGTTGAAACGCTCAGGCTGTGGGTCCCCTGGGGTGGTAAGGAGTGGTTCTGGACTTTCGACTCCCACAGAGAAAGCATCTCTTTGATCAGACGACTCTCAAAGTCTCTCCTTGATCAGAATGGATTCTTTGTGGAGCCCCATAGTGAACAAAAAGTTTTCTACAAGTACTTTGGCTACAGTGGATGCTTTCTGGTCTTTGGTGGGGAAAGCTTGGGCATATCTCGTGAAATGGTCAGTGACCACCAGCACATTACTGATATTTCTTTGATCTGACTCCAAACTTAGAAAATCAATACAGACCAGCTCCATGGGTGCACTGGTGGTTATGTTAACAAGGGGCAGCCCTCTGGAAAAGCTTTCCTCTGTAAGCAGCGACTACAAGTTCAATGTGTTGCTCCACATCAGCCCCCATCTTAGGCCAATAGAATCTGGATCTCACCGTCAAGTGTTCTGTCTATACCAAGGTGCCCCATGTGGTTGTGCAAGGACCTCAATACTGAGTCTCGAAAGGCAGTGGGCAGCACTAGTTGTTGTTTGTCTACTTGTCCCCTCTGTCTACTGTTTCTCTGTATAACAGTTTATTGATCAGTTTCAACTTAGGACCTTCTTTGTATAACAGTGCAGTTCTCAAATCAGTGGAGCGTAATTTGGACACATCTTTTCCTGCATAGAGGGCTTCTAAAGCTGCTTTGATCATGGGATCGGAGTTGAGCCGCGAATACTGTCATTGTCCAGCTGAGGCAGTGCACCAATGTCTATTGCAGAAAAGTGGCAATAAGCAGCAGGTATGCAATTCTCAGAGGCTCCCAAGCAATCCACCATGCAGTCCACTGCGTCCGTGGACATTGTTCCTCCCTGTCAAACTTCGCGCAGAGTGCCCGAATGTCAGGTTCTGCCAGTCGGACCCAATCATTCTGGGGAACAGGCTCCGGGAGAGAGCATCAGCATCTATGTGGTTCAGACCTGCTCGGTATTCGAGAGCATAGTCATATGTAGATAATGCAGAAAGCCACCTATGGCCAGTGGCATCCAACTTAGCTGAGGTCTGCACATAGGTCAAAGGATTATTGTCAGTTTTTACTAGTATTTTAGCCCCATACAAGTACTCATGGAATTGGTCAACAATAGCCCACTTCAAAGCTAGGAACTCTAACTTATGTACAGGATAGTTCTTTTCGGATGGGGTCAGGCTTCTACTGGCAAAGGCCACTGGTCTCAGGCCATTCTCGTGCTCTTGGTACAACACAGCCCCCAACCCTTGCAAGCTAGCATCAGTGTGCAGGACATAAGGTTTTCTTAGATCGGCATAGGCCAGCACTGGAGCATGGGTAAGTTGATATATGATCTCATGAAAAGCAGTCTCACAATCAGGAGTCCAGCGGGCCCCAAATACTTCACTCGGATGAAAATACACTCTTTCAGTCTTGAGGGATGCTGACTTTTGGTATTTTTTGTGGGTTGGGGGATACCCTTGAGTAAGGTTAAGTAAAGGGCGGATCACTCTTGAATAGTCCTTGATGAAGCGCCGATAATAACCACAGAATCCCAGGAATCTTTGCAGTTCTTTTAGATTTTTGGCTGTGGCCAGGTGGTCAAGGCCTCAACTTTACTTGGTCGGTCTCTATTCCTCGGTGGATACTATGTGTCCCACATACTTTACTGATGTTTGAAAAATTGACACTTATCAATGGACAGTTTAAGGCCAAAGTCCTCCAGTCGGTCCAATACCTTAAATAATCTGCTCTCATGTTCCTCCAGTGAGCTGCCAAACACAATAACATCATCTAGGTATACCAGGCACTCTAGTAAGTTCATGTCCCCACTGCACGCTCCATCAATCGTTGAAAAGTGGCTGGGGCACCTGAAATCCCTTGAGGCATCCTCATGAATTCATAGAAGCCAAGCGGACAGATAAAGGCTGTCTTTTCACGGTCCTCTGGGGCCATCGGGATCTGATAGTACCCACCGGAGATCCAGCACAGAGAACCACTTGCTCCCGCTTAGGCAGTCCAAAGCATCCTGAATGCGGGCATTGTGTACTGATCAGGATAGTCCGCCGGTTTAAGGTGCGATAATCCACACATCCTTACTGTTCCATTCTTTTCCTCACTACCACAATGGGGAAGCATAAGGGCTTCTGGATTCTTGTATTACACCAGCAGCTAACATCTCTTGCAGATGCCGCCTCACATCATCTATGTCAGCAGGTGCCAGGCCGAGACCTCTCACGAAATGGTCTTTCGTCATGCAGCCGGATATTGTGCTCAGCTCCTTGCACGCATCCACATCCCATTCCTTTAAAGAAAACACCTGGTCTCTCTGGGCAAGCTTCTCACTGATCTTCACTTTCCATTCAGCTGGCAGCGGGAGTCGCAAATCAAACAAGTTGTATGCTCTGTCATTCTTCCTTGAACTCTTGCTGCTGGGTAGCACTGCAGTGTCTGCACAATGCACATTAGCCAGGATGCAACCTCTGTTTACTCGAATGTCTCTTTCAGACACATTATGAACTTGGACCATTACCCTTCTGGCATAAGCATGGGCTCTAGCGGGCAAAATACTAGGTTTGACCAGCAGTCCCTCTGGCAATTTTCCATCGCCTGGTGCATCCAACATTAATATTTTATTCTTAACATCCTTTCTGATACGGACCTCTCCCTGTAAGGTACACTGGGCATTTGGCGCCAGGATCAGAGACTCAGGATCCTTCTTCCATACAATTCCGACCGGTTCCTCTGGTTCTGTTTTTTCAGCATCTCTCTGTGCCTCATAGGCCTTCTTAATTAAAGCCGGAACTCTAAAGCTCTACTAGTCTTTGACCCCTGTTTTTCATAACACAACTGTGCCAGCCTTCCGAACATATGAGCATTTGTTCCAATCAACAAAGGGACACCATCATACAGTCCAGTGGGGGGACACACTAAGGCTAGGGTCTCTACTTGTTCGGCCACTCCAGCCACGGAGGTGGGGAAAGACAGCCAAATTCGGATATACCCGGAATAGGGGTAGGCCTTCTCACTTAACCCCCATACATGCAGTCCTTCTAATGGTTGTAAGGGTACGTCTGACAAATGCTTCTGATACCAATCTTGGAACATAATTGTCACTTGGGAGCCACTGTCTAATATAGCTCTTGTAGACACCTGCTCACCTTTACAGTGGTCTCCATGGAGGGACCCACTATTCTGGACCAGTCTGGAGAGGCGGTAGTGGGGGCCTGGGCAACTGACCTTGCCACAAAAGGACGTGAATTAGCATTTTTGGTGCCCTCACTGGGATCATGTCGTGCACCTCTTAACCACTGATTTCTTCTCCAAGCTCTCCTTGTAGCCTATATGCAACTTTGTCAGTGTCTTTTGGGACTGGCATTCCCTTCATGTGCCCATCTTTCCCACAATTATAGCAAAACACACTTTCTGGAGTTTGAGCTGGCCGAGGCGCCACACTGGGAGCCAGGGCGGGTATTACTAACTGGAAACCTTGGTGCCATCTCTGTCTGCGTGATAAGCATTTGGAGACATCTCGTCAGTTTCTCCACTCCATGGTCAAGGAATCGAGTTCGAGCTGTTATCAGCAGGAGATACATGGGTGGGTACCCCACCCCATAGCAGATGCAGTCGGATATAGGTCAGGGCCCGACTTGCAGGCGTGGCCTTCATAAAGGGACTGTTTTGAATTCCCGGATCTCTCTCAACAGTTCGCCCCATTGTGACATATCTTTTCCTTGTCAGAGCACTCATTGACTGCCAACCTCTGCCCTGAACTTCACTTGATGGGTCACCCTCAGTCACTCGGGTCGTAGCCGCAGCTATTGGTGCAGGTCCCTCCCGAGGTCGCTTTTCTCAACCTCGAATTTCTCATTAACTCATCATAGGAGGGTGGGGATTCCAGTCGATCTGCCAGGTGTAACTGAAGCAACAGCAGTTCTGAGAAGGGGCAGACTTAAGGATCCTGTCCAGCCTGGTTTGGTCCAGTTCAATCGCTGGCAAACTACCTTTTCTGAGGCATTCTTGCAACAATTTTTCCAGCCGAGATACATACACAGACAACAACTCCCTTGGTACTGTTGTGCATCTCTTACTCTCCACCATAGGTCCTCATCAGAATCTGGGCTCCATACACATTCTCCAAGGCCTCAAGATAGGCCTGTGCAGTCGCTTCAGGGTTACTGGCCCGCTTAGCACGGATGGTAGCCAGGGCAGGACCTCGGAGGCCTCACTAACCCTCTTCGCTTTTCACCTTCCGAGCATTGCCATTCTAGCACTTGGGGCAACATAGTCTATCCAGGTCTCCCAGTCATCCTCCCTTGGGGTGGGAGGGTGCCAGAGAAGATCCTCAACCTTCGGTAAGAGTCGTGACTAATGGCAGGTGCAGAAATAGGAGTCTGCATTGGTTCAGCCACCATTACGGGCACTGGAGCAGGAGAGGTGTTGGGGAGGAACACCCCAGGTGGCAAGAATAGTTTCTTCAAGTCCTCCACAGTTTTCCCTCTCCCAGCAACCATTCAGCAAATTTCTCCTCAAAGTTTCAGATAGTGGTGGGGGCTGATTCCTCGGTCTTTACTGTCCTTAGTTATCACTCTCCAAGCAGTGAGGGCTCCTCTGGGGTAATGGTCTGTGGCACTTTGGAGCTATCTATGGGATCCTTAAACTTACTAGGCCAGGAAAGTGTGGGTGAGCAGATTAGCATGCCGACCCACCACCACAGGGTTTTGTAAACCTTCCACCTTGGAAAGTACTCCTGCACAGTGTCCGTGATGATACCCAGGGGATGTCCAGGATAAGCATAGCATTTGGGGTCGATCTCTCCCCAGTACACCACTCCACCAGCCGGTGCACAGCCACTTCTGTCGGGTACCTATTTTTCTTAACAGTGGTTCGTAAATATGGCCACTAGAGGACACACAATCCCAGCGGTGAGCCTCAAGATGTAAACCCTAGATGGCGCTATCCCAGGGGCTACTACCCCGCCTGATTTGCCACTAACAGGTTGAGGGGCCTGGATCCAATGGCGGGTGCCTCCACCCAGAGGTCAGGGTTTGCAATAGTTAAACTAACTTGGTCACAGCCCTCTGGGACACTGCAACCCCTTTCTTCCCACTAGTGGCCCACACAATATATCAGAATTACCTTCACAGTATACACTTACCCCCAGGTCTGGTTCCGGCACTGGACCTCCTGTGAAATGAGATACAGTGCAACAATCACAGTACAGTACTTTAACATAGACAAATACCTCAGGCAGTATAACTTTGCTGAAACAAGCAGCTCTGATTTATTTAGGGGATATAACAAGGACAGGGGAAATCAGGTTAATTAGCTTATCACTCTAATAATCTACTTCATGGCTCTGTGCACAGGCCTATCCCTATCAGTTACTGTCCCTGGGTACCCAAGCCCTAGTGGCTAGTCCAAACCGTGGCAGCTGGTAGGGCCCTTTCACACAGAGAAAAGGAGAATTAAACAGTCAGCAGTACAGTAATTCCATTTGGATTTAATGTGGCAATTCAACAGGGAGCAACCCTGAATTAGTACTCACGACCTCCAAATAAGATAGGGTCCTTCAATGTCAGCAGGGCTCACTTGAGGTACACAAACCTCTTCACACATCCATATAAAAGAAAGTACTATACCAGGCAGGCTGCATCTGTATCCCGATCACAATCACTGCACAATCCGGGAGAACACACAGCAGATTCAGTTCCTGACAGACCGAGTGCAATTTTCAGCAATTCTTCCAGTCTTCTACAGGGTGAGCCTGGTTCTCTCTTCAGAGATCCTTTGATTCTTTTCACAGGACGGATTCAGTCCTAACAAGCTGTTACACAAGCTGCAGACCGAACTCTGGGCCTTCACACGCTTTTTGACTAAAACTGCACACTGAAAAGCACAGGGCTCCTTCCTTCTTCACTGCCAAAGCTCAACTGAAGCTCCAACCGACAAAACTGGGCACTTCCTTTGAGTTCCTCCCAGTTCTTGACTGGATTGGCTGTCACTCACAATAGACTGCTGCTGTTGGTCCAAAAAGGCACTGAAGTCTAAACTACATCTCCCAGAGTCACTGCCCATACAATCCTCTTGTGGCTGGCTCAGATTATGAGTCCAAGTTCTGATTCATCCAAGGCACCATTTTAGAGCTAGCTTACCTCACACTGATTGGTCCAGTTCAGCAGTTCAAAACTAGAATGGGGAACTAGCAGACACAGTTCTGACTGCAAAGAAAGCAGGTTAGACAAACTGTAATTTCATTATTACTCTAAATAATTTCTGGCAAACAGTTACATCTTTCAGATAGGTTCCTTTGCACTCCTAGTGACTGCAAAAATGAAGTGAATTGGCAGCAGCTCAGAGTGGTACTCAGAAGCACACAGTCCCCAGCTAAAACTAATTATGTCTGCAAGCAGACAGCTCTTAAAGAGACAGTACCAGAGGCTCTAAAAACACTCACTGATAAATGGCTTAAATGCCAAACACCATTCAGGCTTGGAGCATTCAAGCAAGCTCCTGAAGTCTTTTTGGAAACCCCATTTGCAGGGGGTTACATACACAAATGCTCGCAGTGTGGGAAACAAGATCCCAGACCTGCAGGCAATAATGACAGAGACTAAACTGGACATAGTAGCAATTAGCGAGATGTGGTTTACCAGTAACCACACCTGGGAGACTACAGTACCTGGCATTGTACTGCTCAGAAGAGACCAAGGTGCAAAAAGGGGAGGGGGGGGTGGAGTGGCCCTGTATGTCAATGAAAATATCAAATCTACAGATATTCAGAATACACATAAGGAGCCAGAAGAACTGTGGGTCACCCTGGAAACAGGAAATGGGACAGCCATACAAACTGGGGTTGTCTACAGGCCCCCAGATCAGGGGGAGGACATAGACACATTACTGTTAGAAGATATACAAAACATGACAGCCAAAGGGGAGGTTCTGATAATGGGAGACTTCAACATGCCAGATACAGATTGGTCAATACCAGCAGGAACATCTGCCAGAACTAGACACATGGTGGATTCCCTGCAGGGGGACAGCCTCAATCAACTGGTACAACAACCCACAAGAGACAGGGCTATCCTAGATCTAGTACTGACTAACAGGAAAGGATCACAGATCTCCAGGCAGAAGGTCACCTGGGGGTCACATGGTATGGTTCAGTTTGGCCACTAGAACTAAATTATACCATTCCAAGGCAAAAATATGGGACTTCAGAGGAGCCGACTTTAATGAGATGGCCAACAGAGTTAAGCTAGCCCTGGCAAAAAGAAATACAGGTGAGGGGGTACAGGCAAAGTGGGCAGGCATTAAGGATGCAGTACTTGAACCAACATCCCACTGTGTTAGAGAGAAAAGGAAGGGCCAAAGAAGAAGGAAACCATTTTGGTTCTCAAAAACAGTAGCAGAAAAGGTCAGAGCCAAAAGGCTGGCCTTCAGGTAATATAAGGGAACGCAGCGGGATGAAGATAAGGAGGCATATCAAACTTCCCTAAGGGAAGTAGGGAAGGCAGTAAGGCAGGCAAAGGCCCAAACCGAGGAAACACTAGCACAAACAGTAAAAGAAGGTGACAAGACTTTCTATAGATACATCAGTGAAAGAAGAAAGTCCAGAAGGGGTATTGCTAACAGCAAAGGAGATAAGAGGGCGTGTGAGGAGGAGGACCATGTAAAAGCATCTATCCTAAATAGATACTTCTGCTCAGTATTTACTGAAGAGAAGGTAGGGCAGGGCCCACAGCTCAGCACCATGGACACAGGGGGAGGAAGGTGTGCACTGGTCCCTTCACAAAAGAAAGGGTCCTCAAGAGCTCGATAAGCTCAGGGTGGACAAGGCAATGGGACCTGATGGCATACATCCTAGGGTACTAAAGGAGCTAAGGGTGGAACTAGCAGATCCATTATCAGAACTGTTTAGTGAGTCTCTGAGCACACTTTCCATTCTGGCATGGCAACTCCCTCAGCAATTGAGGTGTTGAATAAGTAGTGTAAAATACTAGATAATTCCATAGACAGGTTCTTTATTTTTAAACTTGGAGTAATTCCATGTGGACCTGTTGAAGAGTTGGATTTCATCATATTAATAGCATCTAAAATATCCTGTGTATTAAATGCTATTGGTGTATCAGTGTGTTCTAAAGAATTCAGGCTGAAGTTCCCTTTTGGCTTGAAAACACTTACAAAATAAGAGTTCAATTCCTCGGCCATCTTGTATTCATTAGATACAAGTTCCTGCTCTACAAGTAATGGACCCACACCACTGAGCTTACATTTTAATGAGCAAATATGATTATAGAATATGTTTTAATTATCTTTAGTTATTTTAACAAGATTAGCTTCCAGTTTTTGTTTAGCTAGTCTTATAGTTTTTTTGTTTTACTCGCTATGGTTTTAAATTTTTGCCAATTACTTTCTGCAGGTTTTTTTATATTTATTGTAGGCCTTTTTCTTTTTTTTTATATTTCTTCCAATATTATTATTCCACCAGACAGGTACCCTTTGTTTTTTTTTCTGAAATAACAATTTTATTAAAGTTTTGTATTTCACGAACACCAACAAGACACACGAAAAAACAGACTATACTGTAAAAAATAAATAAGACATGATACCAAATATAAATAAAGTTAAATAAATTACATGATAAAGAGAAAAATTAAACTAGACCTTATTCCATAAAAGCATTCCATCCCATATTATAATGTGTTTATATGAATCCCTTCATTACATAGTTACTCCAAATCTGACAAACAACATTGTCCAGAAAGAAAGGAAATAACCCTTCCGCTTCCTGGTCTTAGATGTCTAAGCTGGGACTCACTTAATATACAAACATATCTTTCTTGCTGTATAGTGTAGAATCTGGGACAGCATTTTAGATAAAGGAAAAATAGACAGTAATACATCAAAGTAATTTAAAAAAATGGAAAGAAAAATAACCAGATTAGGCATCCATGATACAGGAGAATACTTAGTAATATCTCGGGGTGAGCAGGGACTAAACTCTGTAATAATCCCTATGTAGCTATTTATCTGAAATTTGGGTTAAGCCCTTAGGAGCCAGATAGCAAATGGTGTGGGATCTGAGAAGTAACGTACCATACCAGATATCCACCAGGCATAATATGGGATGAGGTCTCCACCAAAATCTATCCTGTACCCGAATAACAATGCTGGGAGTGGCTAATTCCCAAGAAAGATCAGCTAGAATCTCCAGAACATTTTTATTCTCTTTGTTTGCTTGATAATGGAAAAAGGGAAACCACCTAGCCTTAAATTTATACATAGATACCTAGACAGTGTCGGCAGATAAGGGCCTATGGCCCACCCAGTCTGCCCATTTGAGCTTGTAAGTTCAGTTTGTTTTCCTAGAAGTCTGTTTCCCCTTACCCCTGACCTCTAGAATTCCTTTATGTCTATCCCATGCATTCTTAAATCCGTGATTGTTTCAGCCCCCACCACTTCCTCTGGCAGGGTGTTCCACTTATCCACCACCCGTCTCTGTGAAGAAATTCTTTCTCATGTTTCCTCTGAATCGTCCTCCCTCCAACTTCATCCCATGCCCTCTAGTCCTGGAACATCTTTTTTCGCTTAAAAATAGTGTTTTCCTGCACCCTGTTCCTCCCTGTAAGATACTTGTATGTCTCTATCATATCCCCTCTCTCCCTCCTCTCCTCCAGGGAGTACATGTTCAGTTCCTTCAACCTGTCTTCATAGGACTTGTGATGCAATCCATGCACCATCTTTGTTGCCCTCCTCTGAACCTTCTCTACCCTGTCTATGTCCTTACGTAGGTATGGTCTCCAGAACTGTACACTGTACTCCAGGTGGGGCCTCACTAGTGTCTTGTATAGCAGAATTATGACCTCCCTTTTCCTGCTGGTGATGCCCCTGCCTATACATCCCAGCATCCTATTTGCTTTACCTGCTGCCTTGTCACACTGTTTCCCTACCTTGAGGTCATCAGAGATGACAACCCCAAGATCCCTTTCCTACTTGGTGCATGCTATATCCTCACCCCCAACTGATATATTGTGTCAGGGTTTTGTGCCCCATATGCATTATCTTGCACTTCTTTGCATTGAATTTCAACTGCCAAACCCTGACCATTCTTCAAGTTTCTGCAGGTCGCTTCTCATTCTGTCTACACCCTCTGGTGTGTCTACTCTGTTACAGAGCTTTGTGTCATCAGCTAACAGTGAAATTCTGCCTTCTAGATCCTCCGCAATGTCACTGATGAAGATGTTGAATAGGACCGGTCCCAGCACTGATCCCTGTGGTACCCCACTGGTCACTCTTCCCTCTGTGGAGTGACAGCCATTTAGGGAAGAGTGACCAGTGGGGTACAATTTCTCCATATTCAATCTTAGTTTGGCTGTTAGTTTTTCCATGTCCCTGATACACAGGCATGTGGAGTACCATAAGTTAGGAGACAGTGGATCCTCAGTAAGCCAGCTCTTAGTAATGGCTTTATGTGCTGCGGCCAGAAGGATGTAAAATAAATATCTCTGTGCACGGGTTTTAACTTGTGGAGGGGGCAAGCCCCACAACCAATTATTTGGATCCCGTGGGAACTGTGTCTGGAATATCTGCTCCGCCTCTTGCAGTATTTGTTCCCAAAAGATATCTAACTTCATTCAGGCCCAAAAGATGTACAGTATGTGTGTGAGTACCTGTTTCTCTGCATTTCCTCCAGCAGAGATCAGAGGATGCAGACCTATAGTGCTTAGTGATCTGAGATGCACGGAAGTATCTAATTGTCACTTTCCACCTGAATTCTCTCTAAATTAGAGAGGCTGTGGTGGAATGCACTCCTCCCTAAATCTGCACCCATTCCTTCTCCTCCAAACCCACCCGATTCTCTGAACCATTTTTCTTCCAGAATTTTCAGCCTCTCTGACTCTCTGGAGAGCAGAAAAGCTGTAATCTTAGAAATTAGTCCCTTCTGTCCTTCTTGTGCAGTCAGTGGAAGACAGAACTCCCGAAGGGGATTCATTTCATCAAGTATCTGGGAATTCAAATTCTTACCGAACAAAAAGTGTCACAGTTGTAAAAACCTAATAAAATCCTGCTTGGGAAGGCGGGATTCTCTGCTCAGTTGTTGAAAGGACTTTACGGCATCTCCCTTGTACAACTGGCCTACATGCAGTAACCCACACCTTGCCCACCTAAGGAGGCTTCCATCCATCTGAAGAGGAAGGAAGTCGACAGAAGCTCTTATAGGGGTCAGGGAGGATAATTTAAGTTGAATTCCCAGTTTGGCAACTCTTAGCCAAATTTGTTTCAAGGTCAGGGACCATTGATTGAGGATAGTGAATTTAACTAACCCCCTCTTGGTCCATCAATATAATATCTGACATTTTTGCAGTAGTAGCTGAGGGTTTTTCTAACCTGGTCCATTGTGGGAAATCTCCCTCCGAACACAAAGCCGCAAGCGCTTGCAGCCGAGTAGCCCAAAACAATTTAACAAAATCCGGGAGGCCTAATCCCCACTCCTACCTTCGCTCTTTATAAGACCTGTCATTTGATCCTAGGTGACTTGTGTTTCCATAAAAATTTAGAGATGGAAGTTTTTAGATTTTTCCGAAAGGGGGGAAGGGGGCCTAAGGGGAAGCATAGTGAATATAAAAAGAAAACGTGGCATGACGTTCATCCTTATAACTTCGATACAACCTGATAGGGAGAGAGGGAGTTCATTCCATCGATTCAATTCTTCTTGAATATTCTGCAGTAATTTAAGATGATTAGTTTGATATAAATTACCAATCTTAGTAGGTATCCAGACTCCCAGATATCTAAATCCCTCTCTTGCCCATTTAAACTGACCTATTTGAGGAGGTAAACCTAGATTAGGGGGATTTATAGGTAACATTTCTGTTTTTGTGTCATTAATTTTAAATCCTGAGACTGTCCCAAACTCCTGTAAATGGGACCCCAGAATTGATGCAGAATTCACCGGATCTGCAACATATAACAAGGTATGATCTGCGTACAATGAGACGTGAGGTTCAGTACCTTCCACATTGATTCCCTTATATGTCTCTGACTGTCTGATTAGGGCTGCCAGAGGTTCCATACTTAATGCAAACAGGAAGGGAGAGAGTGGGCAGCCCTGTCTAGTGCCCCTTTCAATATTAAAGGACTCTGAGATTACTCCATCCACCTTCACTCTAGCCTTGGGATTTCTGTACATATTCGATATCCAATCTCGAAACTTATCCCCATACCCGAATTTGCCTAATGTTTGGTCCAGAAACAGCCAATCACAGCGGTCAAAGGTCTTTTTGCGTTTAAGTAAATAACCGCATTAAGTGTATGAGAGGGAGATACTTTGGTAGATGACAGAGTGTTTAGCAGGAGACGTACATTATCTTGGATGTGGTGTCCCAGGAAAAATCCAGTCTGATCAGGGTGGACCTGACCAGGGACAAGGTCCTGAAGCCGCACACCCACTAATTTAGCAAAGATTTTTGCATTAACGTTAAGAAGGAAGATGGGGCGGTAACCTGCACAATTCTGAGGGTCCTTCCCAGGCTTGGGGATCACTGAAATCGCAGCTTCTCCCCAAGAGTTCGGTGTGGCCCCCATTACATGTACTGCATTGCAAACCCAGAGTAGGGTAGGGATCAAGTCCACTGCAAACATTTTATAGAATTCTACTATAAAGCCATCCGGGCCTGGGGCTTTACCCGAGCTAAGTGATTTGATTATTGACTGCATCTCGCCCTCAGTAAAGGGTCTTTCCAAAACTTTCACTTGGGGCTTTGTTAGTAAGGGTAAGTTAACTTTTCCTAGAAACTGAGCTATTTTTCGTTCATGGTTAGGGGTTCTCTCTTTAGTATATAAGTGCGAGAAGAATTCTACAAATTCTCTTGCAATTTCTGCTGGTTTAGTCGCCACCAAACCTGGGGATCTATTAACATTAATTTTAGAAACATATCGATCTGCCGCCTGCTTCCAAAGGCGGAGGGCCAAAGGTATCCCCACTCCCCCCCCTTCATAATACTTTTGATTGGTAAATCTCATGGCATTAATAGTACGATGCTGCATTGAATCATTACTACTCTTTCTAGCTTGCTTAAGCTTTTGAAGGGTGGGCTGATCTCTACTGACCTTATGCAACGCTTCTAAGGCTGCAATAGTATCCAGGGCGTTTGTAACCTTGGCCTTGTATAGTTTATGTTAGTGGACTGAGTAATTGATAAATTTGCCTCTTAGTATGGCCTTTAGGCCATCCCAGATAAATTTTAAAGGGGTATCAGCCTCCCTATTCTCCTCCAAATATAATTTAATGGGCTCCTTCACCGAGGCCACAAAAGCCTCATCTGTTAGTAAACCAGCATCCAGTCTCCATGCCCCCCTGCTAGTGCCCATTTCCCATCTGACCTTAACCTGAATCATAGCGTGGTCCGAAAAAGTGACCGGGTGAATAATTACATTTTGAAAGTTATGTACCTCAGTTTTTCAGGTACAGATTCGGTCACTTCTAGAGTACGAATTTGAGGCCAGAGAATAAAATGTATAATCTTTCCCCATGGGATTTTGTCACTGCCAAACATCTGACACCCCTAATTCTGAGGTTTATGTCCGTAGGAGTCTGGAGCTTGATGTTGGCCCCTTTTTATTTGGCGTGTTCTTATCCAAAGCACAGCTCTCAACACAGTTCCAGTCGCCTGCTAGGATCAATTGTCCAACTGGGAGCCTGGATACCAATTGAAACGGTGCCCTGAAAAAGGCTCTGGACGAAGGGGTAGGTGCGCAGACTGAGATTATGTGAAGAGGTTGCCCACAAAACTCCCCCATGAGATGGACCCACCGACCATTTCTCTCCCGCTGAACTCTTGAAATTTTAAATGAAAGCCCCCTCCTAATCAGAATAGCTGTGCCCGCTTTAGGTGCAGATGGGTGAGAATCAGAAAAAAACAGAACCCACCCACGAGCGTCTTAATTTGTCATGTTCAGTTTTTGACAACTTGGTCTCTTGGATACATGCAATGTCACACTTTGCCCCTTTTAACTCCTTTAGAATTCTAGCTCTCTTCACTATATTATTTGTTTTTTTTAACATTTAAGAAGCATAAATTAAGTGACCCCATTACAACTGTTTTTAGCAATCCATCTGTAAGTCCCCCCCCCCAATTCAGTGAGGATGCCATTCCTTATAAATGTAAATAAAAATAAACAACACTGTAAGACAAACCACATTAAAGTATACATATAAGAAGCAACAGGTCCCAACCAGGGACTAGAGTAGAAATAGTAAGAAAAACCCCAACCGGGGCAGAATGAGGCAAAATAAGATGGAACGTTGCCTCTAGGGTGTTAAAATGTCACACCCTGTAGGGCCCAATTCTCTAAGAGTGGGCCCAAAAAGGAGGAGGTGTATTCCTCCAATAAGGTGTAGTGGAAGGGCACGGCACCCAATGTGCCAAGGGCAGATCCACCAGCCTATGCCTGTGAGCGTGCGCCTTCCCTTCCTAGAAGTACCCCAGAAGACAGGCAACCACAGCAAACCCACTGTTGGCCCAGGGCTCTGCTTAGTACATATATTTTTTTTTGTTTTCCCCATCCTTAAATTTTTTTTTATTATTATAATTCAGTGCCTTTTGCTCCTGTTTACCCTCCCATCTAATAGGGCACAGATTCATAATACCTGCTTCATTTCAACAGTATATAGCAACGAACTGTAAGATAGTCCCCACTTCCCTCTCCTCCCTTCTGCCCCTATGTAGGAGACTAGAATAAGAATTGTCCTCTCTCAAATTTAACAGCTATATAGTTCTAGTCAACATATAACTGGTTCAAGCACTTATCAACTTCTAACAAAGCATTTATAGCCTTATGCAAATACAAAGAAAAACAGAACCAAGTGTTAGAGAACTGTCCAACAACCTTAAAAATGCGATGCTAAGGGAAATTAAGCTCAGATACTTCACTTGGGGAGGAGGTCCTCCCTTCAGATTCTAATATTTAACTCAAAAAAAAAAAAAACAGAAGAAAGGGGAGGCCACAGCTCCATGTTCTAAACTCCCGCTGAAAGTGATCAGTAATGACTAGTACTAGCAACAAAGTTATTGAACAGTACTTGCAATTCAATCCAATCAAATGTGCAAGGATCCAACCAATAACTGACAGGGGAATCTAATAAATCTAATAAATGTTGCTCCTTCCATGCAGTCCCGTCTTATTTTCAGGACTGGGGAAACATGCCTCGCTGCTAGAAAGTTCCTAGCTTCAAATTATAGTGCCCCTAGTGATGCTAAGGATTCACTGAGCCAGTTAGTGAAACAGCTCCCTGCATTTAGCCCCCTAGAGGACAGGGCCAACGAAGGAGTCTCCAGAACAGAACTCACCACTCCACCACCCAGTGGAGAAGATAATATAAAGCTTCAGGTCCTAGAAATAGTTCAGGTTGTCCAGTGTTTTGGGGTAATCCACCTGGCTACATCAGCATGAAGGGGAAAAAGGGAATCCACCCTCCTTCTCTGCATGCGTCGGCCCCCAGGGGCTATGGCCCAAAGCAAACCTTTTATTTCTTGTTGTGCCTGTTCCTCACTTGTATCAGGAACCTGTATGCCCAGTGTTTCTAGGAATGGGCTGCCTGTAATAATGAATCGTAGACATGTGTCCTCTCTTTATCCTGCACCCAAAGCCTAGCAGGATATCACAAAAAAGCTTTCAGCCCTTTTTCCCGAAGCACATGTACTACCAGCAGGATTTTTTCCTCCTAGCCAGCATAAGTGGTGGATAATCCCAGTCAAAGTAAACTCTCTGCCTGTCCAGGTTTAAATCTTTTTTGTTCCAGGCCAAGTGCAGGATTTTCTCCTTTGTGGGAAATGTCAAGAACTTGATCAGAATTGATCTTGGGGGAGCACCGGGTCTCAATCTGGGGGCAACGGCCCTGTGCGCCCTTTCTATAACAAGGTGGAAATCCTCCTCAAGTGATAATTCTTGTCTTGACCAGAATTCTAGGTAAGCTATCATATCAGCCTGCTCTACCCCCTCCGGTACACCAAATACTCTGATATTATTTCTTCTGGCCCTCGCCTCTGCATCCTCAGCCCTTAAGGTTAGTTCTTTCTCTCTTTGGTACAGAAAAGCTAGTGAGCGGCCAAAGGCCATATGTTTGTTTGGTACGGTATCCAAGCTGGTTTCAATGGCTGTCATACGAGATTCTAACTTTTTAAAATCATTTTGCAAGCCAGTGATTTTGGAGTGAATCCGATGCAGGATTTTTAACATGTGTTGGCCGTCGGCCTTTGTGAACATAGTGGTAGTTTCCGATCCGGAGTCGTCCTCTTCATCAGCGGATGCGGTCAGCACCGAGGATCGGGATGTAGTTGGGCTTACAAGCCGCTCGTCTAGCTGAGAAACAGATCTTCGGGCCAAAGCTCCCAAATCGTTCTTTTTGGTTTTCCCCTTAGTAGCGGATGTTTGGGGAGATAATATAGTGGCAAAAAAACAGATTAGCAAGTGGATGGTATAAGATTGTATTAATTAATAGCCCCGGGCCTCCGGAGTTGCAACTCAAGCTGCCATCTGGTGCGTGATGTCAACCGGAAGTCAGGTATCCTTTGTTTGTTGTCATTATATTTTGTGCATAGCGGAACCCATTTATTAATGCAATAATTGATGTTTTTTAGTATTACATGCCATATACTGATTACATCTAAATTTTTAAGCTCATCTTGCCAGTTACAGGTGCCAAGGTAATTTTTTTTTTTTGCCATAGTTAGCTTTACTGAAGTTCTGAATTTTGGTTACTCCAGATACTTCAGTCTTTAAGCAGTTTATAGTCCAAAGGATTTTATTATGATCACTATCTCCCAAAGGTTCCAAAATTTTCGGTAGTGTTCCAGCATCTTTGATATTAGTAAATATTAAAACCAAAATATTGTTTTTTCTTGTTGGTTCCTTTACCAGTTGCCCCAAGTCATGTTGTAGACCTATTTCTACACATTAATTTTCTATTGAGCTAGTGCCCTCAAGGGTTGTCCAGTTTATTTTAGGGAAATTGAAATCATCCATGAGAATATAATCATCCTGGATTTCCATAATATCAATGGTTTGCATAAAATGTTCATTACTTAACAAGTCCAGGTTTGGAGAACGATAAGCTAAGCCAACAGTTAATGGTCCTTCTAGGAAATTAATTTTCACCCAAATAGCTTCACTACCCATTGAAGGATTATGGTCAGTTCTTAACTCAAAACAGTTTAAGGTACTGCGAATAAAGAGCAATTCCACCGCCTCTAGATATAGTGCGATTCTTAGCAAACTTTGTGTATCCTGGTATTTCAGACCGCCCAAGCAGACTTGGTAAATCACATTTCAGTAACACCGCAGATGTCGATTTTATCCATATGAAGTATGTGTGTTAATTCATCAATTTTATTGTGCAAGCTTCTAGCATTAAGAAGCAAAAGACTTACTTCATTTTCAATAATTTTACTTTCTGTATCTAGAGATTTGTTCTTATTAGTATTGATATTTTTACTATTGGAGACTCAGGCACTTGTGTAATCGGGTTTGAGGCACTTCTGTAAGTGTCAAATAAGGCATGTCCTACTGTGACCCCCCCCCCCAAATCAGTTTAAATATTTATTGATAAAACAATTAATATGTTTTGCTAGTAATATGGAGCCCCTTTTGTTGAGGTGAAGTCCATCTCTGCAAGTGAATTATCTTTTATCTATAAATTCCTCACAGTGTGTAATGCATCCAACTTGTTGTCTATAGCACCATAACCCAAGAAAATTATTGATTTTATTTTGTCTATTTGTAATTTAGTGGCTTTAGGAATAGGGAGTATTTCAGAGAAGACTACATCGCTGCCAAGTTCAGAGAGTAAATTTGTAAGGCCAATGATTTCTTCTTTTATTGTCTGGACATTTTTGCTCATAATGTTATTCACCCCTGCATGAATTATGACCAGTGGATGCTAGCCACTTCCCTTTAGAATTTGCCTAGACATTAGAGTAATATCGGAAATTCTGGCACCTCTAAAACAAGATACAGTTCTATTGGTTTTATCCTTGTCACAGATAGCTCAGTCTAAATGTTTAATGATCGAATCCCCCAATACAAATATTTGTTTTGGCTGCTCAGTAATGCTCACATCAAGATCCAAAAGATTCTCGGCATTTGATTACATATTATGATTCGTTTGATATAGGGGTTTCAGTTCAGCTATTGAGGTTAGTATGGATAGTGGAATGAGATACCATTGGGGTGGATAATTCGTGATGTTCTTCCAGATCGACTAACAGATCATACCTGTTCTGTGTAGGAACCTGAAAGCAATCTGCCTTTCTAGCCCCTTTACAAGTTTTTCTACTTTGAACCTGACACCAATTCTCATCTGTATCTTCAGGTTCGGTATCATCCCTTATTCTTTTTCTATTATTTATGTTAAAAGTAGAAATGCCATCCACATTCAATAAAGGGGTGACTAAATCAGATACTGTGACTCGATTGGTATCTGGAATGTTTCTTAGCATGTTTGATGGGGGGGGCAATATGCGATCTTTTGGCTGTGTCTTTTTGACTCATTTCTAGTGCACTTAATCTTGTACTGAAGTGGGATATGTCTAATTGCAACTCCTCATTTTGCCTACATTTCATACATTTAAATGGTTGATTTAATGAAAATGTGGAGTTAAAACAGTACATAATGCAGGTTTTACACTTAATCCCAATACTACCATCCTGTAAAGTTATGACATCCTCCATTGTGTCAGTTGGTCTGATATTACAGCTAGTCAGAAAACGCTTACCAAGCTTGAGGTGATAAGATATCTACTATATTATTAGGCAAACTGAAACTGGCACGAATGCACTTACAAGTACAGTGATTTTGATATTGCGATTATTCACCAGCCGTCGAGTTTCAACAACTAAAACTGCTAAACACGCCAAACACACACAGACGCACATGTCTTTGCATGTGATGACGTGTGCTCGCCCTGCTCGCCGCAGGGCTTGCTTAAGAAGCTGTCTTGACCCAGGAAGTGCTCTTAGGGGTCACAGAGCACTCGTGTACATGGAAGCCCAAAACAGAAATAAAAACAGTAAAAAAGCCACAAAGAGTGGTTTGCAGTACAAACAAATATCCCCACAGTGTCCAGAGTATAAAATTACATAGCGTTAAAATGAACTGTAGTTCAGGTAAGCACCTCCACGAACTACAGTCCCTCTTCCTGTTTCCTGTTAACAGGGCTCTCACAAGAACAAATAAGAAAGTCAATTAAATGTTTTGTAAATGTACATATCAGTAATTCAAGGCTTCTACATGCAGTGCAAGCACCATTACATGTAGAGAATGCCCAGTTCTGAAGAGAAGCACATCAGATGCTGAACCTTCTTCTATTTTGACATGCAACTTCTTCTGGTTGTTGGCTTTCTGACAACCTTAATACTTACAGCACCAGATTAGACAGGCTAAGGCTAGAGTACTCAAGCTCTTCAAGAACCATGCTCTTAAATAAAGCATTCTGAGATATGGGTGAGTGATTCTGCCCTGGGACAGAGTTAGGAGATCCTGCTTCAGAGGCACAGTCACAGGCTGTTTCTGTGACACCGCCAGCAGTAAAGAGTACCAGTGCTGACTGGCCTAGGCTGGTACTATCAGAATGATTGTTGTTGACCCTTTTCAATTTTAACAGGACCCTTAGGATCAGTGGGAATGGATAACGTCCAAAGGGGAATCTTCCTCTCCAGGAAAGGGAGACAGTATCTCATGAGATTGTTCCCACTGATATGGGTCGGCAACAAAAGTAGGGCAGCTTTCTGTTCTCCTCAAAGGCAAACAGGTCTACCTCTGGAACTCATCATCTCTGAAAGACTGAACTCAGTATGAGTAAATTACTTGCTGGAAGCAACATTCTGGGGCTAAATGTGACAAGAGCTGCTACTCAGCTTTACCCTCTGACATTTTATTTTAAGAGCTCCTTGGGAGAACTATTCAAAGCCCTGTTCTCACATAACAGGAAGCAGGAAGAGAGACTGGTAATTTGATTGCATTTACTTGCGAACTACCAGGCTAGTGGGACAGTATATTTTCTATCCATTGGGGCACTATTGTCTTTAAAAATATGCCAGCGCTCCGCATGAGGGGTTTGTGCCCATTTTGTTTGTTTGTTGGGAGCAGCGTGACCACAGATTTGACTTCTGGGTCATTTTCTGTATATTAATCAGCCTTGCTGCGAGCAGGCGAGAGTAAATTACTTGTTGGAAGCAACATTCTGCTGCTACATGTGACAAGAGCTGCTACTCAGCTTTAGCCTCTGACATTTTATTTTAGAAGCTCACTGGGAGCACTATTCGGAGCCCTGTTCCCAGGAAGCAGGAAGCAGGAAGACAGACTGGTAGTTCAATTGCATTAGTGGTATATTTTCTATCCGCGGGGACACTACTGTCTTTAAAAATGTGCCAGAGCTCTGCATGGGGGTTTTCACCCGTTTTATTTTAATTCAATTTTAAATGGGCAATTGTGTTGGAAGCAGCGTGCCCTCGGATTTGACTTCCGAGTCACTTTCTGTATATTAATCAGCCTTGCTGCGAGCAGGCCGCATGCAGTGCCACGTACGGAGACACACGCATTCAGCGTATGTCAGGCGTGCCTGGCACGGAAAGGGAACGCAGGGTTTTAAATAATGGATTAGCAGTTTTTTTTCTTGGGACAATACTAACTGTACAGAAAGCATTTATATAGGTTTTCTAGAAGTGTTATGTTTGTTAAACATGGTGAGGCAAGTGCTATGCATTTTCACAATGTTTTAGAACTTTTATGAGCAAAACGCTAATCAATTTTTAGAGTTAAATAAAACCCTGGAACAGGAACATTGTTTAACCAGAAGTAGTACAGTAAGCCAAAGCTTTTTTCCAGATGCAACCTGGGAGCACAAGGAAGTTAAGTGACTTGCTCAGGATCACACAGTATGTACCTAGGTGGCTGTGAGATTCAAACTGAGGTCTCCAGATCTGCAGCCCAGAGCTTTAACCCACTGCACTATACTGCCTTCTAAGGAAGGAGGAGAAGGAGACCACAATACTCAGCTAAGTTTCCAAGTTAGGCTGATTATATTATATAGTGGAGGCCCAGTTACACAGTAATTAATGTCCATTACTCCTGCCTGGTAAATCATAGTTCTAGCACATATATCCCTGAGTTAGACTATAAGCCAACTTTCATTCCCCATGAGGTCCCTGGTAGTAGGGCCTACCATTAATAAAGACAATCCCTGCAGATCCTTGTGTGAGGTTGTAACAGCTCAATGGTTCTTTATCAAGCACTATAACACTCAGTAACAGTACATTTACACCTGTTTTACACTATATAAGAGTCTCCTGTTTTCTGGGGTGGCTGGATAGTATTCTACTTCTTCTGCCTAAAACAAGGGACACCTCAGAAGGATTTGTTACACTCAGCTCTGGTGAGGTGGCTATGCTATGCTATGTATTATATGTAACAAATTCTGTTTAGAGAGCCAACCAGGTTCTGATGGCCTCAGATGTGAGCAGTGTCTTGAGATTTAATCAATAAAATGTAGGCTAGTGGAACGTGAATATATTATCATAAACACTAATATGGGACAAACGAGTAGTAACTCTGTTCCAGACGAAAAATGGCTTGTTACATCAAAAGTCCTACAGCAGACAAATAAATCTTGGGAACTCATAAAAGTATACTAGAGAGGCTAGTACTATTGATGAAAATGAATGGAGGCCTGTTGTGAATAGGAAGAAACAAACAATGGAGGAGATGTATGAACCTCCCAGTTCATAACAGATTCTCCCCACTGGTCCTTGGTGAAGAAGAATCCCCACATCCCGGGACACTAACTTAGATGGTAGACATCCTACATTGACTACCACTACTAGAATAGAACTGGTTGAAACTTCTGCAAGGCATCACCCTTCCAGTAATATACCACAGAGAAATGGAAAAAAGAAAACATACTGTAGCTATCACTGCACAAATCCATGCAATAAATCATGAGTGATCAACTATATCTGCTGAAATTAGATCAACAGCACAAACTGCAGGAGTACAACATGGTAATGATGTTAAACAACAGCCAGCCCAGACCTCAGGCAACAGAGGTGAGAAGATACTAGAATTGGATATGGAGACTAACCATCTAATATCTAACACCAAGAGACAGGTGTATGTATTGGGGGACTCCATTATTAAATATGTGGATGGCTACATCTGTAAGGGGGACAAAGAAAACAGAACTTCTTCCAGCTATAGAGGGGCATGGGTTGAGGACACTGACAGAATGGTCCCATTGGTTTTTAAAAATGCCGGCAGCAATCCGCTAGTGACTCTCCATGTGGGAACAAATTATATTTACAAATTTATAGTGGATAACATCAAAGCAGATTTCATTAAGCTAGCAGAAACTCTGAAGCAAAAAGCATGTGAATACTGCATCTCTGAAATTTTACCAGTTCCTAAAGCAACTATAGAACAACAGAACAAGATCAAACAGGTCAATGAATGGCTTAGGAAATGGTGCCTGCAAGATCATGTGAAATGTATCACTCATTGGGGAAGATTCTCCACAGATCTAAGCCTCTTTAATTGGGATGGTCTTCATCTTAGCAAAAAGGGAGCTGCAGTACTAGGTAAACAAATAGCCCAAACCATTGAGGACTGTTGAAACTAAATTGTAGGGGGCAATCGTGGATAACTAAAAATCACAGCATTAAAATAAATAATTACAGAGTATTAGTTGCAAACATCAAAGGTTTGAATGCGCACAGACTCACAGAACTAGCAGGGATCCTACTACATAACCAAATAGATATAGCAGTGCTATGCAAAACCTGGTGGGATGAGTCCTCAGGTTGGTATACTGTAACTCGATTCCTGGGTATTATCTTTACTCAAGGAACAGGCCAAACAAAAAAGGTGGGGGTGCATGCACTTATGTTTCCAATGCAATTGCAGCAGCATAATATTCCTTACAGAATACTACAGATGAAATTGAGGGTACAAATTAGACAACATAATGAAAACAACTTCCTATTTGCAAACTTCTACAGACTTCCATCATCAAATCTTAACCACGACCAACAACTTATCACAGAGATTATACATCTAGCCTCTGTCTCTGATGCTGTAGTGGTCTGAGACTTCAATTTATTGATTATTCATTGGGGAGAACTAACATCAAAAACTTCCAAGGAAGGACTTTTTCTTGACTGTTTTATCATGGTAGGCCTAGAGCAAATGGTGGCTGAGCCCACAAAAGAGAATATTTTAGATATTGTCCTTACTTATATGCCCATGGATATTACTAACATTAATATTATGTCACCAGTAGGGAATAGTGATCACAAGACTGTCTTGTTTGAAATCAATAGGAAAAGAACTACAGTGGGTTGGACCAATTTGAAGTATAATTACAATAAAGATACAGTAACTACAAGAAAATAAATGAAGCATTGGTAGGAGCAGCGGTGGATGACCTAGGGGGATGGCAGGGGTTGCAGGATGATCTGGCAAAGCTTGAAATCTGGTCAGACACCTGGCAACTGGGGTTTAATGCCAAAAAGTGCAAGGTGCTGCATTCTGGGATGAAGAACCCAGGAGGGTTACCAGCTGGGGGGGGCGCTAGCTCAGACAGAAGAGGAGAAGGATGGGGGTGCTCATTACAGGGTCAATGAACAACTCCAGCACAATGTAGGAGGCAGCTGCACAGGCCAACAAAATGCTGGGTTGTATTGCAAGGGGTATATCCTCGGGAGGGAGAAGGTGATTCTGTCACTGTATGGGTCGTGGATTGAGCCGCACCTGGGTACTAGTGCAGTACTGATGCCCGTATCTGAAGAGGACATTAAGTTACTGGAGACGGTGCAGCGCAGGGTGACAAAGATGATCAAGGGCTGGGAGACTTATCACGAAGAGGAGGCTGGAGGAAGTTGAACATGTACTCACTGGAGGAGAGGAGGACGGGGGACATGATTGGAAACCTTTAAGTACATGAAAGGAATAAACAAGACAGGTACAGAGGGGCTGTTCAAAATAAGGGAGGGGAGGGACACCAGGGGCCATGATATGACACTGGAGGGAGGAAGGTTCAGGAGGGAGATGAGGAGACACTTTTTTACAGAGAGGGTGGCTGCTGGGTGGAATGTGTTACCTGCAGAAGTGGTATCCAGTAGAACAGTGTACTGCTTCAAAAGGGGATGGGACAGGACAAGGGGGAGGGTCAATGAAGGAGAAGGGTGGAAGGGAGGAGCAGCTGCAGAATAAGGGGTGCTAGCTGCACATTCAAGCAGACTTGATAGACCTCTAGGCCTTTATCTGCTGGCAAATTTCATATGTTCATATGATACAATTGGGCATCTCTTTTTCACTTACTTAAACATTGACAAATGTTGGCAACTATTTAAATAAATTATGTGAGAACTAGAAAATCTTTACATCTCTTTCAAAAAACACACAATAAAAAAAGGCAGAATCCCTCCCTGGTTAACACACTCCATTAGACTTCAGATTCATAAAAAACCAAAGGCCTTCAATAAAATGAAAAAATACCCTAGCTCTGCAAACAGTATGGAGTACAAATAGAGTGCAAGAAAACCAAAAATCTAATTAAGAGGGAATGAAAGAAAACTGAATTTAAACTTTCAGTTACTAAGAACCCCAAAGCGTTCTTTGCTTATATTAACAGCAGTAAAAATAGGGAGAACAGCTTCAATAAGCTAATTGTGAATTGTAGGGACATTCACAATAACTTAGAAATAGTGAATACCTTTAATCAATATTTTGGGTCAGTCTTTAACAGCAAAGAGAAATTAGAGGCCTATGCTAACCTCACACCTAAACCAAAAGAAATCAGCACTGAAGAGGTAGTGAAGGCACTAAAAGCAAACAAACTTAACACTGCACCAGGGCCAGAAAGCATCAATCCAATTTTTTTGGAAAATATGATTCCATCTATCACCGCACCGCTTAGAATATACGATACCCTGTCTAATGGTGTCGTCACTAAGGAATGGAAACAGGCAACAATCATCCCAATACATAAAAAAGGAAGCAAGAATGACACAGGTAATTACTGCCCCATCAGTCTAACATCTGTAATTTGTAAGGTTATGGAAAGAATACTTAAGACTAGAATTCAGGAGGTTCTGAAATTAAATGGTTTGAAAGATCAGAAGCAACATGGCTTCACTACAGGTAGATCTTGTACCACAAGTCTGGTTGTTTTTTTATGAGACAGTAAGTAGATCTTTTGATCACGACATCCTGGTAGACATAAGATGTCTCAACTTCCAAAAAGCCTTTGACAAGGTATCCCACAGGATAATAGTCGGCAAAATGTCTAGTATGAAAATTGAACCAAAAATAATTAACAGGATCAGGGCATGGTGATCTAACAGAAACCAGGCTGTTAAGATCTCCGACAGTCATTCCAGCACAATAGAGGTTACTAGTGGAGTGCCCCAGGGCTCTGTCCTGGGACCCACTCTTTTTGGTATATTTAGCTCTGACTTACATCATGGGATAACAGGACGTATCAATAAATTTGCGGATCATACAAAACTCTGCAGTGAAGTTGACTCCATCCACAAAATCAAAAATTTTCAAAACGATATCAAGCTGTTAAAAAATTGGACAAATCTAAACAAAATGACATTTAAAGTATATAAATGTGTCATAATGCACCTTGGAGCAAGAAACCTACAGACACAATATTATCTAAATGGGAACCCTTTGAAACATGTCAACACTGAAAAAGACTTGGGGATCATAATTAATAACCTCATTCTATCTGGTGAATATTGTAGACATAGTGCATTAAGGTCCAATAGGATACTGGCATCCATAAAAAGGGCATTTACATCTAGACAGGAAACCTGCATCCTACCTTTATATAAAACTTACATCAGGCCACATCTTAATTATGGGACATCCTTCTGGGCACATTTTTTGACCAAGGATAAAAAAAAACCTGGACAATGTCCAGAGAAAGGCAACTAGGATGATTCCTAGGTTGCAAGATCACTCCTATTATGACAGATGTAGGGAGCTTAACTTATGTGGTCTAGAATTGAGACACCAGAGTGGAGACCTTTTATTATTATATAAGATCCTACAGGACGAACAACTAATGGCAGAATGTGGCATTACATATGCTAATAAACCAGGTAATCTAAGATGTAACAAACAATTACTTGTGCCACATGGTGTGGGAAGGTAGACTCGATGGGTCTTGAGCCTTCTCCTACCTTAAATTACAGACTAATACCAAGTACTTGTTAGTTCAGAGACCATGGTTCACCGGACTCATCCTGCTTGGAGAATCTGCTAGTACATTGTCTTTGTCTGCTAGGTGTACTGCAGATAGTCTCACGTTTAGAGAATATGCCGGGTTCCATACCCTCACAGACTCTGTACAGAGAAGCAAAGTGCCGCATGGTGGCAACAGCAGCTCAGGTCAGCACTCGTGATGGTTTTTAAATAATTTTCTTCAGACTGTTGTATTTTACAAATACGTGCTCAAGTTTATTGAAAACTAATTTTAAAAAGCATGCCATGCCTACATACATCAAGGCAGGCGAATCCACATATCCAGTGTTTTAAGTATGCAGGTATCATCGTAGGTCTCTTATCAAATCACACTAAACAAGCCATCCTTTTCAAAACTGTTTGCCAAGCAGCTATGGCTGTGAAACAACTTAGAATTAATGGACCAACCTTGTTTATAACTGCACACTGCCATAAGCCATGCCTCTAACATTTCAGCATCAAGTGGTGTGCTGTCCTACCAATACACAATAAACAGGACAACATTTAAAGACACAAGACCAAACATATAACATGTAAAGTGCTACAGTGCTTGAAAGTACATATAAACAAGAAAAAAGTGCAAATTGTGATAAAGTGCAACTCAACAGATTTAACAGGACAACTACAGACAAACCACCTCTGGACAAAAATCTTCTCAGAATCTCAGCAAAGTCCAACAAATAACTATTTAAATAGCAGAGCAATCCTAAGCATATATGGGACAGGCACACAGGGCTACAAAGTGGGGGGAGGGGGCTTGCGGGGGAGGAATAGGAGGAGGAAAAAGGGGTAGACTGCATGCGCCAGGAGGTCTTTTTCTGCAATCAAGTTTCTATGGTTCTATGATTCTCTATAATACATGTGTTTTATCCCTTGCTGTGCCGTGGACTGATACATTAGTCCAGGATTCCTATACGTTCTAATCCGGTCAGCAGCCTATGGGTTAATATCTAACCTTTTTATCCTTAGGGTACAAATGATTTTTCCCACCAGCTGTTTAATTTTTAATTTTTAGCAGGTGTTTAAGCAACATTTCTCTTTAGGATATTAAACTGCTTAGTGCCAAATAAGGAAATGATGTAAAAAATGTGGAAATTCTGAAAAAGAAAGAAATTCGCTATCACCTCCATGCCTGGGCTGGAAGAGCTGAGGCAGAAACCTCAGTTCTCTCAGTTCCAGGAACCAAATACAAACCAACAAAAAAAAACTGCAATAAAATACCCCAAAAACTAACCAAACATGTGCAGAGTACTGAACTATGAAATATGATTATATATATATATATATATATATATATATATATAATTTACACCCTCCCCAGGTGTTGGAAGCCACATAAATCCCAAGAGTGAAGCTCGAGGGTTTATCTTGATCAACATCTCAAGCAGGGTGTAAATTCAATTACACACCACCCCGGTTTTTATTTTATATAATTGTTGGATTTTGTTTTTTCCCCCACACAGTTATACAAAGTAAATAGTTTCCACACAACAATTATATAAAGTAAATAGAAGACGTCTCTGTGAAGCCACTGTCTGACTGGGTTTTAGCAGGCTCAACGGTCGGACGTGGCTGCTGGAACCAAGATCCCCTTCCCCATTTTCGGTGGTTAGGAGGCTGTTTAAATGATTTTAGTGGCAGCCATTTGTTTCTTTTAAAACAATTACTTACTACCGAGTCAGAGTGGAGGTCCAGTCTGTGTGGGTTAGCATGGCTCCTGGCATTGCAGAAGAGTGGCGGCTGGGACTTGCGCATGCGCAACAGACTGGAAACCTGGCCATAATAAACACTGTTTTATTATGGCAAATTATGGGTTTCCCACTGAAAAAAATGAAACCCATTGATTATATAGAGAATAATGCACGGGGAGGTGTGCGATGCTACATAAACCGCGAAAGCATCCTGCTGACTGAGTGTGATTCTCCGTCTGAGTGTCTCAGGCTCAACTGTTTACTCTGTGTGTGCATAAATGCCATAATAAGCAGTTATTGTTTGCCATAATAACTGGCCGGTTATCTCCATAGAAAGAATTGATAGTTATTATAAAACTTTAAACAAAAGTTTCTTCTGTGGAGAAATACATTTTCTGTTACAATGGTGGTGAAGCATGACCACAGAGCAGCTTGAACTTTAACATTCTAAAGTTTTGTTTCCGGAGCAACAACTCAAGGTTGGGAGGATACAGTCTGTATGGCATCACCAGTAAACTCTCATTGTTAGAAACTCTCATAATTCTTGGTACACATGGAAAAGACAATATAGCTGTCACACTGGAAAGACAGAATAATCACTTCAGATTTGAACAGTGTACGTATAGAACAATTACTTGAAGGAGCTGTGTGCCCAGCTCAGATCTTGGCAAACCTTCGGTTGTGGGATGGGATGGGCAAGCTACCAGTCTGTATTACCACTTTGCAAATCAAGTTTGATAATGGTTTCATAAAGCAATTTAAAGATAAATATTGGTTAAAAATAAAACAAATACAGTATGTTGCGGTTGATAACTTTTATTGGACTAAAAAATTGTTTTTGAGACAAGAATTATAGGATGGCCCTGATGAAGAGAGTACAACTCCTGAAAGCTAGTCCCAGAAACAATTTGTTTTCTATCTTGCTTTTTTCTCTCTTTACCTTCCTCCACTCATTCTTTCAGGCTATCCACCCATTCACTAAAAATACCACCAACAGCTTAATCTGGTTCAATTTCAGTTGGAATCCATCTGTATCTCCCCCCTACCCTGGGATGAGGCTGAAAATAGGCAGAATTGCCTAGTCCTCCTTTCCTGGTCAGCAAGAATGAAATAAATAAAATAGAACACCCAGACCCCTCAACGTTTCCCTCCACCATTAGGCCAGTGGAGAGCCACTGAAGGAGATGTGCATGTAACTGCATCTTCCACTGGACTAACACCGGATGTGCTGATGGCTGCCATTCTGATGGTAGCGTTTTTTTTATTTTGCCATTTCACCCAGCTCTCTCAACCTCACACTCAATGCTCAGTGGTGCCCTGGCAGCCCTCATACACTGCAAATCCTCTGCAGAGAAGTCAGCTCCCCAACCCACTACAGCGGGTTTCTGCGGCAGTGTAAACTTGGTGTCAACCCTTCTGGCTGGGAACACTATTACATGGCAGCACCACCCCAAGCCACCCAGACAACTTTCCAAGTTGTCCCTAGCCCTGCACTTCAAGTGTCCCCTCAATAACAATTTTTGTTACTCAAATAAATGTTATCGCATGCAAAGTTTTTTTTTTTTTTATTATTCTGTTTTTCTCTCCTGCCATCCCCAGTCTCGGCTTCATCCCCCCTAGCCCCATAAACCAACCCATCTTGTGGACTTATGGGTTAACCACCACTTACACAGAGCCATGTAAAGCAGAATGGCCTGCCACAGAGGGTTGTGTGGGGCCTGCATGGGATGCCGAGTGAGCTAGGGTGGTTTCCTCCAATTGTTGCCCACCAGGAACCAAATACAAACCAACAAAAAAAAAACTGCAATAAAATACACCAAAACTAACCAAACGTGTGCAGAGTACTGAACTAAGAAATATGATTATATATATATATATAATTTTACCCCCCACCCCAGGTGTTGGAAGCCACATAAACTCAGAGAGTGAAGCTCAACGGGTTTATCTTGGCATCCAACATGTCGAGGGCGGGGTGTAAAATTCGAGTTTACACACCACCCCAGGAACTGCGTGTGATGCAACTATGCGCGTGTCTCTTGACACACATGCAGTTTGCATAATCACACCTTCCCCCCACATCTGCTAGTCCTACCGTGCTGCGGTTTAGCCTCCACTGGATGGCAGGCAAGTAGCAGGACTCAGTGTCCCTCCCCCCCAATGAAGGAAAGCTGTTCTTAGGGCACTCTGTCCTCTCTATCCTCCCTTCCCTGGCCGGCCCCGAGGGACACTGGTCCATTTCCAAATCTGGGTCACTAACATGCGTGGAGGTAAGACATCCAGTGCCTCAGCTCTCCAGGTCACTGGGCCAGCTTGTGCTGTGTTTGTTTTAACTGCATCTTTTGACTAACACAGTCACCACATTTCTTTGCCAAGGGTCACAAACCATAACAGTAACAGCTAACCAGATGCTAGAACACACACTTAACACTGAGCTTGCTATTTAACACAGTTTGCCATTTTCCAGGTTGCATGTCAATGTGACAGGGTATTGGCAAAGTGTCTACCATCTCTGATCTCAGGTGGACAACAAGGTGCCATGTTATAGCTAGACAAGTGTGCATTACCCCACACAGTATACACTGTGTGTGCCTATGGGACTGTAAAATACATGAGTGACACCAAAAAAGTTATATATATGAATGATAAAAGGTGTCTCCAAAACTTAAATAAATTTATTAATTAACAAGGAAAGTTCTACCTTTTATTCATTTCAAATATAAAATGTACTTTAACAAAGTTATTGGACAAATATCAAACACTTTGATGCTATGCATAAATGTATCAGCAAACCATATTACAAGTCCCTTATCGGGGGTGGGTTGGTGGGGTGGACAGATCAATTCGTCCTGGTTATTTTATTCTGCAACAACTTGTCCATGGCTATTAGCTTCAGCATCAACTAGCTCCCACGTCAGTTCACTCCTGGACAATTCGCTCCCACTACATATCGTACTGTACTCCAACAACAATTACAGTATGACTTCTACAACCCTCCAGCACACTGCCTCATCTGGTGGGCAAACTGTACCCACCTGGAGTTTATTTTATAATATTTATGCTGGGGGCAAATTATTCGGGGATGAACTGACATGGGAGCAAATTGACACTGGAGCTAATACTCCGGGGCACACTGTCGTGGAGTAAAATGTCCAGCATGCGCTGTAGTGTAGCCTAGCCAGGAATCTGTTTGTAGTAAAACTGAATTGTTTATGTGAGTCAACAATGACAATACAATCCCTGGTACTGAGCACCTGAACCGCAGGTTATTGGTTTTGTATAAACTGGTGCAAAGTGCTCTTCTTGTCTCAGCAATAAAGGTATAGGCCTGCAACCATGGGTGTGTCATACCCACATCTCATGTAATGCTGCCTATTTAAAAATAAGTCTGTGAAAAGTTTCACACTGATCCACAATATTAATGAAAAACGTGCACTGGTGGAAACAAACAAAATCACAAACAACATGGCTCCCAAAATTCTTCCAGGACCAAATTACTCTTCGCTCCTGACCCTTGAAATATTATTTTTTTATTGTTGTTGCAATTTAATTTTGTCTGAACATAAAGGGACATTAATAAGAGTATTTTTTTATTTATTATTTCATTATTTCACATTTTTCACAAGGCAAGTCAGATGTATCCGGGGGATGGGGGAAGGGGAGTATACAATACCAGGTGTGCAAGTGAAAATAAATAATGTAAGGTGCAGTAGTAATACAAAATAAAATAAAACAAAAAGTACTTACAATAAAACAGAAGAAAATACATAACAGTGTGCAGTCACAATTTACAGGCAGACAGGGCAACACAAAATACAGATGAATAACACTGCAAATTTAGGCGCAGGTGCTATGCAGTGCTGGGAGTAAAGCCTGATAGTAGCAGAGTACCACCCAGACTGCTGACGTGTGAGAGCTATCAAAGCCAGTACAGCAGGTACTGTAGGCTTAGGAGCAAAATATACTCGGATATGACTAACTCATTAGGTGTAGTTAGCCGGGATGGGGTGTAGACAACTGTTCATCAGTGGGGAGGGGGGTTGGGCATGGGGGACATCAACAACATAGGGATGAGGGAAAAAAAGCTTGGGACCAGTTACGAGAGGGGATAGTAAAGTCAAAAAGAAGGGATTTGAGGGAGGAGAAGGATGAGGTGAAAGGCAGACAGGGAAGAGAAGATCAGAGTATAGGAAAATGATACAAGAAGGCAGCTTGGCCCACAGACGTTTTCCTGGAGGGGAGGGAGAAGGAATGGGAAGCAGTGTTCTGTAGGGGGTAGGAGGTAGAGGGAGAGAGAGAGAGAAAGAACACCAGAATGGTACAGGGGAGGCAAACCAGAATTTGGCTGTGAAAGTGGCACAGTGGGTAAGGCATCTGGCATTGAGGGAGGGAGTATTTAAAGATAATGTATTCAGCAGCGTCCCAGGAAAACAAGAATATGGTGCATGCTCAAATTAAAGTGCAAAAAAGTCTATTTCACTGTGAAAAAACAAACAGGCCAACGTCTCGGCACTTTGTGGAGCACTGCCACTTCATCAGAAGAGGTCTGTTTTCCTATATAATTGCTTGTCTTTAGTGGCAGCACCTCATGCGGTTGTGAGCATGGGATCCTTCTGCCCAAGAGGTGCTCCCTCATAAACCAGTAGAATGGAATAGCAACTTTATGGCTTTTTTTTTTGCCTGACAGTAGGATTAGTTTGTGTGTTCTATGAATGGACCACTGGAAACAGCACTAATTAGACTTGTGCTAATAGGATCGTTAGTCATTAGGAAAAAATATTCTTTTAGGGAACTACATACCGTAGACAGTGAGCTGAAACTGTATGTTTTCACTTCCTTGATTTCTTAGGAATGACTCAGCACGATACACCCCACTGTTTTTTAGCTGTAAACTATTAATTTGCATGTTACAATCCGGGGTGTTCAGCTTCAACTGAGAACTCAGTCCCTCCACGTAATCAGTTTTAATAATGCCACTGACTTGAGATGCAATCTTCAACTCTTGTTCTGTTGGGCTTTTTTTGAAGTTCCAGTGAATGTCCTCGATAACTTGGTCAGGGATACCCACAGACAGGCAGGCAGACTTGCCTTCCCAGCCGATCACTGGATGAGGAAATTGCTCTGACAGCACAACAAAAAGGAACAAAACATAAACAACAATTTGGTGATCATGTAAATGTCACGTTGTCCTAGAACCCCCAGACTCCATTTTTCTTTCCCATCCCCACAGTTCCCATGACAACCATGAAGGATCCTCAAAACCCTTCCTTGCATTACTATAATACAATCATTTTATAATTTCTTACTTAATATCATTTAACAGGCAAACAATCTGTTTAAAGGAAAACACCATTTTTGATACAAACCCACCACCTGAAGGATAAATCCCCGATTTGGGGTTTCACAAAAAAAAAAATGTTTTCATTACCTTTCAGCAACTGTATTTAACTCCTGAATGTGCCCCAGTATGTAAATATCTGCTGTGCCGCATAGTACCATTCTGAGTTTTCTACGTGGCTCTGTGCTGCTCACACAGAAACATAGAAATTGTTGGCAGATAAGGACTGCTAGGCCCAGTCTGCCCATAAGCCCTGTACTTGATTACAGCTTTATACCCTCCCCAAGCCTTACCTCTATGATTCACCTATGCCTATTCCATGCATGCTTAAATCCAGCCAGTGCTTGCTCCCACCACCTCCTGTGGGAGACTATTCCATGTGTCCACCACCCTCTCTGTGAAGAAAAACCTCCTCACATTCTCTCTTAACCTGCCTCCTCCTAATTTCATGTCATGCCCCCTTGTTCTTGTACTCCTTCTGCATTGGAAGATGTCTCCCCCTGCACCTTGCTTATGCTCTTGAGGTACCTGAATGTTTCTATTATGTCCTTCCTCTCCTCCAGCAAGTACATACTGAGGTCCCTCAATCTCTCCTGGTACGTTTTGTAATGAAAGCCATGTACCATCTTAGTCACCCTTCTCTGGACCGTCTCCAGTTTGTTCTTTCGAAGGTGTGGCCTCCAGAACTGCACACAGTACTCCATGTGAGGCCTGACCAGGGTTTTATGCAATGGCAATACTACCTCCCACCTTCTGCTGGTGATACCCCTGCCTGTCCATCCCAGCATGCCACCGGCCCTCCCTGCTGCCTTTGTACACTGCTTTGACATTTTCAGGTCATCTGAAATAATAACCCCAGGTCCCCTTCTTCCTTGGTGACTGTCAGCAATCCCCCCCTAATCCTGTAGCACCCCAGGCTCCTATGCCCCAGGTGCATAATTTTGCACTTCTTTGGGTTAAACCTCAGTTGCCATTCTTCAGACCATTTCTCAAGCTTCCCCAGGTCTTTCCTCATTTTCTCCACCCCTTCTGGAGTATCTACCCTATTACATGTCTTGGTGTCATCCACAAACAGGCAAGGTATTTCCCTTCAGCCCCTCTACAATGTCACTAACAAAGACATTAAACAGGACTGGCCCAAGGACTGATCCCTGAGGTACTCCACTGATTATCCCCCTCCCCAGATTGTACCCCGTTAACCACCACCCTATGCCTCCTGTCCGTTAACCATTTCCTAACCCAGTTTAACACCTTGTCCCCCATGCCGAGACTTCCCATCTTGTTTACCAGCCTCTTTTGTGGGACAGAGTAAAACTGAGGTAGGTGACATCCCCGATTTACCTCCCTCATCACCCAAAGAAATCTATTAGATTCATTTGACACGACCTATCCGCTGTGAATCCATGCTGTGTCGGGTCCTGGGCTCTGGTGGATTCCAGATGCCCCATTATCTTTTCTTTAAGCAGTGCCTCCATGATCTTCCTGACCACTGAGGGGAGGCTGACAGGCCTGTAGTTCCATCTTGTACTGAATGCATACAAAAATGTAATTCGACCTTGTTTTAAGCAGTAATGTATTACTGATAGTGCTATATTCTTCACTGGGTTATTTTACATTCATTCAGCTAATACTAAGAGTTCCATTTACTCAATCAGTTATATGTGTGGGTCTATAATAAAGATGGCAGCCCAAGCATTATTTTCAAAATCTCCATTCCTGAGGTCACTGTTCAAACAGCAGGTATTTTTAACCCAATAATAATTCAGAGTGTCAACCAGTGTAATAAAGTATGTTTTCCTACAAGTGTAATGTATCCTGGGTTTTTTGTTCTTTTTGAACTGGAACCATCTCATTGTATTGTTACTGACCAGTAAACTAGGAGAGAGCTTTTTTTTTTTTTTTTTTTTAAACACTGGACTGATGCTCAGTGAAACCCATGTATCCGTGACTACAGATAGAACCTTTACTTGACTTGGGCTTCACATGCTAACATGTACCTGTGCCAGACTCACTCCTGACCTCAGTTGGATATGCACATCCTCTGTGGGCACGTCAGTGCCACCAGAGCTGGTGGGCAGGCAGGAACTGTATTCAGGCTGAATCTTTTATCATATGAACATACAAATGTGCCAGCAGAAACAGACCTCCTGGTCTATCAACGTCTGCTCAAGTGTGCAGCTAGCACCTCTAAGTTGCAGCTACCCCCCCCCCGCCGTTTTCAGCCTCACCCACCCATACTCTCTCCTGTTCTCTGTCCCATGCCCTTTTAAAGCTAACCACAGTTCTGCATATTACCCTCTCTGGTGGGGCATTCCACTTCAACACCACTCTCTCTGTGAAGTAATGCCTCCTCGTCTCCCTCCTAAATCCCCCCCCCATTCTTAACCCATGCCCTCTAGTGTCCCTTTCCTTCCTCAGTTTAAAAACCCCATTGGCTCCATCCTTGTTGCTTCCCCTCAGATACTTGAAAGTTATGATCATGTACCTCCTATCCCTCCTCTCCTCCAGGGTGTACATATTCAGTTTCCCCAGCCAGTTCTCGTAGTCTTTCCCCTCCATTCCCTGTATCATCCTCGTTGCTCTCCACTGCACGCCCTCCAGCAGATTGATATCCCACCTCACGTATGGCCTCCAGAACTGCACACAGTACTCCAAGTGCAGCCTGACCAGTGACCTGTAAAGGGGCAGGATCACCTCCCTCCGACTGGATGAGAACCCTCCTCACTATGCACCCCAGCATTGTCTGCCTTCGCTGCTGCTTTCCTGCATTGGGAAGAATTGTTCATGCTCCCTGTTACCATCACCCCTAGGTCCTTCTCCTCCTCAGTGATCCCCAGCTTCACCCCCCAACCAGTATTCTCTCCTTGGGTTCTTTGCCCTGACGTGCATAACCTTACACTTCTTTGCACTGAACCCCAACTGCCACCTCTCTGACCACTCCTCCCATTTGTTTAGGTCCCCCTGCAGTTGCTTCCGTCCCTCCTCCTCCTCCTCATCCACTACTGCACCCATTTTGGTATCGTCTGTGAACAGACTTATCCTGCTCACCACTCTGTGTGAGATGTCTGAGATGAAGAGCCCAAACAGCACCAGGCCCAGCACCGAGCCCTATGGCACCCAGCTCGTCACTGGTCTAAGTGTTGAGAATTCCCCCACCACCTGTTGTAGCCTCCCATGCAGCCAGTTTGTAATCCAGTTTGCCATCTTCACCCCCACTCCCACGCCAGTTAGCCTCCATCCAAGCTACCACTGAGGTACTGAGTCGATGGTCTTGCTGAAATCCAAGTAAAGGACATCCATGGCATGGCCCCTAACCAGCTCTCGTCACCCAGTCATAATATTGTATTAGGTTAGTTTAACAGAACTTCCCTGATGTGAGCCCATGCTGCCTCACATCCTGGAGGCAACTGTCCTCTAGAATGACACCAGCCTCTCCTTCAGTATCGTCTCCATAAGCTTGCCCACTATGGAAGTGAGACTGACTGGCTGATAATTGCCCGGTTTGTCCCTTGGGCCACTCTTGTGTATCAGCACCACATGGGCCATCCTCCAGTCCTGAGGCATACCTCCCGTATCCAGGGAGATGCTGAACAGATCTGCCAGTGGTTCTGCCAGCACGTCCACCATCTATCTAAGCACCCTAGGGTGAATACCATCTGGCCCTGGTGCCTTGTCCGTTTTTAGTGCCCTCAGTCCATCTAATACTCTTTACTTCCCTCAATCATTCCATCCGCTACCTCTCCCCTCCCCTCCCAGTCCAAGGTGGCAGTGTTCCCCCCTCTCCTGTGTGAACACTGAGCAAAAGTATTCATTTAGTGCTTCTGCTTGTTCCTCTCCCTTTTCCGCCCACTCCCCACCCCTCTTTATCCTCACTATGTTATCCCTGAACATTTTCTCTCTGATTCATCTGAAAAAGTCTTTCCCCCCAACCCTTAATTCCCTGTGCTAACCTTAGCTCCCTTGAGGTCTTAGCTTCCCTCACCCTCTTGGTCACTTCCTTGGACCTTCTTGCATACATTTCACTGTCCTCCTCCTTCCCCGTCCTTCTGACCCTCTGGTACACAGCTCTCTTTGCCCTCACTCCCTCCATTACCTCGCTGTTCAACCAGCATGGTTTCCATGCTCTTCTCTTACTCTGCAACTTGTTGCAAGCTTCCATTGCCTCTGTATTCCCCTGTTTAATAATGTCCCATTTCTGCTCCGCTTCCATCCATGGCCCTATGCCCTCAGGTTTCTCTTTCAGTATCTCCTGCATCCTTCCGAAGTCCACCACCTCTGTCAGTGAGCCCCCCGCTCATCATGATCGTAAACCACCGTTTGGTGATTGCTATCAGCTAGTGGGTCCTCCACCTTTATTTCCCTCACTGCCTCACCATTCGACAGTACCTGATCTAACATGTTACTTAGCCTAGTATGTCCAGTTATCAGCTGTATCAGGTGTTCCTCCTGGATCGCATCCAGCAGCACCTGCTCCCTAGCACTGGAGGTGACCGGAGTGTTACAGTCAACCCCTGGCAGACTGACGTCCCCCACGATGACAACATTCCCCTTCCTACATACCCTCTTGATTTGTTCTGCTAACTCCCTGTCCAGCTCCTTTGTTTGGGACGGTGGCCTGTACACCAACCCAAACCTCAGCTTCCTGCCCTTGGAGCCCAGGAGCTGCATCCAGATAACCTCTGTTCTCCTTCCCCCCCCTTCCCCTGTACATTTGATCCCATCCCTCACACAGATTGCCACCCTGCCACCCCCTTCCCACTTCAATGTCCTTCCTGTACAATTTATACCCTGGGATTGCCAGATCCCAGTCCTGGCACTCGGTGGCCCACATTTCCATGTTGGCTGCAATATCCACCCCCCTCACTGCCAAGAGCGCCTGTAACTCAGCTGATTTGTTACCTAAGCTTCTTGCATTCAGTGAGACCACCCTCCATTCTGTCCCATTCTATTCCTTTCTGTGCTTCTCCTCCCTCCTAATCTCCCCCCGTGCAACTTCCCTGAATCCTTCCCTGCTAGCATGGGGAGTAAGCTCATTTGGCTCCCCTCTTTGGGATCCCCACCAACCAGCTGTCCACTCACCACCCCCCCACCTAGTTTAAATCTACCTTTGTCGCTATATACCCCTCTAACTTCTGCTTTAATACCCCTTCCCCTTCCCTGCATATAGATTGTTATTGTCCCAGGTTCTGCCCCATCTACCCACTACCCCATACTCCTTGGATTGACACCACTCCCCCAACCATGTGTTGAATTCCCCAATCCCCCCTTTCCTCGCCGTACTCACACAGGGTACTGGACGTACCTCTGAGAAGGCCACCAACTCCTCTATCACCTCGTACAGCCTTCCCACACCCTCAAACCTCTCCCTCACTACCTCCAACATCTCCCCTGCCAGGTCATTTGTCCCCACATAGACCACTATAGGCAGTTTCCTCCTTCCCCTCCTTGCGCACTTTAGAATTGACTGCCATGGGCTGGCCCGCCAGCACAGTGGCTGGATTTCAGTCTGCTGACGCCAGCAACCCGGGTTAGGGAGAGGACCGGGTCACTAGAGGGCTGGCCAGGGAAGGAAAAGGTTGGGCGTCTGACGACACTCACCTTCTCCGGAGAGGCTCAACCAGTGTGTGCTGACCCCTGGCAGAGGCCGGGGGCATAGCAGCACATCGGTGCCTCTGCATCTGACTGGCCACAGGCGAATGCCTGGGGATCAACAAGCTCTACGGCTGATGTAGAAGGGAGGATGTTGTGGACATCGGCGCTTGTGCCTTGTCATCAAGGGCACTCGCAACGCCATGAAGGAAAAATGGGAAAATGCCTTCCAGCTCCGGGTAGATGGAGCACCAGAGCAAGCCCTCATGTGCCTCCTCCTGCCTAGCTGCCTGAGGACTGACAAAACCAGAAAGTGTTTGAGGTGTACGGGCCCCACCTCGTCCCCACCCAGGGGGGTAAACCACGGCTCCATGGGGACCAGAAGATGGACCAAGTAAGGTGGAGCAGCAGGAGACTCTAGGTGCTCCCAAGAGGTGGGCTGTAGGCGTGGGGAAAAAAAAAAGAGAAATATCAAAAAAAAAAAAAAAGAATTGACTGCGCTTGACTGCACTACCCTATCTGCCATTAACCCTGGTATGGACTCCACCCGTATGCAACTATGCCATTCCCCCTTGCTGCCCCATGTGATCCCCTTAAGTGTTCAGTCTCCCAATACCAATACACCCCCTTCTTCATTCCTCGCTCTCATCCCCACCCTTCTACCCAGGTTCCCATTTCTAGAGTCCCCCATATTAGAAGCTCTACAGTTCGCTCCAGCAGTTCGCCCCTTTCCACCCCGACCTATCCCCTCCCCCCCTTCACTGCTCGCTCGCTATCCTCCACCCCCCCTTCTGCATTAGGTTCCTTCCCCAACTCTGCAATGACCCTCTCACCCCCTTTACCAGTATTGCCCTACTTCCCTTCCTCTACCCAAGTATTGTCCCATGTGCAATCTCATCCTGTTCCCTCTCCTGGAGTCCCCCTCCTTCTCTTCCTCCCCCACCAGTGTCATAGTACAGCAAATCTATTTCCTACCCCCTCTGTCCTGCTATGCATTATCTCGTCCCTCCTGATTTGAGTCCCCCCTCTGTTGCTAGGCCTGACTAGAGTCCACCCTCCATTGTTAGGCCTACTGTCCAGTTTGCTCCCATCTCCCTCCCCCCCCCAACCCTTCCCTCAGCCCATTGTTCCCTCTCATGTGGTGTCCTCATGTTAATCCCTGGTGAATGCCCACCTGTCCTAGAATCCTCCCCCCACATCCTCTCCAGCTCTCTACCAAGCCACCACACCTCATCCTCGAGCCTCCTTAGCCTGTGGCAGATTGGACACCCTTCCAGCCTCCATATATGTTCATCTATACCGCTACCCCACAACCATTGTATCCCACAATCCTACCCATGGTTAGCACTACCTAGTAATGAAACAAAAGATAATACAGTACTATCTATACTAACATTCTATACATTTCTCATCTGTAGAGGTAATTATACTGACAGATGAGTTTCTGCATGACTGCACAAAGCTGAATGGAAGTAGCCCTCATATTCAGCAAAGGTATTGCATTCCTGTATCAGATGCATGAAACTTGTGGTCATGGGAACAGGAGTGAGTTGGCAGTGAGTGACTGAGACGGCTTGGGGAGGTTAGTGTGAAGCTGGTGCATTTGGTATTGGAATCCATGCCTTTTTATTCCGGACAGTATCATTACCTCTACAGATGAGAAATGTATAGAATGTTTCTCAATGTAAATAAATCTTGGTTACGTGGGTTGTGAAGCCCATATAACATTAAATGCTTACTGCATGTGGTATTGTAATGTATAATTTTTTTGCTTGCCATATCATAACATAAACAACTGGTAAAATAGAAAAAAAATGATATGTGTAAGAATGAATCCAGGCCTCCTCAGTGCTATGCATAACAGAGGCTAGAAGGGGAAGGAATCAGATTAATTTCTGTGCAGTAGCTGCTCCTTGCTGCTTTTAAAGGGGCACTGTCAGCTTTGCCTGTTTGCTTTTTGCCTGATCCGAAAAATGCACCTCTTGGCATACACCTATTAAACATTCACTGCAGAAACCCCCATATGTATGAAATAAAAGTATATTTACAATTTTATTCATTTTCAGCAGCAATTTCTATCCATTCGTCCCAACCAAAAGTGCCCCGCGTCCCGGAAGCACATCCAAGTCGGGAACGTGGGTCTGGCAGGAGCGTATTCATGAAGTGCATGTTTTTCACATACTGTCAGTAAAAGAATAATAATCCGTCACCTTATGTTATACAAAAATGATGCTGCCATCTCACACGACAAACGGAGCACTGCGAGTTGCAAAAGTTACTATTTTAAATCCAAGTTGAAATCCCAGGCATGCGCTCGAGAGTCATGCACAAAGATTCAGCACATGTGCAAGAGTGTGCTGTTGGTACACATGCCCCGAAACTTTTTTGGGGCTGTTGAAATTTTTAAACCTATTCTGGTGTATTTCAAGTGGGGCTGTTATTTCCTACTGTTTCAATTGATAGCAGGCTGAGTTTCTTAATTCCTAAAAGGGCCTAGCTGGGAACTCTTTTGGAGCTGTTGAAACTCTGAAATATATGATCCTAAACTTGAAAAGGAGATCAAGTGGCTGAAGGAGGAGCTAAGACAGGCACAAGGCAGACTGGAGGAGGTTATAGCCCAACACTGCAGGGAGGGAATAGTGGAGATGAGGAGGGAGGTCAGTTTGGTCCAACAGGGGGAGTGGAGTGTCAGAAGGGAAGCAGAGACAGGGAAACCCAGGTCAAGGGAAAAGAGACAACAAGATGGAGGAGAAAGGGACTGGGATGAGGAGAAGGAGGAGAAGTGGCAACAGTCATGGAGTCGAAAGGAGGGAATGGGCTAGTATGAGGAGGGAGGAAGCAGGCACAGGAGAAGGGTCTTCAGAAAATCAGTTTGCAGTACTAGTGGGAAAGGAGGAGGAGGGAGGTGATGAGATTGGAGGAGCAACTGATAAAAGTCCGGATGACACCGGAGAGGGGAAGTTCTTCTGGGGGAATTACAACAGGGGTAGAAGGGGGAACTACTGTGCAGGAAGAAAAGGAGCCAGGAGCAAGAGGTGGGGAGGAAGGCAAGCATGAAGTTGATAAGAGGGGTGGAATCTTAGTGCTGGGGGACTCAATATTAAGAGGAGTCAGGTGAGGTAGCAAGGGGGAAGAGACATAGTCGTATGTGGGTGGAGGCCATGCCAGGAATGACAGCGGAAAGAGTGGGACAATCTGTTATAAAATATGCTACAAGGGGTAGGGAGAAGCCTCAGTTAATTATACATTTGGGGACAAATGACTTGGCTGACAGGATGGTAGATATAGTCTACAGAAGGTTTGAGGAACTAGGACAATCATATGAGGGGCAGGAAGATCATTAACTTTCTCAGAGATACTTCCAGTGTCCAGGGCAAGCACGGCAAGAACGCTAAGAATAAAGGAATTTAACGAATGGCTAAGAACCTGTGTCATGCTACGGAGTATGGGCTGGTGGGGGTGGGAGGGACCTGGGAGGACAGTATTCTCTATGCCAAGGATAGACTACACTTGCGTGAAGAGGGAAAGAAAGTGTTTAAACAGAGGATGGAGGAGTACATAGAGGTAGCTGGGAATTTAAACTAGGAGCGGGAGGTGGCAAGTGGTCAAGGGACATGCAGAGACTACAGGTTGGGAAGCCATATGAGCTGACCCCCCATAACAGTGACAAAGGACAAAGGGCAAGAACTAGCGGTGATGCTAGTAAAGGAGAGCAGGAGGGGAGGAGGGGGAAGGGGTGCAAGGTGGTCACCCTGAATGCTAGGAGCCTTGGGAAGAAAACTAGAGAGCTACAGACTCTCATGGCAGAGAGAAAGGGGGACATGGCTACCATTACTGAAACATGGGCCACCCAATACAATGAATGGGACCGGTCAATACCAGGGTACAGGATATTTCATAGGGATAGAGAGAGATAATGGGAAAGGGAGGGGGTGGCACTATATGTGGGGGAAGGACTGAACTGTGTACATGAGGAACGGGAGAAGGGTAGTATCGAGTCTCTATGGATGTGACTGGATGACCAAAGTAGTAGACCAGGGAGGTGCTATGAACATGGTCTACCTAGACTTTAGCAAGGCATTTGACACAGTCCCACACAAAAGATTAATAATCAAATTAACCAGCCTGGGAATGGGTCTCAGGGTGGTAGCCTTGGTAAAACATTGGCTGGACAACAGGACACAGAAGGTAATTGTAAATGGAGTCCACTCTGAAGAAAGAGGGGTTACTAGTGGGGTACTGCAGGGTTCAGTACTGGGTCTAGTCCTTTTTAATGTCTTTACAAGTGACATTGCAGAGGGACTGGAAGGAAAAGTATGCCTCTTTGCAGACGACACAAAGATCTGCAACAGGGTTGATACACAAGGAGGTGTGGAAAGGATGAGAAGGGACTTGGCAAAATTGGAGGAATGGTCAGAACTATGGCAGCTTGGATTTAATGTAAAGAAGTGCAAAATAATGCACCTGGGAAACAAAAACCCACGGGAAGATTATACAATGGGGGGAGGTAATTACAACAACAAAAATGGAAAGGGACCTGGGGGTAATCATATCAGATGACCTTAAGGTTGGCAAGCAATGTGAGAAGGCAGTACGGAGGACTGGGGGGATACTGGGATGTATAGGGAGAGGCATCACCAGCAGAAAACAGGAAATTGTTATCCCCCTGTACAGACAGTTGGTGAGACCCCATCTGGAGTACTGTGTCCAGTTCTGGAGACCCCATTTCCGCAAGGACATAGACAGGGTGGAGGCAGTCCAGAGGAGGGCAACTAAAATAGTGCAGGGTCTGCAAGAGAAGCCATACGAGGACAGACTAAAGGAGCTTAATATGTATACCCTTGAGGAAAGAAGGGAGAGGGGGGACATGATAGAAACTTTCAAGTACCTCAGTGGAATCAACAAAGTCCAAGACGGTAGCATCTTTCAAAAAAAGAGGTGTGCAAGAACAAGGGGACACAATTTGAAGATAGATGGGGATGGTTCAGGGGCAATGTGAGGAAGTATTTTTTCACAGAGAGGGTGGTGGACGCATGGAACAGCCTTACTGAGGAGGTTGTGGTGTCTAAAACTGTGGGAGAATTCAAGAATGCATTGGACAGACATAAGGCAATTTTTGTGGTGGTAGGAAGAAATAGGCTGTTGGTTAAATAGAATCTGCAGCTTATCCTGAAGGTAGGGAAACGGGCAGACTAGGTAGGCCAAGCGGTCCTTATCTGCTGTCAAAGTCTATGTTTCTATGATGCAAATCCAGGATTCCAAGAATATGGCTCTAAGGATGGGAGTAGTGTATAGGCTGCCCTCTCAGACAGAGGAGTTAGACAGGGAACTAGCAGGACAGATCAGGAGGACCTACGAGAAGGATAGTGTGGTGATGGTGGGGGGCTTCAACATGCCAGGAGTGGACTGGAGTACCCCAACAACCAGGAACAGAATGGAGCAGGTACTGCTGGATGCCTTCCAGGACGGTTTCCTGATGCAAATGGTCAGTGAACCAACCAGGTTAGGGAATACCCCTGACCTCGTGCCGGCAAATGGGGAGTTAGTGAAGGAACTGAGGGTGGAAGAACCACTGGTGGGGCGTGATCACCACTCAGTTTGGCTCACACTGGATATGGGTAAGAAAGAAGTGGAATCTGGCACAAGAGTGCTTTACTTCAGGAGGGCAGACTTTGGGAGGATGGGAGAAGTGGTAAAAGGGTACCTGGCCAGAATTCAAGCCCAGTATGGGCACTAACCAGAGGTGGGTGCTAATAAAGCTGGGGATAGTGGAGGCAACCAGAACCTGCAGCAAGGCCAGAGCAAGAAGGCTAGGGCAAAGAAACCTAGCTGGGTGAGCAACAAGGTCATGGAAAAGGTAAGGAAGAAAAGAGCTGCCTTTAGGAGGTACAAAAAACCGGGGGGTATAGGAGAAGTACCTGAAGGATTCGAAGGTGGTGACAAGGACAGTAAGGGCAGCTAAGGCATCTAAGAATCTCAGGCTGTTGAAGGGCATTAAGAAAGGGGGAAGGACTTCTTCAGGTACATCAGGGAGAAAAGGAGCTGTAAGGACCATATAGTAAGGATTAGGAAGGGAAGGTGGGTGGAAGCAAGGGTGGTAAGGCAGAAGCACTAAATGATTACTTCTGCTCGGTATTTACTAAGAAGAAGGGGGTATGATACCCAAGGGAGGAAGGAGGGCAGGAACAGAGGGGGTGACAAATGGGGAAATCACAGAGGGCAGGGTTCTAGAGGAGCTGAGGGCACTGAGGGTAGACAAGGAGCCAGCCCCAGATGGCATCCAACCCAGAGTACTGAAGGAGCTGGCAGAGGTCCTGGCAGGACCTTTGGCAGGCCTATTCAATGGTTCACTACACTCAGGGTGTGTACCATAGGATTGGGGATGGCTCATCTGGTGCCCCTCCACAAAAGCAGCCCCAAGGATTAACCAGGGAACTACAGACTGATGAGCCTCACACACATTGTGGGTAAGCTGATGGAGACTATCCTGAAGTAGAGACTGGTGTCCCTCCTGGAAGCCAGCAGGCTACAGGACAACAGACAGCATAGCTTCGTAACAGGCAGATCCTGACAAACCTACCTGGTGGAGTTCTATGACTGGTAACAAGACAACTGGACGGAGGCCATGCAGTGGATGTCCTGTACCTGGACTTCAGTAAGGCATTTGACTCGATGCCACATGGGAGGCCAGGAAGCAAATCAGAAGGCACAGGGGTGGGTGCAAAGCTGGTTAGATGGGTAGGGAACTGGCTTCAGAGAAGGCAACAGAGGGTGGTGGTGGGTCGGGAGCTCTCATTCCCAAGGGTAGGGATGAGTGGTGCTCTGCAGGGCTCGGTGTTGGGACCAGTGTTGTTTGGGATGTTCATTGCAGACATATCATTTGGCATCAAGAGCAAGATCAGTCTGTTTGCTGATGACACCAAGATGGGAGCAGTAGTGGATGACCCAGTGGGGGTGGCAGGGGTTGCAGGATGATCTGGCAAAGCTGAAAACCTGGCTGGATACCTGACAACTGGGGTTCAATGTCAAAAAGTGCAAGGTGCTGCTTTTTGGGGTGAAAACCCCAAGGAGGAGTTACCAGTTGGGGGAGTGCAGCTGGCTGAGACAGGGGAGAAGGAGCTGGGGGGTGCTCATTATGGGGGTCAATGAACACCTCGGCACAACGTAGTAAGGCAGCAGCAAAGGCCAGCAAAATGCTGGGTTGCATTGCAAAGGGTATCTCCTTAAGGAGGGGGGAGGTGATTCTGCCACTGTATAGATCATTAGTTAGATCCGCACCTGAAGTACTGCGTGCAGTACTGGTGCTTTTATCTGAAGAGGGACATTAAGTTACTGGGGGGGGGGGTGCAGCACAGAGTGACAAAGATGAACCAGGGGCTGGGGGACTTACCATACGAGAAAAGGCTAAGGGGGTTGAACATGTACTCACTGGAGGAGAGGAGGGAAGGGGGGTGGAATGTGACTGAAACCTTCAAGTTCATGACAGGAATAAACAAGACAGGTACGGAGGGGCTTTTTAAAGCAAGGAAGGGGAAGGACACCTGAGGCCATGATATGAGACTGGAGGGAGGAAGGTTCAGGAGGGAGATGAGGAGACATTTTTTTTTTTTTACAGAGAGGGTAGTAGCTGGGTGGAATGCGTTACCAGCAGAAGTGGTATCCAGCAGAACATTGTGTTGTTTCAGAAGGGGCTGGGAACAAGGGAGGGACGGGCAGCTGCAGAATAAGGGGTGCTAGCTGGGTAGCCTGTGATATTGATGTCAGCCTACAATAACAGTGACCCAATCCCCGGCGCATGTCATCAGGGCTACAGTAGGGTAGGGCGGCTGGATTGGGGGGGGTCAGCGAATATAGCGACAGGATGTCGCTATGCATACGCACGCCGGGGTGAGCGAGCATGCACAGTGAGGGGTGGAGGGGATGGAGGATGGTGCTGTGGGCTGCTGTTGACCTTGTGGCAGGTGGGGTACATGCATGGGTGGTCAGGGTACTGTCTCGGGTCCAGGTGCTGGTGTGTTTTTGTTGCACCAGGCACTAGCCTTTTTTTTTTAAATGTTTTCACCCCTCGACAAGCACCACCCTGGAGTTGAAAATCCTTAAGTAGGAGGGTACGGTGGGCAAAGCCCCCTGCAGGTGTGCCCCCCACATAAAACATTAAAAAATGAAGTCCCCAGTGCCATTTTTCTATGTGCCAGAGTGCCAAAATAAATTTTCACCACTCTGACTTTGTGATGATGATGCTTGCCTTTAGGCTTTCTCCATTATCACATAAACCCGCTGGCTGCACATCCAAGCAGACCTGATAGACCACTAGGCCTTTATCTGCTGGCAAATTTGGTACATTCGTATGTTCATATTTAACTGTGCTGTGAATCTGAACTACATTATTTAACTGCTCTCTCCTCATAAAAATTTGCTTAAATTAACATAAATGTCTTATGACCACACGTTTCATTCAGCTGACAAATAAATTAGTTATCTCTGCTGAATCTGAGGGCTACTTTATTCAACTTAGTAGAGCAAAAACTAATCTGTCAGGCACAATAAGTAAAAGACTTAGTGCAAACACAGTTCCCATCTGCCCACCAGAGCTGACGCCACTGTTGTGACCACATGAGGACGTGCATACCTGACTGAGGTTGGGAGTGAATACAGAGCAGCTGCATGTTGGGGCATGAAGCTCCAGTCAAATACTGTCTATGATGCCATAGATATTCATTCTTCACCGCGCACTGGTCCTGTGTTTAATCAAACTCCCCCCCCAAAAAAACACAGCAGGTCTGTTCTTGGTTTGGTGGCTTGTGACAAAACAATGAGATGAGGCCAGCCCGTTGGTGCTGAGGGTTAGGCGCTGGATGCCACACCTCACGCCATGCCAGTGACCCGTGTCTGGGAATGGTCATGGACCACTGGGGGTCAGCAGGGGAGAAGGATTGAGCATTCAGAGGACTGCTCTCCTTCTCTGGGGAGGGGAAGGGAACTGGTTCTAGCATTGCTTGCCCCCTGGCGGAGGCTGGGGGGGCACGGTGCCATGCTGCATCATGGGTAGGGCTGGGATGGACGCTTGCCATAAGGCGCTGAGCATCACTGTACGTTCCCAGCTCCAAGGAGAATCTACTCAGAAAATTCCATCCACCCCCCCGTGTATAAGCCGGGAGTTGGTGCCCGACGCTCCAGCCACCTTCAATTCCGATTCGGCGGCCCCACTTGGGGGACATCCCCCAGCTGAGGGTATGAGACACCGAGCCCAGGGTGAGCCCACTCACAGAGTTAGGGGTGCCGGTAGGGAAAAAGTATCCTATATAATAAAAAATAAAAAACAATGTGATGGCTCCAGTACGGGGTGGAGTGGGGAACAGGGCACTGATAGAAAAACATACTTTATCATACCTGTTATCACTCTAATTTTTTACTGGGTTAAAAACAGTGAATACCTGTTCCTTAACTGTGCACATTGTATTCATGATTTAGATGTACAGCTTCAGGGTGCTGCTAGCAACAGTACAGCACCACCCTGATATAACATCTATAGTGGTGGGGCTGATAAGAAATGGGAACTCCTAAAAATGTCAAAATCATCCATCTTCCCTTGGGAATGGAATAAGGAAAAATAACAATGGATACTTTTATGTTTTGGTTCTTCTTAACTACCAACTGGATTACATCAATTTTTGGTAACTAGTACGGCTGCTTTAGGGGGCAGCAGTTTTGGCATGGGGGAGCAACACAGGCTCCAAGTAAATATAAAGTGGTCCCTGTTAAAGGTGAACTGCAGTGAACTAGAAGCCTGTTTTTCATGTTGAAACCATTGTTTAAATACTGGTTCCCATTCTGTTCCTGTTCCATCTTTTCTGGCCTTTTAGTAATGTTAGTGGGTGTTTCTGATTGGTGGTAGATATGACGCTTGGCCAGCTGGTTGATTATTGTATGATATTTGTAATATAAAAATATAGTATGTGATTGTCTCACATAAGACATCCTGTGCTTATGGGTGCCAGGTGCCCCCCAGTTTCAGTGAAGACAGTGACAAGTGACCTGAAACCAGGAGGTAATGAAAAGACCAGAAAGACTTAATTAAGGGTCTCCTGTTTTTCTGTCTTAATTAGAACTGACCGAGCTGCCAGGATATAGAGCTCGTAAAGTTTTATGATTCCTACAGGAAGAACATTTTATACCAACCTGGTGCTAAAGCTGTAAAACCCTTTGATATGCTTTGGGAATAGGAACAACACCAGATCAAAGAGAAAATGTTTAATTAAGGAGTCATATTTAGGAAATGGAGTTTTTGCTGATGTCACCTTATTTAATATACCTTCTGACAGGACAGCCTGTTTGAATTTTTTATATATTCTAAATGGAGGAGCCAGACAACTCACAGAAGGGGTGTGGAGAGACACAGTTTAAACGAATACTGGTGTCTGCTCTTTTTGAGATATCATTTTGGGACTCAAGAAAGACAGCTGTCTGATCTAACTATACGCACTATAGAGGTAATACATTAGATAGAAAAAGTCTAAATGTATTGTGGTAGCAGTTTTTGTTTTGTACTTTTCCTTGTTGCCTTTTAAGTGATTGTATGCTCTTTGATATATTGTTCTGTGTTTACATTTTCATATTTTTATCATCGATTAGTAAAGTACCTATTATTTGAAAGACTGCCTGGGTATGTCATCCAAGTTCTTTTTTGCATGTGATGTATACGTGGTTTAAGTTTGACAGCTGTTCTGGAAAGCTTGATGGTGTTACTGAACTGGGAAAAGGTAAGAATGTACCTAAGGTCTTTTACAGAGTTTTAAAGGGTTCATTCTGGATACCTGGTTAGGTGCCCTTAGGGGAAAGATGTATTGCATCCCCCCAAAGAGAATATTATCTGAGCCTATACATTTGGGTACGCTAGCATAAGGTTCACAGTTTGAATCGCCCCAACACTTGAGACCAAAGGTGATTCAGACCCAAAAGCAGACAGGAGGGTTATCCTGTCTGTTACCTGTTCACATTACTCCGCTCGGAGGCTGGCACTGTGGGAGCAGAGGGCCTGACCTGCTGAGTGTGTTTGTGACAGTAGATAACAAATCAGAAGTGTGTAATGTGTGTGTTAAATATATCCCTGTGAAGCCACCCAACATACAAAAATGGCTTCATGTGCATTTGCCAGGTGAGAGAACATTACAGGTCAAACTGGTGGAGCTTTTTTTTTTTAAATTAAAAAGAAAACTAATTTAAAAAGAGACACTCCAAACCTGTCCATTTCCAGGGTAAAACACAAAAGAAAGTCACACTTAGGGGGAAGTAAAAATGAAACTATTCTGTCTTCAAGGTACGTTTGCGATAAGTTTATTGCTGCATCAGACTTCTGAAAGCATGCAAAAATCTCCAGCGCTTTGGCTCAAGATGGGTCTTCTTCAGGGGGAGGAGCTTAGGGTAATCAGGGAAGCATTTATACAGTCTATTTATTTTTAATTACAAGCCAGTTAGACCTCATTGCTTGTAGTCTGTCTGCCAGCATTAAACAAAAATCATGTGCACATAACAATCAAACAGCGTTTTATCAAGACTGGATATCCAGTCATTATAGGCTGTCACCCGTTAATATATACACATACCACAAATAATTTCCAGGCTAACAGCCCGTGGGACAATTTTTGCTGAATAAGACTGTCTCACACAAAGTGGAATAGAGTGTTCTGCCTGGCCAGCTATGCCCTTTCTCAACATGCAATATAGTTTATGTACCTTTGAACCACAGAGTTCTGTCAGGAACATGGATGCACTGTAACATTTACAAGGATGCAAATATAATTCAGTGCTAAAATGGTCATCTATCGCACCACTGTGGGAATCACGAACACCCACAAAATTTATTTAAAGTCCAATAAGGGTAGGCACAAAAATGGATTGAGAACCAGTATCTGACCAGTTGAAAACAAGCTTGCAAGTTAAAGGCAGTTCACTTTTAAAACTCAGATTAGGCTCAAATAGCTACTGACTGCTGGCCTAAGGGAGTAACAGGTGATACTTCACTACACAGCTGGATCCACTAGAGCTGTTAGACAAAGCTGTAAGGGGCGTCACAACAACATTTTGATGATATGAAAGTCATCAGTTTTGCACAAAAATAAAACTCTTTTTGTCATGGAGAGTTAACATGAAGGGTTAACAGTCCTTAAAAACACAATTAGTCAGCATGAGGCATAAAAAGAAAAAAAATACTTACCATAGCAACATTGTTTCTTCCAGGGGTATGCTTGACTAATGCAGTTATGCCAGCTGGATTCAGCTGCCCTGGAGGTGGAGTTTGTGCCAATGATGCCAAGAATTAGCCAATCAGGTTGTAGTACTAGAGTGCTGCCTGTAGATGCTGCTGAAAGCTAGTCAGATGCATTTCAAAGCTAAAGAGGCAAAAGACCCCAAATTCCTAACCTAACCAAAAGCTAGAGAAAAATGGAGAAAAAAGAACAAGGAAAAAAGAACTCGTTTATAGGCAAACTATGTACACCATGGTTAAATGTGGAACATTCCACTAGTTAAATCCCAACAGTAAGAAATTTGACTCACAGCACAAACTACAAAACTAATCTCAGGTTATGTGAAGGGAGGATGAGTCAGAGGTCAAGCATACTGGTTCCAACACAGCCTGTTGACAGAAAATCTGCTGGAGTCCATTACAGCTATGGCACAATGCCAAAACTCGGCAGTGTGCTGTTAGAAGAACCATGTGTTTTTTATGGGGGTACCCTCCACATTCCACATTGGGGTTGTTTAGTGGAGGGGTGCAGCACTGAGAGAAGCAATGTCGATGTACCGCAAGACCATTACAGCGAACTGCCGATTTTGCCGCTGTAATGGTCTTTCACAGTTTTACTGTAGCTGTTCTGTGGGTCACTGAAGCATATTGGGGGGATCCCCCAGAAGAAACAATATTACTATGGTAATTATTTTTTTCTTCTCACCCAAAGAATCCCTCAGTATGCTTGACTAATACAGATTACAATGTAGTGCAGTTAGGAGGAGGGAACAGAACCTACTTTGGAAACAGGATCTGTGCCAAATATGGCATCTGATCTGTACTGTACATCCAAGCAGTAATGCTTTTTGAAGGTGTGTACAGTCTTCTGCTTTGCAGATGTCAAGCAAGGGAATGTCTCTTACAGCTACCACTGAGGCTGCAGTGCCCCTAGTGGAGTGGGCCCTGATGCCTTAGGATAACTGTTTGCCGGGCTTACTGTAGCAACACTGAATGCAAGAGACTATCCATCAGGAAATGGTTCTCTTGGAGGCTGGCCTGCCCTTGCCTACCTTGCCATAGGTGAGGAACAGCTGGGTGTGCGTGGACCTGAACTGCTTTGTGTGCTCCAGGCAGTAGGTCAGTGCCCTTTTGACATTCAGACTGTGGAGCCTGTGCACACCAGGAGTGTATTTGTCTATGAAAAGGACAGGGAATGATATGGATTGATTCAGGCGAAATTCAGACACTACCTTGGGAAGTAACTTCCTATGTGTCCTGAGAACTACTTTATCTTTGTGGGAGATGATGTAGTTTGGCTTAGTGCAAAGAATTTGCAGCTCTAAAATCTTCGTGGCTGAAGTGATGGTGCTAAGAAAACAGTTTTTCAGGTGGCATATTTTAACTCTGCAGAAGCCATACGCTTGAACGGGGGTTCCATGAGGTTGGCTATGCACAGGTTCAAGTCCAAGGGAGGGAGTAATTCACTGAGTGAGGGAGTGAAGGTGCAGTAGGCCTTTAAAAGATGCTGACTGATCCCCTTGAGTAATCTCTCCAGCCATTTAATTTTAACGCCCCTGCAGCCCACAGCCCCAGACACTGGCTGATCCCCTAGAGCAATCTCTCCAGCCATTCAGGTTTGCTGCCCCTGCAGCCCACAGCCGCAGACATCGGCCAATCTCCTCAAGCAATCTCTCCAGCCATTCAAGATTACGGCCCCTGCAACCCACAGCCCCAGACTCCAGCCGATCCCCTCAAGCAATATCCCCAGCCAAGTTTACCTCCCCTGCAACCCACAGCCCCAGATGCTGGGCAATCCCCTCAAGCAATCTCTCCAGGCATTCATGTTTACCACCCCTGCAACCCACAGCCCCAGATGCTGGCTGATCCGTTTGAGCAATCTTTCCAGGTACAGCATTGGATCAGCAAAGGCTGCTCACGGCAGCAGCACAGTGTTTGAACTCGGCACCCCCCCTTTTTTTCCCCTCGGTGCCTAGACGGTAAATTGTCTTTGTTTTGCCCTGTAAAGCTAGATGTAACTGCTGTAATTGTTGTACTGTAAGAGCTAGCTAAATGTTTTTTTCTGAGCCTTGGTGCCTTTTTACTCTGTGCCAGGACTGCAGATATTCTTTATACTGCCCCATATGTTTTACTGTGAGAACCAGTAATATTCATTTTCCTAAGCTCCGCTCCTGTTCTCTCTATAACTTTATTTTGTCAGAGTCAGCAAAGGAAACAGTGGATTCTTTAGTAGTTTGTGTCTGCAACAGCTAGTTTCTGAAAGTTAAAAACTTAATTCTTTTTGGAGCTCTGCTCCCTGCTCACCATGGAAACCTAACAAATTATTTTTCAGAGCTCCATTCCCTGCTTTCACTTGAATTCTTAATTTCTCCCGCCCCTCTCCTATTTTATTAGTCCCTCTCCCTATACAGTGGTAACCCCATACCTTTTGTTTTATAGCCATTCAAGCTTACCGCCCCTGCAGACCACAGCCCCAGATGCCGGATGATCCCCTTGAGCAATCTCTCCAGGTACAGCATTGGATTAGTGAAGGCAGTTCATGGCAGCAGCACAGTGTTCCCTTCAGCCCACTTTTCTTTTTGCATCTTTTCACTCTACAACTAGTGGCCGCTGGTAACCACCATCAGAATTATAGATGCTCCTATCCCTCTAAGATCACTCAGCCTATAACTCTGTCCCCCTTAATACTGACCCCTCTCTCCATTTCCCCAACCCCCTAATTTCCCTCTGCTGCCTACTCTTAGTTCTCTCTCCATCTCTATCCCCAATTCTTAACTACCCCCACCATTCCATTTCTCACTATGGTCTGCCTTCCTGTACCACCCCACTCCTCCCTCTTCTCTTACACCACCCCCACAACTCTCTCCCTACTCCCTCCCCAGCCTGTCCAATACCCTCCTCTCCACCTTGTCCCTCTTACCCTCCTTTCCCCCACTCTCGCTGTACCTCCCAAATGCTCCTCCTCCTCCTCCTCTCTTTCCACTTCCTTCACCTACCCACTCTAGCCTGCTATTCTCCCCTTCTCTAAATCTTGAGGCCATCCTCTGCTGTATCTGCCTCTCCTTCCCTCTACCCACACCCCCAGAAGGTCTACTACCTCCCCCCAGTTTTCCCTCTACCTACTCCTCTTGCTCCTCTGTGGGGATGTCGAACTTAACCCCAGCATTCCACTAACTCAAGACTCCCTCTGCGCAGCCAAAGGGCCTACACACATTTTCCACCTAAATGCCAGGAGCCTCCTTCCCAAAATAGATGACCTAAAAGTCTGGGTCACCCAACACTCACTTGATGTACTATGCATCACAGAGACTTGACTCTGCTCCAGAATCCCTGGATTCCTCCCTCTCCATTCATGACTACAACCTTTTCTGTCAGGACCATGATAAGTGTGGCAGTGGAGTGGCCACCTATGCCAAAAACTCCTTCTCCTGTTGCCTCTATCTCTGTAAGTGACACCAAGTCCTCCTCCCATGAGCTTCTCACTGTCCAACTCTCCCTTCCCTCCAGCCTCCCAATCTACATAGCAGTACTTTATTGCCCCCCAAAGCACCCCACAATTCTGTGATCAAGTGCTTTTCCACAATCTCCTTTCACTCAAGCAAAGCTGAGCTCATCTTGCTTGGTGATTTTAATCAAAACTGGCTCACCCCTCCACCAAACCCTCTATTCTTAAAATAGAATCTGTAAACCTCTCCCAGATAATCTCCAAACCTACTCATTTGAACCCCAAATCCTCCAAGCACTCCCTACTTAACTAGGTCCTTACTTCCCACCCACACCATATCTCTACCGCTGGAGTACTCCCGGATACCCTTAGTGACCACTGTATCACCTTCTGTATAAAGCTTCAACCCCAAAGTCAGTACCCAAATATATTTAGTACTGCCCCTCTTGCCTCCTGGACACAAACTTCCTCCCACATGACTTACTCCATACAGATTGGTCACCTGTGTACTCAGTTCTAAATGTCGACTCAGCCCTCCAACTGTTCACCGACACCATTACCCATGTCTGGGACACTCATGCCCCTTTGAAAAAGACAAGAATAAAACATCATCACCTCCCCTGGATTACTCAGACTCTCCTTTCCCTCTGTAAATCACCAGACAAAAGCTGGGCAAAATTCAAGGCCTCCCTGCTCCTCTCAGACTTCTAGCTCTACAGGTTCCTCAGAAACGCTTGTACACAAGCCATCAAAAAGGTTAAATCTGGCTACTTTAAAGTTCAGCGTCAAACTAGAGCAGGCTCCCTAGCACATTTCTGGCAAGCCTGCTGCAAACTCATAGATCCCCTTTGCCCAAGCCCCTCAAATCCTAAACATTGAGGGAACATCAGTCTCTGACCCAGCTGCAACTGCCAAGGCCTTCAACAAATTCTTTACCACCTGCACCCTCCCTGTTCCCCCTTCCCCACCCCTGATTTCCCCCCTACCACTGCTAGGCCTAGCTTCTCCTTTCTTCCGATCTCCTCCCATGAAGTCTACAAGGCACTAATGGCCCTCAACCCCAAAAAATGCAGCTCAGCCGGCCTCCACCCAAAGTTTTTCCATATCTCTGCCCCCACCATTGCAAGCCCCCTAGCTTACTTCATAAACCTCTCTCTCTCTCTCTCTCTCTCTCTACCAGCTCTGTCCCTTTGGCCTGGAAACTTGCCAAAGTGCTTCCCCTGCAAAAAGGAGGAGACCCAACCTCACCCAGCAACTACAGACCCATATCTCTCCTTCCAGCTCTTGCAAAGTTCCAGAAGTCTCTACTCTAGGCTCCAGGTACACAGACAGTCTCTCTTCCTACCAGTCCAGGTTTAGGAAACAGCACTCCATAGTCTCCTCCCTGTTCTACATAACAGACGCAATCCAGTTAGCCATGGACAAAGGCCTTGTCACAACAGCCATCTTCGTAGACTTGGCCATGACTTTTGACTCGGTCTCCCATTCCCTTATTGTCCAGAAACTACACTCTGCTGGGATAGCTCCTGCTGCAACAAACTGGTTCTGGCCATATCTTCAACACAGGCAGCAGTCTTTTCTTGTAGGAACGTCCCTCACCCTTCCCCTCCCTGTTCTGGTCGGCATCCCCAAAGGGTCCATACTGGGTCCCAGTCTTTTCTCAATATTCATTAATGACCTCCCCCATCTGTTCCCCCTCCAAAATTCATATATACCAGGACAATACCATGTTATTCTATTCTAGTCCCTCTGCCGTTGATGTCACAGCTCCCCGTCAGTGCGACTTTAACAAGGTACAGACTTGGTGCCATCAAAACACACTAAAACTAAACTAAAAAGACAGCGTCTATGTTCTTTGGCTCGAGGTAAAAATGGTCCAAATCCCCAAACCCCCCTTACAACCGTCAGCGGCTCACTCATCCAGTCAGTCAACTTGTTCAGACACCTAGGGGTCTGGCTGGACAGCTGTCTCGACTTCTCTACTCACAAAGACTCCATATGTTTAAAGCTTTGCCCCAAACTCGGAGCCCTTTATCGACACAAAGACTGCCTCCCTATGTCAACCTGGCATGACTTAGTCACAAAGACCATTCTCCCTGTTACAGACTATGTTGATATTGTCTGTTGCTTAGCTCCTGCCAAATCTCTAGCCCGACTGGACACCCTACTAAATTCCTTCTGCCATTTGGCTACCTCCTCGCCCCTCTCACTCACCACTGTACTCTCTACTCCTCTTGTTCCCTTTTGCCCCTTCCCACAAGGGACCAGATGCACAGCCTCACTTTTGCTGGACAATTCTGGTTTGTGGACATTCCCCTCCTACCTCATGTCATTCTCCCATTAGCCCCTCCAAGTACTCCCTTCATTCTACAGAAGCTTGTACATTCTCACTTGCACTCCCTCACACATGCTCACGCCAAGTGGCTTTCTCCTACCACCTCCCTAACCTCTGGAATCAACTCTCATGGGCCACCCGCCACACCCCCTCCTTCTCTACACTCAAATCCCTGATTTCTGCCCTTCCTTCTCTCCTTGCACTTTTCCCCTCCTCTTCTACCACCCCTCTGCCCATCCTACCCAATCCTGACCTCCCTACCTCCCAAATGTCCAGCATCTTAACCTTTTTAAGGCCCCCTTTTCTGTTGGACTGGCACCCTCTCTTTTGCTTCCTCTGCTAAATTCAACTGGGCCTCCTCCGCTCTCTGCTATTGCCATAAGTGCCTACTCTCCCACCACTATTGATATGTATAATTCTCAAGCTGCATATGTACATAGTCAGGAAGTTAATGCTTTTCTCTAATGTACAGTAAATATCATGTACATGCTGTTTCATTCTGTACAACATTGTTGCTGCTATATATTCCTTTATGTTTCTTATGGTCATGCTAATCCTCTGATTCAAGTGTTCCCACCAGTGTAATTATTCTCATTTTTAACTGTTTGTATAACTGATGTGTCTGTTTCAACCTTGCTTGTGTATAATCCCCCAGGTGACACCTGGAAACAAGCCTTGGCTCAGTATGCCTTTTCCGGTCACCAACTTTTAAATACAAAATAAATAAAAGAATTTCTTGAAAATGGAGTGAGAAATTATGGATTTGTCCGTACCAGCAGAGATGCCGGCTGAAATGGCTGCTAGGTGAACCTTCAGAGATGAGGCTCTAAGGCTTGATGCTTGCAAATGCACCAAGTAATCCAGTAAAGAAGGCCGGCTAGCTTTCAGTGGGTCAGTTTACCTGTCTCTGCACTAGAAAGAGAATCTCTTCCACTTGGAAGCATACGTCTTTTTGGTGCTTGGCTTCTTGACCAGCTAAAGAATTCTTAGGACTTGTTCTGAATACTGAGAGTCTGGAAACTCTAGCTCCTCAAGTACCAAGCTTTGAGGTGAAGAGATTCTATGCTGGGATATGCTATCCCCATCTGAGGCACGGCCAGGAGACTATGGGTCGAGGGCAGGCAAATGGGCTGTTTGACTGACAGGACAAGGAGCAGAAAGTACCAGGGCTGCCTTGCCCAGTCTGGAGCCACCAGAATCATGGTGGCTGGTGGGCTCCTCAGTTTTAACAAAATCCTGAGGATTAAGGGGAACTGAGTGAAGGCATACAGAAACTGTCCCGTCCAATCCAGAGTCAAGGCATCCACTGGTACTGTGCCTTAAGCCAGAGGCCTGCAACAGTACAGTGGAATTTGGTGATTGAGGTTAGAGGGAGGAGATCTACCTCTGGGGTGCCTCACCTCCTGAAGGCTGGGGCCAGTACTTGTCTGTTTAGAGTCCACTCATGGTGGTCCTGATTGATGTGACTCAGGGCATCTGCCAGCACATTGTCCTTGCCTGAAAGATGAACGGTAGAGAGCTGTATGTCCAAGAAGTAAGCCTGAGACCAAATCTTTAGGACCTCTGTGCAGAGCTTTGGGGATCTCATGCCTCCTTACTTGCTGATGTAAAACATAGCAGCGGTGTTGTCTGTCTGATTTAGACAGATTCACCCTTTAGCTGTGGGGCAAAGGCTTTGATAGCCAAGTACACAGCTCTGAGTTTGAGGAGATTTATGTGACACCTGGACTCCCTTGGGGACCACATTCCACTTATGGACTGATCTGCCAGGTGTGCACCCCATCCTAAAAGGGAGGCATCCATGGTGAGCACTCTAGAGGGCACCCTTTGCTGGAAGGGAATCCCTTCTCTGAGATTGTCCTTGTCCTTCCACCAGTCCAAGGCTGGCAAAAGGGCTATAGAATCATAGAAGCCTGACAACAGAAAAGGATCATTCCGGCCCATCTAGTCTGCCTTCCCCCCCCCACATCTCCCCCTCCCTGCCAGTCCTCGCCCACCCCAATACTCAGCCCCATATGCTTGTCCTATGCCCTCTTGAATTCTTTCATGAATTTTGCCCCCGCCATTCTATCTGGTAGTCTGTTCCAGGGCTCCACCACCTTCTCTATGAAGAAATGCCCTCTCACGTTGCCCCTGTATCTTTTTCCTTGCAGTCTAAGGCTATGCCCTCTAGTTCTAACCCTCTCTTTCCTCTTAAGTAAACCCTCTTCTCCCACGTTATTGAGCCCCTTTACATATTTAAAAGTTTCAATCAGGTCTCCCCTTTCCCTCCTTGTCTCCAGCATGTACAAAACCAGCTCCTTACACCTCTGCTCATATGAGTTTCCCTGCATATCCTGCACCATCTTGATTGCCCTTCTCTGAACCCTCTCCAACACATCTATATCCTTGCGGAGATGTGACCTCCAGAACTGTACCCCATACTCCAGGTGGGGCCTCACCACAGCTTTGTAAAGGGGCATTATTACCTCTCTCTTTCTGCTAGTAATTCCCCTGCCTATGCAAGCCAACATTCCATTGGCCTTTCCTGCCGCCCTGCTATACTGGATTCCTACCTTAAGGTTCAAGGAGACTATAATCCCCTGACCCCTCTCCTGTTCTGTTACTTTAATTTCCTCCCCACCTAGGGTATATCCTGCTTTTCTGTTACTACTCCCCAAGTGCTTCACAGCACACTTTTTGGCATTAAATTTCAGCTGCCACATCCCAGACCATTTTTCAAGCATCTTTACATCCTCGCTCATGTCCTCCACCCCCCCCCAAGGTGTCCACCCTATTGCATATTTTCGTATCATCAGCAAATAGGCACACCCTCCCCTTCAAACCTTCAGCAATATCACTGATGTAGATGCTGAAGAGAAGCAGACCCAAAACTGAACCCTGTGGCACTCCACTCTTCACACTTGCTGTCCCGGAATGCACCCCATTTAGCACCACCCTCTGAGTTCTTTCTGACAGCTAGGCCTCCACCCAGCTTATTTTCCCACCCAACCCCAGGCTTTCCATCTTGCTCACCAGCCTCCTATGGGACTTTAACTGGAATGAGCTTTGACAGAGAGTCTCTTTTCTGGGACCCGTGAGCCCTCAGGTGGTACTGAAGGTCCCTCATCTGAAACCTGGTACCTGGAACCATAGCTGTAGTCATGGCCATGTGACCCAGGAACCTGAAAAAGTGTCTGGCTGGCCTTGGCTAGCCCAAAACAAAGGAATGTGCCAGGCTTTGAAGATTGTGCACCCTGTCTAATGGGAGCAAGGCCTTTCCCTGCTAGGTGTCCAGCTCTGCACCAATAAACTCCAGTAGCTGAACTGGCTCAAAATTGGACTTTTCTGTGTTGATCAGAAAGCCCAAGGACTCCAGGGTGTGATGTGTGAGGCTGAGGAAGTTTCTCATCTTTTGGGCAGACTTGTCCACTATCAGCCAGACATCCAGGTATGGAAAGACAGACACCTCCCACCTTCTAAGATGGGCTGTCACCATTGCCAGACACTTTGTGAAAACTCTGGGAGCTAAGGAAAGGCCAAATGATAGAGCTGCAAACTGGTAATGACCAGGGGGCAATCTGAATAAGATATATTTTCTGTGAGAAAGACTGATTGGAATACGAAAATAGGCATCCCTGAGATCTAGGGAGGCTAACCAGTCTCCCTGCTGTAAGGAGGGAATCACTACTGACAGGATGACCATCTTGAATTTTTGGTTGAAGAAGTATTTGTTCAGATACCTGAGATTTAGAATGAGTGGTCAGTCCCCATTTCTCTTTTGGGTGAGAAAGTACATGGAATAGAGGTCTTTTCCCCGTTGGGAAAAGGGAACTCTTTCCACTACATCTGCAGTCAGAAGAGACACTACTTTTAACTCCAGCAGAAATCTTTATGTGAGGTTAGGGGGTTTAATGTCCTGTTACCCTGCTGAGTGGGACAGTTTTTGAACTTCAGGGTGAGTCCTCAACCCACCACCTCCAGCACCGACTTGTCTGTGGTAATGATGTGCCATTGGTGGAGGTAGTGGGTCAGCCTTCCTCCTACTGGGAGAGGGGGAGGTGATCTGGGCCTTCAAGTCAAAGGTTTTGTTTAGTCTGAGATTTTGTAGAAGGGGTAGGATCAGCACGTTTCTGAGCCCTTCTACCTCTTCCCCTGAATAAACCTCTCATCTGAGAGTAGTCCAAGGGCATAGGCATTGGCATAAGGTAGAAGGCCCTGGGATAATAACCCCTACCTCTGTCCCTCTGCTTTGGGGCTCGTAGGAGGTAGAAGGTTTCTCTTTAGCTGCACTGCTCCGATAGGTGGTTTTGTACTCCTCCACCTTTTTCATATATGCCTCAGTTTTATCTCCAAACAGAGACTTACTGTCACAAGGGAAGTCCATGGCCTTAGTCTGGGTGGCCTGGGAGAGACTGGTAGTCCTCAACCAGGCAAATCATCTGAGGGAGATGGCTTGAGCTACGGCTCTAGATGCTGCGTCATTAGCATCCACAACCATATGGAACTGATATGTTGTGGCTTGTAGGGCTGTTTTAACAGTTTCTGCCAAGTCTTAGGCCACTTCATCTGGGGCTTGCTGGCTGATTGCCACTGCCGGGACAGAACTCCAGAGAGCCTTTTGGTACTGAGCTGCATATACCATGTAAGTACAGAGGTGCAGCAGTAGGGAGGCTGTGGTGTAAAATTTCTTACCCATAGTGTCCAGTTTTTTGGAATCTTTTTCTGGAGGCTGGGAAGAAAGGGTCACCTTTGCCCTATCACAGGCTGCCACCTGCACTACTACTTCATGGTCTGGATGCATGTAAAGGTAATCAACAATAAATTTACCTAGCTGGTACTTTTTCTCTATCTTTCTATTCTCCCCTGGTATGGAGGAGGGACTTTGGAGCAGTTTGAAAGTAGCTCTGCGAAGGGACTTGTGAACTGGAAGGAGTAGCGTTTTAGGAGGAGGAAGATCCATCATATCCAAAATGTCTTTCTCCTCATCCTCCACGGTGGACTCTTGAATAGAAAGGCCAAGAGTGTCTACCATATGTTGCACAAAGGTAAAATGAGAGGAAAAATCCTCCTGGCCATGAGAAAAAGAGTCAAATTCCTGGTCACGAGTTTCGTCAGGCTCCAGTTCACCCAACCCTTAATTATCATCCCCTCAAAGAAAATGCCTTGACCAAGACAAGGGTCAGAAGGAAACAGAAGTAGAGGGACTTGCTGGGGCACCGAGAAGAGAGCCCACAGCCTGACAAATGTGATACAGTTGCCAAGCCTTTACCATTCTTCTGCAGAGTGTATATCTTCTTGCTGTAACACTGGTGTGTCCCTTTGCTTTTCAGTGGGAGGAACAGTGATATGTTTTTCTGTTTGTTTCTTTTTAGCAGGCACTGAATCAGAAACCTGCTGAGAATGTCTTTTTTGCTTGGCTTGGTCACTATTTTTATCAGATTTATTTCCAATGGGGTCCTTGGAGGACCTATCTTTATTCTTATGATGAGAGAAGGACCCCACTTCTGTATTTTTATGGCTGTGGGAGGAGACTACAGCCACCTTGCTGCCTGTAGTTTGAAAATGGAGCATCGTGGAAAACATTTTCTGGACTTTTCAATGTATCCTTCCACATCTATAGATCACTATGCTACCTAAAATAAAATACTCCATTCTTTCTGTTTAGAATGTTGGAGACATAACTAAGCTGCTTGTCAGAGGGCCATTAGGAAACTGAAACAGCTTGTTAAATATTGGTTGCCTATTAAACTGGAGATTTGTTTATCCCTATTGAAATGCAACAACTTGCACATTTAAATACCTAGCATTTAAACATTTTTTGATACAACTTCGGTTTGTATGTATTGTCTTTCAAGAAAAACTCATACCTTATAAATATCACCCTCTCCCAGCACATGCACAATGATTTACACTGTTTTTTAACCTTTGAAGACATTACCTGCTAAACACTGTCTCAGACATATGCCAGGTCTTCAGTGAACTGCTTTCCAAACATAACAGATAAAAGCCTGCCAAGTACTGAGGTAGGGGTGTGTGTGTGTGTGTTATGTTGGAGAAACAGTCAAACTCCTGGCAAGGGAGACATCATCTAATGAATTAACTGCTGACAAACCAGAAGAGTTAGAAATGCATCTGTGTAATTATCTGATTCCTTTTGTTCCCATATAGAGTTATAAAAAAAGTTAGTCAAAACAACTGAGAAAGAAATTTGTAGGGGACAAGAGTTGAGTTTTTCTTGTGTTTTGTCCCTCCAGCTCTAGACTGTGGAACATTAATGTATTGTTTGTGGTTGGAAGGTCTTGATCAAACAACTGGAAACAGAAAACTGTTTTCCTCATTTTACAATATGATGTACAGAGTGTGTATTTACTGAGTTGCTGGATCAGGGCCTTGAAGAAAAAAATAATATTTACTTTACTCATTCAAGATTCCATCAGGTGGAGAATTTGTCTGAAAACTAACAAATACAAGATGCAAGAAATAGCATCTGTGTATATATGTATATGGAGAAATGTCTAAATTATTTGCAATAAATTTGTTTACAGGCATTACTAGTCTCTTTTGAAAGATTAGCTGACTTATAGTTACTAATTTTGAGTATAGTTCATGAAATAATGAGTGTGATATTTGTTATTTCATATAGTCCCCCATAATGCCTTATGCATACCATGTAAATCCAAATCATTCTAAGGCCATCTTGACATATAATAGTAATACCGAACAGCCAATCAGAGCTCTTTTCCTGATAGAATGTTGCTGATATAATAAAGAACAAAGTCATAAATAAGGAACCAGTGACTTATGGAAAAATCTACAGGGATATATACAGGGATTTGATTCTGCCTCTGCGGGGAAGATATAGGAAAAATGAGGGCTTGTTACAGGGAAATGGTTATTTGGATCTGGGAGCACTGAATATTTCTTATCCTGGATAGCACAGGGAGATGCTACATCTCACTGTCATAGGGATGTTCATTTACACATTTACACTACATTTACTCAGGCTGTCCCAGATTAGATACAATATGTTGTTTTCAATGGGGTCATGATTTTACCATTTTTATAATGTATTTATTCAGGGTACCTAGTCCAGGGCCCCCATATTCAAAGGAGATGCGCAGCGCATCCCGGCGGAAAAGGGAGACGTGCTGAGCAACTCCAACAATGCGCCACAGCACGATATTCCAATATGCAGGATGCATCGACTGCTAGGGAATGGCCCAGGGCGCACACAAATGGTATGCCATGCAAGTTGAGGGGGTGTTCCCATGCATATGCCATGCTACGGCATATTCAGTGAGAATACGCCCCTCGCAGTCCAGAGCACCACAGCCCACAGTTAGACCATGAATAGCTGGCCTAACCCGGCCAGCCACCCATAGGCAGGCTGCAGAGATGCACTCAGGTGCACAACAGCCTGGCAGCCCTGGTGGACTAGAGGTACCCCCTTCCCATCCCCAATCTATCCAACTCCATCCCCGAAGAGCTCCATAGTGTAGGGCCCCCCAGACCCAATCGCACCAGAGGAAATCATGGTCCATATCCACAGCATAGAGGACCCCCACCCACCACTCCGGTATGCAGACACCTTCGCTCCCTCCCCCATACCCGACTGGTTGCAGAGACTGGTACTGCCCTCCACACCCTGCCATGGCCAGACACTGACTGCACTGGACCTGGACTGGGGACCTGCACTCCAGAATGACCCAAGTGTCTGTACCACGCACTGGGGCACTAAGCAAGCTGCAGATCCACCAATGTATGCAGCCATGTGTACGTCCCTGGCAAACTGTAAGACAGAATTAACATACCTCCAACACATGCTTTATTGATGCTGTATCTTCCTACTGTCATACACCACTGCAAGTCCACACTCTACCCCATTCCCCTGTGTAACATGCCTCCCTCCGGACAGCTGAGGTATCCCGGATGCCACGGGGTGCAGTATCCTGCAATGCCATTTGCAGTGTACACTCCAGACCATGGACAGTTCATCTATGGTTCCCCAACTGTACAAACTGGATGTGGACTTTAACATGCCTGTTCTGGGACCTGTGTGAGTGAGTAAAGCTTCAGCCATCACCCTCATTGAGAAGGGCAATGGAACTAGGATGATGGATCCACATGCGAGCGCCTGAGGTGTATGGCCACTGGGCATTATCACCCACACACAGCTCATGCCTACATATGACACATTCCAGCATCCTACTGCCTGTGCTTCGACACCCACCAATACAGTGGTGTGATCCCATCACAGTGCCAGTCATCACAATGGGATGGGTTGGGGGCAGGGAGGCAGTTGTCTGTGCATTGTTGGGGGGGGTGGGGGCCGCTACACTATGGACATGGACTGTAGGTGTATTCCTGGTGCTATTAGGGATTTGAGTGGGGTCCCTACAGTATGAAACTGATACAGCCTGGACTCCGGTACGATCAGAGCTGGTGGAACAGGTGGGGGAGGGTGTGCTGCTTTACCACCAGAGACTTCAGGGTCCACATGGGAGCGATCTGCGTCGGGGCATGGGGGTGAAAGCTGCTCCAGTGCATTCATCCTCGTGCCAACATGCAAATGGACTGGTAATGAGCATGTATAAGGCCCCTTTGCACCATGTATGTTCAATTAGCTCATCTGCATTATGGGCTGAATATCACTCATGGGAGTTGCGGCACATACCAGCATGTGCCACGCTTTCCCTCTGGGAGGTATTCAGTCAGGGGCACCCTGGACACACCTGTCTTGGCAGCCTCCTGAACTGTGACTCCCATACAGGGTCACATTTTCAACAGGTACAATGACGCCTGCCAGGATGAAATGCAGTGTTACAGGTTTACTGCATGACAAAAGGGATTAACTCCCATTGAAATTGCATTGCTTGCTGCAGTAACTCTAATGCACAATTCTGCAGTGCTGCGCTTCATCCTGCTGGGCTTTACTGTATGTGCGCCCTGTACCAGTGGCACATTCTCTTTGAATATTGTATCAGTGCTGACTGGCGCACCCTCTTTGCGCAATGCATCTTTCTGCTCATGCATTGGTCCAGCACTTAATATGTCCCCCCCCCCAGATGTAAAATGTTGTTTTCAGTGCATTTTAATTTTATGCAATGCAGCATAATATTGTGTAAACGTAGCGCCTCACTGAAAATAAGATGCCATTTCTTCTGTAAACTATCCAGGTTAAATATATAGCAATCTGCAGGCATATTCTAGAAAAACACACTGTAACAATGTTTAAAAGGAAGACCGCATTGAAACAGCCTCTCCACAGATCTGCACTGTGCAAATTCATTAGAAATAAGGGGTAAAAGCATCCCGAAAGCTATCCACAGCCATATCGGCTATGACCAGAGTTTTTTAATAGAGAGAGAGAGGGGCAGACTGAAAAGCCATAATTTTTAGCCTAAAGGCTAATTCTTAATGTTGAGAGCAAAACGAAAGTAAGCTCACGGACAGAAAAAATAGTATCTGGCCCAAAATGTAAAGACAGGGTTGTGGCAGTCTGCCTAATCCACAACCTAAAAGGCATTTGATAATTTGGAATAAAAAAAGGACCGTTTCTGGGTTCATCTGATTTGGCAATTTGTCAGGGACCCTAGAAAAGCTAGTTCCCCAAAAAAGAAAAACAGAAGGTTCCCGGTGCTGTGGAACTGCTAAAACCGCTCTTTGCTGAGGTAAAGTAAAGTGGTAAAAATCGTGGAACCACTTTAAAACTAGGCATCTACAGAAAAAATAAGTTTAAATATAATATTTGCAGAATTTTTACCTCAGGTGCGATATTTTTTTAGTCAGAAAAAGTGGGGGAACAAGGAAAACGGCAACGTTTTTCTGCAGATTTCGAGAACTAAAATTCCGTGGAAAATATACAAAAAGCACTAAAAATGAACAAAAACACTTTAAAGGCAGCAAAAAAGAAAATAAATGACCAAAACTATGAAAATAAAATACTTCATGCAAAGGTTTGAAGAGAGAGCTCCGGGGCAAACTTGCCCAGTCAGTGAAGAAATTAATCCGACTAGCCTTCAACAGCATCTACAGGCATTGCTCTCTTATTGCAACCTGATTGGCTAATTCTTGGTATCATTCGTATAAACTCCACCTTCGGGGGCAGCTGAACCCAGCTGGCATATCTACATTAGTCAAGCACACTGAGGGATTCCTGCGGTGAGAAACACATTTTACTGTGAACCATAATTACTGCAATATCACAAATACCTCGTGTTATCAATACCATGGTTATTACACCATGAAACCCCGCTACTGTGACATTCCTAAAAGCTATACAGCACAGTTGTACAGAACATCTAGTTGCTTCAATAGATAGGTACATTAATATACAGTCTGTAATGCTGTCAACAAATGCACAATTGTTTCTGCACTAACTACAGACAGGATACAGTCATCATGTATCTTTAATATCTACAGAAAAATCCAAGAACTGGCGTAACCTCCTTTGTCAGAAGCTCAATATGTGTAACAAAGTAACAAATGCTAAGACATTTATATGAGTAATAATACATGCCAAGGTATGCATTAAAGCATTTGTGATGCACACACCTCAGGGGTTTCATGAGCCGAAGGCCTTGTCCCTGCAGACTCTGAGAAGTCCATTATAAATGCAACAGTGCTTGCCCAGACTGTATTACTGGTCTTATAAAATGGATTTTGTGTGAAACATAGGCTTTGTGGGGCAAAGAATGGAGATCAGAAAACTGCTCATGCAGTACGTATGCAATAAGACATGACAGGGTGTGCACTGTGCTGTCACAATGTACACCCAGGGGTGTGGTGAGGCACAATGCCGCAGACGGGAGTGCATTCTGCCCCAGGTGAGCGCTGTGACAGAACACCACCCAAACCCCGGAAGATCTTATTGGGCTTATGAAATGGCCCCAAAAATGTACTTCACATCTTACAAATATGGCACTGACACAGATGTGAATGTTTAATAATACTAAATATTTATTTTTGTTAATGTGGGTAAGCAGTCCCAAACTGGAGGTGGGAGCAAAACAGCAAACCGTTTTTTTTTTACTTCTGATTGCACTGATTAGCGAGTGTGAAAAAAATTAAATGGCTGCTGCTTGAAATGTCAGTGTTCCGGAGCAGCTCACTGATATTCTAGAAGCCCTATTCTCTGGCTGATGGGGCTTGTTTTACCGGTGTGTTGTGCTCGCACAATGCACATCCTTCAGTCAATCAGGACACAGCATTTAACCTACAACTAGTGTTTGTATGAACAGGCAGGTGACTGGCCTTGACAAATAAGGTTTATATATTAGTTCTTGCCATTTTGTATATGTGTTTCTTTTTCCAATTGTGTGGTGGGCCAATGATGTTTGGGTAGGCTTCCTAAAAATAAAAGGAACTTGTTTTTTCCTGAGACATTTGCACCAGCTTCTTGTCAGATTTAGCTGTGTGTCTGCAAAAAACATCTTGGACATCAGAATGCTGTGTTGCAACTGAAGGGCAATACATGATTAAAAGGATCCAATGTGATCATTTTCAACATATAACTGAGAGGGGTCAGGATAAGGGGACACATTAAGGTGTTGGTGTACTTCCAGGTATTAATAGTAGCTTTCAGAAGTACTCCGATATCATATATCTAAAATACATTTTTTTAATTTTCCATTTTGCTAATTAGATTTTCTACCTGACAGTACTAGGTGTAACAGGTGGACAGCACTTGGCGTAGATTTCTTTTCCTCCCTATACCTCATCAGCACTGTGAGCTCACTGACTGTGACATCACTAGCAGCCAAGCAGAGATAATCTCCTGCTGCTGGACTAGTAACTTGTGACACATGTCCTCTATCAGACAGCTGGGCTTGAGGTGTAACAATGAGTGCGGTCATATGCTGATGATGTAGTGGGAGGAACAGATCTCGATATGTCTGCTTCCAGGTAAAGCACTGCTTTTCACAATACACCCCACTACTATTAGGTAGAAAACCTTCTGATGAACAGATACAAAAATGAAAGGACTTCAGAAATAAAAAGTAATAAGGGATGTGTTTTAAAAATTACTAACATGTTCTGCCTGTTACTGTTTGTTGCCACTAGCTCTTTAAAAAGAGTTACTTCATACAGAAGGTGGAATCGTCTACCTAGTGAGATTCTAAAAGCTACTGCAGCATGTTCAGATTTTCAAAGCAGAAGCAGACACATAATGGAGGGAGACTGGCATTGAGATTTACACAGCTGAGCATTAGTAAGGGTAGCAATCTAGCTGAGAAATGTGAATTTTGCCCATAGTTTAATTTGGTACAGTGACTTATGTGCATCAGGAGGAACACACAAGGTGTGTTCTACATGCCTTCCATCATTACTATACTAAGTAGCAAGGTTTAAAAAAATGTTGCTATGAAGTACTTAAATAAATATTTTTATTATTTGATGTTTCTGGTAATGCATCTACCCCCTTCCATAGTCCTTATCTGCCTCTAGGGGGATCTCAACAGGGTCATGTGAGGGGCCATCCACTAAGCAGTCCTTGCACCCTGGACTGGCACAAAGGCAGGCTCCTCAACCGCTAGTGCTGAGAGTGCCACCACATTGAATCCCAGTCAGTTCCCGATGCATACATCCATTTCCCCCTAGGATGCATTAAGTAGCCCTCGACCTTCAAGTGGTGATGTTCCTCCACGTCAACACAGCAACAAAGACTACCAATAACAACTCCTTCCAGGATGCTGTGAAATACTACACTGGGCTGGGGTCTGATGGACCCTCTCTCACTAATGGGACCACTGATTCAGCCAACGCTAAAAAGATGCGGGGCAGAACTACTAATGACCTTTCCACATAGAATGGCTCCCCATACCCTGTGCCACTAGGTGGCAGCCATTACAATGAAACTGTAGGAGACCCACCCTAGAAAGGAGAACAAATACAAGTGATAAACTCTCCACCTCCTGACAATATGGATTTAACCTTAACTGCCCCCCAAAGAAAACAGCTGACAACCCTTAGGTAGAGACGTGTGAAATTTAAACTTCTGCTGGTGGAATTCAAGAGAAATTACAATTCAGCTTCCACTAAATTTTACAAAATTTCTGTGAATGTTTTGACAAATTTTAATTCAGTTTTTTTCAACTAATTTTAAAGCTCCTCCTCACCACAACACAAGTTTTGAAATGTGTGTAAATCCATACCATACATGTGTACCAAGTTTCAAATCTCTGACTTTATTTTTTATATTTTTGGCTATTATTTTTCTCCTTCACTGCCGGCTGTCCTCAGGAGGGTGCCCCCAGTCCCGTCCCCCAGCATCCACCAACTGATGCTGCCCCGAGCTCCCAGGGCTTGCCCGCCCCCAGCGGGTTCGGTGGGGTTCCCCAACCCCCACTGAGATCCGGATCCAGTGAGCCAGTGATGTGGCTGACCAGGAGCGGAGCCTGCAAGGCGCCCCCCACCACTGTGCCGCAGCAGTGTATTTTCCTGTGTTCTCCCAGGAGCCAGAGGCATACAGTGATGCCAGTGGAGAAGAGTACAAACGTGTCCCCACGTGCTCCCTCCAGGCATCTGCCCCAACTCCTCCCCATGCTGCAGTGCCACGCCCTGTCCCCCAGCCTCCTCCGGGAGTAAACGAGCACTGATCACTAAGGACCCTCTCTCCGGAGGTGAGCAGTTCAACAGACACTCAATCTTTCTTCTCTCCTGCTGACCCCCGGCAGCCCGTGCTTATTCCCGAACATGGGTCACTGGTGTAGTGTGAAGTAAGGTAACCAGCGCCTCAGTCTTCTGTGCCACCAGGCCAGCATAAATCTCTAACTTTAAAGGGAGCCGAGTTATAAGCAGCCAAGCATTTGACAGTGTTTTAACTTAAATTTTATTTATTTGGTACTAGGATTACAAATACCTTTGAACCAAAGGTTCTTTTACAAAAGCTCCATGTCAGATACACTTGAGGAACATAAATAACAAAAGTGGTATGATGTAAATAATACAATGGCATATTAGCAGGATTAGGACTGGGGAGGGATGGGCTCAGGAGGTGATGGAACAGGCAGAGATGCTAAATGAGTACTTTGCCTCGATATTTACAGAAGGAGGCAGGGGACCCTTCCAGCCCGATGGGAGGGAAGGGGGAGCCAGCAGAGTTGAGAGGTCAGATGGAGTCTAGGGGACAGAAAAAGTCAAGGGTACAGGCCAGACAAAGTCTAGAAGGGGATGGGGGGGTTGAATGTGGGGGTGGGCTGGGAGGCAGAAATCACAGTGGATAGGGTGAGGGAGGCCCTTCGGATGCTAAAAACTGATAAGGCACTGGGGCCGAATGGGCTGCATCCGAGGATTATGAAGGAACTGGTGGATGAGCTAGCAGCTCCACTGGCTGCACCCTAACACCTCTTTGCAACCAGGATGGGTGCCTCAGGACTGGAGGGTGGCTCATGTGGGGCCTATCCACAAAGGGGGCTCTAGAGAGGAGATGGGGAATTATAGGCCTGTCAGCCTAATGTCTGAGGTAGGCAAAGTAATGGAGGGCATTATCAAGGAGAGGCTCGGGAGGCAGCTGGAAAGGTTGGGGCACCTGGATAACAATCAGTACGTTTTTGTCCCAGGGAGATCATGTCAGACCAACCTCATAGATTTTTTATGACTGGGTAACAGGGGGCCCTGGACCGACATATGCCAGTGGACCTCCTATACCTGGATTTCAGTAAGGCATTTGACTCGGTGCCACATGCTGGGCTGCTAACAAAGCTGGGGGGATGGGAGTGGAAGGGCAGTTGCTCAAATGGCTGGAAAGTTGGCTAACGGGGCGAATACAGAGGGCAGTGGTTGGTGGGATAGTCTCTTCCCTCAGGAAGGTCATCAGTGGGGTCCCCCAAGGTTCGGTATTAGGGCCACTCCTGTTCAATGCCTATGTCTCAGATATGGGGAGAGAGATTAGGAGTAGGATGAGTCTCTTTATGGATGACTCAAAACTGGGAGCACTGGCTGAAGGGGATGAAGCGAGAGAGGCAGTCCAGAGGGACCTGGATACCCTGGAGGGGTGGTCGAGGAGGTGGGGGCTGAGGTTTAATGCAGGGAAGTGTAGGGTGCTGCATCTGGAGGTCAGAAACCCGGGCCATGTATACTCCCGGGGGGGGGGGTGCCCCAATGCAAGCCACAACATGGCTGACGTGGAACCTCTGTAAAAGAGCCTCGGCTCAAAGGTATTGTAATCCTAGATTGAAATAAATAAAAATGTGAGCGGGATCTAGGGGTGGTGGTAGACATCAAAATGAATAACACTGAAAACTGCAGAACAGCTGCAGCAAAAGCTAACAGGATACTGGGCTGCATAGCCAGAGGGATTACGTCCAGGAGGAGGGAGGTGATCTTCCCTCTGTATAATGCCTTGGTCAGGCTGCACCTCAAGTACTGCGTGCAATTCTGGAGACCTCACCTCAAGAAGGACGTAGCACTGCTGGAGAGGGTCCAGAGGAGGTCAACCAGAATGATTCAGGGCATGGGAGGGAGACCCTATGAGAAAAGTCTGGAAGAGCTGTGGCTGTAATCTCTGCAGGAGAGGAGAGGAGAGACAGGGGAGATATGATAGGGGTCTTCAAATATGTAAAAGGGATACACAGGGGCGGCACCAAAGAGATGTTCAGACTAAAGGGGGGGGCAACCAGAGGGCATGAGTGGAAGCAAAAGGGCGGGAAATTACAGGGGGGGGACACAGGAGACATTACTTCACTGAGAGGGTGGTGGAACCATGAAATGCACTGCCCAGAAGTCTGGCGGAGGACGGCACAGTGAAGGGTTTCAAGAAGGGGTGGGACAGGTACAAGAGAAAACTGAAGCTGAAGATGACCCTTTCTGGGGCTGGGGGTGGGGTGGAAAAGTGAGCACCTACTAGGAGGCTGGCTGCCTAGCAGACTCGACAGACCATTAGGCCTATTCTGTTGGCATTTAGTATCTTAGTATATTGTGAAGGGACAATCACAGAACAAAAATATTGTTGCTAACAACTTATAGGGGATGAGAGGATGGGGAGAGGATGAAGAAGGTAAGAGGCAGTCAAAAATAGTGACTTTCATAAAGTGCTAGCGGCAAGTCAAGTGCAAGGGCTGCAAGTGGAGGGGGTAGAAGGTGAGGACTAAGGCAAGGGAAGAATACAGTAGGAAACTGGTGGGAAGGGTGAGGACAGGTAGGAGGAAGAGAACAAAGCGAAGTAGGGTGTGGACGAAGGGCAGGTGTAGGGGGAAGCAAGGCATACTCGGGGGTATAAACTAGAGAGGGAAGCAAATCCAGAGGGGAAAAGGGAGGGAAGTGATACAGTGTAAGAACAGATGGGTGCAAAAGAGAAGGGAGAGGTGGGAAGAGAGGGGGAAAGTAAAGGGTGTGAAGAATAGGGAAAGAATGAGGTGGGACAGGGGCACAGGGAGGGGGAGGGAAGGAGGTGGGGTAGACAGGGAGGGAGAGGGAAGAAGTGACTGTGGGAAGACAGCAAGAAGGGGTGGAGGAGAAAGTAATGGGGGAGACTAAAATCTGGCAAATAATCTTAGTGGGTACAGTCACAACTGCTGAGATTCGGGAGGTGAAGGTGCAGCTTGCATTTAAATGGGCCTAGCTTATTCTCAGCCAAGACCTCAACTGGAAGTCCATTCACCAGGGATGGGGCCCTAGCAGCAAAGGAGTGTTGGGCTTGAGAGGTTCGGCAGAAGGGAATCTGGTAGGAGGGTTTGCTTGAACAGCGAGTGTGCTGTGTGTTGGGGACGGGCTCTAAAAAAGCAAGAGTAGCTGGCAGGTAAAGTCAAGCCAGATTTTCTTAGCTAAGAGGCTGGTCTGGTAGGCTATCCTTCCATGAAGATTGAGTCAGTTAGAATGTTTATAGAGGTCGCAAGTATGAGTTTGCTTCCCTGCACCTGTCACAAGCCGGCAGCACTTATTCAGTGCAGTCTTAATTCTTTTTAAGGCGGTATCAGTGGCAGACCCATAGAAAATCAGCCCATAATCAATAATGGATATGACTGAGCAAGTGACTGCTATGAGCATGGCCTCACTGGTCAGGCATTGACGATGACAGTAGAGGACGTCCAATCTTGAATTTATGGCTTTGGAGATGAGGCTAACATGTATATTATAGGTAAGTGAGCTGTCGAGTGTAGATCCAAGGTATCTGAACTCCTTAACTGAACCTGATCGAGAGGGCGGTTCTGTTTGTTCAGGATAGTTAAGCTGACTGATCAATGCTTGCTGTGAGTTGGAGAACAACTTAGCCTTGTTTTTTTATTGGTCATCAGCAGTTTATGCTGATATATAACTGTTTCCACAAAGCTGAAATTTTCCTGTAGGTCTGAGGATAAATTGAGTGGGTACAAAAGAGGACAGCATTATCTGCATATAGAATCAGTTTATTATTGCAGGCTGCTGGAAGGTTGTTAACGAAGAGGCCGAAAAGAAGTGGACCAAGGATAGAACCTCGGGGTACTCCAGAACACACAGGTAGGCTGTCAGATAAGGTGTCCCGGATCTTAACTTGTTGGTATCTATCCATCAGGTAACTTTTACACCAGTTGGTAACCTCACTGGAGAGGCCAAGGGCAGGAAGGGTGTTCAACAGGAGCTGGTGAATAACAGTGTTGAAGGCCTTGGTTAGGTCTATATAAGCTGCACCTAGTAGGTGACCAGTGTCCAGGGCCTTTTGCACATGGTTAGTGAATTCAAGCAGGGCAGTGGTTGTACTAAGTGCTTTTTTAAAGCCACGTTGCTGCGGACACTGGATGTTATATTTGTTTAGGTATTCATACAGTTGATCCGCAACAATCTGCTCAACGGCTTTAGAAAGCAGGGGGAGGACAGAGATGGGGCTGTAATTACAGTGTTGGGACCTACTGCCATTTTTTTGTACAGGAGTGACAATAGCAGATTTCCAAAGCTTGGGGAACTGCCTGAGGGATAGCGAGAGGTTCAGGAGCTTGGTAAGAGGGAGTAAGATGACACTGAGTAAAAGGAAAAGAAGTTTCAGATCCAGTATGTTACTGCTAAATCTGGATTTACTTAGCACCTTTAGTAGGTATTTTCTGGATTTAGCAAGTGACACTTTTCAGAAGCAGAAGGTGTGTGTGTGGGGGCGGGGGGTATTCGCGTAAGAAGTAGTTTCATCATCGGTACACGGCAAAGTGAATTTGCTAAAAAGTCTGGAGGAAATACACTACTTAGATCAGTAAAAGCGACATTTTAGGTGCCAGCTATTAATTTATGGTCCTATAGAACAGTGCCGTTAACATCGATCATAGAGGGGGAAGATTTGTTGGGTTTTCCTGCGAGGGTTTTGATGTTTTCCCAGAAATGTTTGCAATTTCCCTAGGTGCTAGTGAGTTTACTTTTGTAATATTCTTGTTTTGCTCTATGCACTGCCTGTGTACACTGGTTTCTGGCTGATTTGTAATGCTGCAAGTCAGTAGAGCAACCAGTGACAACTGCATGGTGCCATAGACTGTCTCTGTCCTTCATCAAATTTAATAGTGCTGGGGTAATCCAGGAGTTAGAGGATGCCCTAAGTTTTCTTTTCTTTAGGGTGCAAACTTGTCACAGACAACGTTAAACTGCGCAATAAAGAAGTTAAGGGCATTACTGATGCAGTTCATGGAGTCTAGGGGCCAGTCAATCTGTTCAAGCGAGGCAAGGAAATGAGGGAACTTCCCTTTCTTTAAAATTCACTGATAGGGCTGCGATTTGGGTGTCTTATTGGACCACTGGCAGATAACTGGTGAATGTTCGCTCAAAGAGTCAAGAAGGACTTTAACGTTAGTGATTCTATCAGGGTGAATGGTGAGAATCAGGTCTAACAAGGAGTTGCAGCTGGTCCTGTAATTAATACATGCGGAGGTGGGTACCATCTGGGTAATGTCAATGGCTTCAAGGGCATCCTTAAAATGGTCTGTATCAAGGCAAGCCAACTGACATTAAAGTCGCCCATAATCACCGTCTCAGTATGGTGGGGAGGTTTTCGAGGTAGTTGGTGATCATACGGAAACCGGCGGCTTGGTCTCATAGAGGGAAAGAAATGGATGAAATGGTGAGGGACTTACCTTGCTTGTCCAGGAACATTTTGATTGCAAGCATTTGGGAGTTGTTGACTGGGGGTGTAAGTGGGGAAACTTGGCCTTTAAGTGTGTCTTTCAGGTAGATGGCGCAACCTGTACCCTGTTTACTGGTGCGATCAGGTCTAAAAAGGACAGTCAGTGATGGATATGGCACTATCAGGCACCTTAGGAGACAGCCAGGTTTCATTATGAGCTAATATATCAGGTTTGTGCTGTGATACTCAGACTTACAGGTCATCAAGTTTGGGGAGCAGGCTTTGACTATTAATGGAGGCTAATGTGAGGGACCTTGGTTTGCTGGATTGATAGTTGGATATTATGGGGGTGCCAGGATTAGGGTGAACATTTCCAGAGAGGAGTAGGAGGAGCAGGGTAATCCTAGACAGATAAAGGGTGTGGAGCTTTGAGGACAATTGTAGGCTACATCCGGTAGGTTTTGTTATAGAGGTATTGCTACAGGGGGAAAGTAACTGTAAGAGATGTGGGTATTCTAATAGAAGGAGGATGTTAGTCAGGCTATTGGAACAGAGGGTGTGAGTGGGTAGGCAAATAAAAGATGTTGATAGATAACGTGCCCTTGTGTAGTTCTCCATTTAGGGTGCCAACTGCACGGTGTGGTATAGATATGGTGGTAGTAGATGAGAAAGATAAAGTGAGGAGAAGAGTTAGGAGGGGAGTAATAGTGTATTAACACATATTAATGGCAGAAAAAGGGGAGGGGTGTAAACAAGTGTCAGGAGTATGAAAATGGGGTGCAGTATGTCTGAGTAGGCAAGAGAGAGTATGGGATTATAGACAGAACATGGACAGTAACCCCAGATGGTCTATTAGATTAGAATTGTGATTATTAGGTGTTTATTGACAAGCTGAGCTAAGAATTTAAAGAAGGATTTGAAAAAAGAAAGGGGGGCGCTGAAAGGCACTAGGTGATAAAATAGTGTCTTAGAGGTGTGAAAAGGAAATGTACTACATTTAATGGAAAAGGAAAGAGGGAGTACTGAATAGCACTGGGTGGTAAAATAGTGTAACTAGGAAGTGAACTTTATTGGATGGACAGCATTTGGGGGTGGCGTAAGTATGTATAAACTTTCAAACTTATAAACACCTGTAAACTTAAAACTAGGTGACACAATGTCACCAGGTCTGGCAGGTTTATTGACCCTAAAAATGAGGCTGTCTGTGCCAACTTTTTAATTTCTTGCTCATAGAATATCATGTTATGAGTAGTCAAAAATGACAAAATAATGTACGTACTAAAAGTTGAATTTCATACATTTTTGTACAAACTGTGGAATGTTGTGATAATTTTGTGGAAGCCATACCCAAAATGTATTTCCCAGCCATATATCTGACCTGCCAAGGAGTACAATGGGAAAGGCTGGGTAAAGTGGAAATAAGAGTTGTATTCATAGGGGATGCCAACATAAAAGTAGCAGAAGGAGGCACTGCATGACCATGATGCTAAGGCAGGTATGGTGATTTAACTGTGTGCTGTACAGGTCAAATGAATGTGATCCATAACTAAACACAGCAGTAGAGGGAAGAGCCAATTGTTGTCTGCACTGTGATAGGGAGTACAAGACACGCTAACTTTTGCTAAGATTCTGTTGAAAGAGGGAAGGTCTTCTCTTACGTGCCAACTAGAGGTCATCCTGGGGCAAGGAATGCCTGCATGCTTAGAATGGGATGCAGCCGTGCCAAAACAGGGAGGTGATACTCTCTGCCATCCCACCAAAACAGCTCACTGTACCGCTGCACAGCGCTGTTTACTTTTATTTGCACTTGTACCACATTAATTTGTACTCTGCATTTTACTTTGTACCGATCATTAATACTGTGCACGCTTTTTTTTCATTACATTTCTTGCTTTCTCTCCTCTGGATTGCACCTGGAAAAGAGCCTCAGCTCAGTGTGCCATATCTTTCCCGGTTACCAATTTTCAAATAAATAAATATTAAATAAATACTGGCCATGTCAAGGGACATGGCAGTCAGGGGGATTTAAACTAGAGGATAAGGGCTGGCGAGGCAGCTAGTCACCCAAAGCTGGAGTTACGTACAGGCATGGGTTTACTGTGGAAAGGACAGATGAGCTAGGTAGCACAAGAACAGTAGACTCCAAGCTGGAGCAAGGAAGCAGAAATGGACAACTCTGGCTTGAAAGCAGGTTATATAAGAATCACAGCCAGCAAAACTGACTAGCCTGAGAGCCTGATGTACTTGTAAGTCTAGAGTTTAGAGGCACTAGGACACATCAAGCGGGGAAGAAAATGACTGGATCACCAAAAAGGGGATATTCTGGTTATTACCAATGGGATAGGTCTGGCAAAAAAGGAGTGGGTGGCTCTCTTTTTAAGGGAGTGTGCCACTGTGAAGAACAAAGAGGGTAATGGTGGGGGACAAGCAGTTCCACTGAGTTCAAATGATCTAACAGAAAAAGGGGACGGCACAAAACAGTCACCCACGAAGGAATAACAGAACTGCAAACAGCAAAGCTCAGCTTATCGGATGCAGCAATAATAAGTGCTTTGTGCAAGGAAAATTCCACAAGAGGAATTCTGGTGGTATTACTTACTACACTATCTGGAATTTGTGATAATATTTTGCTGATTGGTATATCTGCAGTGTTTCATAGAAACATAGAATTTGATGGCAGATCAGGACCGCTTGGCCCACCCAGTCTGCCCATTTCCCTACCTAATGGATAAGCTGCAGATCCTAGTTAACCAGCAGCCTACTTCTTTTTTCCCCCATCCCCTAGAATTGCCTTATGACTGTCCCATGCATGCTTGAATTCAACCAATTTTTGACTCCACAACCTCCTCCAAAAGGCCGTTCCATGCATCTACAGCCCTCTCTGTGAAAAAATATTTCCTTACATTACCTCTGAGCCGTCCCCCATCTTCAAATTGTGCCCCCTTGTTCCTGCACACCTCTTTTTTTGAAAGATGCTACCATCTTGGACTTTGTTCCTTCCCTTGAGGTACTTGAAAGTTTCTATCATGTCCCCCCCCCTTCCTCCTTTCCTCGAAGCTATACATATTAAGCTTCTTTAGTCTCTCTTTATATGTCTTCTGGTGCAGACCCTGCACCATTTTAGATGCCCTCCTCTGGGCAGCTTCCATCTTGTCTATGTCCTAGCGGAGATTGGGTCTCCAGAACTGTACGCAGTACTCCAGATGGGGTCTCACCAACTGTCTGTACAGAGGGATAACAACTTACTGTTTTCTACTGGTGATGCCTCTCCCCATGCATCCCAGTATCCCCCCAGCCCTCCTTACTGCCCTCTCACATTGCTTGTCCACCTTTAAGTCATCAGATGACTACCCCCAGGTCCCTTTCCATTTTTGTTGTTGTTAGTATCTCACCCCCCATTGTGTACTCTTCCCCTGCGTTTTTGTTTCCCAGGTGCATTACCTTGCACTTCTTAGCATTGAATCTAAGCTGCCATACATTTGACCATTCCTCTAACCTTGCCAAGTCCCTTCTCATCCTTTCCACCCCACCTTGTGCATCAACTCTGTTGCAGATCTTTGTGTCATCTGCAAAGAGACATACCTTTCCTTCCAGTCCCTCTGCAATGTCGCTTATAAAGACACTGAAGAGAACCAGTCCTAATACTGAACCCTGCGGTACCCCACTAGTAATCCCCCTTTCTTCAGAGTGGACTTCATTTACTATTACCCTCTGTGTCCTATTCTCCCAATTCTTTTCCCAGGCTATCATCTTGGGACCCACTCCCAGGCTGGCTAACTTGTATATTAATCTTTTGTGTGGGACTGAGTCAAATGCCTTGCTAAAGTTTAGTTAGGCCATGTCCATAGCCCCTCCCTGATCTACTACTTTGGTCACCCAGTCAAAGAAATCTATTAGATTCGTCTGGCATGACCTTCCCGCTGTGAATCCATGCTGCCTTGGGTCCTGTGCCCCTCTGGCCTCTAGGTACTCGACAATTCTTTCTTTCAGAAGTGATTCCATCATTTTCCCTATCACTGAGGTTAAACTAACAGGTCTGTAGTTTCCTGCTTCTGCCCTGCTCCCACTTTTGTGAAGGGGAATCACATCTGCCCTCCTCCAGTCCTCAGGTACCCTCCATCCTCCATGATTTGTTAAAGAGGGTAGTCAGTGGTGTCACTAGTTCTACCCTTAGTTCTTTTAGAATTCTGGGATGAATCCCGTCAGGCCCCATTGCTTTGTCCACCTTCAGTTTTAAGAGTTCTATTAGAACCCTTTCTTCTGTAAATGGGCTGGTATCAACTTCTGTATCCAGGATGTTTCTATTGTTTGTTTTAGGTACCTCCCCTTCTTCATTTGTAAATACTGAGCAAAAATATTTGTTTAGTATCTCTGCCTTTTCACAGTCACCCTCTGCCCACCCCTCCCTTTATTAAGCCTCACTATCCCTCCCTTAGTCTTCCTTCGCTCCCTGATGTACCTAAAAAAGGTTTTATCCCCCTTCTTAACTGAGTTGGCTATCTTTTCCTTGGTTCGGGCCTTTCCTGTTCTAACTGCCTTCCCAGCTTCCTTTTGCTTTAATTGATACAATTCTCTGATTCCTTGTACTTTCTGAATGCCTTCTTTTTCTCTTGAACCTTCACTGCCACCTCCTTTGATAACCATGGTGGTTTCTTACATCGTTTTTTGTTTATTTGCTTCACACAAAGGCTTGTTACCTCTGTGATGGCAGTTTTTATTATTCCCCATTGTTCTTCCAACCCTCCTTCCTGCCCATTTGCTAGTGCATTCCTTAGGCACTCACCCATTCTGGCAAAGTCAGCCTTCCTGAAGTCCAGTACTTTTGCCTTTTTATGGCTTGACTCTACTGCTGTGTTTATCGTGAACCATACTGTTCAATGGTCGCTAGTTCCCAGATGGCTACCCACTTCTACATCTGTGATCCTCTCTCCATCTCCATTTGACAGGACCAGGTCTAAGATTGCTCCCTCTCGAGTGGGTTCCAATACTAGTTGTCTAAGAAATGCCCCCTGTAGGGCATCTAGAATAACCCCACTCTTAGAAGTGGCTGCTGCAACTGTACTCCAGTTAACATCTGGCATATTCAGATCACCCATCAGCAATATCTCCCCTTTATCTGCCATTCTAAGTATACTTTTTATCATTTCCTTGTCCATTTCCTCCCCCTGAGAGGGGAGTCTGTATAAAACCCCTATGCGATTGTGGTGCCATTGCCTGCCTCCAAATTGACCCACAGTGCTGCTTCTCCTCCGTTTACCCTTTTGTTCTGTTGCTTTGATTCCTTCCCTTATGTAGAGAGATACTCCTCCTCCTCCTCTTTTACCCTCCCTGTCCCTCCTGTAGATAGTGTATCCTGGTATGTTTACGTCCCAGTCATGGTTCTGTGTGTACCATGTTTCTGTGACTGCCACGATATCCAGATGTTCCTCCTCCATCAAGGTCACTAATTCAGGAAGCTTGTTACCCAGACTACGTGGATTGGTACTCATTGCTCTCCATTTTTTGATGGCTTTACCTTCTGTAGCAGCATCCCCCACTGACCTTTCTACCTTGGTCTTTTTCTCATTTAGTACCCTGTTTTGTAGGGGGAGGCTGGGATTTTCCTGCTGCTTTTCAGTGCCTCCCCCCTTGACTAGTTTAAAAGCTTGCCAATGAAGCATTTAAACCGACTGCCCAAAAGACTTGTTCCCTTCCTGGACAGATGCAGACCATCCTGCCAGTATAGGCTGGCATCCCTCCATTTGGAACCCCAGTCCTCCAATGAAGCCAAACCCCTGTGCTCCACACCATTTTTTCAACCACTCGTTAAACTGCATGGTGCAAAGTACCCTCGCCTCACCCATGCCACTGACAGGCAGCACCTCTGAGAAGGATACTGTGTGTGCTACTTGTCTTAGGCCCCTCCTCAACTCTACAGAGTCCTTCTGCACTGCTCTAATCTCATGATGAGCCAAGTCATTTGTCCCTAGGTGGACAATGACGTCCAGCTCAGACTCCCGTGCAACTGTTCTCGTGATCCTAAGGATGCACTTCCTGTCCCTCCAAGCCATGGCACAAGGCAGGCACCTTACCTCTGTTTTCCCTGCCCCCAGTTCTATCCCCCTAATAATGGAGTCCTCCACCAGGAGCTGCTTCCTTTCCCTGTGGTGCCCTCTGCCTCCTTCCTGAGGGCCTCCCTTGTGACAGTTGTTTGCACCCTCCTTAGTCTCCTCTGCGGGTGCATCCATAGGGGAACTATGCTCCCCCAGAATGGTATATGGATTGCTGAGTGGAACAACTGACTAGGTGTGCCTCTGTTCCACCACCCTTACCCTCCCTGAGTCCACTGTGGTCCAACTGCTGTGCTTTCTTCTCAACCTCTGAGGTAGTGGTGGTGGCTCTGGTGCTCCCTGGATGGGGGAGGTTCCCTTACTACTGTCCAGTGCGGCCTGAAGATGGGCAACTTCCTCCCTCAGGGCAGATAGTTGTCTGCAAATAGGGCAGCATTTCAGCCTCCAGAAATACTCCTGGAAGACTGGTGCCCCACAGCCATTACATTGCACTACTCCCCACGTCTGTCTACCTTGTTTAGTTTTTTTTTTTGTGTGTGTGTGTTATTGGTTTGTTATATAGAAATATATGTATTATATAATGTGTATGCTTATACTGTCAGTGCAGTGTGCTAGAAACATAGACTTTGATGGCAGATAAGGACTGCTTGGCCCATCTAGTTTGCCCATTTCCCTACCTACAGGACAGGCCGCAGATCCTAGTTAACCAACAGCCTATTTCTTCTACCCCCACAAGAATTGCCTTATATCTGTCCCATTCATTTCTTGAATTCTCCACAGTTTTAGACCCCACAACCTCCTCTGGGAGGCTGTTCCATGTATCCACTACCTCTCTGTGAAATAATACTTCTTCACATTGCCCCTGAACCGCCCCCATCTTTAAATTGTGTCCCCTTGTTCTTGCACGTCTCTTTTTCTGAAAAATGCTACCCTCTTGGACTTTGTTGATTCCACTGAGGTAGTTAAAAGTTTCTATCATGTCCCCCCTCTCCCTTCTTTCCTCAAGGGTATACATATTAAACTCCTTTAGTCTCTCCTCATACGCCTTCTCTTGCAGACTCTGCACCATTTTAGTTGCCCTCCTCTGAACTGCCTCTATCCTATGTCCTTGCAGAGATGGGGTCTCCAGAACTGGACGCAGTACTCCAGATGGGGTCTCACCAACTGTACAGAGGGATAACAACTTCCTGTTTTCTGCTGCTGATGCCTCTCCCTATGCATCCCAGTATACCCCCAGCCCTCCCTACTGCCTTCTCACATTGCTTGCTAACCTTAAGGTCATCTGATATGATTACCCTTTCCTTTTTTGTTGTTGTTACTACCTCCCCCCCAACTGTGTATTCTTCCCCTGGGTTCTTGTTTCCCAGGTGCATTATTTTGCACTTCTTTGCACTGAATCCTAGCTGCCATACTTCTGACCATTCCTCCAACCTTGCCAAGTCACTTCTCATCCTTTCCATGCCTCCTTGTGCATCAACCCTGTTGCAGATCTTGTGTCATCTGCAAGGGGCATACTTTCCTTCCAGTCCCTCTGCAATGTCACTTATGAAGACATTAAAAGGACTGGACCCAATACTGAACCCTCGGTGCCCACTAGTAACCCCTCTTTCTTCAGAGTGGACTCCCATTTACAATTACCTTCTGTGTTCTGTTGTCCAGCCAATGTTTTACCCAGGCTACCACCCTGGGACCCACTCCCAGGCTGGTTAATTTGACTATTAATCTTTTGTGTGGGACTGTGTCAAATGCCTTGCTAAAGTCTAGGTAGGCCATGCCCACAGCCCCTCCCTGGTCTACTACTTTGGTCACCCAGTCCAAGAAATCTATTAGATTCGTCTGACATGACCTTCCCACTGTGAACCCATGTTGCCTTGGGTCCTGTGCCCCACTGGCCTCTAGGTACTACACTATTCTTTCCTTCAGAAGTGACTCCATCACTTTCCCTACCACAGAGGTCAGACTGACAGGTCTGTAGTTTCCTGCCTGTCTCTTGGTCCCACTTTTGTGAAGGGGAATCACATCCGCCTTCCTCCAGTCCTCAGGTACCACATCATCCTCCCATGATTTATTAAAACGAGTAGCCAGTGGTTTCACTGGTTCCCCCCTTAATTCTTTTAGAATTCTGGGGTGAATTCCATCAGGCCCCATTGCTTTGTCCACCTTCAGTTTTAGGAGTTCTTGCAGAACCCTTTCTTCTGTGAAAGGACTGGGATCGACCCCCCCTATCAAGAGTGCTTCTGTTAATTGGATTAGGCACTTCCCCCTCCTCTTTTGTGAATACTGAGCAGGAATATTCGTTCAGTATCCCTGCTTTTTCACTGTCCCCCTCTGCCCATCCACCATTAATTCTGTTCAGCCTCATTAACCCTCCCTTTGTCTTTCTACGCTCACTGATGTACCTATAAAAGGTTTTATCCCCCTTCTTAACCGAGTTGGCTATCTTTTCCTCAGTTTGGGCATTCGCTATTCTGACTTCCCTCCCTGCTTCCTTCTGCCTTAACTGGTACAGCTCTCTGCCCTGCTCCTTCTGTGTTTCCTTATACTTCCAGAATGCTATCTTTTTCTTCCTGACTTTCACAGCCACCTCTTTTGAGAACCATAGTGGCTTTTTCTTTCATTTTGATTTGCTTATTTGCTTCACACAAAGGCTTGTTGCCTCTGTGATGGCAGTTTTGATGATTCCCCATTGTTGCTCTACACCTTCTTCTAGCCTGTTTGCTAGTGCACTTCTGAGGCACTCTCCCATCTTGCCAAAGTCAGCCCTCCTAAAGTCCAGTACCCTCACTTTTGTATGGCTTGACTCTGTAGCTGAGTTTAACATGAACCACACTGTTTGATGGTCACTTGTATAGTCCCAGTAGAGAAGTCCAGTCACACAGCAGTCCTTTCTCCTGGTGTCTTCTGCCAAGCTATTAGCAGAGTCTGTCTAAGGCAGTCTTTAAATGTAGCTTCCTTCTAGCTAAGCCACTTCCCCTACTTACTAGATCTTTCTACAAGTAATTTAAACCTCACAGCTATCAAGTCCTTTCAATCACCTGAGATTTACACCTAGATAACTGTTCAGATAACCATTCAGTTCAGTTAACTCAGACAAACACACACACTTTTTTTTTTTGTTTTAGTTTTTTTTTTTACCCTAAATTAAAGGTCCAAGTACAAGAGTTCTGCTTCTTTAGACCCAGCAGAGAAGTCCAGTCACACAGCAGTCCTTTCTCCTGGTGTCTTCTGCCAAGCTATTGACAAGGATATGACAGTGATATGCACCTTGCCCTCTTGAGGAAATGATGTCAGACCCCAGGTATAAAGGAACTATTTCCAGGGGTGGGTAGGGGTGAGGGTGGGAAGGGGTTGGGCCTAAACTGTGCCCTCATGAAACAATCAGCTACACGCTCTGATCTACCGCTGCAATGAGTGCCTTCCTGTCAGCAAGATGCCCTACACGACAGTTTGCCAGAGAAAATACCCTGCTAATCAAACACAGAAAAATCCAAACATCCAAGTCAGACACAGGTAAACCTCCCCAGCACCCAAACAGCCTGGTGACTTGTGCTCTGAAAGCAGTCAGCCCCAAAACACGTCAGCTGTGCAGAAGGGCAGACACAGAAAACAGTATTCAGCCCCTGTGGGTTTAAACTCTTCCTGCACTGAAAATCTTAACAATTGTAACACAAGTAAAGCAATGTCCACCTCCCTCTGTTGATTGAAAGACTGACTTTTCTGATAATTCTAAGTTCCTTATTTCACCCTTCAGTTAGAAGTATCCTCCACCCGAAGAATATTAACTTTCCTAAGGAATCTGCTTCAAACCAAAGAGAATTGTAAATTGTAAGGTTCACCTCCCTCTGTTGTGAGCACAACTTGCTTTCTTGCAAATCTTAAGTCCAGTGTTGCAGCTTCCAGCCACTATAAATTTTAAACTACTGAATTAAAGTTTCACTACAAACACAACAGGACAGCTCCTCGAAAAAGTTTGTGCTTGACTAGAAAATATACCACAACCCACAGGATCCTCCATAGTCCCCCAATGTTTCAGCTGGAACTCCGCACTTTCTCAAGGTACCAAGTTCTGTTGTGAAACAGTGGTGGACCATGGAGGATCCCGTGGGCTATGGTACGTGATTACTAACAAAGTTTTTCTTCACAATATGCTGGTGCCGAATGGTTCCATGTGATAACGGCAATCTCGGAAAAGCGATCACCATTAGGGTGCGTGTACATCGATGAAAATAAGTTTCGGCGATGTACACTCCTGTCACACAACAAAGGGCACCGGGTACTTTTTTTTTCATTAATGCGGGGCTGCTCTCGACCCACGACGGGGTGCATTTGGGTGCAAACGGATAAAAGTCACGGCTGGGTGCAAAACAACAAATGTGCACCCGCATGTGAACCCCGCACCCTCATAACCATAGCCTGCAACCCACCCACCACACCACGAGGCCAGCTTGGCAACCCATCCTCGCACTACGCCTCACAAACCCTCCCTCCCCTTCCGCCCTTCGCTTGGCGTGCTCGCACCTCCCCCGCACGCACGTGTGTGTACATATAGCAACATTCTGTCACTATATTGGCAGACCCCCCCTCCAAATCCAGTCACCCTCCCTGCTCAGTAGCCCTGTGGACAGGTGTGCAACTAAGTCACCCATTTTGAAAGTACTCAATTGTGGTCACCACTGTCATGGGCTACCGTGCCAGATTTGTTTGTTTGCTGCTGAACCAAAGTTTGAATGCCAGATTACAAGTCAACACCTACAATAGCAGGGAAGTAACAAATATCCACATTTTTAGAAATTTTTCACAAAATTACAAATACTTAAATATGGAAATTACAAACTCCTGCAACTTACAAATTATTCAACCAAATCTCTCCATATTTAGCAGCTTATATGATCCTTACAAGAAGGTCAGGCATGCTGATTTGCAGGTATGTAACTCCACATGTGGCAGTTATAAGCAAAAAGTTTGTTACAAAACATTACAACAAAAGTCAAATTTCGAGTCCATATGAGTTCAGAACCACTTTTTTCAATGTCATGTACTTTGTATGTCTTTATGACACATATCAAGCTAGCACGGAAATTCTCAGGTCTCTAACTCAGCTAGCTGCATTATGACCAAAGAACTTCGTAAACTTCTGTAAAATTTCACAGAAAGTCCACAAAATCAGAATTTGCTAATTTCACCCAGCCTTACTATTAATAGTAGTAAAAAAAATATATTTTTATACAGGATACATGCCATTTGAGTTGATAACCCAGTTTACAAGACAGACCTGCTCCTAGTGTTACAGCTAAACATATACATATTGACAATTATATAACATTTCCCTAACAATCCAATAAGTTACACATCATTTTAAGACATTACTATCTCTACAACACTTCAAACATGCTCTTTATAATTATCTGAACGTGTAAATACTACAAATTCAATGACACAATAAAAGTGTCACAATGACAAGCCCTGGAGTTATGTAAGAAATCTATTTACGTTGATACAGTAGTAATTACTTGACAGGTAGAATAATCTATCTATTCTACCCTGTAAGTAGAAGCTCATCTAAATTTACTAATCTCATTTATTGCTTGAACAAATAGGTCATGAGATTCTGATGTACGTGCTGAAAAAAGTACAATGTTCCGGTGTTTTGATGCTTGATAGCCCAAAGTTCGTTCACCATGTTTATTTGTAATTTTGGGAACATTGATTTTTTTTTACATGAACGGATCTACTAGATTTATCAATTTGTTTTTGTTTATTGAATAACACAGTGTTAATGTAATGATTTGGGTAAGACGTATGGTATTTAAAAATTGTTCTCTGCCATGTCCTTGTGTGAATAATATCCAGGGGTTGCCGCTGTAGTTTGTTCAATAGTGTACAATGGTGTTTTCTAAATTTGCATTGAAGAACAAACCTTGCCAGGTTGTAATGTACTCTGTCTAGTTTTAATAATAGATGTTTGCTAGTTGTACGATATACAAGTTTTCCATAAGTTATTACAGGCATAACTAATTTTGTTCAGCCACAGTTTTTCGAGCGCTTTTCCCTAGGCACTTTGTTGTCCTACGAAGGACTCCTTTTTGTTTGCTTTATCTATCAAGGTGTTCACATGCACTTCAAAGGATATTTGGGCATCAAAAATTAGACCCAAACAGGTATACTGATCTACCTTTTCTTTTTGTTTTTAAGCAAAATGCAATAAATACAGGTTACTCACCTGTAACAGGAATTCTAGGAATGGTATATGTTGTTCATCCACACTATCTGGCAGGTTCCTTGCTGCTTTAAATCTTGCCGGAAGGTCTTCAAGCTGGCTCTTCCCACCCACCCGGGTGGTAAGCCTCGGCTCCGTCCCATGACGCCAGATCTGGCCCGCTGGAAGCTCAGGTTGTGCGTCGAAGCCGGGGAGGTCGGGTGGGTTGTGTGGATGAACAACATATACCATTCCTAGAACTCCTGTTACAGGTGAGTAACCTGTATTTCTAGGGACATGGATATGTTGTTCATCCACACTATCTGGCAGACTCCTAGCAGTTCTCCGGGAGGAGGGAGGCAAGGCGCACACCCCCTTATACTTACTTGGGAAATAAGGACTGGAGAACCGAGGCCCCAAAACCAGCATCCCGGCGTGACTCAAGGTCGATGTGGTAGTGGGTAATGAAGGTGTGTGCTGACTTCCAGGTAGCAGCCCTGCAGATTTCCTGGATAGGGACGTCCCTGGAAGCAGCCACCGATGCAGCAGTATGGCGGGTAGAATGAGCTCTTATCCCTCTGGGAGGCTCCATGCCCGCCAACTCATAGCAGAGACCTATGCAGGAGGTGACCCATCTGCTTATCGTCCGCTTGGCTGCAGGTCTGCCAGGTGCGGCTTCAGCGTAGGTGACAAACAGCTGGCGAACCTCTCCCCGAATCCCAGCCGTGCGCTCCTTGTAATAGGCGAGCGCCCTTCTAGGGTCCAAAGTATGGAGCCTATATCCGGCCTCCGAGGTGTGACTGGGGTAGAACACCGGCAGAGTCAACACCTGGTTAAGGTAAAATTCCGACACCACCTTCGGAAGGAATTTCGGGTGGGGGCGTAGGACAACCTCGTCCCTGTGGAAGACCAGGTAAGGAGACTCGATGCTAACTGAAATTCTCCCATCCTTCTGGCTGACGTGATAGCCACCAAGAAGGTGGTCTTCCACGACAGGTGGGGGAGACCACACCTGTGCATTGGTTCGAATGGCTTGCCCATGAGCTTTGCCAGTACCAGCAGTAAATCCCACGGAGGTGGGGGTTCCCGCACTGGAAGGGAAATGTGATCAAGGCCTTTGAAGAAGCGCCCGACCACCTTCTCCTGCACCACTGACTGCTCACCGGCCCGCGCCCGGTAAGCAGAGATGGCTGCCAGGTGCACCTTTTAGGGTCGAGAGCCTAAGCCCTTGACTAGATAGGGACCATAGATAGTCCAAAATGCTGGCCACAGAACAAGAGGAAGGGTCCAAGCCCTTACCCCGACACCAAATGGAAAATCTCTTCCATTTGAAGGCGTAGCATTTTCTGGTCGACTCCTTACGGGATGCCTCAACGACGTTGAGGACCTCGTCGGAAAGACCCAAGGCCTGGAACTCTAGCCGCTCAGGAACCAGGCTGTCAGGTGCAGGGATTGAAGGTCCGGATGGAACACCTTCCCCTGATTGACTGAGAGCAGGTCCGGGCGGGCTGGAAGCTGCCTCAGGAGCCTGGAGCCGAGGCTGAGGAGATCTGGGTACCAGAACTGGCGGGGCCAGCCTGGGGCTATCAGAATCACCTGCGCCTTGTCCCTCCTCGCTTTGAGCAGGACCCTGTGAATCAGTGGGGAAAGGGGAAGGCGTAAAAGAGGCCCGGGGTCCATGGCCTCGAGAAGGCATCCCCCTGCAGCGAGCCCTGCTGAGGCGGGCATGCAAAACAGCCTCAGCTTCACGTTCTCCCTGGAGGCAAACAGATCCACCAAAGGTGTGCCCCAGTGGGAGAACAGATCTTGTACTACCTCCGGCAGGAGAGACCACTCGTGCGATGCAGCCCCTATCCGGCTCAGGGTATCAGCCAGGGTGTTGGAGGCTCCTGCCACATGAATGGCTAGGAGATCCACCTCCAGGCTGCACACAAGTGACCAGATGCAGAGAGCTTCCTTGCATAGAAGCATGGAGCACGTCCCGCCCTGGCGGTTTAGGTAGTACATGGTCGTGGTATTGTCCGTCTGGACTCGGACCACTTGACCCCGGAGAAATGGAGCAAAGGCAGTGAGAGCTAGGCGGACCGCTCGGAGCTCCAGCAGGTTGATGTGGCATCGGGACTCCCGCGGGGACCAGAGGCCATGCACTGATGTTCCCCAGATGGGCACCCCAACCCATCAAAGAGGCGTCGGTCGATAGAGAGCCGTCGGCTCAGGTGGACAAGCAGGATGCCCTCCTGCAGATGAGATGGAGCGGTCCACCACTGGAGAGCATTCCACATCTCCTGGGTAATCATCCGAAGTTGGTCCAAGGGATGCCTAGCGTTGTGACCACTGGCTGGCCAGTCCCCACTGAAGGGGGCGCATGTGCCAACGTGCCCAACGGACTACGCTGGTCCAGGCCGCAATGAGACCCAGGAGGCACAGGAAGTCCCGGGCAGGGCGCAATTGCCCAACCAGAAATGACTGGGCAAAGGAGGTAAGAATCTCAGCCCTGTCCGCCGGGAGCCGTGCTCTGGCTTGTAGAGAGTCGAGCTCTGCCCCAATGAACAGCATCACTTGCTTCGGCTCGAGTTCCGATTTGGCCTCGTTGATAAGGAGGCCGACCTGAGAGCAAACCTGGAGGGCCAGATCTCTGGACCGCTCCACCTCCTGTCTGGAGGGGGCTGCTATCAGCCAGTCGTCCAGGTAAGGGTATACCCGGACCCCTCGGCGCCGCACGAATGCTGTCACCGTTGCCATGCATTTGGTGAAGACCCTGGGAGCTAGAGAAAGGCCAAAGGGCATGGCTTGGAACTCGAATAGGGATCCCTCCGCTCGGAAACAGAGGAACCTCCGGTGAGACGGACGGATAGGGACATGAAAAAACGTGTCCTGAAAGTCCAGAGAGCAAAACCACACGCCGTGTTCCAGAGATGGTATTATATGAGCCAGAGTGACCATTCTGAAGGTTCGAGACCTTAGGAACTTGTTTAGGTCGTGTAGGTCGAGAATGGGGCGCCAGCCCCCCGTCCGTTTCGGGACCAGGAAATACCTGGACACAAACCCCGGGTCTAAGGGAGGGTCCTCCACCTCTCTTATCACCTCCTTCTGGAGGAGGAGATCGATGTCTGTTCGACGAGCCACCAGTGAGGCTGGGGACCCCGGAGCCCCCTGAGGGGCGACGGCTCTGTAGGGCGGTGCCTCCTCGAACTCTAGAGGCAGGCCTCTTCCCACCACCTCCAGGACCCACCTGTCCGTGGTAACAGCGGACCAGGTGGAAAGGAAGTGCCAGAGCCGTCCCCCCACGGAGGGAACCAGGGGTGAGGCGACGGGGATGGGGGCGACACCCCTCAGCCCGTCACTGAGCAGGCTTGGAGGAGGGACCGGCCGAGGGACCTCCTGGGACTTTTCCTCCTTGCTTCCTATTGGAGGAAGCCAACGGCTTGGGTTTGGGGTACCAAGGTCGAGCCTGCTGGCCCTGACGTTGCTGGGCCGGGTGCGCCGTGGGCACAGAAGGGCAAAAGGGCTTAGGCTGAGGCTTACGGCCTTTGTCCTTCTGCTGAAGAGACCGAGTCCAAGGTGGCATTGGACTTTTTGATCCTCTGGAGGTGACCTTCCACTCCAGGGCCGAAGAGGTCAGTCCCCAAAAAGGGAACATCCGCCAACTTGTGCTGGGTATCTGAGGTGAAGGTGGAAATCCCCAGCCAAGCCCGCCGACGCATGGCCACTGCCGCCGTCCACTGATCTAGCACAAGAATCTCCGATGTCGAGAGCAGTCTGGAGCTGCTGCTTTGCCACTGCCCTGCCCTGATCCCGCACCTGCTTGACCGTGGTCTGCAGGTCCGCGGGAAGATGGGGAACGACCTCATACAGGGAGCCCAACAGGGCATGGGAGAAGTGTGCCATCAGGACGGCCGAACTGGCCTGACGAAGGCCGAGAGATGATGCAGCATAGACTTTCCACCGGCATAATCCAATTTCTTGGACTCCTTGTCGGGTGGTTTGTCCATGTCCCTGGCGTTCCCGGCACGCCGGAAAACGCTGTCGGTAACCAGCCCCTCGGCAGAGGGGTGTTCCGAGAAACCGGACAGGGAACCGGTAGGGACCGCGTACTTCCTAGCCATCCTGGCCGAAGGTGCAGGGCAGGAAGCAGGACGCTGCCATAGTTCCAAGGCCGGACCAACAATGGCTTCGGCCACCGGAAAGGCCTCCGTCGGAGAATCCCCTCGGTCCAGAATCTCCGTGAGGGGATATCTGGCCCGTTTAGAAACGGGTTCGAGCTTCATCCCGGTGGACTCCGAGATGAGTCGAAGTAGGCCAAGAAAGGACGAAGGGCTATCGTCCACTGACTGCCCCCCTGAGGACTCCAAGTCCATCCGCCTGGAGAACAAGGAGGAGTCATCTTCAGACCCCGACGAGTCTTCGAAGAGCTGCCTCGAGCCTGAGACACCCTCCACCTGCCGAGGTTTATCGGGAGTGAGAGTGACCGACAGCCTATGGGGCAGCCCCTGAGCCGACCGAGAACTCTTGGTCGGAGCCCCAACTAACGGCTGAGGAGGCGGCGGTTCCACCAAAATCGGTGGGGCAGCAGTAATAGGCCGAACAACCGGCCTGGGAACAGGCTCCTCGACCACAGCGAGGGGTTGTTTCGGCCGCTCTGATGACAGCCACTTAATGGCCGGTGAAGACGACTGGGTCGGCTTATTCCCGGGCCAACAGAAGCTGTTGCCACATAAGCTCTTCATATTTCTGACGCAGCTTGCGTCGAAGCCTCCCCTCGTCCTGAGGAGGAGGAAGAAGAGGGAGAGCGGCGGTGCCGCTTACCGTGGTGCTGAGACCGAGACCGCCTATGACGGCGGGATCGGCTGGACCGCGAGGAGGTCCGAAACCGAGACCGAGAATCTCAGCTAGGCCGAGGTCGGCGCGGCGGGGTACCGAGGATCGGTACTCCCTTCGGCTCGGATGATTCCACCGACAGCTTCGGAACCGGAGGCACAGTCGAGCCGACGGGATCCTCAACTCTCGTCCGGGGAACCGGGGAGAGGGGAATATCAGCTTCGCCAGCCGACAACCGGTCTAACAGGTCGAGAAAAATCTCGACCGTGTCGTCCAGGTGTCTCGGTCAACTGGCCTGACGGGGCGCCCGTGAGCCAGTGGCGAAGCTGAAGGTGAGCCGAAGTCGACTGTCGATCAGGGAGGAGATCTTTCCTGCTCCCAAGGCGTCGAGATGGGACTTACCCTTACTCTTCTTTGACCGAGAAAGCGGTCCAGAAGAGGTTGGACCCTCGCCTTAGTCGAGGGTCAGGCAAAGCTCTCTTAAAAGAAGCCGAGTATGAGGCGCCAAGAGAGAGCGGATTTATCGTCATGTCGAAGATGGAGCGTTCATACCGCCTTCCTCTTCGAGGGCGATCATCTGTCGAGCTGTTCCGTTGAGAGCCCAGCCACGGACACTGCCAATCAGGCCTCCTTCGACTTGACCGGAGGAATCTCTTCTCGGACGCCCCAACTGCAAACGGGCAGCACGATCCTCGAGGACATAGACCGAAAAGGAAGAACACAGGTCGCAAGCCTGTGGTTCGTGCTCAAGGCCTAGGCAGTAGACGCACGTGGAGTGCGGGTCTGTCCGAGACATTTTCTGCCCGCAGGGGCATCTCCGAAATCCGGGAGTCGATTTATCCATCGCAGCCGCGAGGAGAAGAAGACCAAAGTGTTTTGGTAAATTGAAACGAGTTTCAAAGTTTTGAAGAGTTAGACACCAATTCTTAATCGCAGAGCGTTAAGGAGGGAACCTGAGCTTCCAAGCGGTAAGGAAGATCTGGCGTCACCGGGCGGAGCCGAGAGTTTTACCACCCAGGTGGGTGGGAGAAGCCAGCTTGAAGACCTTCCGGCAAGATTTAAAGCGGCAAGGAACCTGCCAGATAGTGTGGATGAACAACATATCCATGTCCCTAGAATCTAGTTTTTTTTTTGTGTTAATGATAAGGCCTGACATGGTGAACCACTCCCTCAAACTATCAAAGTCTAGCTGCAGTTTTTGTTGTAAATCTTGTATGTTTAAACCAGATGCTATTAAAGCGGTGTCATCTGCATACACTCTCACCTGTGAATGCTTCACAGCTTGTGGTAAGTTATTACTGAATATCAAAAATAACAATGGTCCCAAAATGGACCCCTGAGGTACACCCCTTTTAATAGTTCAAGTTAGTGATATTCTACCTGAGATCTTAACTGTCTGAAAGCGCCCTTCTAAGTAAGACTGCAACTAACACAATGGCCCCTCTGTAATAACCCATATCTTCTACTGCTTGTAGAAGGAGGGAGTGGTTCACCAGGTCAAAGGCCTTAGACAGATCTACGAAAATTGCTGCCGTTTCCAACCCTTGATGTAATGAGGTATTAAGTCACTAAATTCCAATAGTGTAGAAGTAGTTGAATGTGCTTTTCGGAATCCTGATTGATGAGGGGGTAATTAAATTATATTTTTCTATGTAATCCATGATTTGTGTGTGAACATAACGTTCAAAACTTTTAGACAGAATTGAAAGGAGTGCTATCAGTCTATAGTTGTTTATATCAGATACCACCACCCCTTTAAATATAGGAGTTATTCTAGTTTCCCTCCACACTTGGGGGAAAAAAAACTATCTGTAAACTCCAGTTAAATATGTATGTTATGACTGGAGCAATCAAATGTGCAGCTATTTTCAAAAATCTATCCTCCAATCCGTCAGTTCCTGCAGACTTATGTTCAAACATCCTAAACCTTTACTCACCTCATTAACAGTTAGTATTCTAAATCTAAAAGGAGGATGTGAGTCCTGTTTTTCTCTATTAGGGTTTCTGCAATACCCCAATCTATTTTCATCAACATTGTACCCGGGCAAGTCAGCCAAAAAGTTGTTTAATAGATTTGCAACAACATAAGGGTCATCTATTTGTGACCCTTGAGCTTCGATGGTTATCTTTTTAGATGAATCTTTTCACCCTGGATCCCTTAAGCTATTGATATTCTGCCAAAACTTCCTAGAATTATTATCACCTAGCATTTTCTTTCTATAATAGGTGGCTTTTGCTTTAATTATTTGTGCTTTACATCTATTTTTTAATTTTTTTTAAATAGAATCCAGTAATTTTCTTGCTTTGTTTTCCTAGCCTTTTTCCAGAGTCTATTTTTAACTCTTATGATTATGGATAGTTTCTCATTTATCCATGGGAGTCTTACTTTTTTGGTTTCTATATTCCTTTTAGGGGCATAAGGCTATCAGAGCAACCGTTACTATACTATACTACGGAAACCAAAACAGTGTCTCAGTGACTTAAAATATTTTGGACTTCCTCATCAATAGCTTGCTATCCCCTCACTCATCGCATCTGCTTATACTTGCAAACAGTTGTCTTCTTTTTGTAGATGTGGCAAAAAATCTGAGGTGAAAACCTGGGCACAATTGATGTACACTGTGTGAGTTCTTTCGAAAGTCATTACCGTGAACCTGTAGATTAAATTCCTGGTGTATCTGCCGTTTATCTTGTAGAATAACAAGAGCCTCATAAAGCCCCTGGTCCTGTGGTTGTAAGTGCAAAATCTCTAATGAGCTGTCATCTTCATGGAACCGTAGTCTGTCTTCCATGTTCTTCTCATAATCCTTTTTCAGTCTTTTGCCACAGTTAAGCTGTAAGATTTTTTTTATTGGCTTCGTGACCCCAAATCTCCAGTCAACCTCAAGGATATCCTTTGGTTCAGGGACAGCCACATAAAGACGAGCTGGTTTTCCCTGCACTCGAAGGACAGGAAGGGGTGTTGCAGTTTCATCATCAGCTTGTCCCATACCTGCAAATAAATACAGCAGAGAGTGATTACTGCAAAACATGAAATGAACCCCTCACGTCACCATGGTTAGATGCAGCTGACTGTGATTATACAATTATATGGAATCATGAACTGCAGCCCCCTCCCAATTTCCATGATCAGAGACACAGCACACCATTTTCAAACATGAACTACCCCTACCCCCAATGCTCTAGGTCAAAGGCACAGTATATAGTGCATGTCTGTACATAGGACTGCCCCTGTTCTTTGATTATAGACACTGCAGACTAGGGATGTCATGGTATGATGGTTTCATAGTATACTGCGGTATCAGAAATCACAGTATTGATACTGTGGGCAACTTGTGATACCGTGATAACCTTGTTTTACATAATACCATGGCTGTAAGGCCTTTTAACTAATTTGTGCACATTTTTAGGGATCACTGTCCATTCCACAACACCCTTCCCTTGCATAAGAGTTTGAGACTTTTTTTGTACAACATTACTTCTATAACGCTACAGTTTTACAATCACTGTGGTATTACATGTAACTGTTATCATACCATCATAATTTCATACCATGACATACTTACTGCAGACAAAGATTGTTGGGAAAATAAAGTGGGCCTCTTTTATAGTTGCTTACAGTAGTTACAGACACAGCCTACATGTGATGTTTAGGTAACATGAACAGGACCTCCCCAGCCCCCGTGGTCACAAACATAGCAGACAGTCCCTATGGTCACTTGTTACAGCAGGTAGTCCCCTTGGTCACAGATACTGCACATAATAATCGTTAGAAAACATGAACTAGGATCCCCTATCCATTTGGTCACTGGCATAGCAGACAGCTCCTTGGTTCCTATGGGAATACCCTCCTAAGATGACTGCTGCAGAAGCACACCTCCAGGAGCTCCCAAACTCCCAGCTTAAAAGCAATTACTCTTTTAGAGGAAAAAAAAAGTAGCCAATTTTTTGTATAGCCTAGAATTTACAGCAATGAGTTTGGTACACCCAGCTGATCTGAATTTGATTCCCAGGGCTCTGTGATGATGCTGGTTTGACAACTATGTTGTTGTCCAACATCACAGCAATGGATTTATGTCAACCACAAGTTGCAGTTGACATAAATCTGGCAGGAGACCATGGTACTGTTTCTACTGGGGGTCTTTGCCCCCCGAACCCCCCATGTGGAGGGCTCTGCTCCCCAGGCCCACAGAACTATAGGATTCCAACTCAGAGTTGCAGTTGATTCGGGGAGGTGGTACAGGACCAGAAGACAGAGTCCCAGGGTCTCGGGCGGACCATTACAGTGAACTATTGATGTTGCTGGCATCACAGGGTATTAAATAAGCCAAACAAATTGATTAGCAGTATTACGCATGAAAGTGCTAATCAGCTGTAAAAATGCACAGCACTTGGCACAGAATGGTTAGCAAAATTTAAAAATCAATATATTTTATTAATTTTGTGTACTGTGCCATAGACTCACTGAAAAAAATGGTTAGCAATCTATTGCTATGCATTTTTGGAGATGGTTAGCATTATTCCCTGTTTTGCATAGCGTTTTGCTATGCTACACCAGTGATTTAATACCCTGCATCAACATGTTTGCTGTAATGGTGTTGCCACATAGTCAGCATAATGATTACCAGTCTCACCCTGAAAGATGCGTGACTCTTAGCAAGTCACTTAACCTTCCCAGAGCTCCTAGGTTAGCTCTGTAAATGGTTCTTGTACAAAGTGGTCCTTACCTGGTTTCCAAAAGAATAAAAAAAAAACAAAAAAAACATGTTATATCACCCCCTTTCTAAATCTATTGAAAATACTCCCAGTGAAAAAAGAATCCATATCTCAAGCTTTGCTTCACAGGAATACAACCTCAGCTTTAGGACACTGCAGTCAGCTGTGTCTTAGAAACAAAGGTACAAAGAGTGCATTATTTCTGAGGACACCAGACAAACAGCAGACTATTCAGCACAATAATATTCTTAGGCTTTTACTGCTCAAAACTCCATCTAATACTTGTATTCAAAATGGGGGAGGGAGTGCTTCCTCCCAGGACTCTGGGTTTCTGTTGAAGCAAGATAAGTAAGCATTAAGCCATGACGGAGGTGTGCTCTAATGCTGGATTGATGCATGGGGGGGGGTGCGGTGCGTGCCCGAGGCCCAGGGCAGGGGCTTACCGCCGCCCCCCAGGCATCAATCAACGATAAAGCTTACGCAACAAATGACAATACTTACTATAACTGGGCAAAATAGCACTGTACAAATTGTAACCCATGTACTGTGACAGCAACACAAGGCAGCGGAGCGGCTGCAACGTTTGAACTACTTTATTTCAATAATACAAGGTGGTGTAGTACACTTTACATACATACTAGTATGCTGCAGTACACCTCGTCCTGTACTGGAGCTAAAACAGGCACACAACAGTTCAGTCATAACCTGCAGTGTTCGGTGCGGGTGGTGAGCCGGTATCCGTCCTCGGAGGTCTGCAACTGTCAGGTCACGGAGTCTGCTGGTGCCGTCCAAAGCGCGCGGGGGATGTCGGGCTTCACTACTTCCGGGTCCCATAACCATTTCCTGCCCCAGTGGCTCCGTCGCCAGTGCTCTCTCCGCTAGCCAGACACACTAATTTCCCTCTCCTGATGTGGAGAACTGCTGGGTCCCGCTCTGGAAAATAACTATCTCCACTCTGCAGGATTCCAGGGGAATTGCGGCTGCTTGGCTTGGGATGGCAACTGCTGCTGCTGCTCAGGATCGGGTGGGGCAGTGTTGTGAGCCTGGAGCATTCCTCTGCCACCTCCGGGGCTGAATGTGTTGTGCTCGGCTGTGGGGGTGGGTCTCTCAGCTCCCTCTCGGTGCTGTGCTGCGCCCCATGGCGGTCTGAGCTGTATGATGCAGTCTGCGACTGCTCAGCCACTGGTCTGCTCCCTTCGTCCCTTTCGCTGCTCTCAATGACTGTGGAGCTGGGATCAGCGCCTGGAGCTCAGTCCTCTGCCCACACCTGAAACCCCTCCCCCCCCGGATGTCCTGCAGCTATGCTCGCTGCTGTACCCTGGCAAGAACGGCTCGTGCATGGCTCGTCTTCGTGCCAGATGTTGGTGCTGCTAGGCAGGGGTCTGGCTGTCAATGGTACTGCCAAAGCGGGCATGGCATATATGCTGGGTTAATACCCGCTTCGGCTGCCGTCCCGTGACCGCCCCCATCCTATCCGCTTGCTCCCTCAGACCTAGGCAAGTCATGCCATGTTACAAGTTTTATTCATTTTGAAAACTAATGTACCGTACGTTTGTTCTCTGAGAACCCAAAGTCACCTACAGACACGTCTGGAATCTATTCAAGCTTAGGGCCATAGCGATATATAGCCCAAGAGAGCCCGCTAAATAGGATTATTTTCTCTGGGTCCAGCTGTAGCTATGCAGACTTGATTTTTATTTTATTTACATACCCTAGAGCTCAGTCTTACATGTGCTGGCTTAGGGGAAGGGGTTCATAGCAGTGGTGCATGGGTGCTGAATCTCACTGATTTCGATACAAATAAGCGGCAAATGTAATATCTGATTCATCCCTGAATATCTGTCTCCCTAATTAATATTCTATATCACTGAAAAGCTGAGAATTGCAGCTCCATACTGATATACATTAACCGTGTCTTAAGTAAAGGGTGTGGAAAATAACTATCTGAATTCTGCATTAGGAGTTTGAAGAAAAAAGCAAAACATGACCTTTTTCCCCTTTTATGATTTCAACACTATTTAGTGGACAATATCTGTGGAACCATTTCGACCCAACATACTAAATGTTTAACCTCACTGTAAAGCTACAATTTACAGCTTTGCAATTATATACAGCATTAATGCAAGTGGGTTGGGGGACCATCTGTTATAGTCAATGTAATAGGGGATAAAGAAATATGTCCCAATATTTTAGCCTAAACCTCATTTTGGTCTAAAACATAATGTATTTGTGTAACTAATATTGATCTATGAAGCAGGATCATATTAAAACTTGTAAAAGCTACAGGTTTAACTAAACCACAAGTTGTAATATTAAAATGTCTTTTAATATTTGTACTAATCATTTGAGTAATAAAAAACAGATGTCTTAAGTGTCTGCAAGACAGAAATACAGGGATAGAGTTCAAGTTACCCTTTTGACTATTATTATTATCAGGAGGACAGGCCAGAATAAAAAGCTTGTATGCACATTCCTAAGTGCAAACCTATTTCTTCCTCCTAAGACCTGAGTAACTGGTAATGACAATTATTATTATCCTTATATAGTAGTATAATTTACACTATCAATACATTTGTGCTAAGTAAGGATTAGCTCATGCAAGAACTAAAAAGAGAATTGCCTTTTAAGTTAAAGTTTATATTTGTCTTGGACCAATCATAGACAACCATAGTACTGTCTTCCACTATATAAGCAAGCCACTATACACTGTTAGTTTGAATAATTAAGAAATAAGAATTAAGAATGAAAAATGCACCACCTGTAATCTCTTGCTGTGATTATTATTATAATCATTAAATTCTTCCACCATCAGCATCGTCTCCATTCGTCTCCTTTCTAAGTATTTGTAATGGATAATTTATTAATGGAAATTTTTTTTGCCCGTTTACAATTGGTGCCGTGACTCGGATCGCTGGTGCTGCATGTGAGGAGGCTGCCTAACTACTGGTTGGTTAGTCTGCGAGGCCTAATAAGAAGGTGATGACGCTCAGAGAAGGTGCCGTTGGCTTAAAGCGAGAGAAAATGGTGCACACAGACAGTTTAGCCACTTGCTAATCAGGTGAGGTATGCTTTCCAATTTCTTTAAATAAAAGTAAGGCTTAACTCTGTAGGAACTCATGGGGCAGAGTAGGTAAGTGAAGGTGCTGGGACTTCAAGCCGGACCTCACAGGGGAGCTGTAAGACATAGCTAGACAGACCAGGGCACCAGTGCACGGGTGCACCCGGCTGTAAAAGCTAGGCAGGCAAGAAAAAGATAAGAAAAATGAGTATGGAAACAATAATAGGTCGTTTTTTAGGGAAACACCTAAAGGGGGGAGCATACAAACCATGATCAACAGGTACAGCAGTATTTTAATAAAAATAAAGAAAGAGTAACTAGCAAATACTGTACAAAGTCTGTGATAATAAAGCCAGGTGGTAATTCATTAACACATGAGATTTTTAAAAAAAAGGAAAGCTGCATGAACAGTAAGATGTAATAATCCAGCTACAGTCAGAGATAGATAGTTTAAAAATGCAAAATAAGTTAAGAGCCAAAATCCCTGCAAGAGAAAAAGACATAACTAAAGTTAGTTAGTAAAGGTACAGGGAGACCTTTGTTTTTTTAGATAGGGATAATTCTCTTTTATTGATTGCAATATAAACTATGACACAGCTTCTGTAGCACGTTTGTAAGATGTAAATGTCTTAAAATCTAAAAACAGGCAATGTAACATAAAGATATTTTTAAAGATCAGTAGTGTTCAAGGATCCTACAAAAATAACTGGGTTTGAGCGACCCTTGCATGCACACTATGTGACCTTTTGACCTTCTTGTGTTGCAGCCAACACAGTCAATCAACATTTAACTGTAAGCAAAACTTCTTTGTGTAAACTCAGCTGACATTTTGTCATGCTTAGGATAAGAAAACCCAGGGACGCTTGGCTTCTTTTATCCTATGGAAATAATCTTGTATTACAGTAGTTGAGCTGTATCTTCTGCCAGTAGAAGCTCGGGGGGAAGGGGTAAGCTACCCTTCCTTCCCTCCAGTGTAATGTCCACAAAGGTTGCAAGGTACATTGCTATCTCCCCATAGGGGTAAATACCAAAAAATGTGTATTTGATTCTTCTTCAAAAACATATGCTTCAAGTTAAGCTGGAGTGAAAGTTGTGTATGTATTTCCACATAAGGACTATTGCAAAAATCAAGTCATTATTACCTCTGCAAGTGTAATGTTTTAGCAAAATTACATCTATTTGTACAACTTTAAATCAACTGAAAAGGTCTAATCAGTTTAAACTCTACAATCAGCTTATTGTTTCTACTTACTATGAAGTAAAGTCTGGGGTAGGGGCAATCCCCTAACTTCAGCAAAAATATTTCTTCTTCAATTGGCCTTCAAGCAAGACATCCATTTTCTTCACTGCTGTTTATTCCAAACATGGCTGATACTTTATGCAAACATATTGCTTTACTATGGACTGTTAATCCATGTGCCAGGGTGTAATCAACTACCACAACACAAATGCCATGCCACTGTGTGTGTGGCTACTCAATGCACAATCTAATGCACCCCTGACCAGTGCAGTGTCTGCTAATCAGCCAGCCAGCAATATGAACACTGACTTTTCTAAATTGGTGTGTGGACATACTTAACAGCTGGTCTAGCAGCTGTGCCTCAGAGCTCAAGACTGGATCACAGCAAAGCTACATGGACTAAAAATAGACAAATGTGTTTCTTGTTATAAACAGAGCCACACCAAAAGACAATGATGTTTATGTGTTAACTCTGTCCTACTGTTTCTGAGGTGATAATAGTGTTTGTAACTATGCTAGTTTAAGCAACTCATTATGTTTTTTAGTCTCAAATACCATATACTTAACTGTAACACCAACTGAATGCCCAAATGTGACAAAAGGGCCAGAGAGTGGATTTAATCAACACTTATTGATCAAATGCTTGTGAATAATGTCCAGTACATAGTGAGATGTACATGTTCAGAGGAGCTGCATTGTTGCACATATAATAATTAGGCAATTATTGGGCCAAAGGGGGGCTTGTAATAGGGGATAAAGAAATGTGTCCCAATATTTTAGCCTAAACCTCATTTTGGTCTAAGACATAATGTATTTGTGTAACTAGTATTGATCTATGAAGCAGGATCATATTAAAACTTGTAAAAGCTACAGGTTTAACTAAACCACAAGTTGCAATATTAAAATGTCTTTTAATATTTGTACTAATCATTTGAGTAATAAAAAACAGGTGTCTTAAGTGTCTGCAAGACAGAAATACAGGGATAGAGTTCAAGTTACCCTTTTGACTATTATTATCAGGAGGACAGGCCAGAATAAAAAGCTTGCATGCACATTCCTAAGTGCAAACCTATTTCTTCCTCCTAAGACCTGAGTAACTGGTAATGACAATTATTATCCTTATATAGTAGTATAATTTACACTATCAATACATTTGTGCTAAGTAAGGATTAGCTCATGCAAGAACTAAAAAGAGAATTGCCTTTTAAGTTAAAGTTTATATTTGTCTTGGACCAATCATAGACAACCATAGTACTGTCTTCCACTATATAAGCAAGCCACTATACACTGTTAGTTTGAAGAATTAAGAAATAAGAATTAAGAATGAAAAATGCACCACCTGTAATCTCTTGCTGTGATTATTATAATCATTAAATTCTTCCGCCATCAGCATTGTCTCCGTTCGTCTCCTTTCCAAGTATTTGTAATGGATAATTTATTAATGGAAATTTTTTTTGCCCGTTTACAGTCAAATTAGTTGTAACAAGTACAACGCCTATGACTCAAAACATATTTTCTGAATTTCTGTTGAAAAGCACTACTGGTCAAGGAAATGTGTCAGATGCTACATTTCCTGTCTCCTTTACTCCTTTTTAGGGCTGCAGGTAGGCGGAGCCTGCAGCCATAATGCGTCAGCTCTAAAAATGAGCTACAGAATTCAGACCAAAGCACACTTTCTCTGGAGTTTTCAAATGATCATTCCACTACTTTGCAGCCCTTCAATTTAACCCTTGCAATACTGCAGACTAAACATCTGTGTAGAGCTCACCCAAACAGATTAATTCTAGTTCTTTTGGCAGCCTTGTAGTTCTTCAATGACTACAAGAAACTTTTTTTTCTTTTCAATCCATCTTGGTAAGCAGCATTTGTAGAGCTAGTGCAAGACAGATAACAGTATCTAACTGCAGAGCAGTCTCAAAATTACATGCTTGGCCATCTCTCCCAGTTTGTGTGTGTGGGGGGGGGCAATGATTTACAGTACTTTTGAAACATAACAGAAGCTTACTTCAGAGAAGCTAATTAACACCAGTATGCTTTTAGCTGAGAAGCCCCTGAAGGGCAAAGTTTATCAAGAATTATCATCAAGTAGAGAGCTCTTCTCACATAAATGTTAAACTGTCTCAGTAAGTTTCAAAAAAGCATTCCACTGATAGAAAAACCTTGGGATACTATTCTCCCTAATACATGTAAGATGAGCTTACAACTTTTATTGCAAGTGTCTTTGTGTTTTAAAGAGCACAGTCAGTGAAAGTCAAAATGCTGAAATGAGGCCTAATTGCAAGTTGAAATTAAAATAAAATTATACATATATCTATATTTATGCAATAGGAGTGGGATCAAAACTTACTGAATAAATTCATTTATCTTCACAGCAGTTGAATAAATAAAATTTATCCATATAGTAGCTATGTCACAATCACTCTGGAACTCATTTAGAATGGTCAGCCTCAGTAGCAGTACTACCCATATTCAAATGTGAATAACTTTAAAACGAAAAAAAGATAACAAGGTACTGTGAGCATGAAAGTTGTTCAGCACAAAATTATCTACAGAATGAGTGGTGTTTCATGTATAGATACTTTATAGATTTTTTTATAATTAGCAAAAAAGAGCAGAAAATGCAATTTCTGTTCACCTTTTTGACAAACATGCAAAAAAAAAAAAAAAGTAATCAAAAGCAAATGTTCCTGCACTGATAGAAATCATCCCCACTGTATAAATGAAATAGATAATGGTGAGCTGTCAGATAAATGATTTATCTGACATCTGTGTTGTTTGACCTCGGACACCTCACTCGTGGCATATGCCATTTGTGAGGTTACCAGAGGTCAAACAGCACTTATGTAGATAAATCATTTATCTGACAGCTCTCCATTGTATATTCCATATACAAGAGTGTGTGTGTGTGAGATATATATACACACACACACACACACATATACAGTATGCACACACACGCACACATACATACACATCTAGCTATATAATATATACACACACACAAACATACATACAGATGCACACACACACAAATATATACATATTTATGTATATGCATCCATACACATATACCTACACACATATATGTGTGTATATATATATATATATATATATATATACATATATATACATATATACATATACACACACACACAGACATATGTAAGTAATAAGCCACGACAGGGTGTGCATTAAAGGGTTTTAATGCACGCTCCAGGGGAGTGCTAATGCCCGAGGCCAAAGGCTGAGTGTTCTTACGCACCTGGAAAGTGCATTAAAATCCTTTAATGCACACCCTGGAGTGGCTTATCACACTTATAAAATGGGCCACTATCATAAAGGAATTAGTCTGATTTACTGTGACAGGGATTAAAACTTACTATTTTCAGAAGAGTGTACATTACCTCTACAACATCTAAAATCTGAAAAAAGTAGTCCCTATTAATGAATAAAACAGCATATCTCAGTAACAGGTTAACTAGTACAGAACTTTGCAGTAAAAGCATTTATTAGCAGAGTTGGTTGAAAATAAATATTTTCTCTGTAACGTAAATTATCATATAAATGCACTGTAACGTCTGTAAATCTGTAAAACATAGGAAGTGTTTAAAACTTAAGTTTCATTACAGTGTAGTTATATACTTTCATTGAAGGCAACCTTCTCTTTATTTTTGTTTTTTACTTATGTGTTCTGGTCTAGTGCATAAAAGGAAAATTGCTGTAGGATTGAGGTGAAAAGTTATTAAGAAAAAAAAACTTCAAACCTGCCAAGCTGCCTTTTTTTTGGTGGGGGGTAGATTTCACCTGAAAACGCATATATGATTAAAATGTACGTGCTTTTATAAATATCAGCAATGTAGTTGAGCAGTCTGGATCTGCCTCTGCCTATGTAACTGCATTTTCCCACCTTTTCTCTTTGTTTATAAAGTATTACTATGTTGCCTACTTTCTTCATCCTGTTTTTTTTTCTGTTTTTCCTCACATTCAAGACATAGAATGTTTATCATGGAATACAGGGATTCAAAATTCTGCTCAGTTCCACTGGTAGAATGTTACTCTCCTAACATACTGTACACACAGACAACAAAGGCCTGTTTTAGAGCCAGGGACTCAATTATCTCACTGTCAGGGCAAGCAGAAGAGATTTCCCTGATAAGCAGGTAAAGACAGAAGGGGGGGTTTTCACTGTCAGTAAAGAAACAGTTGTAATGAAAACTATAAACAATACTTAATGTTTCTAATTTGTTTTTGTGTGTAAGGAGAGTGGGACGATCAGGTAAACAACATTTAATTAATTTGTTTTATTTTTATTTAAGGTAGTTTTATGTTTAGGGCCCAGCTGAAGGTTTTTACAGTGTAAAGGCAGCAGCCATGTTTGTGATGGAAGATCAGTTCTAGTTGCAGGGGGACTGATAGAAGACAGTTCTGGTTGTAGGAGGACTGATTTTCTCATTGTGTGATATGGTTTAGGACCTATATGACTGTGCATATACAGAGATTTAATGTCTCTTGGTCAACAAGATTTCTACATTTTTTCTCTCCATATACATACTTATATATATATATATATACACATATATACACACACACATTCATGGCAAAAAAACTCAGTTTAATGCATCAGTTAGGGTTGTTCCACAGCGACAAAAGTGAGGAAATTTGATGTTAGGGTTGCCACCCCCCTTGCACTCCACCCCCACCAACAGGCATTGGGGTGTGCGCTGGTGTTGTCGGTCCTAACTCTCACCCCATCCATGTGTAAACAAGTTGAGGTGGTGCAGTATAGGAGAATGGGGTGAGAGTTAGGACCAACAACCCAACGCACACCCGATGCTGTTGGTGGGATGGGATGGGATCTGAGGAGGTGGCAACCTAACTTCACTACTTCACTTTTGTCGCTTGTGAATAACCCTAACTGATGCATTAAACTGAGTTTTTTGCCATGAATTTCCCTTCTTTTTCAGAATGAGAACTATAAATAGTGAATTGAATGTGGTGGTGGGAGCGCGGGGTCCTTCAGGCCCCACGTCCCACCACGTGATTTTTTGTCACATATTAACGGTAACTGTAATGCAAACGCAAGAGCAAACAGTAATGCATATGGTGATGCAAATGTAAATGGTAACACAAACGGCAAGAGAAACGCAAGCGCAAACATTAGTGAAAACAGAAATGGTAATGCAAACAGTAACGGCGACAGAAATGCAAATGTTAACGAAAACAGTAATGTAAACAGTAACACCAACGGGAATGCAAACGGTAAAAGAAATGCAAACAGTAACAGAAATACAAACAAAAATGCAAATGGTTAAGGCAATGGCACCGCAGAAGGAAACAGTAATGCAATCGACAACGAAAACGCAACTGAAATGCAAATGCTAAAGGCAACAGAAACACAAACGGTGATGAAGATGCAAAGAGTAACAGTAACGCAAATGGAAACAAACAGTTACCGTAACAGCAACGATGACGCCAAAGCGAACAGTAACGCAAATGGAAATGCAAGCGCATACGGAAATGCAAATGGTTACGCGCACGTTCACGGTACTGCAATTGGAAATGCAAATGCTAATGATACAGCAACAATTAACGCCAAAGGAAACAGAAACGCAAATGCAAGCACATACAAAAACGCAAACCGTAACGCGCATGGTCACGCAAGTGGAAATGCATATTAACGGTAACAGCAACAATAATGCCAAACGAAAGAGAAACACAAATGCAAATGGAAGGGTGGCCGCAAACGGAAATGGAAATGCACACAGTGACGCAAATCGAAACGTAAACAGAAACAGTAATGCAAATGCAAGCATAAACGAAAACGCAAAGGGTAAAGCACACGGTGGCGTACACGGGAACGCTAACCGGGACAGAAACACAAGTGGAAATGCTAACTTTAACTGTAACATGAGTGCACCCTGGTTTTCCCCAACAGCTCCATAGAGAAACACAGTGAGTACAAACAATGTATGCATAGTAATGGGCCTCAGAGCAGAAAATGAGCACTTGGAATACTAAATTGCTTTTATCTCAGGAACCGTACGACATACAAAAAAAATTAAAATTTCATATGATTTATGACTTTCCTGGCTAGTTTTGTACTTGGCTCCCTAGCAGGGGGCTAAGCGTTTTTCCGATGAGAAGTCTGTACCTCAGACTGTTTCCGAGATACGGGCCCCGAAAGGCTCAGCGAACGCTGTAATGTTAATCTATGGGAAAAAGCATCAACTTCGAAGTACCGTAACTTTACATCCCACCAATATTTTGTCACCAAACGACACATCTGTGGGATGTTGGCTTTCTTTTTTTAGTTGTTTAACCAGGAGTAGCACACTAAGCTGAAAGCTTTTTTACAGGAGCGACCTGGGAGCACAGGGAAGTTAAGTGACTTGCTCAGGGTCACACAGTATGCAAGTGGAAGCTGTGGGATTCAAATCCAGGTCTGGTCTGCTGGATGTCACCAGATTTGCAGCTCAGAGCCTTAAACCACTGCACTAAACTGCCTCCCTAATTTCCCTCCAAATTTCAGACCAATACAGCAAACCAGTGTTTTGCAGCAGGGTGGCAAAGAATTCCTGTTCTTTTGGCCATAGTGTCGCAAAGTAGTGTCGCAAAACATGACACTGTCACAAAAAAAAAATCATGAAAGTGTCACAAGTTCGACAGTACTTTTCCCAAAAATTTCAAAAACATATTTCTGGGGTGTTTAACACCCCCCCCCAAAAAAAAGACATGGCTAGCATCCTCAGGGCTCGTATAGGTAAACACAAAAATAACTGTGTCCCTAGAGGGTCCCAATTTTAAATGCCAAGCATTTCTGTTTTCAGTAGCTGAAAAAAAATGGCTGACTCACGACACTGCAGGGGTCATTTGCGACACTGTCGAACTTTTGTTAACTTTTCCCATTGACTATAATGGGAAACTTGTTTTTTGAATAACTTTTGAACTGTTCAATATTTTTTTTAACGAACTCTTCAAAAGGCACATCAGGGACCCCGGCCGCATGTTCCCTTAAGTTTCTGGACTGGTCGCACAAACTGTGCGACCTGTAGGCATGAGCAAAGAATGTGCAAAAAAAGCACAACTCCACAACCGTATATCTGACAGTTACGAAACTTGGCAGATCCCAAGATCTATGCTGCTGCTCTGTGCCTGCCATACGTCTGACAAATCCGTCATATGGTGGCAAAGTTATTAAGGTGCAAATTTTCACACTTTAACCTTAAATGGGGTACTCAACCCTAACTATGGTGGCACGGTATATATATATATATCCACACACACACATATGGCATACAGAGGGTTTAAAGTGAAGTTTACTCAAAGTGAGCAAATGTTTTACAAAAAATATAATATAGAACTTAGCTTGAGACATTTTCTCAACTATACTCTCAACCAGTCAATGCACTACATAAACTTTAAAGCCTTCATTGTTGTAACAGCATAATTGTAAGTATAAGTGTTGAATAAATTGTAAGTATAAGTGCTGAATAAAAAAAAAACTACTTGATAAGGACCCCGAAGAAAATGAGACCATGAGCCTGATATGTACAAATTTCAATACAATGTCAATGTATAACAAACATGTACAGAACCAGTCTAAGGAATCGAAATAAAAACTCACAGGAATAAAATCCCACAGCTCCCCTTTCCCTGGGAAAGGTAACAAGTAGGAATGAGATATATGTACACGAGTCCTAATATATCATCATTCACACCAATCTTTGCAATATTTACCCAAAGGAATTGAAGAATTGATTTATATTAACCTTTTGTAATTTTGTAATATGCAATTAATGGCATTGGAACTGTCATAGTTTTTATACTTGAAGGAAGAGTAAATAAATGCTAGGCAGCTAATGTTTTAGGCATTTTCTGAGGTTGAAAAGGGGCATCCTAGGGAATTACAAAGAATCATAGCGGTGTCAACTGCAGTGCTCCCAGACTGAACAAAGCATTTCCCTGTAAGGCAGCCTCCTTTTCCCTGTATGTTCCATGTAAAACTGTTACAGTCTCTCAAGCTTTGCTCCTAATGTTCTTATATCTCCAGAACCTCTTGATGGTATTATAGCATTGTTGCAATATACTGACACAGTCGGATAGCCTGGCTGAGATGCAGTATGTCATAATTAGTGGTTCATACTTTTATCCATTTTGGCAATGTACTGACTCAGGATAGCATTGATGAGATGCAGGCTCTCATTTTCAGAGGGGTCCTAATTTTACACATTTCTACAATGTAATGATACAGGTTAGCCTGGCCGAGATGCAGTATCTCACTTTCAGTGGGGTCTTATTTTTACCCATGTTTGAATTCCAACAAAGGATACAGCATCTAACTGCAGAGCAGTTCCAAATTACATCCTTGGCCATCTCTCCCAATGTGTGTATGTGTGTAACAATGATTTACAGTATTTTCTCTGAAGAGCTGATTTATGTTAACCCTTTCAGGAACCTAATTAATGGCTTTGGAACTCTTATGGTTTTATATTTGTAGGAAGGGTAAATGCTAGGCAGCTAATGTTTTAGGTGGCTTCAGAGGTTGCAAGGGGCGTCATAGGGGATTACAAAGAAATCATAGGGGTGTCAACTGCAGTGTTCCCAGACTGAACAAAGCATTTCCCTGTAGGGCAACCTCACTTTCCCTGTGTCTTCCATGTAAAACTGGGACAAAACTCCTGTACATTTTCCTGTATGCTCAAATCAATACATGAATGCAACTAACTTCATTATGCATGTCAGTAAAATTGCTATAACAAATATTAAAGCTATTTTATGTGCTCTTTAGCCCTGTTACAAAGCACTGACATAAGATAACCTAGCTGAGATGCAGTGTCATATTCAGTGGGCTCATACTTTTATCCATTCTGGCATAGTACTGACACAGGTCAGGTTTGTTGAGATGCAGTATCTCATTTTCAGGAGGTCCTAATTTTACCCATTTTTACAATGTACTGATACAGCTTAACCTGGCTGAGATACAGTATCTCATTTTCAGTGGAGTCTTACTTTCACCCATGTTTACATCTGCGCGCACTGTACTGACAGGACAGATTTGCTGACATACTAAAGGCTGCTGTGTGCAACATGGCAGTGCTGACAAACTATGCATATATAAGTATCGCCCACGTGCAGTCATGTCAGTGCTGCCATGATACGGCTGACTCCAGAGCAAACTGCACACGTGCGAGTATCAGTCATGTGCAGTTCTGTAATCACAGCGGTATCAGTTACATCTGACTCTGGTGTGGTAAAAGCACAGCATATTCTTTTCAACACTCTTGCCACTCCTAAAAGCTCTCCACAGCTGTATTGGCTCAATGTTGGCAAAGGCTAATGGATGGGTAATACTGGGGACCACTCAATTGTCTTCATGTCCACCACCTCTATTGGCAGGTCATTTAGAAGGTCAACACCTTCAGGAACAAAATATGCTTCCCCTATACTTGCCATCTCTTACCTTCAGAGCATGTCCCTATGTCTTGCTGGAGAGCATATCTATATGTTCAGTCCTGTCAATATCCCTGAGACTGGGAAGACTGAGCTCATGTCCTATCTCAATCTGCTGTTCCACAGGGACAAGCAAAAGGATGAGGAGCACCCACATATGCAGAAAGCACCAGGACCACAAAAATATTATTCAAAGTCCTTTATTTAACTAAAGTGCATAGTGCACCCACACATAGTGAGCCTAAAAAAGTGGTGGTTGAGCCTTTCTGCAACCATCATTTCTCCTGACTCCTGCCAGGTGTCATCAGAGTGATTCACTCTGATGATGTCTGGCAGGGGCCGGGAGAAGCATTACTTTCAGAGTGGCTCAGTCGTCACTTTTATATGCTCACTACATGTGGGTGCACTATGCACTTTAGTTAAATAAAGGACTTTGAATTATTTTTTTGTGGTCCTGGTGCTTTCTGCATATGTGGGTACTCCTCATCCTTTTACTTGTTTCAGTTTTTTCATTGCTGAGCACCATATTACTTGTCCTGCCACTCCAGATCCATTTTTGCTTTGTTCCACATGGAGAGGACAGTAATAACTACTAGTAAACATAAATTTTGATATTATCTATTAGACCCTTCCAGGTATTCCTGTTTTGAAAATGCAGCTTCCCCTTAATAAAGGCATCCAAACAGAAAGCCCACCAGCAAATTTCTTTTTCTTTTTAGTACGGAACACATTCTCTTTACTGCTGCAGTAAATGTAAACGATGGAAGAAACATGAAGACACTGATAGAGGGAAGCTTAAAAAGGGTGTCAGTTGGCATTTTACTGTATGGGACTGCATAAATATGCAGAACTAAAAAATGCTACATAAATTCACTGCCACCAAGTAAGTGGCAGGTGGTGGTTGGTGGGGGGAGGATTTGTCAACACAAAAAAGGGGCTTGGTTTGCACTCAGAGAGGAGTGAGAAAATCAGTTTTCCTATGTGGGACAGTGACCCACATGGTGTATAAAGTTAAGGTTATTGAAAATATGATGGCTCATAATGATCTACATAGCCCATTTTCTTCACGAAGCGATTTTGTCATCAAAGAAGAAAAAAGGTGGGCTATAACTGACAACTGTCTGACATTTTTCACAATCCCCCATTCAAAAAAGAATACAGACACCAGCTTGCTGCACTACAGGACTGCACCAAAGAATTTAGCATCTATGCCAAGCTCCATGCTGCGTTCTTTCAGCAAGGTCTTTATAGAGTCCAGTACCACAGTACATTTTCTTTACCTTATCCTCACTTTCATCTGAATGCACCCTGACCCCCTTTCTGCCCTGATATCATGATATTTAGGACTTGAGTAAATGAAGCTGTTTCCAAAGTTCCTCCCCATGGACCAAGTTAAACTTTTTTAATGCCAAGAAAAGACTAGCAATGCATTCCATGGCTTTGAACAAATGTAATATGGGGTGATATTATACTTTGAGCATTCTTGTATTCTATGATTCTAGTATGTTCAAATATTAATTTATGAGGCTATGTTGAATGTTGCAATTACGGGATCATAACTTTTGTAATATTCAATATTTTTACAACATTTCAACATAGCCATTTTGAAACAGTGACTCATGAATGTGACAGCTGTCATTTTTCAACTCCTGCCCAATATGTGTGTTTGCAGCCCAAAATCTGATTTTGCAGTTCCTGCACAACATCACCTTTATGCCAGGAGTTAAACATTTTCTCTGCCCTTTATGAGGCGGGTTCATCACAAGGCTGTGTTGAAAATTTGGTGTAAAAATATTAAAAAAAAAATGATTTTCAATATTTGAAACCCAGATTCCTATCCTGCAGCCCTACTGACTCTGGCAAGATTTTGTTATGTCTGCTTGCACATGCGCAGAAACATCTTGATACAATAACTGAGTTTCAGAGGTGCGCCACTGCCAGGTTCGGTGCAGCTCAGGCTGCAGTGATCGCGACAGTCACAGCCAAATGACCATGAGACTGTTATCTGCTTGCTGGATGGAAACTTTGTGTAGTTGAAAGGACAAAGCCTTTTCAACCTGACTTGATCCTTTCATCTGCATGACAGTACCTGGCATAAAGCTGAGTGACGTAACAATCAGCTCTGCGCTCCCACCACCACAGATGGAGACTCGTAGAAACAACTCTCTTACACTGCCAAGTATCCTGCCCACCTCCCGATCCTTCCCCATACCTCGTCCATGACATAAAATACTCTCCCACTGCTCAGTATCCTGCACACCTCCCGATCCTTCCCCATGCATCATCCATGAAAAGAAAATACTCTCTCACTGCCGACTATATCCTCACCTCTCAATCCTTTTCTGTGCCCCGTCCATGAAAAGATACCCACCCACTGCCAGGTATCCCACCCACCTCCCATCTTTCCCCATGCCCCATCTGTGAAAAGAAAAAAATGCTCTACCACTGCCAAGTATCCCCCACCTCTCGATCCTTCCCCAAGTCCTGCCGGTGAAATAAAATTCCCTCTGACTGCCAAATATCTCACCCATCTCCAGATCCTTCCCTGTGCCCTATTGGTAAACCTGTAAAAGAAGAAAATGGTTCAGTGACAACTTCTGCCCCCCAACCCCAAGTCCTGTTTCATCACCCACCATAGGGCTTGCTCTGTCACTCACCACTGCAGCAAGAAAATATTTTATATGAAAATGGTTATTTTTAAAACATTCTGGCGTCATTAAATAGAGTTGAAAATAGGTCCCGCCTGCGGTATGGCACAAAAAATATATTTTGGCTAAGATACTGGTGCAAATAAATAAAAAGCTGGAGCTAGATCTCCAGGTAGAAGGTCACCTGGGGGCCAGTGACCATCACATGGTATGGTTCAATTTGGCTACTACATCTAAATCATCCCATTCCAAGGCAAAAATATGGGACTTCAGAGGAGCTGACTTTGATAAGATGGCCAACAGAGTTAAGCTAGCCCTGGCAAAAAGAAACACAGGTGAGGGGGTACAGGCAAAGTGGGCAAGCATTAAGGATGCAATACTTGAAGCAACATCCCATTGTGTTAGACAGAAAAGGAAGTGCAAAATAAGAAGGAAACCACTTTGGTTCTCAGGGAACACAGCGGGATGAAGATAGGGAGGCATACCAAACTGCCCTAAGGGAAGCAGGTAAGGCAGTAAGGCAGGCAGAGTCCCAAACTGAGGAAACACTAGCACGAACAGTAAAAGAAGGTGACAAGACTTTCTATAGATACATTAGTGAAAGGAGAAAGTCCAGAGGGGGTATTGCTAAGCTTAATGGAGAAAAGGAAGCATGTGAGGAGGAGGACCCTGAAAGGCATCTATCCTAAATAGATACTTTTGCTCAGTATTTACTGAAGAGAAGGTAGGGAAGGGCCCACAGCTCAGCATCATGGCCACAGGCGGGAGGGAGGTGAGCACTACTCCCTTCACAAAAGAAAGGGTCCTACAAGAGCTTGCTAAGCTCAGGGTGGATAAGGCAATGGGACCTGATGGCATACATCCCAGGGTACTTAAGGAGCTAAAGGAGGAACTAGCAGAGCCATTAGCAGAATTGTTTAGTGAGTCTCTGAGCACAGGAGAGGTCCCAGAAGACTGGAGAAGGGCTCATGTGATCCCGCTCCACAAGAGTGGTAGCAGGGAGGAGGCGGGACTACAGACCGTCAGTCTTACCTCAGTAGTGGCAAGATTATGGAGGCACTCCTTAAGGAAAGGATAGTGCAACACCTAAATCCATAGGCACAGGATCCAAGACAGCATGGGTTTACAAAGGAAGGTCCTGTCAAACTAATCTCATAGATTTCTTTGACTGGGTAACCAGAGTGGTGGACCAAGGGGAGCAGTTGATGTCGCCTACCTTGACTTCAGCAAAGCTTTTGACACTGTTCCACATAGAAGATTGATAAATAAGCTGGGTAGGTGCCGGGTGGGTCAGAAGTTGGTCAACTGGGTGGCAAACTGGTTGACGGGCAGAAAACAGAGAGTGATGGTAAATGGTATACAGTCAGAAGAGATGCAAGTCACAAGTGGGGTACCTCAGGGATCAGTCCTGGGGCCAGTCCTCTTCAACATCTTCATGAGTGACCTTGCAGATGGACTACAGGGTAAGGCTTGTCTGTTTGCAGATGACACCAAGATCTGCAACAGAGTAGATGCTCCAGATGGGGTGGGCAGAATGAGAAGAGATCTGGATAAACTAGCAGAATGGTTAGAAGAGTGGCAACTGGGATTTAATGCAAAGAAGTGCAAAATCATGCACATAGGGAAGAGAAACCCTGAAGCCACCTATAGGCTGGGAGGGGAGTTGCTAGCAGTCACAAAGGAAGAAGAGACTTGGGCATCATCATCACTGATGACCTAAAATCATCAAAGCAGACCTCTAAAGCAGTAGGTAAGGCTAGGGGGTGTTAGGGTGTATTAGTATGGGTATCACAAGTCGTGAAGGAGGTAATAATCCCTCTGTACAAGACACTGGTTAGGCCCCATCTGGAGTACTCAAGTGCAGTATTGGAGGCCACACCTTCACAAGGGCATTAACACAAATTGAGGCAGTCCAGAGAAGGCAACCAAAATGGTGCAGGGACTGCATCAGAAGACATATGAGGACAGATCAACGGAGCTCAATATGTATACCCTTGAGCAAAGGAGGAGAGGTAATATGATCGAGGCATTCAAACACCTTAAGGGCATAAACAAGGTGAAAGAGTCTAACATGTTTAAATATAAGAAAAATAAGCAGGACAAGAGGACACAGCATGAGATTAGAGGAGGCCGATTAAGGGGAATGTGAGGAAATTCTTTTTCACAGAAAGGTGGTGGATGCATGGAATGGCTTACCACAAGAAGTGGTGGCTATGAATACAGTGCAGGGCTTCAAACAGGCATGGGATAGGCATAAGGGAGCAATACAAATGACTATGAATAGATAGGTCACTGACAGAGCAAAGGCTGATGGCACATTTATAAGGTAGAAAAAGAAATGGGCAGACTGGATGGGTCTTGAGGTCCTTATCTGCCGTCAACTTCTATGTTTCTATGTTTCTACGTAGTCCTGCCCACCAGCCCACCTCGCCATCCCATAGTAACCTATCTGGTCCAGCACTGCTCCTTCACAAACATCCTGCTTCTTCTGAGCTCCATTGAGAAGTGACTAAGAACAGGGTAAGTTCAGTTAAAGGAAAACTACACCCAAAACTTGAAAAAATATATGTTGTGCAGAGTGTTTTAATTTGTATGTGAAGTTCTAGTGTTTCCTTCCCTCTGACTGGTATTAGGAGTTTTTCCCAAATTAGCTTGCTAGATTTATGCTAGTTTTACTACCCCTGGGGATCTTCATACCTGATAGTGTAATTGTTTTTCTTGTTCCCACAGTGCATCTTGTCTCATGTGACTGTGATGTAAGACAGACCCAACATTCAGCACACACATGCCAAACAAACTATCTTGGAAGCTTTACAAGCTGCACAAAAATTACCAGCTGCAAAGTTTTTCAGGACAGTAAAACCTTTAGGATGAGGGTGGTCACCAAGCTGAATTCTACAAATTTTAAAATATAGCCATCTCTATTGTTGTGAACTGATTGTAATGCAATGCTTTCTGCTGGATTTATGGTCTCTGCTACATCACCATTACATGAAACAAGGTGCATTGTAGGACAAAGAAATGCAATAAACCTATTTGATATGGAGACCTCCAGGGGTCGTAAAACTACCCTAAAGCTAGCAGGCTAATTTAGGAAAAACTCCTAGTACAAGTCAGAGGGGGAAGGAAACACTAGAACTTCACATACAAATTAAAACACTCTGCACAGCATATATTTTTTCAAGTTTTGGGTGTAGTTTTCCTTTAAGTAAGCAACAACACCTAACAGAGTGGGCAGTACTGGGCTATACCCATCCACCCATGGGCATAATGAGGCCTGATGCTGCAGACGGAGGGCCTTGCTATCCCTTGAAGGGTGAGTACAGCCCAATACTGCCCACCCTGGAGGGTATTACTGTGCTTAGAAAATTGGCTACATGTGGTATTTTAATGTACCATTTAAAAAAGACAAAAAAAGGAAAAAATAACTACAGAGTATAAATCTGTTTAAAATGGTTTTATTAGTAAAGTAGTCCCTCTAGTTTAGTTTAGTTTGGGATTAAATACCTTTGAGTCAAGGACTGGTTTACAAAGGTTTCAAGTCAGAGAACGTTACAATACAAACATTACATAATGCAAGGATTCTTACATATGCAGACAGTAATGCTTACTAATTTCACAAATGTTAAACAGTAATAAAATCGTTTCAGTAGGGTACAGAAAGAAGTTGCATAAGGCATACCTACGTTACGGTGACAATCTCACATAAGCATATTAGTACAGTGAAATAAGCAGCAGATATAAGAGTGCAATACATGTAATGAAAGTGCTAATAGCCACCAAGAGCAGTTTATAGCTAGACTCGAGAGGAAGTATGCAATGGCCCAGATCCCAGGGACGGGACCACTCTATCGAGAGGAGGAAGGGGTATCAGCTAAAGATAGGTGTTATCTAAGGAGGCAGTGAGGACAGGGAGTAAGGGAGGAAATGGTATACTTGCTAGAAGAGGGTACTGCAGTGTTTAATTCACACTTTTTACATGTTCCTTGAATTGTGTTTTCCTTACTGCTGTGTTAAACTGTTGCATGTTTCTGGAACCATCACCCCCGACATTCACTGGTGGTCTGTTTTATTTCATTCTTTTATGTTGCTTTGTTAGACAGAGTGCAGTCAAGAATGCTGTCAGAACTGAGTGGGATTACAAGAGACAGACTGCGATCAGCATGGAAGCACGGTGCTGTGCTGAACTGCCATAAAGTGATTCAGGCTAAGAAAAAAGAAAAAACGAGTTGCTTTTCTTTGGGTTCTGCAGGGGCCGAGCCGCAGCAAGATGGCAAGGAATGTGAGAAGTACACTGGAGTAGTGCTGAGCATGCAAGGTGCTAGTAGTTTAAATATAAAAACTGTTTTTTTTTTAACTTACGAGGAAAAACAGCATAAAACTAACATGCAGTTTGTACCACATCTGTATTCAGGTTGCCATTCTGGTGGTACGTGTGTGCATCTCTGTGCACTGGGGTGGGGGTGTCACCAGCTGACTACCTCACTTGGTAAGTGACAGAAAAAATGGCGGTTTTCAAGTTTTACTTCAAAGGAGGCACAGAGATTTTAGTGGGTAATGGGGCAGTTGGCACAGGGACTTGTTTTAAATGGTCACTACTGTCTCATAAATGCCCACCTAGACAAGTCTCTCAGCCAGTCAGAAACCTTCAATTGTTCTACCCATTTTCTAATGGCTTTTTAATGCATGTTGAACTTTTACTCATAACTCTAATTTCTTACTGTCACCCCAAATTTTCAACATGGCCTTTTTAACCTCATCCTCATGAACCAAGTCGATGAACTTTTTCATATCCCCCTGAAATGGGTTTTCGTAGTCACTCTGTGAAATCATGTTTCGAACAAGATTTAAAGTATTTCACCTGTCTGGATCATAAGGTGGGGTAATAAAATGACTATGTTGAAAATCTGGAATCAAACAACAAAGTTATGAAACAACAGTGAAATTCTTTAATGTTTACTTATATTGACACTAGTTTTCCAGATGTTGACCCCACAGTTTCAACTTAGCCTTTTTTTACCCCACCTCATGGACAGGGCAGGTGCAAATGTTTCAAAGCCCTCTAAAAGCATGTTTTCATAGTCACTCTGTGAAATAACCTTTTGGATGGGATTTAAAAATAAAATTCCACTTGTCTTACTCATGAAGGGGGGAAATTAAAAAGTCTATGATGAAAATCTGAGGTCAAAATCTAAAAAAGACCAAAAAAAAAAACAAAGTTATGAAGAAATGTTGAAATTTTTCAATGCTCTCTCATAACTTTGCTATTTTTCTACATTTTGTCCCCAGATTTTCAACATAACCTTTTTTTTTACCTCACCTCATGAACAAGGCAGATGTAATTTTTCACATCCTCACCAAAACGTGTTTTCACAGTCACTCTGCCAGATCACTTTTCGGATAGGATTTAAAAAAAATTCCACTTTTCTTGATCATATAGTAGAGTCATAACAAGAATATGTTCAAAATTCAGGGTAAAAAATCTCAACAATGCAAAGTTATGAAGAAACATTGAAATTCTTCAATGCTTACTTCTAGCTTTGCTATTCTATGAAACTATGATTGCATATGTTCAACATAGCCACTTTTGTACCCCATGGCATGAACGTGACCTGTGTCATTTTTCAAATTCTGCCCAAAATATCTTTTCGCACTTGTGCTGCAAAATAACATTTTAGACAGGATTTCATAAACAAGACCTGTCATGTTCATAAGGTGGTGTAATAAAAATACCACGTTAATCATTCAGGGTCAAAATTGAAAAAACAAAATCATGAACAAACATTAACATTTTTCAATGTTTACTCGTATCTTTGTAATATTTGTACTTTTTAACCGATATTGTCAACATACTCATGTTTTTTTTTTTTACCACCACTGAATGAACATGGCAGGTATTATTATCAAATCCTCCTCCAAAACTTGTTTTCGCAGTCATTTCATAAAACAATGTTCTGAGTAGCATTTCATAAATGACACCTGTCATGTTCATATACCTGGGGGGCAGCAAAACTAGTATTTTGAAAATTCACGGTCACAATCTAAGAAAATGACAATGTTTTCTGTGAGCCTCTTCACTTCCTAATGATGACACTTTCATTTAATTTGTTTTTATCGTCTGAGAACAATCAATGCCAAACACCTACACAGCAAATACAAGCACAACAAATATCTGGTCTTGACAAATGGTTGTTTCTTGATGATGATTTTATGTTTGTAATTGTGCATAAGAAGGGGAAAAAACAACAAAGGGCTGCTTCAGAAAAATGACCATGGTGCTCAAAGCAGGACGAGCCAAACCAAAGGAAAAAGTTATCAGGGCACGTGCTTACACACACACACACACACACACACACACACACACACACACACCCCAATTAGGATAATATCCAGATTAAAAAGAAAGGCACTTATTGACCAGATGCAAGTTGTGCAAAAAGTAGAGAAAACCCCATACAGAGCTCCGTGTTTGTTTTTTGCACAGTGTATACCTCGGCAGTACTTTTATAATCTGGATATTTGCTGTGAATGTACCCAGATTCCTTTACCTTTTTATATAACTTTAAAGGGATGACAGGAGGGCCTCTTACGAATACAAGAGTGCTGCCTTGTGCGTTCATAGGGTAAGGGAACTATAAACTGAAGGTAAGCAGTTCTGGTGCCCTAAGGACGCAAGAGACACTGTTACATCCATAAAAGGCCCTTGTTGGGTCCCTATTAAAATTATAGATCATGCAACAATATTTATTACCTTTTTTATACATAGATCCCTTTCTGTATGGCACAAGCAATGCTAGTGAGAAGTCCAACCCTACAACACAGTGCATGAGACACTCTTATGGAAATAAGAGTCTCCCACATGCAACTGAAAGAAACACTGTGACTGCTCAGAAGTGTCACATTGTAAAAAAACAAAAACAAGGCGCTGCGTCAGCAGAAGTGTCACATGATGTGCTCACAATCCAAAATTAGACATACAAGCTCATCTGCAGTCTTAGGTCCCTTTTAGGGCACTACTATCGCAAAGTTCCACACTCAATGCATTCCAAGTGAGTGATAAAGTACAGCATTTCAATTCTCATCATATTATGTTAGGACCACAGAAAATAATGGCAGAAAAAGACCCACTGGACCAATCGAAACACTGAAAGGGTTCTGTGCTCCCTGGTGCTGGTCTGGAGTACTACTGGAGGGATAAGCAATCCCCAGTGAAAGCAACAAAGCTCCAAACCACAGTCAGCACATTCACTGACCCATCAAAAGTTGAAAGTGTTGATTCACTCGGGTAACCTGGGCACTCCACAAGTTCTGCAAAATAAAGTGTTTTAATATATGGATTCTTAAAATAATAGGGTAGTAAAGTATTCAAAAAATTCCCAGTAATACCATCACTCCCAGAGTGACAATACCATCATTTGTGAGTGATAATATTGTCGTTCAGGTGCTGTAATAGAATAGTTCGGGACCCGAACGATAGTATTATCACTAACCCTCAACAGCGCAACTGCAAGTCTGCCACCCAACATCTTTCAAAATGTGCCGCCTGATTGGCTGCTTTTCCTTATTGGGCAGGCAGAACATGGTGGTGGTCCCTTGCTTAGGCGAGACAGAGTGAACCGGGTCCTCAAAATTGCCCCGTTTTTTAACTTTGCCCAGAAAATGAATTATCTGGTTGATCCCGCATTCCCCAAAAGATGAAAAGGTAGGACTGTCTACCAATTTTTCTATGCTGTGCTACAGGCCGGGGGTTGGGGAGAGTGAGACATGTGGGAAGAAGGGGCAAATGAGACATTACAAGACAGTTCGGCGGTCAGCCAGGACCAAGAGTCCTTCACTGAAGCAGCCAACTGCCTGTAACAAAATGCAGAAAAACAAACCTGGATCCATATATTAATGAAATAACAAAAAACTTTGCGTGTATTACAATGCAGAAATTCCAACCCGAGGTTCTGGAACCTCTCAATGGAATTACTGTAGTGTAATACACACTAACTTATCTAGTATTCTCTTATTTCACAGCTGCACGTTACACAAACAACAAATACTGTGCCACTGTCAGCTAGGCACCCCGGCACTTCACTTCAAATAGAAGCTATCCTGCAGCTACAAAATAAATAAAAACTCTGCATTTTGTTACAAACTGTGGAGGACTGAGGTTACTGACCTGGAGTGTATCGACACTTTCTACTTTTGATGTTTTGGCGAGAGCGCTGAATATAGTTTGTGGCCACTGGCCCATCCAGTCTGCCCAAACCTATCTCATACTCTTGCAGTGACCCAAATAACCATCTTCCTCCCTTTCATTCTCCCCCTTCCACCTTCTCCTTATCAGGCACTTGTGCCAGTCTTACCCATTTCTGAATGCACTCACTGTTGTGGCACAGACCACCTTCTCTGGCAGTTCATTCCATCTGTCCACCACTCTTTCTGTGTAAAAGAATGTGTGAGACTCCTGAACCTTTTACAGCCAGCACTAGTGGGTTCACACTTGTGTATGTGTTTATACCAAGGGTAAACAGTTCATTGCATTTCACCTGGTTAATTCCATGGGCATATTTTTAGTTTCAGTCTTGTCCCCATCTCACTTCTTGTCTCCAGAGTGTGCATGTTAAGGTCCCTCAATCATTCTTCATACTGTATGCCCTGTCCTCCAACCCCTGGGTCATCTTGGTTGCTCTTCTCTATGATCTGAATCAGTCTGCTGTACATGGCTTTGTTATAATACTTACCCTTCCTTCCCACTATTTGTTCCCACCAGTGCCTCAAACTACCCCATTAACTATCATAGGAATAAATATGTTTTATTAGCTACCGTCTGTTCTAACCAAATGCCTTCACACACCCTCATCTGATGTATGCTTATGTTAATATACAGTAAGTTAATAGTTTCCTCTATAGGGTATCTCCTAGGGTTTAAGAGATTCCACTTGTGAAGTTCTAGCGTGAGAATTTCGAAGAGAAGCAGATCAGTACTGACTGCCCAAACCTCATGCAGGAGGACTCCTATAGCATAACTACCACCCCATGGATGACCTATTAACTTATTTTACAGCGAATGGAGATCCACACAGTTAATCAGACAGCTTATACATGAGTGGCTGATGAACTGATAAAGGCATTACTGGTATGTTATGAGTTGACCCAATGTTCAGCATGTGAAAATTCTATCAGAATCTCACTTTGAATATGGAAAACTTAACATTTTTTAATGTTTGTAAATGCTTTTCTTTTTCCCCTGCTTGCTATAATGATAATGACATGCTGTAGACATTAAACTTGGGAATGATGGCACTTTGGGCAGAAGATAAAGACCTTGGCCTTAAGCTTCAGTCCTTATCTGCTACCTACAGTGTCATTATTCTCTTGTACATCTGCAGCATCATACTATCACTGTAATAACCAAGGGAGTTAGATAGTGTGATTTATAATATATTTAGAGTCAATTTGTTTTTATATTTTAAAAGTTGATGTAGCTGTGCGACCCTGTCGGTAAAGTGGAATCCTCCTAACGCCCTGGTACAAGAGACCACTGTACACAGGATAAGAGGTCCTGCATTTCCCTGTGATTTGGAGTGCTGATTGACTGAAATCACGTTAGTGATTTATAATTTGTGTAATGCTCTGCTCTTCAGATATATTTTGCATCTATATTATTACCCACTCCCCAAATCATGTCAGTCCCCCTTCTACTTCTCCATCCCCTTCCTGTACGTACATACTTTCTCCCTTTATTTAGTTTTCCAAATCCCTTTTATCAGACACTGGCTATTTACTGTTTACAAGGCATAAAATAAGTGGGCTCACATCGCAGTTTGCGACCCAAGATCAGTAAAAAGTGAGTCAAATCCGGCAATGATTAGCAGTAATTGCTAATCATTGCCAACTGGTCCTGGATCCTGTAAAAGTGCCTTATTGGGCACTGTCACTTAAAATATTTATTTTTTGTCCTGTATCCATTTTTTGCCCTCCTCATCCACGCCCCGCCCCATGAACCCCAAGCTGTTCTGGGATTGTTCCAGTGATGCTCCTGCTCCCCCCCTTACCCGGTCTCCATGCAGGAGAAACATAACGGAGTCCTTCTGCAGCACACCCAGAAGAGGAAGCAGGCTTCGGGAGGTCAAGCAGGAGTCCAACAGTGAGTTTTCTTTATTTTATTTCTATTTTTTTTATCATCGTTGCACCATTGTCTGGTTAACTTAAATTGTGTCTTTTTGTTTTGCAGGTGGTTGGAGACAAGCTGGAGCCAGGAGGAGTGGTGGCTGCATCGAGGAGGAGCCGGAGGGAGAAGGCCTGGCTGAGACCGCGACAGGGCATGGGAGCGACCTAGATGGAATGGAGAGCAGACCGCTGCATCACGAGGCTAGGCACGGTCAGACAGGCAGATTCAGCGACTGCAGAGGAGAGCAGGAGCACAGCAGAATTGTGGAGCAGCAACAAACAAGTAAAGCATTTTCATTTGGTCAGGGAGCCTGAAGGAGGGAAGAGGGGCACACGAACTTCAGGGCACAGATGTAATAGCGTAACAGATGTAATAGCAACAAATGGGCAATGCCTAGAGCTGGACTGTGGGTTGTGGGAGAACAAGGGCATGATCACTGGGCAAGTAGAGGCTATCCTGCTTGAACTCTAACTTTGTGTCTTGCTTGCAATGAATTTAGGAACAAACAGTGAACGCAACTGCAGTGAACATTTGGGAACAGAATAAAGACTATGTGCTCTGCTTTGCAGAGATTATGGGGGAATCAGAACTTAATGTGCCCTGCTACTATGTTGTGTGCCCTGTGTCTTTGAAGTGAACATTTGGGAACAGATAAAGACTAAGTAAGCAGCCCTTCCTGCTTTGCAGAGATCAGAGGGTAACCAAGAAGTAATGTGCCCTGCTAGTTGTGTGCCCTGCTCTTTACAGTGAACAATTTGGGAACAGAAAAAGAGAAAGTAATGTGCCCTGCTTTGCAGAGATTGGGAGAACCAGAACTTATTTAATGTGCCCTGCTGATGTTGTGTGCACTGCACCTGCAGTGAACATTTGGGAACAGATAAAGACTAAGTAATGTGCCCTGCTTTGCAGAGATGAGGGAAACCAGACACTTAAGAATTATGTGCCCAGTGCTTATGTTGTCAATGTGTGCCCTGCTCTTGCAGTGAACAATTTTGGAATAAGACTAAGTTATGTGATATTTTAAGACAGAAGGAGGTATATTTTAAGACAGAGGGAGGTCTCGCTGAGTTCCCTCCCCCTTCATTATCTACACCAACTTTCTGGATGTTGCTTAAGGATACCCTGGAGAATGTTCTATGGGGGAAGTTAATTGGGCATCTCTATAGAATCCTTAGGGCTTCCTGGGGAGACTCCTCATTGTTGATTTTGGAAGCCTGGAACAGAGATTTGGAAATACAGTTTCCTTCTGATGAGTGGCAACAGGCTACCCTTCAAGCCATAAGGATAACCTCTTCCACTAATTGGAGGGAGTTCGCTTGGAAAGCTCGATCATGCTATTATAGATCCCCGGCGGCTCTGACGAGATATCTCCCGGAGACTTATGGCATTTGTTGGCAGAAATGTGGCTGCTCTTTGGCAGATCTGGGACATATTTTTTGGTACTGTCCCAGAATGACCCCATTCTGGTGTTCATTACAACTAGAATGGGGGGCTTGCTTGGGAGATAATATTGAATTGACTCCAGAAATGGTAATCCTTTCAGCCTGTCCAACCCACAGACCAAGATGGGATTGCACTTTACTTCCGATTTACATACTTGCAGCCAAAAAAGCAATAACCAGCAGATGGATGACACCTCTTGTTCCTTCTCTGAGGGACTGGAGAGCGATTATGGCTGAGATTTATAGATCAGAACATTTGACTGCCAAGCTACATGACAAACTACCTCCTTTTGAACTAAAGTGGCATAGATGGGTATTATATACTGTATATGTCCTCTGAAGATTCAGAACTCGTTCCATGAGGGGGATGTCTGGGGTGGGGAGAAGTGCTCAGTCACCTGCCTAGAACTGAAAAAGATTAGATAATGCCTGGACTGAATTAATTTGATACTGCCTCAGTTTGTTTTATATAAAGTGATTAATATTACATAAGGCTGCAATCACAACTATGATAATGTTTATCTGTACAGAATACTAGCTCTAAAAGAAAATTGATGGAATGTATTTATTACTTGTTATAGTCTGTCTCTGATAATAAAAATAATAAAAAAAAAGAATAAAAGTTATGTGCCCTGCTAACCTGTTGTGCCCTGGTCTTGAACTTGAGTACAGAATTAAAGACGTAATGTGCCCTGCTATGCAGAGATCTTGGGGGAGGAACAAACCCTGCTGTGACTGTACACCGATCTTTACAATGAACATTTTGGGAACAGAAAACGACAAAGTTATGCCCTGCAGCTTTGCACAGAATCCAAGGGGAACCAGCAAATGTGCCCTGCTCTTTGCAGTGAACTTAGGAACAAAGAATAAGCTTATGTGCCCTGCTTTGCAGAGATCCATGAAGGGAACTTAAAAGACTTGTGCCCTGTTCTGGCAGTGTTGGAAAAAACTGTACTTTAACTGTCTGTCCTTTTTCTGGGTAGAAAATGAAAATTTTAAGTGTTGTCATGTGCCCTGCAACTGTAGAGATTTTAACTTGAACTCACTGTGTTGCCCTTCATTTTAGAGGAAGGAACTAACTGTGCCCTTGCACTCTGATTTGGACACACTGCTGGTCTTATTGTGGCAGCAAGCCCACTAAAACATAAGTAATGTGCCCTGCTATGCAGTGACTTCGCTGCCTGCAACACAGTCACAATGGGAGGGACTGCCCCACTTAGACAGGAACAGAGTTTGGTCTGAGAAGTGCCAGCGACTGGGCGGGGGGTGGGGGGCCTGGTGGTCACATATCTGCTGCCACTTTCTTTTCCAGGAAAAGCCTCATGTGCTAATTTAAGCAGTTGCACACCCTGACACCTTGTTTTGCTAACTTCAAACTTTTTAATAATTACAGTCCGACATGGCTAGAGTTAAATTAGCAACTGCAAAGGGATGATGCCAAAAATATGATCCAGAAAAAAACTGGCTACAGATTAGCAGTGAGGAAGACTGTGCAATGCATGTTAGCTGCAAATTGTGCTGTGAGTACAGAGATGAGCTACGTGGGTTGAGAAACTTTAGTCAGGCATTAATTGCAGGGATTACAGGCCCCCAGCTAAAAGTTGACACCATCCAGAAACATCTTCTGACAAAGCAGCACAAGAAAGGCTGTTAACATTTTGAAATTTGGTAGAACAAGGTCACCACTTGATAATATAGCTCCATACTACAATTGGAAAGTTTAAAATAGTGAGGGGAGGTTAGGGGTTTAGACTCAGACTTAAAACTTTTATTTGCAGGGAGAGCTTTCAGTAATGCAGAGGAACAGCACAGTACGATTCTAGGCAGGCTGATGGAGATCCTGTATATGATGGCCAAAGAGGACATCCCTATTAAAAAGTCTGAAGCGATAGCAGAACAAGAGAAGTGCCATGGAGTTCATTTGGGCAATAAATACATTAACGCTGTCAGTGGAAAAGAACTCACAATGTGTATTGGCAAGAACCTCGAATAAAACCTGATGGCAACTGTCAAGAATGCAAGCTGTATCAGATGGCACGAGTCAGGGACTGAAAAATCTCCTTTTAGACATTTTTACAAACTGAGGCCTTAATACAAAAAACACGGTTGGGTTTGGGGCTGATGGGGCGTCTGTCAACGTGGGTGTAAGACGGGGTCTTGCTGCTCTTTTAAGGGAAGACATACAGTGGGTAGTTGGTGTTCACTGTTTCTCACACAGATTAGAATTGGCCACAAAAGATGCTTTGGACAACACCTATTTCAATGATGTTTGAAACTTTCTGACCCAACTGTTTTATCTCTATCAGAAAAGTCCTAAGAGACTCAGAGAGTTACGGTCCCTTGCCCAAGCCATGGAGATGTCAGTTGAAAGGTCCAAGAAGGCCCATGGCACATGTTGGGTGCAGCATAAACTTCTTGCCACCCCTGCTGTTACCAAATCATTCACCGTAATTTGTGCCCATTTAGAATCTATGGTCGCAGACCCAACTCATGACCAGGCCAAAGCCAAGGGAGTGTTGCAAATTATGTCTAAATTCAAATGGTGGCACACCTTTTGTATTTTGAACAGCTGCTTCAGTCACTTGCCAAGTTCTCACTAGCACTTCAAAAAGAAGTAGATGAAATGCCAGAGCTACTTTTGAAACTCTGAGAAACACTCTTGACCATGCTAAGCAGAGTGGTCCCATAGGTGGCAGTGAACTTGACATTCTCTTAAAAAATAGGTCTGATGTTCTTTCAGGAGCATGTGCTGAAGTCCCTTACAATGGTGTGAAATTAACACATTTTAGTGGCTAGGTTGTTAAAACTTTTAAACAGAAAACTAAGAAATACATTATAAACACAGAGAACTGTTATGAACAAAGGTTCAGTTTTACTGACGAAAGTAATATCTATAACCCTGCAAAAGTGTTAGATACCAGACTTTTGCCAGCAGACAGAAAGAAACTGGAGCTGTACGGTAACGGTGACATTACTGCAGTAGCTGACCACTTTTCAAAACTTTAGCAGTCTGACTGTGACAGCAATCTGCTACTTGCAGAATGGCAAGTGTTTAAGATTTTTGCTAAAACCAATTTCATCAATCTTTCTGCCTCTGCTATCTGCAAGCTGACATGTGATTTCCAAAATTCTTATCCAAATCTCTTGAAGCTTGTCAATGTGTTGAGAGTATTTCCTGTGTCTAATGCAACAGCAGAAAGGTGTTTTTCAAGTATGAGGAAGGTAAAAACTGACTGGAGAGCAAGTGTGACAGAGGATACTGCAGAAACATTTAAAAAGCAGCCCCCCCCCCCGCTGAATTCAACTCAGGCAGGGCTGTAGACATATTTTTTAGTGCTAAACCAAGACATCCTGGTAATTTGGCAGCTGAGGATGGTAGACCACCCCTAGGTCCCTCACCCCCAAAACAAGCCAGTATAACTGGCTACACGCCTGGTGGAGAAAAGTAGCAACCCAGCTCCAGTTGGAAGTTTATGGTCAATCACTGTCCCAGGTGGAGTAGTTTTTATTCTGGGGCGGGGGGGGGGTCAAAATTTATATTTGTCATGACTCACGATCACAAATTCACAAACTCACGGTCTGCTTTGGCAGACATTCTTCACAGCTCTTAAAAAAATGTATTTGTGCTGCTGCACAATTGCTGTATTCTCTGAATGGCTAAATAAAACAGCAGTCTCAGAAACTTGTGCACAATGTGTATTTTATCAATATAGAGCAAGATAAGTAGATTTTATGGGGTTTTGAGTGAAAATATAAATTTTTGGTAATTGCTAATAAACTTTGGTCAATTGCTAATCATTTTTTGCTTTGATCAGCTAAGGCTGCTAATCAAGTCACCGACACTAATTTATGCCTTGGTTTAGATAACATTCTAGCAAATATTTCTAACTGCAGTTCCTACAAGTGAGTTCAAGTAACATACCTTTGTTCAGTGTACCAAGGAGAACTGTACCCCATACATTTCTATTACAACTAATCAACTGTATGAGGACTAGGTCTGAGGCTGAGCTCCAATATCCTTCTAAATTATGCAGAATTATCAAAAAGCTGTTCCTGATAATACTTTCTCAAAGGCCCTGTCCACAATGCCCACATTTTCAAACATCTGTGTGTTTGAGCATGGTTGCCCGAGTGTCCACATTGCACTCCGACACCATGCTTCCCCGGTTGAGTTCTCAACTGGGAACTGCACTGGACTGAAACCGTGCTAAAACCCTGCTCCTATCAGGGCTTTACACATTTTTCAAATATGGTTTGTAGCACGGTTTTGCCATGCTACAATGTAGATGCAATCCATGTTTGCCACTTTTGTGACATTACCAACTGCCAGTAATGTTGCAAAAACATAAGTGTGGACAGGGCCAAAGAATTATGAGACCTGCACCATGCCTCCATTTTCAGCTGTATGGTCTACTAAGATGATTTATTCAGTTCAGTTCTGTTCATACAAACATGCAAAATTGCCAGCAGATATGGGCCATAATGATATATCGGGTCTGATCATGTGCACGACTACCGTAGTTATGATTAGTAGCTGCCCCCCACTCTTCCTGGAGCTGTTCTCCCACCCCGTCTCTCCCTTCACTGTTCTCCCCCCCCCCGTTCCCTGCTGTTCTAATCTTCCTTACTCTGTCCCAACCCTTCCTGAAACTGTAAACAGTCCTTGCCTCCACCACCTCCTCCTGTAACACATTCCACCCCTTCACCATCCTTTCCATGAAGAAGTGCCCTCTCATTTCTTCCTGTAACTGCCCTCCACCAATTTCAGGCTATGACCCCTTGTTGTATCTTCTTTCCTTAAGTTAAAGATTCCCTCTGTGCTAATCCTATTTATACACTTTAGGTACTTGAAAGTCTCAATCATACCCCCCCCCCTCGCCTGTTCTCCAGGGAGTACATGTTCAGCTCCCTCAGACTGTCCTCATATGTTCTGTTTCCCATTCCATTGATCCAATTTGGTTGCTCTCCACTGAACTCACTCCAGTAGCTTCATATCTTTCCCAAGGTAGAGGCACCAGAACTGGACACAATATTCCAAGTGTGGTCTCACCAGTGACGTGCAATGGCAGAATAACCTCCTCCCTCCTAGATGTGATTCCCCTGGTTATGCAACCCATCATTCTATTTGCTTTAGTTGCTTTCTTATGGCATTGTGTGGTGCGCTTCATGTCCCCCTGACCACAACCCCCAGGTCCTTTTCCTCTTCCGATATTGCCACCTGAACTCCTCCTAGCCAGCAGCTGACCGTTGGATTGCTGGCTCCCATGTGCATCACCTTACATTTTTTAGCATTAAACCCCAACTGCCAGATGCCAGACCATTTCTCCAGCTTTGCCAGGTCCTCCCTTAGGTCTGGTCTCCAATCCTCTGTGTCCACCCTTCCACAGATCTTAGTATCATCTGCGAAAAGACAGATCTTGCTCTTGACCACCTAGGCTATGTCTCCAGCAAATACACTGTACAACACAGGTCCCAGTACCGAGCCCTGTGGGACACCACTGGTCACAGGCCTAGGTTTGGACAGCTCACCCCCCCCACCACTACTCTCTGGTTCCTGTCATGCAGCCAGCTCATTAGTCATCACACCAGTTTGTGCCCAACCCCCAGGTTCCTCAGCTTGCTGATTAGCCTACTGTGAAGCACTGAATCAAATGTCTTGCTGAAGTCCAGATAGAGTACATCCACTGCATGCCCTTTGTCCAAGGTCCTGTAACCAAGTTGAAGAAGTCCGCCATATCGGTTTGGCACGACCTCTCTCTAAAAAACCCATACTGCCCATCATCCTAGACACCATTTTCTTCAAGAAAGGACATGAGCTGTTCCTTCAGAGTGGTCTCCATTAACTTACCTACTATGGAGATTAAGCTAACTGGCCTATAGTTTCGCAGTTCATCTCTAGGTCCACTATAGTGTATAGGCACCACATGAGCAATCCTCCAGTCCTGAGGGATGCACCGATCCTCTAAAGAGAGGTTAAATAGGTCCGTCATTAAAGCTGCCAATATCTCAACCAATTCCCTTAGAACCCATGGATGCACCTCATCTGAGCCAAGAGCCTTGTCCACCCTCAATTCTCAAAGTCTCCTTAAGACCCTGTCTACCTTAATCTCCCCTGTAATACTCCTTCCCTCCCCTAAGAAGCATCCCAGTCTTCCCCTTTGGCACTGGAAGATGGCAGTTAAAACAAGATTCTTAAGTTTGGCTAATCTGTCTCCATGTATTAGTTGTAAATTATTAATTAAGGTTACTAAGTTTCCATGCATAACAGAACCTAAAATGCATCAAGAATAAGATAGCAGATACTAAGTTTCCACATTACACTAAATACATAGTCACGATTTATCCATTATTTACGCATACTGGAAAGGAATTATTTACAAATCTGTCTTACAAAGGCCTATTTATACAGAAAATATAAAAACATGATTAAGGAAATATCATCATCTCTTCTATTATGTAACTTATGTGGAGACAAGAGCCTGTTAACTCCTGTCTTTAAAATAATTCACTTACACACACTGTGATGGGTGCTTGATTAAGTGTAATACAGTTAATGAAGGAACTGATGCACGAGATGCATGCTCACGAGGCACCGACCACAAGGGTTACTATAGAAGAATTCCATCGGTATACTGGTTTTACTCTTGATAAAACACTATTTCTGGTGTGAAATGAGCTATATTTTGCCACTGCACAAGCCGCTATTTTAAAATGTTTGTGATGCAATAAATTATTTTTGACACTTTATTCCTGTTTGAGCATGTATGTCCTTATTGAAGCGTAACCGTGAGCTGGGGCTTTTACAGACGATTGTGCTCAATTTTTGTTTGCCCATGTGCTCCAGTGTTTTCCTCTGAGCTGCTCCCTTTGTCTTTTTTATTGGCACTGACTCTAGCTGTGCTCGAGGAAACCCATTTGGAGAACAGCAAGAGAGAGTTTACCCACTTTAGTGTGGCAGCTGCAAGGCAACTTATTAGGACGACAGCACAATGTTGATGGTAAGCACAATGCCAGACACGGTGCTGCTTGAACCTAAGTGGGCAAAATGCAGCAGGGCACATCAGTGGTTTTTGTGGGGGAGGGCCACCTGCATCCCCCCACGTGGGGGACTTTGCCCCCCCGCATCTCCCAAAATTTACAATAATCACCTCCTGTGGACGTGTATGATGGAAGGGGGTGCAACACCCATGTGGAACACTCACTGCAGGATGCACCAAAAACCAATTCACCACTGCGACAGGTGAACTGGTTGCACCGCCCTCATTCCGTCGCCCTGATGCTGTCGCTCCTTTGACAGGATACCACAACAGTCTCTCCTGATTTACGTGCCATAAGTGGCATGACAAATGAGAATGGTAATCAAAGTAATTTTGCAGACTCACTATTTTTAAAACTGGTGATACAAACCTGTTCTTGCAGAGCTGTCAGCAAACCAATATACAGCTGCAGATGCCAACAGTAACAGTCCAGACCCTCCACTGACACTCGATGAAGCTTTCAACAATTTACAAACGTTTAGTCTAGATTCTGCCCTAGAATTTTTCAATAATAGTTTCCTCTCTGCTGCCAACAAGCACAATCCATGAAAACAAAGCAGTCAAGGGACAGCACTGTAGATGACTGACCAGGGACTTAAAGGAACAGATGAGGCTGAGAGACAAAGCCTGGGATAAATATAAGGCCAGTAATCTACTCAAGGCTTGGGCAGAATATAGAGAATTAAGAAACAAGTGCAAAAAAAACTTAAAATATTCTAAAAGGGAATACATCTAGAACGTTCAAACACAAAACCTTGCAAACCCTAAAAACTTTTGGTTCCATATTGAGTTCAAGTTCACTGCAGGAAAGACTCAGTTGAGCAAGCTCTTTCACAAGGAGGTCCTGAGGCACATACACATATAGTTCGCAATTACATAGACAGGAGATATAAAATGTAGAACAAAGAAAAAATATATAATACAAGAGGTATACACAATAGAAGTCCTTATGTTATATATGCAGTACATTCCAGCTTTAACCTTGCCCTAAATTATGCAACACATTTCAGCTCAATAAGTAAAGGGCCAGTTGGTACGTAGGAAGTTGACCTGGCGTTGGGGGTCTAGTAGCACCTACATATGTCTTTTAATTTAGAGATAGCTAGTGTTTTGTAGGAGTTAATTGATACGATGCTAGTTAGCTTCAGCATGGCTTGTAGTTGGTTCCAAATGTTTGGGAGGGCGTATGAGACAGTTCCTTGGCCAGCTGTGGTACGTGTCCCAGGAACATCTAGTAGGATAAGGTCGGATTTCCTTAGGGAGTAGGCACTATCGAGATGTGTATGAGAGGCGTTAAACAGACAGGCAGTTTGTGGAGTAGTAATTTGAGGGTCCAAATGCCAGCATGCAGGCGTCTGGTGGCAGAAGAGGTCCGCCAGCTGCTGCATAAAGATCACAGATGGTGGGTCCTGTGCGTACAGTTAGTAATGAGCAAGAGCACGGTGATAGAGTACGTCCAGTTTAGATAGGCTCAAGGTTGGGGAGGAGATAAAGATAATGTCTCCGTAGTCAAGCAAGAGAAGGGATGTTGCTTGGACAAGTCTTTTGCGGGTCACGAGAGAAAAAAAGAGGGTCCTATTTCTAAAGAAGAAACCCAAGCATGCTTTAAGCCTCTTTGATAGATCCTCGATGTAGTCATTGAAGGAAAGCTTGTTGTCTATCCACATACCTAGATATTTAAAATTTAGGTACAACTTCCAAGGGTTCACCTAAGGAGGTAACTATGAAGTTTTTAGGTAGGGTAGGTAGGGCACCAGACAAGGCAAGTCTCGAGAAAATCACTGTCTTGTGTTTCTTGGCATTCAAGAGAAGCTTGGCATTGATAAGGTTGCTTTCTAACTGGATAAAGTCAGCTTGGAGTGCTTCCCTGACTTCAGTTAAGGACGAGCCTGATGTGTACAAAACCGTATCGTCCGCAAAGAAATGTATGCTAGAGTTCTTTATGTGGGAGTCAAGGTTGTTGATGTACAGGGAAAAAAGAATTGGTCCTAGGATTGGAGCCTTGAGGGACTCCTCTGGCAAATGGAAGGGGAGCAGACAGTAGGCCATCAGCTTTGACTTTTTGTATCCTTCCCGTGAGAACTGTTAAACCGCTGTAAGGTAAGTGGATTGGACCTATGTAGGCAAGACAGGTGATTAGGAGGTGATGGTCTACAGTGTCGAAGGCCTTACTGAGGTCTAGAAAGACTGCACCAGTAACCTTCTTGGTGTCCATAGCTTGGATCCAGTTATTAGAGACTTTAGCCAAGGCTGAGATGGTACTGTGCTTCGACCTGAAGCCAGATTGGGCCGGGTTTACGAGTGAGTGCGCATCAAGGTGATTTTTTAGTTGGTTGTATATAAGTTTTTCCAGCTCTTTGGAGAGAACAGGCGAGATAGGACTGTAGTTTAAGTCACAAGGATCTCCTGATTTGAAGAGAGGAAGAACATGGGCAGATTTTCAGCAGAGTGGAACAGTGGCTGTGGTAATAGAGAGGTTGAAGATGTGAAGGATGGGGGCTGTGAGCTGGGCATAGCCTAACCGCAAGAAAAATTATTCAAGGCCATTGTCCCCTGCACTTTTCTTGGTGTCAAGGCTAAGAATTACGTCTTCGACTTCTTTGTAGCTAAACAGACACAACTGGAAGGGGTGAGGTGGAGTAGTATGTGTAGAATCTGGGCTAGTGTTGCTATTCACTCGGCTAGCGTATGGAGAGGAGTCGAATGCCAACCCGGCAGTGGCAAAGTGAAGGTTAAGTTCTTCGAGGATTTGCAGTTTATTTTCAACCATCCTGTCCTTGGCCAGAATCTTGGTAGGAAGGGAGGAAGCAGCAGGATGGCCTTCAATGGATCTCAGTGTCTTCTAGATTTTTTGGGAGTTCCCTTTGGCCTGCTCCAGAGTGGAGATGTAGAAGTTTGCTTTAGTAGCACATACACTTTTAACACAGGCATTTCTGGCAGTTCTAAATGCCTGCCGGTCTGCCGGGTTCTTTGTGTGCCTGGCCCTAGCCCATAGCTTGTCTCTATTGGTAAGTGCAGATTTGAGCTCTTGGGTGAACCACGGATACGAGATTTTCTGCACCCTCATTTTAATAAGAGGAGCATGCTTGTTAATTAGGGTGGTGAGGTTGTCATTTACGACAGAGACGGCGGCATCAGCAGATTTGGCAAGATATAGGTCTTGCCACCTGACCGTAACTAGATCGGTTAGGAAGTTTACTGAGTTGAATTTACGGAACAAGCGTTTGATTCTGAATTTAGGGTGCTGCTGAGTTTTAGAATGGAATCTTGTACATACAACGATACTGTGGTCACTCATGTTGTTATGGAAAACTGCAGAATGTGAGATTTTATGGGGATGTGAAGTTAAGATGACATCTAAGAGTGAGCTGTTGGCAGAGTTAGAAGCATTGATTCTTGTGGGTTCAGTTACTATCTGTATAAGACCCAGCTCATTAACTGCCTCCTTAAAGGGAACGCCGTCCCACAAAATTACAACATAATCGCCAATGGAACCCGCCATTCTAACCTACAAGACGCTGCAAATGCTCTCAATAAGTTTCTCAAAACCTGGACAAATTTAAGAATCCCTCCTGTGCCCCCTCCACCCCTGGAGGACTGCATGGGAGAACATATCCTCTACCCTAACTTTCACCTCAAGCTTGTAACTAGATCAGAGGTTCTTAAGCTACTAAGAAAAATTAAACCCTCAGGCTCGGCTGGGTATGATATGCTAGAACCCAGGCTTCTCAGGTTGGCTGCCCAGGTCATTGCCACCCTTGTTACCTGGCTCTTCAATAGGTCACTTCTGGAAGGGACAGTTCCCTCAGAATGAAACGCTGCCCTGGTAACTCCCATCCCCAAGGACAGAGATGCCGAGCTAGTAGATAACTACAGACCAATATCAATCCTCTGCACCTTAAGTAAAATACTGGAGAGGACTGTCTATCAACAGGTCCTTGATTATGCGGAAAGGCTTAATCTGCTCACCGTACGGCAACAAGGTTTCAGGAAAAAATCATGGTACCTCCACTGCCCTGATCAGCCTGACTGGAGACATTCTTTCAGTTCTGGAGATGATGCCCTACTTACTAGTGCGGTCTTCATAGACCTCACCAAAGCTTTTGATTTGGTGAATCACCAACTACTTATTGCCAAGCTAACATCCCTTGGACTCGACCAATTATCCATTCAGTGGTTCACGGACTACCCAGGCAGATGGCAGATTGTCAGATGGCATGGCGCAAATCGGATAAATGCCCTATCATGGATGGTGTTCCCCAGGGTTCAATACTGGGACCACTCCTGTTTTCCTTATTTATCAATAACTTGCCTCAGCACTGTGGGGGTGCTAAAGTGACCTTTTATGTAGACGACGTAGTCCTGTATAGATTCTCCTGGGATCCTGCCCAGCTAAATCTCCTTCTCAATCAAGATCTGAACATGCTTAAGAACTGGTTTCTTGCAAATAATCTAGCCCCCAATGGTAAAAAGACTAAAGCTATGTTATTCGGTCCAAAAAGTATGGGCACAACCCAGTCACAACTTTCATCCCCAACCCTTTCCAACAGCCTAGAGAATGAGGTTGTTGATTGCATCAAATACCTAGGCATGCTCTTACGAACATACGAAATTTGCCAGCAGATAAAGGCCTAGAGGTCTATCAAGTCTGCTCGAATGTGCAGCTAGCTCCCCTTATTCTGCAGCTGCCCCTTCCTTCCACCCTTCCCCTTCATTAACCCTCCCCCTTGTCCTGTCCCATCCTCATTTGAAGCAGTCCACTGTTCTACTGCATACCACTTCAGCAGGTAACGCATTCCACCCAGCCACCACCCTCTCTGTAAAAAAGTGTCTCCTCATCTCCCTCCTGAACCTTCCTCGCTGCAGTCTCATATCATGGCCCCTGGTGCCCTCCCTCCCTACTCTGAACAGCCCCTCTGTACCCATCTTGTTTATTCCTTTCATGTATTTAAAGGTTTCAATCATGTCACCCCCTGTCTGTCCTCTCCTCCAGTGAGTACATGTTCAACTCCTTCAACCTCCTCGTGCCAGTAAGTCCCCTGGCCTTGGTCATCTTTGCTCGCTCTGCGCTGCACCCTCCAGTAACTTAATGTCCCTCTTCAGATTCGAAGCCAGTACTGCACGCAGTACTCCAGGTGTGGTCTAACTAATGACCTATACAGTGGCAGAATCACCTCCTCCCTCCTCGAGGATATACCCCTTGCAATACAACCCAGCATTTTGTTGGCCTTTGCAGCTGCCTTCCTACATTATTGCGAGTTGTTCATTGGCCCTGTAATGGCACACCCAGATCCTTCTCCTCCTCTGTCTGGGCTAGCTGCACTCCCTAGCTGGTAACTCCTCCTTGGGTTCTTCATCCCAAAATGCAGCACTTGCACTTTGGGCATTAAAGACCAGTTGCCAGGTGTCTCGACCAGGTTTCAAGCTTTGCCAGATCATCCCGCAACCCCTGCCATCCCCTAGGTCATCCACCACCGTACCTTGGTATCATCAGCAAACAGACTGATCTTGCTCTTGATGTCACATGATATGTCTGCAATGAATATCCCAAACAACACTGGTCCCAACACTGAGCCCTGTGGAACACCGCTCGTCACTGCCCTTGGGTGTGAGAGCTCCCCACCCACCACCACCCTCTGTTGCCTTCCCTGCACCCAGTTTCCTACCCATCTCACCAGCTTTGCACCCGCCCCTGTGCCTACTAACTTCCTTCCCAGCCTTCCATGTGGCACTGAGTCAAATGCCTTACTGAAGTCCAGATACAGGACATCCACTGCATGGCCCCTGTCCAGTTGCCTAGTTACCCAGTCATAGAACTCGACCAGGTTGGTTTGGCAGGATCTGCCACGTGTGAAACCATGCTGTCTGCTGTCCTGTTGTCCTTTGGCCTCTAGGAGGGCCACCAGCCTCTCCTTCAGGATAGTCTCTATTAAGCTACCCACGATGGATGTAAGGCTCACTGGTCTGTAATTTCCTGGTTCATCCTTGGGGCCACTCTTGTGAAGGGCACCACATGAGCCATCCTCCAGTCCTGAGGTACACACCCCAAATGTAGTGAGGCATTAAATAGAGTCTGCCAAAGGTCCTGCAAGGACCTCTGCCCGCTCCTTCAGTACCCTGGGGTGGATGCCATCTGGGCCTGGCGCCTTGTCCACCCTCAGTGCCTTCAAACCCTCTCGAACTCTGCTCTCCATGATTTCCCCATCTGTCACCACTTCCCCTGCTTCTGCCATTTCTCCCACCTTGGGTGTCACCCCCCTCTTCTCTTTAGTAAATACTGAGCAGAAGTACTCACTTAGTGCTTCCACCTTATCGCACCCTGCTTCCACCCAACCCCCCTCCTTCCTAATCCTTACTATGTGGTCCTTACAGCTCCTGTTCTCCCTGATGTACTTAAAGAAGTCCTTCTCCCCCTTCTTAATGCCTTGTGCCAGCCTGAGTTCCGTAGATGCTTTGGCTCCCCTTACTGCCCTTGTCACCTCCTTTGATTCTGTCAAGTACTCCTCCCTGTCCTCCCCCCTCCCTGTTTTCTTGTACTTCCTAAAGGCAGCTCTTTTCCTCCTTACCTTTTCCTGCCTCCTGCTCAACCTGATCGGTTTCTAGCCCTAGCCTTCTTGCTCTGGGCTTTGCAGCAGGATTTTGGTTGCCTCCACTATCCCCAGCTTTATGAGCTCCACCTCTGGTTAGTGTCCATACTAGATTGAATTCTGGCCAGGTACCCTTTTACCACTTCCCCATCCTCCCAAAGTCGGCCCTCCTGAAGTCCAGCACTATTGTGCAGATTCACTCCTTCCTTGCCCATATCCAATGTGATCCATACTGGCGGTGGTCACTCCTGACAGCGGTTCCTCCACTGTAAGTTCTCTCACAAAGTCCCCATTTGCCAGCACAAGGTCAAGGGTATTTCCTAACCTGGTTGGTTCACTGACCATTTGCAGCAGAGAGGCTGTCCTGGAAGGCATCCAGCAGTACCTGCTCCTTCTGTTCCTGGTTGTTGGGGTGCTCAGTCCACTCTTGGCATGTTGAAGTCCCCACAATCACCACACTACCCTTCTGCTGGGTCCTCCTGATCTGTCCCGCTAGTTCCTGTCTAACTCCTCTGTCTGAGATGGTGGCCTGTACACCACTCCCATTCTAAGAATCCTATTCTTGGAATCCTGGTTTGCATCCAAAGTGACTCCAGTACTACCCCCTCCTCCTCCTCCCTTACACACTTCAGTCCTTCCTTCACATATAGTGCCAGCCCCCTCCTTTCCCAATCACTCTGTCCCTCAGAAATAATCTGTACCCTGGGTACAGACAGGTCCCAAGTCAGTGTATTGGGTGGCCCATGTTTCGTGATGACTGCAATGTCCACCTCTCCTCTGCCATGAGAACCTGTAACTCTGCAGTTTTCCTCCCAAGGCTCCAAGCATTAGGGTAACCACCTTCACCCTTTTCCCCCTCCCATCCTGCCCTCCTTTCCTAGCATCACCAACAGTACTTGCCATTTGTCCTTTGTCACTGTTATGGGGAGTAAGCTCATATAGTTTCCCAACCTGTGGTTTCTGCATATCTCCCCCAACTGCCACCCCCACTCTAGTTTAAATTCCCAACTTCCTCTATGTACTCCTCCATCCTCTGTTTCAACACTTTCTTTTCCCTCCTCACTTGAGGTAGTCTGTCCTTGGCATAGAGACTACTGTCCTCCCAGGTCCCTCCCCCAACAGCCCATGCCCTTTGCTTTGCACAGGGTTCTTGCCATCCGTTAAATTCCTCTATTCTCAGCTTTCTTGTTGTGCTTGCCTTTGGCACAGAAGTATCTCTGAAAAAAGTTACTGATCTTCCTGCCCCTCACACAAATGTGCTAGTTCCTCAAACCTCCTCTGGACTGTATCTACTGTCTTGTCAGCCAGGTTGTTTGTCCCAAGATGTATAATTAAATGAGGCTTGTCCCTACCCTTCTAGCATATTTCAGAACAGACTGTCCCACCCTTTCCGCTGTCATTCCTGGCATGGCCTCCACCCAAATACGACTATGCCTCTCCCCCTTGCTACCCCACCTAACTCCTCTTAGTATTGAGTTCCCCAGCACTAAGATTCCACCCCTCTTACTCCCTGCTTGCTTCCATTCATCTCCCTCTCTCATTTCCAGCTCCTCCTCTTCTTCCTCCTGCACATTATTTCCCCCTTTTACCCCTGTTGCAATTCTCCCAGCAGAACCTCCCCCCGCTCCAGTTCGGTCCAGGCATTTATCAATTACTCCTCTAATTTCATCATTTCCCTCCTCCACCTTCTTCTTAGACCAGGACTGCTCTTATAAAGGGGTAAACAATATATACTGCTCATTAGCAAATTGTGAACCATAAACATACTGCAAATTAACTGTAAAGACTCAGAAATTAACTTAATAGTGACTGTTTTTATCAAGTAGCTGTAGCAAGTAGTGTATCCTTCACTGTTATATAGATAGCTGGGCCAGAGGAATTTCACTAGGGATTTCTGCTGTTACAGTGTATATTAATAATTTGCTGCTCCTGTGCTCTAAGTGACTCTTGTTGTTTAAATATAGGTGGAGGGTGAAGCGAATCCTTCACTGTATTTCTAGTTAGCTGGGCTAGGGGTAATTTGTGGGTGCAGCACTGTGCATGTTAAGAAATTGCAGCTCCTGTGCTCTCTCCCGCAATGCTCCACACTGGCAGTGCTGAACTCTCCTCCTGTGCTTCCTCTGACCACGTTGCCCTTCTGGCTCAATTTGCTTTCTATTCCCCTCACACTGTTTAGTCTTAACCGAGCTCTCTGCTTGGCCTCCTGATCGGCCTACAATTTTCTACCACCCCCCACTTTCTTCTCCTCAAACTACTGTTCTCTTCGCATACTAAGTGCCTCTCCTGTCCTCCTCCTTCTTGCACTCTACCCCCCCCATTCTTCATCTAAAACTACCCTCAGCTCAACTGAATTTCTACTGGCGTCAGTCTATCCCCCTTCCCAGAATTAACTGCACTGTCATCTGTTTTATGGCTCCTGCCCCCTGGTTTAGCTCCTGTTCTGTCTACATTTAAGCTCCTGACACTAACGCCTTGCCTTCTCATCCCCCTCCAGGTCTGCCCCTGTCCAGGCTTGCCGCCAAGATTTCTGAAGAGGCAGTGGCAGCAGGAAAGCCAGCCCTGCTGCGCCACCTCGATCGCTTGCTGATCCCTCTGCAGTAACAGGTAAAATATTTCATGCGTAGCGGGACTCCTGAGCTGGATGCCAATTGGCTCTGTCCCCTTGCTCTTGCCTGCTGCTCTATACAGCTTTCCCTCCGATTGGACTGCACTTGAATACAGTTGGCTTGCCCTAAGCACTGCTGTTTTTGGCTAGCCCTGTGCGCTGCCTCATTTTCTAATTTATCTCTATATTTTGTCCCGCCCACTCTCCCTGACCCAAGCCTCTATTAAATACGCCTAGGCCACTCCCTCTTTGACCTCCCTTACTGCCTACTGGCTCAGGTACAAATTGCTCTTGTTACAAGACTACTCAAACAAACAAAACCTCTTCTTGATTCCTACAATCCCTTCCCATCCTGCTGCTAAATGGCCCATCAATAAGTTACTTTTAGGCCCACAAAGCTGCTGCTACTCTGTTCCCTCCCTGCTACCCCATCTATCCAGACTGAAAGCACACTAGTTTACACACAACATGCCCTTTCCTCTTTCCCAGCTCCCACTCCTTTTAATTCTTTCCATCATCATAACCTCCCTCCTCAAGACCCCCACAATCTAATAGTTCTGCCTCTCCCTCCCCCTCTGCTTCCCTAGCCCCTACCTTCATTCTTGCTGTAACTCCTACCCCCCCCCACTAATACTCTGGACTCACTCCCCACACAAACCTCTAGCCTCCTTAATCACAATATCTAGTATACTTGCTTTCTTCACCTCCTGATTATCCACTCCCCTTGCTAGCGGTCCCCACAAACTCCTCACAAATATGCAGCCCACCACAAATGCCCCAAACTTCACTTCCTCATATTTGCACTCCTTGTACTTGCTTCAGGTGATGTTAATCCTAACCCTGGCCACACCACCCCCTCCCCCCCATCAGTTATCCTTCCATTAACGCACATTCTTCCAGCACCCCCTCTGCCCTCCCAAAAGCACCGAAGATCCTTCATTTAAACATCTGCAGTCTCATCTCAAAAGCAGACTTTTTGCAACCGATGGTAGTCTCCCTCATGCCAGATATCCTAATTTTAACCGAAACTTGGTTAAATGCTAAAATACCAGATCCCTCCATCAACATCCCAGGCTACTCCATAATCAGGCAGGACAGGGCCAGCAGGGGAGGCACTATAGCTTTCTATATTCTATCCTTACTTCAATATACTACCATCCTCTTATCCTCCTTACTCTCCAGCTATGAAGCCCTAGTTGTACATATCACATTGCTTTTCACCTCCCCCATCTTAATTGCTGGTATCTATTGCTACCCTGGCATCAAGCCCTCTGACACTAAGGACCTTATTACCTCTATAACATCCCGCTGTCACAAAGGTGAGTTATACATATTGGGTGATGTAAACCTAAACTGGTTATCACCACCCACCTCCAAGATGCGAAATTACATCTCTGCCCTCAATCTCTCCCAATTCATTCAGGAACCCACCCAACTAAATGATAAAATAACACACACACACACACACTGTTAGATGGGGAGCTCACCTCCCACCCACACTGAGTCATCAAGTTAGGCATTCTCCCGGATGCCCTCAGTGACCCTCATCTGATATTCATAGTCAGGAAGGTCCACAGACCAAAACCCCAACACAAAATCCTGCAGCTTTGATCTTTCAGCTCCCTAAACCTAAACCCCCTCCTCAACGATTTAACCAACTCAGACTTGTCCCCAATTGCCTCTGCCTCAACTGTCGATCAAGCCCTCGATTACTTCAAGGATACATTTCTAGATACCTGGAATTCCTATGCCCCTCTCAAATGCACAAGAATCTGTGGTAACCATCATCCCTGGATTGCTCCTGAGCTAATGTCCTGCCTCACAGAGCGTGATAAAGCTTGGAGGAAACACAAGCTCTCCCAGCTCCCATTAGACTATACAAATTGTCGCAGGCTAAGAAATGCCTGTACAAAAGTTACCAGGTTAGCCAAGTCTGAATATTTTAAATCCTCTTTCCTAAATAACATTAACTCCCCCTCTAAAGTCTGGAAAGTGGTCCATTCTCTATTCTCCCACTCTTCGCATCCCCACCCCCGCGATAAACATTAACAACTCATTAGTGTCTGAACCTTAGTTAGTGGTTCAGGAGTTTAACTCCTACTATACCTCCTGTGCCTCAACCCTTCTAAAGTCCCTCCCTTCAGTCCTCACTTCCCCATATCCTCCCTCCTCTATCACTCAATCCTCCCTCCTCTATCACTCAACCCTCCCGTACCAACCCTTCCTTCTCCTTCACTCGTGGCTCTCCTGAGGAGACATTAACAGCCCTCCTCTCTCTCAACCCTTCCAAAGGTTCCTCACCAGATGACCTTGACCCTAAACTCCTATACATTTTAGCCTCTGCCAATGCCTACCCCTTCTCCCTAATTCTAAATCTCTCCTTTAAGTCGTCCTCCATCCCTTCACCCTGAAAACATGCGGTGGTCCTCCATCTCCCAAAGGGTGGGGACTCTTACTTCCCTGCCAACTATCGCCCAATCTCCCTCCTCCCTACCCAAGCTCCAAGAACACCTGATCCTCTCTCAGCTAACCTCCTTTCTTGCAGACTCTTCCTTCTTCACTCTGTTCCAATTTTTTTTTTGAAAGAACCACTCCACCACCACCTCCCTCCTTAGGCTCACTGACTCCATGCTTACTGGGATGGACAATTACCTCATCATCTCTGCTATTTTTGTCAACCCGCCAAGGCTTTCAACACAGTCTCCCATGCCCTGCTTCTTGAATCCCTTATGACTGCTGGTCTGTCCGCTTCTGCCCATAACTGTTAGAGCCTACCTCACAGGTAGAATGCAATCAGTCAAGATCCAGGATTCAATCTCTCCCCTCAATCTCAACAGGAGCTCCTCAGGGCTCTGTGCTTGGTCCCATTCTCTTCTCCATCTTCCTCAACAACCTTCCTACAGCCTGTCCCCCCTAATCTTCTATCCACAAGTATGCTGATGACCCTGTCCTGTTCACTACTGGCAAATGCCCCCTCGATGTAGCAACCACCCTTAAGCATGACTTCCACCAGGTTCAGCACTGGTTTGCTTCACATCAGCTATTTCTAAATGCCAAAAAGACAGTCTCTATGACCTTCGGAACTAGGCAGAGACTCTCTAGGCTCCACCCCTTATCCTCTTTCTACACCCTTGATGGGACACCTCCTCTTTCAGATACCTTGGGGTTTGGCTGGTCCAACACCTCAGCTTCTCTAGCCACACTGACACCATTCTGAAAAAAATGCACCCCAAGCTTGGTGCCTTACTCAGAAACTGTAATTGCATCCCTCCTACGGCATGGCATGAACTTGTCCAGAAGATGATCCTCCCCAATTTTAACTACTGTGATATAGCCTATGGTACCGCTCCCAAATTCTCCTTAACCAGATTGGACTCTCTCTCTTTAACTCCTTCTGTCGCTTTGCCCTTGATGCTCCACCACACACTTGTGACCTTTACCATGCCTTGTCCTTTCCCCTGTTTGCTAACAGATGCCTCACTTATTTTGCCAAACTCGCTTCTAAATTCTGGCTAGGAGAACTTCCCACTTACCTCTCATGCTCACTCTCCCCTCTGCCTTCCCACTCCCTCAGATCTGCTGACACTCGTATTCTGCTGGTCCCCCGTCGTATCACCCTCATCGGTAAATCAAGCTTGTCTCATCACTTCCCTAAAATCTGGAACCCTCCCCCAACTACATTCCTCCTCCCCTCACTCCCTAGCCTCTGCTTTACATAACTTTCTTGCTGTCAACTGCTCCAGTTACAACCCTCCCTAATTAAGCTCCCCTCCATGCCTGCTCTGCTACTCTCAACATGCTCCTGTCAAATCCCCCCCCGAGCCCTTCTACCTAGCATTGCCACTTTCTAGTCCCCCACCCTTGTTTCTCCTCTGCCCTCCTAACCCCATTCCAAGCCCGCCCGTGCTTGTCTTGTCCCCTGGCAGGGTTCTCAGCATCCTGGAGAGGTCTGGTACTGGGCTGTCTCTGCCTCTTCCTCCTTCCTCCAGCCCCCTCTATTTCTTATCCAATCCCCCCCCCCCAGATCTGTCCTCTGGCAGGGTTCTCAGCATCCTGGGGTAGTCTATATTAGTATTTAGAAGGATTATTTCCTTCCCCCCTCAGACACTACCCCATCCTCCTATTCTATACTCCCCTTAGCAAATCTATCCCCCTTTCTTTCCCCACCACTCTCCTTCCCTCTTTATTAACACCTCCAGGCCTCCATGTGCCTCAGCCACTGGCAGGGTTCTCTACATCCTGGAGGGGCTAGCTTCAGGTCATTCCCTACCTTCCCTGTCCACTCCCCTCACCCCCCCGACTCCTTACTTATCAGCACTTAAATAGGTATTAGCCTACTCATACCTGAAAAATTTGCACTGCTGCCCTGTCTGGGCAGTGTATATTACTGTATGTATAATTCTGTCATGTTACATATTAATTCTGTAAGACACTTTAAAAATGTATAATGTATCAATTTAAATGCTAATGTATGTGATTTTCCACAGTTCTGATAAATGTTAACTGTATGTCTAAATTTCACATCCCACTGTCCCCCAAGTCACACTGGGAGATGAGCAACCTGTTGTTCAGTGCGCCTTCCTGGTAAAATATTTCAATAAATAAATAAAAATCCACATTGATTACCTAACCAAAATACTCAACCAAAAGCTAGGACTTCTTTATCACCTGGGTCCATTCCTCAGCGAGGAATCACTGGACTGCCTTCTGTGCTTTATTTTGCTTTTTCAGACAGGCAGGGTCTCCCCCCAACCACACCGCCTCCCAGGCCTTCTTTAAATATGCTGTTACAATGCCCACCTTGCAGCTCTCACACCCCATTGGTTCTGCAACCAAAGCCTTAAACCACCTCCTCTTGCCTACATAGCTCACTTTACCAACTGATAGGAAAACCCTTATCAGTGACTGCCCTCTGCCAACCCGGCATTCCTCACAATAATTATAGGTTGCCTTGCCTAAACCTGCACCCTAAGATGCTATTAGTGGTGCCTGTGGTACTATGCCACCCCATAACCCTTGTGGGGACCTCATATCAAACTTTTCTCCAGCAAGGATCACCTTCTGCCATGCACTATGCGCAAGGTATGTCAGCGGGAACCCATAACCATAATTCCATGGATCACTACGCCCCAATCTGGCACATTGCTTACTTGCTGAAGCTCCAAGCACTCAGCTCTTCAGAGAATTTTCAACTATTGAAAATACTCTGCACTATAGCAGGGCACCAACATTACCGTAGCGCCAAGAGGCACAAGCACCTAACAAACAAACAAGTCTATAAAATGCTTAAAACCTCTATCCTGAGAATTCTTCTAATGCTGCTTCTGATCTCTGATAATATACACCCCAATGCAGGGTCAGCAGGGCAAACCCCCCCCCAATCGGAAGGAGGGGTCCCTCATACTCGCATCAATCAATGTCTGCAGCGTCCTCAGCAAACCTGATAACCTCCAAACATGGGTTCAGCATCACAACCCTGACATCCTCTATGTGGTCGAAACATGGCTAAACCCTAAGATACCTGACACTGCGGTCACAATCCCCGGATATTCTATCTTCAGTCAGGACAGAATTCAGAATTGCAAAACGAGGAGGGGGCTGCGCCATCTATCTGAAGGATACTTTCATGGGTCATGTCATTCCTTTCTCTAGCCCAGATTCCCCCTCTCAGGTCCTCGCCATCAAAGTTTTCCTCGGAGCCCATAAGCATCTTACTTTCACCTCAGTGTATCTACCCCCTAAGGATCAGACTAGGGGCTTCAATAGCATCATGGATTATCTAAGGGGCTGACACCATAACTCTCAGACTATAATTCCGAGCGATTTTAGCATAAATTGGCTTTCGTCTGAGGCCTGCACCTACAAAGATGCTGTCTCAGCACAGCACCCCACACAGCTTGTCCCTACCCCCACCAGGTGCAACTATAGGACTGGGACCTATACCCTGCTAGACTGGTTACTGACTAACCACCCAGAACATATCTCAAAGGTCTCAGTACTCTCAGACACTATAAGTGACCACTCACCTGTTATTTGCTCCTGGGCTAACACATTCACCAAGGCCCCTCCTAAGGTAATTCACACCAGGGTACTAAAACAGGAGCACCTCCAATTGCTAAAATGCCATCTTAACAGGCTAGACTGGGCTACAACTGACACAATAAACGACGCTGACAAAGCTTTGGAACTCTTCATCAACCGCTTTACTGCTGCCTGTGATACTTATGCTCCACTTAAACAGATGAAGGTCAAAGGCAGACCCAACCCATGGATCACCTCTAAACTCAAACACAGCTCAAACTATGGGACCACCTCTGGCGCTCTGGTTGTGCCTCATCCACACAAGGGGATCTACAAAAATACAAACCCGCAAGAAATAACTGCACTCACGAATACGGAATGCCAAAAGCAAATATTTCAGGGAGTCACTGAGCAACTCCAGGGGTGACGGGAAAAAATTCTGGAATTATATGAAAGACCTCACAGGCAAGGACCCTAAAACACCTCACACAATGCTCAACATCGACGGTACACCTACACAAGACCTTGGCATTATCGCCAACACCTTTAATAATGTGTTCTCAAACTTCGGCAGTGTCCTCCCACCTGGCTTCTTCAATGCCCCTTCCTCAAGCACCTCCTATGGCAAGACATCCCATGTACACACGGCTCCACAGTTTTTCTTCAAGGAGGTCCCTATGCACATAGCCAGATCCTATATTCACAAGGCCATCTGCAAAGCTAGGTACAGTGGCGATGCACTCGACCTGAAGCTGATTGTGCTAGTTCTAGATGATATCCTTGAACCCCTGACTAAGATCTTCAACCTTTCACTAAGATTGGGCCAATTCCCATCACTCTGGAAACAGGTGACTATAACAGTAGTTCACAAAAGTGGAGACAAGTCACTGCACACAAACTACAGGCCTATCTCCATCCCCCCCCCCTTATCCAAAGCACTTGAACGTATAGTCTCAGACCAGCTAGTCGAGTACCTGGACAAGTAGGACATCCAATGCCCGGAACAGCACGGCTTCTGAAAAGGGCATAGTACCACCACCGCACTGCTGGAATTTACAGGACTCATAAATGCCACCCTTGACCAAGGTAACTGTGTGGGGGCAGTATTCATCGACCTTACTAAGGCCTTTGATACCGTTAACCACCCACTTCTACTTAGGCAACTGTCAACCATCGAGCTCTCCAATGACACATTGCCCTGGTTTGCTAGCTACCTCGGGGGAAGGGTCCAGCATGTTAGAATTGCTGGTGTCACCTCTGATGATAAACCAGTCCTTTCCAGAGTTCTGCAGGGGTCCATACTTGGCCCTTTACTCTTCTCTTTTCCTGAATAACTTCCCTAGTGTTTGCCACCAGAAACTATTACTCTACTCAGACAATGCAGTCCTGTTTACTAACCATCATGACATCAAACACCTGGAGAGTCAGTTGCAGAGAGAATTTAGTCATGTCGAAGAATGGTTCAAATCTCACAAGCTTGTCTTAAATTATACCAAAACCAAGGTCATGACTTTCTGCAACACACGGAGCAAGTACAAATCTCAGTCCCTCACCATCAAAAACCAGGGGGGAACTTCACTCGAACATGCGACCGAGTTTAAATATCTTGGCATCATACTGGACAGCTCCCTCTCGTATGCACAGCACATACGAATCGGTCTGCTCCACAGGCAAAAACACTGCATTACTACGGATGCCCTTAGACAGACTACCTACAGCTCTGTTACCTCCATCATTGACTACTTCCCCTACTGCACTTCACAGGATATTGGTGTCACTCAACAAAGCCTGCATGCTCCTAATTGGCACTGCCCATTGAACTCACACCTGTGACCTGTACACACAGGCCGGTTGGCTTCTACTTCATAGCAGAATTCAGTATTAGACATGCCTGACCTCCAAGAAGATTCTCTTGGGTCTCATGCCGCCAGGTGTTCAAAGGTTCCTCACTACATACAGCAGTACCCAACATACACATAGTGCTCAACATCAAACCTTCCAGGCTTCTAGATGCAGGACCACAATGGGCCAATGTTCATTCACCCATAGAGCTCCTCAGTGGCACAATGCCCTCATCAATGAAGTACTTACACCTGCAACACTTGGACCCTTTAAAAGGCAACTCCAACTATACCCAACATCAACCACACAATGTGACTGCTTCTCCTAGTGGTAGCCTCCTCTCTCACCCAGTCTAAGGTGACCTGTTACCCCCCCCAGCATTTTCCCATCAGCTGCTTCCCCCCTCCCACCCTTACCCTTCTCCACCACCACCCTGCCTTACTCTCCACCTCCCCTCTTGTAGGCACTTTCAGATTTTCGGGTCCCCCAACCCCTACCTACCCTGCACTTATGCTACCCATCCATCGCCCTCTTACAATGGCCCTTCAGCCTGCCCACCCGTTTCTTTAACCCTACAATCACTATCTGTTCTATATAATGTACTGTCTGCACTGAAATGTCTTGCTCTCATAAACTGGCTCATAATGTCTCTCCATTATGTACTTTAAATTTAAAGCATTGCCTTCGCTGTATTATACCTGTAACCATCTGTATGTATGTTTTCCCTCCATCCTTTGAAGTGGAACCTTTGTAAACGAGCAGCAATTGCTCAAAGGTATTTGTAATTCTAGAGACTAATAAACAAAAATTAAAAAATAAGCTCAAGATTGCTAATGGCACTCTCCTCCCACCCTGTTTTATGGGGCCCCTATACTGTACTCGATTAGAAGCTCTGAAATGCAAAGACTGAGAACCCTCTACCATAGGGTTGGACGTTTCACGGCAGGGGGCATGTCTTAGGAGCATCATTGCAAGGTACAGCTGTCCTTAAATTGGCCCTGACTTAAAGGCAGGTTATCCTATTCTTCCCTGTGCCTTGCTTATAAGTGTCAGCAATCTTATGCCCCCCACCCAGCTTAAGAAAATACTCTAGCTCCCAAGAGAAACAATAGAGTGCTAAGATCCTCTGGTCGGCAGCTTCTTCAAGTCCCTAATGTGAAGACCTCCCTAGGAGGCCAGTCCTATGCTGCTTACCTGCCACCCATCTGGAATAATCTCCCCAGTAGCCTCCAGGAATGCTCCTCCCTAGGAGGATTTAAGAAAGGTCTCAAGACCCATATCCTAGAACTTAGTACCTGCACCCGCTACCGCTGAGGCATCTCCAAATGCAGTCACCTACCTATTTCACTCATATTTGGATGTTTCCTGTATTATTGTACCTCTCATGTGGAGATTGTTGTATCTAACCAGATGATGCTGACTTTGTCCTGCTGATATTTGCTTACTCTCGTATCTGTGTTGACTGTAACTGTAAATTGCAATGTATGCACTTTGTTGTATGTAATTAACTCCAGGCCGCCCCGAAAAAGGGACTGTTCTAGTCTCAGTGGGCCTACCCGTCTACCAAAATTTAAATAAATAAAATAAATAGAAAAAAAAAGCTTTATGAGCACATTGCCTACACTGACACCATGTTTCTTTAGAAGGCTATTTGCGCATGGACAGGATCCCCCATGGGCTACGAGTGACCAAGCAACCAACCTTCGGTCACGAAGACGAACAATTCATGGAGATATGGAGGACAGTGGCACTGCATGCATCAGCTGTGTTTGTGAAACTAATTTTGGAAGACTAGGCAAGGATTGAGAATGAGATCTGCACTGAGCTGGAAGCAAGCAAACAAATAGTGATGGCTGTTTGTATAAAGAATATAGATTTTACAAGATGCCATCAAGAAGAAAGAGGAGGAAGTCTGAAACATAGACTTTGACAGCAGATAAGGACCGCTTGGCCCACCTAGTCTTCTCATTTCCCTTCCTACAGGATAAGCTGCAGATCCTAGTTAACCTACAGCCTATTTCTTCCTACAGGCTACAGGCATGGGACAATTTTTGACTGGAGTGAAAAAAGCTACACAGAACACAAGTGAAACAGTACAACGTATTTAAAAAAACTATATAAAATTGGGACACTATATCGATACCTCAAACACCAGTGGTTCAGATGGGGAGAGTGTAGTATCTCCTTTGTCTCCTTTTTTAGAGGAGTAGGAGGAGGAAGACATTACCTGCAGTAAGCAGAATTTGAGAACAACCTCAAGTGCCCACACCTTACTCCCACTATGCCGCAGTCCCAGGATTCAGTTTCAGGATCTAGACTGAAGAAGACAAGGAAGATAGAGAAGTCAGTGGATGAGGTTACAAGTGTAAGGCACAGTACAATGGGGGGGGGGGGTTACAGAAGGAGGAACAGCCAGAACCAGGGACAAGAGGAGCAGCAGATACCACAAGGCCAGCAATACTCATTGAAACGGAAAAAGACCCCCAAGAGATACCATCAGGCCGATACTAGATACAGAGACATTTAATGCCAGTTGTGAGGCACTGAATGTGGTAAACATTTCTAAATATGTTTCTACATAAAACTAAAAGTATTAGTTAAAGGGTTAAATTTTGTAGCAACTCAGTCTTTAAACCCATTTTACACAATTGTAGATCTGAACAAGTTTTTGGGGTTACTTAACATACTAACATACTAAAATGCCAGCAGAATAGGCCTAACGGTCTTTCGTGTCTGCTCATTTGGTCAGCCCCCAACCCTGGGAGCTGACCTTGCTGCCCCCCTCGCCCTCTCTGGCTTCTCCCTTCCCAGTCCCGGATATTCTCGCTGCACTGGACTTTGCTTCCAGAACCTTCCCTGTACCTGTCCCACCCTCTTGAACCCCTCCACCGCCTCTGCCTCCACCACCAGCCCCTGGGCAATGCACTCCATGGCTCCACCACCCTCTCAGTGAGTAGCACCTCCTCCTTTCTCCCTGATCCCCCCTCCAGCTTCCACCATGCCCTCTAGTCCCCCACCCCCTTCCTTAGGAGCACTCTGACTGCTCCTCCCCCTATTACCCTATCATGTCCCCGGTCCCTTCTCTCTTCCAATGTGTACATATTTAGCTTTCAAGCCTCTCCCCATAGGTCCTGTCCCCCAAGCCCCAGATCATTTTGGTTGCCCTCCTCTGGACCCTCTCCAGGAGTTCAATGTCCCTCTGTAAGTGTGGCCTCCAAAACTGCACATAGTACTCTAGGTGCGGCCTCACCAAGCAGTTATACAGAGGGAGTATCAATTCTCTCCTCCTGGAGGTGATCCCCTAGTGATGTATCCCAGCATCCTGTTGGCCTTGGCTGCTGCCCTCCTGCAAGTCTCTGAGTTGTTCATTTTGACATCCACCACCACCCCCCAGGTCCCTCTCAGCCATCTAAACTTGTAGCATTCCCCCCTTCCCGGCCCAGGGTGTACACTTGGCCTGGGTTTCTGGCTCCCAGGTGCAGTACTACCTTGCATTTCCCTGCATGGAACCTCAGCTTCCACTTTCTAGACCACCTTTCTAGAGCCTCCAGGTCCCCCGGAGGGCCACCCTCCCCTCCTTCCCATCCACCACCACCCCTAGTTTTGAGTCATCTGCAGAGAGACTCATCTCACTCCTGATACCCCTCATGTCAGAGATGTAGGCGTTGAACAGGAGGGGCCCAAGGACCAATCCCTGAGGGACCCCACTAATGACCCTCCTTGGAGATGAGACTAACCTGCCAACCACAACCCTCTGGGTCCAGTCCTGCAGCCAATTTCCTATCCATCTGATCATCTGATTGCCCACCCCCATTTCTCCCAGCTTATCCAACAGGCCCCCATGAGGAACAGAATCAAATGCCTTGCTGAAGTCAAGAAAGAAGACACCCACCGGTCTACCCAGGTCCAAGGTACCTGTCACCCAGACATAGAAATCCACAAGGTTTGTCTGACACGATATCCCCGGGATGAATCCATGCTGTCTATCGTCTAGGCACCCCGACTTTTCCAGGTCCCCCCAGCCTCTCCTTGACAATGCCCTCCATCACCTTGCCCACCACCAATGTCAGGCTGACGGCCTGTAGTTCCCTGCCACCTCCCTTGATCCCCCCTTGTGAATAGGCACTATAAGTGCCACCTTCCAGTCCTGGGGCACCCACCCTGTCCTCAGAGAGATGCTGAAAAGCTCCACCAGGGGTTTCACCAAGACATCCGCCAGTTCCTTCAGCACTCTGGGATGTAATTTATCTGGCCCCGGTGCTTTCTCCATCTTAAGGGACCTGAGGGCTTCCCTCACTCTCTCTGCCATGATTTCCACCTCCACTACCTCACCCCCTGCTTTGCCTTCCCCTCCTGCCAGTGATGGCCCCCCCTTCTCCCCAGACCCGCTGATCGGTAAGGGTCCCCTTCCTCAGTTTCACCGTCTCCTCCCATTTATGATGCAGCCCCCCATTTTCCTTGGTGAAAACTGAGGTGAAGTACTCATTTAGTACCTCAGCCTGCTCCCCTGGGTCTTGTGCCCATCCCTCCCCTGTTTTAATCCTGCTAATCTGCCCCTTCACCCTTCGTTTTTTCCCAGTGTATCTAAAGAACCCCTTGTTCCCTTTCCTAATTTCCCTGGCCAGATTCTGCTCCTTCCTTGCCTTAGCCACTCTCACCACCCTAGTGGCCCTTCTGGCCATCAGCTCGTACTCCCCTCGATCCCTTTCACTCCTTGAGCACCTGAAATGCCTATAGGCTGCCTTTTTTCCCCTCACCACCTCCTGAACCTCCCTGGTCCACCAGCAGGGTTTCTGGGCCCTACCGCATGTTCATCTTACTCTTACACAGGTGCTGGTAGCATCCTGCACCCCCTCCTGATGATATCCCACCTGCTGTCAGCATCCACGTCTGGCCCAATCCCATCCAAATGCTCCTTAAGGATCCTTCCCATTTCCTTGAAATCCGCCCCCTAAGTCAGTTACCTCCATCTTTGTGCAGCCTTCTACCCCTCCTAGATCCAGGCAGAACCAGACCGTGGCATGGTCGCTCCCCGCCAACGGGTCCCTTACCTCCAGGCCCCCAATTTGGTCACTGTCTGCCAGGACCACATCCAGTATTCACACCTCCCTGGTCGGTTCCCCCACCTGCTGAGTTAGGAACACGTCCTGAAAGACATCCAACAACCTCTGTTCCCTGGCCGCCAAGGATGTCATAGTCTCCCAGTCCATTACTGGCATGTTTAAGTCCCCCAACACCACCACTCTTCCCCTGCCCAATCTGCAGTGTCTCCCAACATCTGCCACCAGACTCTCCTCCAGCTGCTCCGCCAACACAGGGGGTCTATACACCACTCCTATTTTTACTCTCTTGCCCCCCCCTTGTTATCAAGGTGACCCAAATCGCCTCCACAGTTCCCTCTGCCTCCTCCACCCCTCCTATGCCAATGCAGTTTTTGACTATTATTGCTACCCCTCCTCCCCTTCCCTTCCCTGTCTTTCATGAACATGATGTAACCCTCCAGGTTCAGGTCCCAGTCATGCCTTGTGGTGGCCCAGGTCTCAGTGACCACTGCCACATCCACCTCTCCCTCAGTTAGCATCGCCTGGAGCTCAGGCATTTTATTGCCCAAGTTCCTGGCATTTAGCAGGACTACCTTCCAACCTTTCCCTATACTTCCTTTTCCCCTGCTCACGTTCCCATGGGGATTCCATCTTCCCCCAGTCTGCACCTTACCAGTCAGCCTTTTCCCACATTCCTCCAGCTCCCCGAGGGGGGGTGGGGTGGAGACAGAGTCCCTCCTTTATCATACCCTCCCTCGACAGCCTTTTCTCCCATCCTTCCCCCTTTCACAAGTTTAAACCCCACCTTTCACCAATGAATTAATTAATTGAAGTGTTTTTTTTTTTTTCACATTACAGATAAGGAACAAACGTCTGAATCATGCATAGATGGCACGGATTCACAAGCTGTGTCAGGTATGCAACGGATACAGGTGTCATGAAAATCTCAGTTCATTCCACCAATGAACCCTGTGGTGATGACTTTCCATAATCTTTGTGAATATGACATTCTCCGTGTCCACACTGTCGTAACTGCAATAGGGAAGAATCTGATACATTGAAACAGCTTGGGGAAAACAGGCCCAAAACAATTAAGCCCGCCAACAAGGGTGGGTCCATAGTTATTATGGACTCCAAAGAGTATGAGGCAGAAATGATGGCACAGTTACAAAATTATTCATTTTATTCTAAGATACTGATTTAACAGCACTGTTTAAAAGAGACACTGATATGTGTATTGATGCTGCCTTTTATAACAATGTTGTAACCCCCCTACAAATTGGGGTTCCCGAAAGTCTTCCTTGGCCTTGCCTAAATGCCCACTTCCAGGCTGGTATCCTGTGTCTTAGCGTTTTAAAAGTGTTGTATGAGAGTGCCTTAATGCCTCTGTGCTCTGTCTCTTTAAGAGCTGCCTATAATGTGGTGCTTATTTAATCTGGGAGGTGGCTGAGTGTTTCTATGCTCAAGTCCCGCCTGAGCTGCCAGACAATAGCTCTGTTCTGCCATCGCTATTTGTGCAGATGGGAGCTCTGTTAGAAGCTGTACTTATGTAAGCAATAATACCCAACAGGGTGGGCGGTACTGGGCAATACCAGACCGCCCAGGGGTGTAATGAGGCCCGACGCCGCAGGCGGAGAGCCTTATAGCCCCTGGAAGGTCCCGTATTGCCCATACCGCCCACCCTGGAGGGTATTACTGCGCTTAGAAAATGGGCTGTATGCAAACATTTTTGTGTAATGTTTAATAAATAGTGAAACAAATTATGAAAAATTAAGTTTAAGTTGTTTTGCCAGTAAAGTAGTCCCTCTACTGGTATATTTACTTATGCTTACCAGTAGAAAGCAGTGTATGATTTCTCATTTGTTTTTGCACTTTTCTTTCTACTGTGTACAGCATGTCATTACTTGGTTCTTGAACCGTGAACCCCCCCCCCATCTCAGTTGCTTTCCTTTTTTACGTCTTTCGTGAGACCGCATGGTCCTTATGTGAGTGGCTGGCAGTGCTAATGGCCGATCGGGAAACGGAGCAATAAAGTTGCAGGTAACCATGTTTTCTATCTCAGTAGACGTTATTTAAAAAAAAAAAAAAAAAAAACAGAACAACAAAAAAATAAACATTTCTAAATGTTTTGCCACAATGGAAATGGAGCCATGGCATTGTAGGGACATGGTTTACCGAGGTTCAGTGTAGGGATGGCTCTGATCATGGAATGTGGTAGCACTCCTGATTTAAAAAAGGAAAACTTTTTATTTTTTGTTACTTTAGGGGATGAGAAAACTGACTGCATGTGTAGAACCTCAGTATTTAGGGTGTCGTTCTGTTCTGTGTTAGCAAGCCGGGATTCTCAGCGGGTGGGAGACGCAAGAACAAGGCATTTGTTTGTGTACATGGTGCAGTCGGGGTGACTGACTGAGGGACACAGCTTACGAAACTGCTATGTGCCGTTGTTGGTAACTTACGTAGCGCTTCAGTGTCTGTCACAGTGGATTGGCATTGGGGATGTCACTGTTCGATATGGAGTTGCACTGTGAAAAGAAGGGTCAGCTGAATGGTGTTTTACTTCAGTATGTTTTTTTTTTCAATTTATAAAAGGAAAGTAAACGCGTATCATGGGGGTGGGACACAATCTTGGTCAGCACTGCTCGCTGAGAAGCCCGGGCCGATTGACTGCTTATTGTTTCCTTACTTTTTTAATTGTGGCTGTTCTTTTGTTGTTCTATCATAAAACAATATACTTTTTGAGGTGTGTGTTTTTGGAGGGAGGGTTAGGACGGCTGGCTAAGTCGTCTGCTAGCTAGCCGGAAAAAGATGACACGGACAGAAGGTTGGGGGCTGCAGACAAGTATAATGGGTGGTTTTCTCCTCCTTTAGAATGAAGTACTGTAGGTTCATTTTTAATTTTATGGAAAACTGCTTGTCATAGCTGTACCATGTGTCTGTGGCAAGGGCTGACTAGCTGTGGGCAGTTTGTCTCGCTAAGCAGGGCAAAAAACATGGCGGCGATTTGAAATTCATATTAGGTGGCTTTAGCCAATTACTAAGCAGGGAGGGCACTAGGATACTGGTGATGGGGCAGGCTAGACTGGCACTTTTAATAGCTGGGCATCTGTTGTCTGATAGATGCCCGGCTAGAAAAGTGTCTCAGCCAATCGGAAGCCTCAAATTATTTTACCCATTTTCTAATTGCTGATTATTTATTAAAATAGTAATGCTGTTGTAGTTTGTCTAACCTGCCTTCTTTGCAGCAAGGACAGTTCTGTTTATCACTACCATTTTGGTCCTGGACTGCTAGAATGGGCCAATCAGTACCTTTGGGGACCCTAAAATGGAGTCTGTCCCCAGGGGTCTTGTGGGAGTGAATTTCTGTAGGAATTGTAGTATTGAGACTTTGGCGCCTAAATGCACCTGGAGGGGGAAGCCCTTGCTTTTGACAGACTAATGGATCAACCAACCAGAACCTTTTGGACCGAAGGGAAATTCCGAAGCTGCCTGCTGCAGTGCGTCATTCTGGAGTTTGGAGAGTGGACAGCTAGAGAGACTGGTGGAAAGGCTGAGTTTGGCCTATCTGCCTGCTGTCCCTCGAGAGGAAATCCTTTGAAAGGCTTAGCAATCGAACTATATTGAAATTGGAGTGTGATAAAGCTACTGAAGAGTGACCAGATTTAAACCTCAAGAAGACCGAAAATTTGCTGTACGTGATCGGCCTGTCTGGACATCCATTCACCATATAACTCCCGGTTTTGCTCAGAGACACTGATATTGCGACCAGACTGCTATCCATTTGGTGGAATGGTGATTGCTTTACTATAAATGTGCTGTAACCTGCTAGTAGGTTGCAATTTGGTTCCCCACTGTTTAATTGCGCCTTGCTTGCTGGAAGCTGCATCCAGCACCTACCGGACTGAATCCGCATCCTTCTCCAATTGGTCTGGGCCTCCACACTTTGGCCCAGCCAGCTACTCATGCCATAGAGAAGACCATAGACGACAGACCTGCCTGGGGATCAGCCCCCTGCTCAGCATCACGAACAGGAACGACACCACAGTGAATTGTGTGGGCCCTGCTTCTCCTGGCAAACCAGCAAGTCATCCTGCAGTCTCCATTTCATCCATCCTGTGTCCTGTACTGGGTAGCGTGAGTAAACACCAGGGTAGCTCCCTGCAACAACAGCTCACTCAAAGTGTGTCACCTGATTTAATTAATTGATTTGTCTAATCATCACGAACTGAGCCTCCTGGCTCCGGATTACAAACTGTGTGTGGTTGTGCATGCCTTTTCTTTTCATCACAGGGTTCCAACCAGCTGCGATGCCGGCCTACCCTGGGCAACACATCAGGTTAGCCTATCTCACCAACTGGGTACCCAGCATGTGTGTGTGTCTGTGTTGAGGCACTAAAAAGTGCATGCATAATTGCTTGACTAGATCAGTTGTAGAATCAATCAACCGGATTATGCCCCTCCATTGTTCAAGTCCCCTGAATAAGTCAGATCCAACTCTTTTTGCATTTAATTTGACTGTGGTTCTGGTTTGTACCAAAAGCACTGTACTGTTATTTGCTGTGCCTGACCTTGTTTTAAAGGGGGTCTCCAGGGTCGAACTGGTGGAACCAGCCCTGGTGGTAAGTGCAAACAGTGCGGGGATTTGTATGATGAATAGGGGCTACTGTGAAAGTGTTTGTTGCATATTGTCTAGGCCACTAGAGGGGAAAGGGGTGGTTACAGTGTCCCGGAGGGCTGTACCCAAGTTAGCCTTGCTACTAACAACCCTCTCCTCCGGTGGAGGCACCCATTTCAGTACCCAGGCCCCTTAACCTGCAACTAGCCAAGCAGGCAGGAGTAGTAGCTCTTGGGATAGCGCCACCTAGGAGTTACATCTTGGAGGCACCAATGCTGGGATTTGCGCTTTCTAGTGGTCAGAAGTGGGTACTACAACCCCACGCCTAAGAATTGTGGTAAAACGGAGGCACTCACTACACCCAAGTTTAAACGTGCTCCCCACAAGCTGCTAGTGGACCGTATGATGGGGTGGAGTGAGGCACAGGGGGTGGATCCCCCGGCAAGCTCTGCTATTAATGGACATCCCCTTGGGGACCAAAAATGCCACTATTGTGGAAGTGGTCGAACAAATTACATGTTTGAGAAAGGCTGAAGTAAAGGGATTCAGACCTGTTTGATCAAACTATGGTGGCCCTACTCTCCTGCAGCCTGCCCACTGAACCAGAGAAGGTACCTCCTGTCATTTTGCCTGAAGAGTCCCAAAAGGGGTGACGGTCATTCATTTACATAGAGACCCGGCTGCTCCTGGAGGGTCCCCCCCACACAGAGGGGCTTAAAGACAAGCTGTTTAAACTATTAGCCTCTGAGGGGCGCTCTGCTACAGAGTTAGTGAAAATGTTACAGCTTTCTGGGGATGAACAGCGTCAGGCTAGATCACATCTTGAAGTCAGCAAGGTGCTCTAACATGATGTTGTTGAAGCTTAAACTGCAAGACAGAAGGGGCAATCCCCCAATATTGTGACCTAATGAAAGAGATCTGTGAGACTGAGAGTGACAAAGAGGGATATGCCCTATGCTGGGGCTTCCCACACCTGCCAGGCCCGTGAGAGAAGTGAGGAGGCCGAACTGCAACAGATAAGAGAACTGATCAAGGAGTTAACTGAGTTTAGAGTCAGTCAGCAAGCTGCCGAGGCAGCCAAAGATGCTAATTCCTATCCAGACCCCCCAGACAAAGAGGGAAGTCTTGCCGGGGGGGGGGGTACTTGTTTCTTCTGAAACCCGGCCTGAAGACAGCCTGTGGGAAGAGGTACGAGAACTGAGAGCTGTGGTGGAAGACCTACTCCATTTCCGAGCTATCTGATAAACTGACCCTTGGGGGAACTCAGAAAGTCAAGAGAGCAAACCCCCGACCAGAGAGAGACCCCGAGACTTGCCCACTATGTTCAAACATGGGGACAGCTCCTCTTCCCCCAGAGACTCTAAAGAACCTGTTTTCTGTTACCACTGCAGAGAGGATGGGCACACCTGATTCACCTGCCGTTCGCCTGAGAATCTGAGAAAAGTTACTACTAGGCTGCTGGCATTGATTCGATGGAGCAACATACGGCCGCAAGGTGGGGCTGCCTGGAAAAGCTATTCATCTAAGGCAGCTGTAAAGCCAATGTCCAAGTCCAAGTCACCTGAGTGGTCTGAGGTGGTGGGTCCTTCCATGGCAACTACAGTGACAGTGAACGGTGTGTCTGCCCAGGCCGTGCTTGACAGTGGATCTTAAGTAACCATAGTATTTCAAGACTGGTATCAGAAGCATCTGCCTGATGTGTCCCTACAACCCATTCCCTACCGCCGTAACTGGGGTAGATGACCAAGTTGAGACACCTGCCCTAGTGTGTCCCCCCACCGGACTGTATGATGGAGTTCCCCCGCTAATTGGAACAAACACCCACTTGTTTGGGAGACTAGCACAACTGTGCCATGAGAAACAAGGGCAATGGACTGGATGGGCCCTAAGAATTCCAGCATTAATCAGAAGGGCTTATGACTTGCAACAGAAACCCAATGAAGTGGACCGAGACGAGCCAGTGGGAATAGTGTGGAAAAAGGATCCTGACTCTTTGGTGTTGGCCCCCAATGCCCAGTGTACGATCCATGGAGAAGTCTGCCTAAGGAGAGATGTAAAGAATAAAATATTGATGATAGATGCCCCTGGTGAAGGGAAGCTGCCAGAGGGGTTGATGGTTAAGCCAGTATACTACCTGCACATGCCCATGCCTATGCCCTCCGAGTGATGGTGCAAGTGAGAAACATGTCAGACAGGGAAGTTCGTGTGAACCAGGGATGTACGCTGGCTACAGTACACAGCACAGACACTGTAGTATTACCCAGTAACAATTACTCTGACGGAATGGAGAAAGTGACCCCAGACATATTTGACTTCAGTGATTCCTCCTTGTCCACCAAATGGAAGACCCAAATTAGCAGGAAACTTGCTCAGAGAGACCAAGTGTTCTCACTAAAAGAATGGGATGTGGGGTGTGTCCATGGTGCCAAGCATAACGTACGCCTGCATGATGATCGATCATTCCGAGAGAGGTCCCGACACCTTGCCCCAGCGGACATACAGTAGATGATGTTAGAAGGCACCTACAGGAAATGCTCGCTGCTGGCATTATTCAAGAATCAAGATGCCCATATGCATCCCCCATTGTAGTGGTGCACAAACAGAATGGATCCGTGAGGATGTGCATGGACTATCTGACCCTCAACTGACAGACTATCCCAGATCAATACACCATGTCATGCAAACAGGATGCCCCGAATTGCCTGAATGGGAGACAGTGGTTCTCTGTACTGGATCTCCGCAGCAGATATTATCAGATTCCAAATGCCTTGGAGGACCATGAGAAAACAGCCTTCATCTGTCCTTTGGGGTTCTACGAATTCCTGAGGATGCCACAGGGGATTTAGTGTGCCCCTGCCACCTTCCAGAGATTGACGGAACATGCAGTGGGAGACATGAACTTGCAGGAATGTTTAGTGTACTTGGACGATGTCATTGTTTTTGGATACACGCTGGAGGAACATGAGACCAGACTGTTTGAAGTCCTCGATCGTTTGGAAGAATTCGGCCTCAAGTTATCCACAGACAAGTGCCAGTTTTTTCAAACATCTGTGAAATATGTGGAACACATAGTGTCTGAGGAACGGAAACAGACAGATCCCAGTAAAGTTGAATCATTGACCACTTGGCCCCAGCCCAATAATCTAAAAGAGCTACAGCATTTCCTGGGGTTCTGCGGACACTACCGCAGGTTCATCAAAGACTATTTAAAGGTGATTCGACCACTCCTTAACCTTACCCAAGACTACCCTCCTACCAAACGCAAGTACAACAGAATCTGGTCAGATCCATCACGGCTGCATAATGAAGTTAGTGAAGTTGTGTGGAATTGTTGAGGAGGTATGGAGAAACAACATAATGATTTGTAAGTAGTAAGATTTGTTTTAGTTTCTGTTCTAAGGAAGGCATACACATTATTAGGAAAATACATGGAGGTGTACATTTTAATGGAAGGAATAGGAAGCAATATAGGTTTACAAAAGAACCCCAGAGCAAATGCCACTGATGTGTTATCCCGGATGATATTAGCCGAACAGCCAAATTTTAAAGAAAAAACAATTGCACATACCCCAATACTGCTAAGCATCATGGGAAACATATGCAAATCCCCATGATGGTACAGAAGGTGGCAGTACATAAAAAAGTAATGGCTGGCATATGTTCAGCCTTGGTATTATTTACAAGACTTTTTTTTTTTTTTAAGATAAACAGGGTTTTTGTCCATGAGGTGATGTACGTTATATTTAAGCAATGTGTTGATGTCAGGAAGTCAGGTGTAATGATGATGGACTGTTAGCAGAGAAATTGTGATAGTAACTTTCAGAAGGGGTCGCTTTTGATAAGGGCAAGGTAGTTATGCTTGTGATAATGGGAATATTAGGAAAGTATGAGGTCTATGCAGAAGTGGAGTACAAATATAAACAGTTTCATAAGCATGTGCTCAGAGTGCAGGCAAATGTGATATGGAGGGTTGTTTTAGAAATAGGTAAAATAGCGATACATGCAATTGACAGAAAGATAATTACATAGACATGCAGGCCCTGTCCACACTACACTCGAAAAAGCTGTAATGGATTCAAACCGCTACAGACTGTAAATGTTACAGTGTGTCCACATGGCCAGTGAACTGTGTGGATAATGGTTTGAAAACATTACAGCCTGTCCACACTGAATGCAACAGTGTGTGTGGTCTCAACCCTGTTGTAGCAGTGCACATCCCATGGTGCACTCGGTGATGACAGCTGCATTTTGAGATGCCCTCCTACGTTTCCTATGGAGTACTGTGTATATGGCACAGTCATATTAGTAAATAACCATATTTCACTGTTATGAGACACACTTACGTTGTGAAGGTGACAGAGAGAGGTGCGAGGGAGGAGGAGATCCGTATGTTGGAATCGGGGGCTACGTCAGTGAGATGGAGGGAAGGGGGGAGACATGGCATCAGTTCTGCCAGTACTAGGGCACCTGGGCACAACAGACGTTCATGTACCGCTGCTGTATGGCTGAAGGCAGACCTTCTACTACTGCCTTCAGTGTTCCCCACTGTTTCACTGTACACAGTGCCACACGTCTACTGTCCACCGCAGCAGTGTCCCACGATGCACTCAGGAGCTCCACTAATGTATGTGTTCACTACTGGCACTACTCTGCACGTAGTATTGTTGCCACATCACAAATGGGCAGGCACGGTACTCCCAACACTCGGCACAGTGAGAAGAGTAATCAAAGACAGTACATGGGTACCATCAGGAGGTGGCCCTCGGGGAGGCAAGTGCAGACAGAGAGGTAGGTTAGGTGGGGACATGGGGGGGGGTACACCCCGGGGGGGTGATCATACAGCTGTCAGGTTACTGTGGTATGGAGGCATCCCAGTATTGCAGCCTACACCTGTGCTCCACACTGCCATCTGCATATGTCCTGGTAGCCTCTGACCTCCCTGCATGCAGTGACACAGTGCTGCAATGCATGCAGTTATAGTGGGAGACTGGAGGCTACATGGTGGAGCGTTTAGACTCAACTGCAATTAAAAACTGATAAAGGTGTAAAGCTGTAAATAAGAGTGAAATAACCATGCTGGTATGCACACCACATAAAGTGGTTCTTGGAAGGATACAGATTGGGGATGGCTCAATTAAAGGAGTAGTCCACCCAGAATTTGCAAAAACATATGTTATGCAGAGTGTTTTGATTTGTATGTAAAGTCCTAGTGTGTCCTTCCCTCTGTCTGCTATTAGGAGCTTTTCCTAAATTAGGCTGCTAGCTTTAGGGTAGTTTTATGACCCCTGGGGATCTCCATCACAAACAGGGTTACTGCCTTCTGCCTCCTACAATGCACCCTGTCTCATGTGACAGTGGTGTAGCCAGGCCCATAGATTTAGCATATGCAGTGCTTTTTAAAATCAGTTCACAACAGCACAGCTTTGTAACTGTTGAGTACAAATTGCAACAGTTACAATTTAGCAGATGCCTGACAGCTACCCAACTGGGGTTTCTGTAAGAAAACAGCTACTAAATGGCCCTAATTCACTATTTGTGTTTTCTGGGTGTGTCATGTCTAGCTAGCAGTAATATGTGTTTTCATTTTAAAATTTAATTTCATCAAACTACGTGTAATAAGGCGCTGGTGAGCAGGTGGACAGCACTGATAGTCTGACACATCAGCAATCATTAAAGTTCAAATTTATTTATTTATTCTTCCAAGCAGGACACATGTATTACAGCGAACTGGTTCGACAGCAATCAACATAACAAAATATGAATAAATTAGACAAAGTCTAACACAGTGGAGTGTTTGGCAGAGCTCCCTTAGAGTTCCTCTCCAGACCCAAAATCCTGTCCGACTTGGGAGTCTCAGTTTACTCTTTAAATAGGGTCTAATCTCTTTCCATAGTCTGAAACCCCTCCCAACAATTTAGAATAACACTTTTATTTATCTTATTACTGCAGTTGTTTTACTGAAATAACAAACATTTTCATATACATTTTATAATAATCAACATTACAATTTGCTACTTATATTGTATCCTTTTGAAGGGTTTGTAAAGTAGAATAAGCTGTAAAAGTGGGCTGCATTAACAGATGCTCCGCCCAGTAAGTCAGGAAGGAAGTTTCAACATGAGTATAAAATCAGCACACATTGTGCCTCTCCCTCCCCATACAGCTTCACCTATTGATTAGTCTGTGTGTTTCTTCCACAGCAAGAGACCGCACCCTCAGCTAGCAGGCAGCGAAGGAAAGTAAGGACGTTTTTCCCTTCATTTCCTTAATTATCAGGCTGTGTTAGCTATCTAGGTCAAAATCATACATGTCTGTTTTCTCTGTAGGGCATACAACTAAACCGGGATAGTGTATTTTTATTTCTGGACCACCTTTACACAGAAATGCCATTGTACAACATGAAACATATGAATTACTCATTACTAAGGGAAACATACTTAGTTTTAAACAAACTATTAGGCTTTTCTGTTGCAGAGAACAAAACATCTGATGTTTATTCAAGTACATTTCTACTTGTTTTATGTCAGGAAAACCCACAATATCTCCTGAGCACCGGAAAGCACCACCCCCTTCCAGCCACAGCACAAAAGCACCCAGAAAGCAGCTGGCCAGCTCCCACAGAAGTGCTGGAGCTGAAGGTGGCGCGCCTCCAGGAGCAAACCTGCCAGCAGCAGCGCCAGAACCCTCGCCCTGCAAGATCCCCCCAAAACACACAGAATACTCCAATTTCACCAGAGAGGGCATGCACAAGGCCAAACGCTACACTCTCTCACCACAAATCCAAAACAAGAAGCAACCAGGAGCCCAAATCCCCACACAGCGCGAATGCCTGATCAGCCGATCAACCACCGGTGCATGAACCCGCACTGCCGTGACGGAATATAGCAACTTACTTTTACAATAAAGGCACAATTCAGGAAAGGTCCTTTTAATTTAAGTATGACAAAGGGTAAACACTAGAACCTCGAGGCTCCCAGGACCAACCCCACTCTGGAACACGCAACGACAGTAAAAAGGGGATTTCTTATACAAAGCCCTGCATACTCTTAAAACAGAGGGCTTTTTTTAAAAACACGGAGCTAATATGCCGGCATTTAAGCAGGGGTTAGCCTACGGAGCAAAACAAGTCTCCAAACATCTAATTTGTCAGGGAAAGGACATTTTTTTCACAAGGAACACAACCAGCTCCAGGCATAAAATTATGCAGAGGGGCAGAAAAGAGAACCAAAAGATTCTCAACATCATTGCAGAGCTTGCAGGGTGTAAGCAAGCCCACGGAGACACAGAACAAAACAAAACTTTTTAGAGTATTTTAAAGCAACCCTCACAAAACGGAACTACATTAGCAGTGTCATATAAATTTAAACTGAGAAAGCCTTTGTCTACCTTTCTTAGCCCTTGCCTCTAAAAGTTAGCAGATATAGTAAAATACTCCAAGTCCCTGCTATCTACAGCATTTACGAGGAAGGATCAATATACTAACACAAAAAGGCTGATCTTTACAGCCTAGCAGTGCGAAATTGCACACTAACGCATCTTCCTAAAATAGCATTGAACAAGGGAATTACAATTACACCGAAAAGCGGGAAACACACAGAAAACCCCACATAACTGCAATCCCCCCTTTTTCTTTATGTGGATTTCTAATACCTTAATACTCTACATGTCACCATTTTCGTTACCCTAATTTAGGAATGAATCCTTCATTCCTCTATTTCAGTTTGGTGTTTACCCATATTATTTCTACCATACGGGGCATGAAGGAAATATCTAGCCCAACATTATACGGTCCCCAATACATCACAGAGCCACTCTGTGACACTACGTACAACATTAAAAAGCACAGAAATCGCCCTACATCATCACTGCTATAATTAGTAAAGACTACAGCTGCTTTCTTAAAGAAAACTCACTCAGTTAGCTTTCTCCACTCCTGCCCCACCCCAACCACCTCCCGTACTCCCCCTTACCCTCTGCACCTCATTCCCCCCCCTCGATCTCCTACCCTCACTTCCCCACCCCCTCCTTCCCTTGTCTTTCTCATAGCTCAAGTCTTTGTACTGGTTATTACATGTCTGTAAGTCAATGACTATATGTTTGTAACTAAAAATGAAGACTGTTGCACACGCTGACATGAAACCTTTGTAAAAGAGCCTCGGCTCAAATGTATTGTAATCCTATACTGAAATAAATAAATAAAGTATTTGCTACACTATAAATGTAAGTACTAGCATTTTTTTTTTTACTAGGAGACTAAAGCTTGTTTACAGGTGTGACCTGAGAGCACAAGGAAGTTAAGTGATTTGTTCAGGGAGACATAGTATGCATGTGGAGGCTGTGGGATTCAAACCCAGGACACCAGGTTTGCAGCTCAGAGCCTTAGACCACCGCACTATACTGCCTCCTCTATTCTAATAGGTAGAACTGGCAGTTAGTGCTGATTTTGCTCTGTGACATGATTTTCAATTTTTTTTTTGGTTACAAATGTGAAGTATCTTTTTAATAAAGTATAAAAATACGTATGTGTGAGTTATTTAGTTTGGCGAATATTTGTTGTATTATTTGAAAAAGTGGGATACACTAAATGTGTAGTGCAATGAACCATTGTAAAATGGGATCAAATGTGTAGCTGAAATAGTCACTGTCATCCTGTTGTTTTTATGCTATACCACACACAAGAGAAAAAAATACTTTAAAGTATTTTGCAGTTTCTAGGCTGCAGCTTCATACCATACACTTCATTTGTAAAAAAAAAAAAAAAAAAAAAAAAATGTCACAGAGCAAAATCAGCACTAAATGCTATTTCTACCTAATAGAATGCTGGTACCTACATTTATAGTTTAGCAAATACTTGAAATCTAACTTTAATTATAGCCCTAATGATCTGGGCAATTTCTGGGCTTTTATGGATGTGTATAGTTTGATGAAATTAAAAGTTTTAAAAGTAAAACACTCCTGCAAGTTAGACTGGGCACATATAGAAAACAACAGTAGTGACTTAGAGCTTAATTTAGTAGCGGTTTTCTTACAGAAACCCCAGTTAGCTAGCTCTCAGGTATCTGCTAATAGGTTAATTTAGCAAAAACGCCTAATAGCAGACAGAGGGAAGGACACACTAGGACTTTAACATACAAATCAAAACACTCTGCATAACATATGTTTTTGCAAATTCTGAGTGGACTACTCCTTTAAAACTGCAAGCCCAGTAACACTATACACTGCAGCCTCTTGCTGTACTGACATGCTTCAGCTGATGCAAAATACAGAGTAAGGTGGTGGGGGCAGGGTTGGAGGACAGGTCTGAATAACATCATATACCCACCAGGAGGGACTTCCCATCTCTTGGAATGTATCTGTGAAAATGTGTGACCAGGAGAGGAATGTAAGCTGAGCCAAGGCTGTTTAAACAAGTGCTGTGTAAGGATGGTTTCAGGCTTTTTCTTTCCTTCTGAAGCTTAAGCTCTGATGCCCCAAGCAGCTCTAATAGTCAATTGTTCTCGCATAATAGATCCACCTCATGCCCACATGAACCAAAAAAAAAAGGTAGGGTGGATCTTAAGGAGCTTCTTGGGTGGATCTTACTCGCCCCAAAAAACTAATGCTGCCTCCCACTACTCAGGTTCCAGTCTTGTACCTCCCACTTAAGATAGAAAATAGTGCACTGCAACCAATGTCTAACATGAAAGCATATTTATTTGAGGGCGGAAAACATTTCTTGGAGGAGGGTAAGGCAGAGGAGACTATTTACACCTTCATTTAGTTCCACAGGACAGAAAACATGACATCACTCCTTTCGTACATGCAAAATGTCTGCAGGCTCCGCCTACTGCAGCCGTAAAAAGGGGGCTATCAAAGACCAAGAGAAAGTGTATTTTCGAACAGGCGAGCCTTTTGGGACTCGGTGGACACCCGAATGTAAAGCAGCACTCTTTGAAGTCATATACTAGCTCACCCACGCCCCAGTCCTTGCCTATGCTGATTCTACCAAGCCCTATGTTCTGCATATGAATGCTAGTTTGCAGGGCCTTTGGGCTATGCTATATAAAGACTATAAAGATGGCTTGAGACCTGTAGCTTTCGCCAGTAGGAGCCTTACCCAGTCAGAGTAGAACTATCTAGTCCACAGGTTGGAATTCTTCGCCCTAAAATGGGCCATAGTTGACCAGTTTCATGAGTACCTCTATGAGGCAAAGATATTCGTGAAGACCGACAGTAACTCACTGACCTATGTGCAGACTTCAGCTAAACTGGATGCCACTGGGCACCATTGGCTTTCTGCTTTATCGACTTATGATTATGCTGCTGAATGCAGACCGGGACAAAACCACATTGATGCTGATGCCCTGTCACGGAGGCCAGCTTCTAAGAACAATTGAGTCAGAATGTCTGAACCTGACATGAAAGCATCATGCCAAAAGTTTGATAAAGATGAGCAAATGTCTGCGGATGCACTGGACTGCCTAGTAGACTGCTTGGGCCCTCCTGATACCTGCATACCGGCTGCCTACTGCCATTTCTCTGTTCTAAATATTAGTGCACTACCTCAGTTCGATAATGACAGTATTCAGTGGGCTCAATCCCAAGATCCCATGATTCAACCAGCACTTGATGCCCTGCATGCAGGGAAAGATGTGTCCAAGTTGCATTTCCCTGACTTGCGAACTGCTCTGTTGTTCAAGGAAGACCCCAGGTTAAAGTTGCATGCTCAGTTGTTATACAGAGAGATAGTGGATCGTCATGGTCAAGTAGACAAGAACAGTTGGTTCTACCCATGGCCTTTAAACAGCTGGTACTGAGGTCGCTCCACAATCACATGGGGCACCTCGGTATTGACAGAACTCTCGACCTCTCAATCCCGATTCTACTGGCCAAAGATGGGGGCAGATGTCGAGCACCATGTAAAGACCTGCAGTCACTGCCTCCAAAGAAAAGCCCTGCCTCAGAAGGCTGCTCCTCTTGTCAATATCACTACCAGTGCCCCTCTAGAATTGGTCTGCATAGACTTCTTGTGCTTAAAACCTGACCAAAAGAACATTGGCAATGTGTTGGTAGTTACTGATCATTTTACATGACACACATAAGCCTTCCCAACTAAAGATCAAAAGCCCTCTACCGTGGCCAAGGTGCTGGTGGAAAAATTCTTTGTCCACTATGGTGCCCCCCAGCGGATCCATTCTAACCAAGGCAGAGACTTTGAAAGTAGGTTAACCAAAGAAATGCTCTCTCTGTGGAGGGGTGTGGAAGTCAAGAACCACCCCCTATCACCCACAGGGGGTTCCCCAACCAGAACGCTTCAACCGCACTCTTCTGGACATACTGGGTACCCTCCATTCAAAAGACAAGCATAAGTGGAGCTGCAACATTAGCACCTTGGTGCACGCGTATAATTGCACCAAAAGTGATGCTACTGGGTTCTCCCCCTACCGTCTCATGTTCGGGAGGGAGGCCCGACCTCCAGTTCATGTCTGCTTTGCAGTCTCTCAAGATGGGGTCCGAGCCGAAAACTACTTGCAGTACGTACAGAAATTGAAAGATCAGTTGAATCATGTCTATCAACTAGCTCAAACTATAGCTGCTAAGCGAAATCTCACCAACAAAGAAAGACATGATCGACGAGTAAAAGCCCAGGAGTTGTTGCCCGGAGACAGGGTGCTACTACGGAATTTGGGACTGCATGGAAAACACTAAATTGCTGATAGATGGCACCATCTTCCCCACGTAGTAGCTGGTAAATTGGATGATCTGCCAGTGTACAAGGTGCACCCAGAAATCAATTCCAAAGCTGTGAAGACCATGCACCATAATCCTTTACTGCCCATCGGCCAAGTTATTATTGATGCTGACCCAACCCCTGAAACTTCTCCTGGACCAGTGATTCATGCTGCTGCAAAGAGGAAACAGAGCCAACCTGTCCATTTTGTTCCAGAACTAAAGCCTTCCCCTCAGCAGGCCCAGAGTGACAGTGATGACTGTCCGTCTGTCTCTGATGAGAGTGACTGTGATAATGCCTATTATCCCTCATATGAACTGAGTCAGTTGTTTCAAGGCAATCCTCTGCAAAATCGTGGGTATGAAGCTGGGTCTTCAGAACTGCCTAACCCCCCAGCTTCTTCCCTGGACCCAATGCCCCCTGAAAGTGAGGTGCAAAGTATCATGTCTGAGGTTGCAGACTCTCTTGTGTCTTGTAGAACTGTTTGATTTGCCCGAAGAAGGGGCTGATGGTCTGAGTCTTCCTGATGACATACCAGAACTTGAACAATATGAAAAGTGCTGACAGCACTCCTTTAGTGCCGCAAAGATTAATTGTATCAGAGTCTTCTCAGAATAAGCAACCTGGGCCCTCTTCGGAAGATAATAATGAACAAAGTATTGTGGAAACAGAGTCTGCAGAGTGATAGTGTTCCCAATCTGGACATTTCAACCAGTGCAGAGGCATCTCTCACTACAGGAGAAGAAATCAATGCCAGTGTTGACCACCCAGAGCCTGTGTCTGTTCCCCCCTGAAAATCTGGGCAACTTGTTAAGCCAGTTCTATGTTTCAGTTAGGATTCCCCTGGAAAGCCTGTGGACTTGCCTCTCAATGTGGTCCACAAAGGTGTTTATATTTCCAAGAGCTCACTACCCAAACTGAGCTTGACTGCCATCTCCCGATTAATCATTCTTCCTTCAGAACAAGGTCTCCCTGTCCCATCTAGCCCCAAGTTAGCTGATAGGGAAAGGTCCCCTTCTACATTGTTTACTGTATTAGAAATTATAACATGAAATCATAGGTAACTGTCATAGTATGTTAATCATAATATAAACAGCATAGAATGTATGAAACATGCATAAGTATTGTCAATGAAGATATGGTATAGTGAAATGTACAGTAATGTAATATGTTTACATTAACTGATGCATCAGATATTATTTCCATAGTATGCTAATGTCACACATGTCTTGTATATATTGCTTCTTCAATATTGTGATGGTGTAGACTTTATACGGACGCCATGTTTTTCCCAGGCAGAGAAGGGAGTAACACGCCTACAAATGGGAGTTGCTGAAACTCCTCCTTGGGCTTGCCTAAACGCCCACTGCTAGGCTGGTCTCCTGTGTCTTAGCATTTTAAAAAAGTGTTGTATGAGAGTGCCTTAATGTCTCTGTGCTCTGTCTCTTTAAGAGCTGCCTATAATGTGGTGCTTATTTAATCTGGGAGGGGGCTGAGTTTTTCTATGCTAGAGTCCCACCCGGGCTGCCAGATAATAGCTCCGTTCTGCCATCGCTATTTGTGCAGAGGGAGCTCTGTTAGAAGCTGTACCTATTTGCTGATTATTTATTAGAATAGTAATGCTGTTGTAGTTTGTCTAACCTGCCTTCTTTGCAGCAAGGACAGTTCTGTTTATCACCACCATCTTGGTCCTGGACTGCTAGAATGGGCCACTCAGTATCTTTGGGGACCCTAAAATGGAGTCTGTCCCCAGGGGGTCTTGTGGGAGTGAATTTCTTTAGGAATTGTAGTTTTGAGACTTTGGCACCTAAATGCACCTGGAGGGGGAGCCCTTGCTTTTGACAGACTAACGGATCAACCAACCAGAACCTTTTGGACTGAAGGGAAATTCCGAAGCTGCCTGCTGCAGTGTGTCATTCTGGAGATAGAGTTTGGAGACTGAACAGCTTGAGAGATTGGTGGAAAGGCTGAGTTTGGCCTGTCTGCCTGATGTCCCTCGAGAGGGAATCCTTTGAAAGGCTTAGCAATTGGACTGTATCCGAACTGGAGTGTGATAAAGCCACTGAAGAGTGACCAGATTAAACCTGAAGAAGACCAAAGATTTGCTATATGCGATCAGCCTGTCAGGACATTCATTCAACATTTAACTCCCGGTTTTGCTCAGAGGCACTGATATTGCAACTAGACTGCTATCCATTTTGTGGTATGGTGATTGCTTTACTATAAAAGTGCTGCAACTTACTAGTGAGTTGTGATTTGGTTCCCCACTGTTTAATTGTGCCTTGCTTGCTGGAAGCTGCATCCAGCACCTACCGGACTAAATCCGCATCCTTCTCCAATTGGATTGGGCCTCCACACTTTGGCCCAGCCAGCTACTCATGCCACAGAGAAGACCATCGACGAGAGACCTGCCTGGGGATCAGCCCCCTGCTCCACATCATGAACAGGAACGACACCACGGTGAATCGTGTGGGCCCTGCTTCTCCTGGCAAACCAGCAAGTCATCCTGCAGTCTCCATTTCATCCATCCTGTGTCCTGTTCTGGGTAGCGTGAGTAAACACCAGGGTAGCTCCCTGCAACAACAGTTCAATCAAAGTGTGTCATCTGATTTGTTTTGTCTAATCATCACAAACTGAGCCTTCTGGCTCCGGATTACAAACTGTGTGTGGTTGTACATGCCTTTTCTTTTCATCACAGGGTCCCAACCAGCTGCGATGCCGGCCTACCCTGTGCAACGAATCAGGCTAGCCTATCTCACCAACTGGGTACCCAGCGTGTGTGTGACTGTGTTGAGGGATTAAAAAGTGCATGCATAATTGCCTGACTAGATCAGTTATAGAATCAACCTGATTACGACCCTCCCTTGTTCAAGTCCCTGAATAAATCTGATCTAACTCTTTTTGCATCTAATTTGACTGTGGTTCCAGTTTGTACCAAAAGCACTGTACTGTTGTTATTTTCTGTGTCTAACCTTGTTTTACAGGGGGTCTCCAGGGTCGAACTGGTGGAACCAGCCCTGGTGGTAAGTGCAAACAGTGCAGGGATTTGTATGCTGAATAGGGGCTTTGAAAGTGTTTGTTGTATATTGTCTTGGCCACTAGAGGGGAAAGAAAGGCATTACAGTGTCCCAGAGTGTTGTACCCAGGTTAGCCTTGCTACTAACAACCCTGTCCTCCAGGTGGAGGCACCCATTTCAGCACCCAGGCCCCTTAACCTGCAACTAGCCAAGCAGGCAGGGATAGTAGCCATTGGGATAGAGCCACCTAGGGGTTACAATGTGATTACAAAAATCTAGAATATGTGTTACATCATCATTGAGAGCCATGATATATGCGGTTCACAAACTACATAACAAATCCCAGCCCCCCTTCCCCCATCATCCAGTCATTTCTAGTACTGGATCCCTAACAGAACAATTAGCAAGGTATGTGTGTGGATGCACACATTAAATAAATCTGCACCCATATACCCAGCCATTTTGAGTTGTATACTAACATATCCCATGATGGGGAGAGGGGAGTCTCTCCAGATTGCTCTTAACATATCAGTTTTACATATGGTTGAACAAGTTGAATTTCTCTGCTATTTAGCAGAAAAGGTTGTGAAATAAAATCCATTCAAATTTTTGGGGAAATACTACTTGCAGCAAAAAGGTACAGCAATGGATGGCAGCATTCACCCCTAATCTCCCCACCATTTACCTGGAAGAATAAGAAAACAGAGTCATTTTGGACCCAGAAAGAAATCCATTTGTTGCCAGTATAGCTCTTTATAGAGATGCAACACTGATGATTTAGTTGTACTTTGGAATGGCAGTAGGCAATACTTGCTACAATTTGTTGCTTATTTTGAGGCTTCCAATAGCAACCTGAAACTCACTCTTTAACTGTAACATTTCAGAAATGCATTTTTAGATGTCCTGTTTGAAAAGAAATCTGAAGGGGATATCTGGAGACAGTCTGCCTCAAGCCAATAGACAGGAACTTGCTGCAGTTTTCAAGCTGTCATCCAAGACATACTATTAACAGAACACTGGTGGGTCAATTTTTATGACTCAGACAAAATGGCAACAGCTAGGATACCTTTGATCAGCATGCCAATGATTTAGCATAAAGATTTCAGCAGAGGGGATACAGAAATTATGTGATTAATAGGGGGTGAGAGAGTGCAGAGAGAACTGATAAAACTGCAGTATTTGTCCCCAGAAGTGCAGTAGTTCAAGAAGCTGCAATGGTCCCTATGGATAATAATGTCAGTTCTGACTGTGAAAGGTTAAACTGTTACAAAATATTCAGCACAAGCAGGGGAAGTATCCAAGATTATACAGAAACACTGACATATTTTGAGGGCAGAACCAAAACTGAGACCATACATTACGACCACACTTCAGATGGTGTTACTAAGGGGCCCGTACTATTGGTGATAGCACTGTACATAGTTATCAATGAATTAACAATGTACAGCAGATGAAACCAACATGGTTTCCAGATTACACAAATGCAGTAGCACTGATGTGCTACCTTTGTGGATTTGTATCACATGTGAGCCGAAGTAAGGTCAGTCTGTTTGCAGACAACACCAAAATGGGGGCGGTGGTTGATGACACAGAGATGGAAGGGGCTACAGGACAACCTAATTAAACTACAGAAATGGTCAGAAACATGTCAGCTGGGGTTCAATGTCAAGAAGTGCAAGGTAATGCACTCTGAAGCAACGAACCAGGAGGACGGACTATAAGCTGGGAGGGGTACAGTTTGGTAGCACTGTAGAGGAAAAGGACCTGAGGTACTTATAAAGAGGGGAGCATGAACAACTCTGCTCAGTGTAGGAAGGTGGCAGCAAAGGCCAACAAGCTGCTGGGGTGCATAGCAAGGGGAATCTCCTCCAGACGTAGGGAGGTAATCCTCCCCCTTTACAAGTCACTGGTCAGGCCGCACCTGGAGTACTGCATGCAGTTCTGGCATCTGTACCTGAAGAAGACTGTCAGATTGTTGGAGGGCAAGCCCTATGAGGAAAGGCTGAGTAAGCTAAGTATGTATTCCTTGGAGGAGAAGAGGCATGGGGGGACATGATTGAGATATTTAAGTACTTGAAAGGGATAAACAAGACTCGAACAGAGGGGATCTTTCAATTAAGAAGAGGAAGGGACACGAGAGGGCACAATCCCAGACTGGAGGGGAGAAGATTCAGGAGGGAGGTAAAGAGACAGTTCTTCATGGAAAGGGTGGTGAGCAAGTGAAACATTAACACAGGAGGTGGTGGCCTGTAAGATGGGCAGTTTTCAAGAGGGGATCGGACAGGGTGAGGGTAAATCTAGGAAGGAATGGGAGGGGCAGCTGTGAGATGAGGGGCTAGCTGCACAATTGAGCAGACTCAACAGACCGTGAGGCCTATTTCTGCTGGCAATGTTATATGTTCATATGTTTGTATATGCAGCATGCACATTGCAAGACATACACACTCAATTCAGGCTGCAGACAGAATTTCACGATACTCAAATCAATACTTTGTGTGCAGAAGCACAGGCCCCTGCAGACGCACATACAAATCCATGATACCTACATTACAAGAGACTACAGAAGCACAGGCCCCTATAGGACCAGCGCTTCCATAGCCACATGTATTCATACCCACTGCAAGACATACACATAGTTCTGTCTGCAGAAGTGCAGGCAAGCCCCTGAGGAGCCTGTGCTTCTGCAGTCGCAGGTATGAGACCTCCAACCGCAGAAGCGCAGGTGCCACAAAATCCATGACACCCAAACTGCAACAATACTTCTGTCTGCTGAACTGCAGGACCTTAAGGGATCTGAGTTAATTTAGCCACAGGTGTAAGACATACATACCAACTTCTGGCAGCAGAAGTACAGGCCTCCTCTGCGAACTGCACTTGTGCAGCTGGATAAAAAAAATTCATGATACCCACACTGCAACAGTATTTCTGTCTGCAGCTTCTGCAGCCACATATATACATGCACGCTGCAAGATACACACACATATACACAATTTTGTGGCTGCAAAAACACAGGCCTGCTGTAGGTCCTGCACTTCCGCAGCCACAGATATAAATCCACGAAGGTAGTAGATTAGTGCATTTTTTACAATACATTTACTTTCTTTTTGAGAATGTCAATAAACTGAACTGATATCACTACTTCTGGCCACAGAAGCACTGGCTCCTTGATCCTGTGCTTCTGTAACCATAGATACACATTCACAGTGAAAGAAATACACAGTCACTTCTAGCTGCAGAAGCACAGGCCCCTGTAGCACAGATATACATCTGCAGTGCAAGAAATATACAGCCACATCAAATATTATTAACTTCAGCAATCTTTTTTTTTTTTTTTTTGTAGACTTTGTTTCTGCACCTTTTACCATACTGGATTTTCCCCAGCATGGTCTTTCACTAAGCTGGCTGTTCCCATCCTCCAGAAGCCTGTCCACTCCTCCTGAGGCAGCTACTCTCATCCTGACATGTCACCGAACCCTCACCTGATCTATGTCCCCTGGGAGCAAGGACCACCACTACTGCCCGGCACCCTATCTATAGTGTCAGGCGGGACAGACGAGAGGAGAGTCAGAAGGGCTTCAAGGCCCGGAACTGGACATGGGGCAGGTGCCCTAGACCCACCTTCACCTACCAGTGGGAATGTTTTTTTTCTTGTTTCTTCCCCCCATTGGCCCGGACATGCAATACGCTCCAGCACAGTGCGTGACCGTGCCCGCTCATGCCCACAGGAGTGCCGCCACACCCATACCCCTGTTCTACCAGGACTCAGCTGCTGCTAGACCCCCCCCAGCTGTTGTTAGGCATCACCAGACAGCGAGACTTTCATCCCATCTCCCTTCCAGGAAAGGAGAGCTGTCCTCTGGATGCTCGATCCTTTCCTTCCCTGCCAACTCCCGACAACCAGAGACTGTTCCCGTACCCAGGTAGCTGGCACAATGCGAGGTATGGCATCCAGCGCCTCATCCCTCAGCGCCACTGGGCTGGCAATTTCAGCGATCTAATTTCTTAAAGTGCTAATGTCTTAACATTTAGTATTTTCATTCTTGCTTCGATCCTTTGTGAGAGGCATACATGTAATAAACATTATATTGCTGAAAAAAAAGCTGGGTATCAGTTATTTGTTCAAACAAGCTATTCCCCAACAATGACTTATGTGATTGTTTATGTGTGACAGCGATTTGAGCTCTTTTTTTTTTGTCTGTGGCAGCTTTAAAGGCATTTGTGGTGACTTTGTGACTTGTGAGAGAAGCACAAGACAGAGTCTTACTGAGTGCAGCAACTTAAAGGTTACTTGTATGAGGACAAAAAACCAAAAAAGGTAGGGGTGAGCATCCCCACCCAGCATTTCTGTCGCTTGTCAAAGAGTGTGGGAATAAACTTCAGACAAGGTAAATTTACAGGTTTAAAATACACACCATGGTGTGATATTTATTTTTCAAAAGTTAGAAAAATAATAAATGAAAACAAAAAAAATTGCAAAGAAAATCACTACTTAACTTCAGTAGTTTCTCACATATTAGTCCTGGATCTTAGAGCTCTTAAGACCCTTCTCATCTGCATTCAACAGCTTGTCTGCCTCACTCCTCCTCCTCTCTCAGGGCTGAGCCCCACTGGCCTGAACTGAAGTGAACTCAGCAAAGAGGTTTTTACATCTTTTGGTGGGGTCACCTGACTAAGCCCTTTCGATTTTCATGTCTGGACATGCTGTTTTAAAACCTTAAAGCGTAAAGCTTCTGAAGAAGGACCTGGTTGGTCCGAAAGCTGGAGTACTTTGTTCTTTTTTTTGTGTAACATCTATGTTGGTCCAATACAAGGTACTGAATTATTTGTTTCTGGATCTGTGTTAAAACCAAGGGAATGAGTTTGTTCCAGTGACTTCCTGGTTCAATTAAAGGTACTGTGTATATCTCCACAGATATTGACTCTATATCTCCGATTCATAATGACTAAGAATTTTTATAAAGCATACCACAGTTTTTTTGTTTAGCTTCCCACAGTAACAGGTTTATAATGCGAATTTATGAAAATACCTTAAGGATTTTGTATAACTACTAATCATGAAATGATTAGTTTGATATGGCTTCTGAATCATTTTGCTTTAAAAAGGCTTTATTAACTGTATTCATTCCTGCTATTTAAAATCTTTATGTTTATTTTACACAAAATGCACTTATGCACTTTACTCAACACCTCTCCGGATGTTTGGTATCATTTCAGGGACTGGATGGATGGAAATGGAAAAAGAATGAAAAGAGAGAACTAGTAGGAAGTTTAGTAGGGATAGTAAAGAGCTATACTAGATGGCCAACCTAGGGTAGGGGGAAAAGAAGAAAAGCAAAGAGAAAAGTGTTAACTGTTGTGCAACAGAAGTTTTGATAGCTAGGAAATAGGGAGATAGAAAAGCGGTCCATCAGCCACAGCCGAAGGTATAGCCTAGCTCCAGCACAGTCGCCTATGGTTATTATGCATGTAAAGAGAGTTTTGTAAATTTATTTTAGTGTTTCAACCTATACAGCAGTAATCTGATCAAGAAGCCACAAACATTTAGGTGATTCTTCATGGGTGTCCATATGCTGCACTGACTGTTTTGCATGCTTCCAGCGAATCACGACTGGCAAAGAAAATCTGCATGCAAATATGTTTTACTTGCATATAATCCATCATATTAAATGCACTACAATATTTAAAGGCTGCTACCATCCTGAATGCTGTTTTAAACTGCTATATCAGTTTACATCCAGCGTGTAATAATCTGTCAGTTATAATAATAATATTCCTCCAGGTAACACCCGAAAACTCAGATTTTCATAAGATAAACTGCATTACCCTTCTTCCCAAACAGCTAAAGCCAAATCTAAAGACATGGGTCCGGATTCACACAGGATAATGCAGGGCTTGCACTGAGCTCTGCATCAAACCCAGAGGCTGGCACAGCTGCACCAAAAAGTCTGCCATAAAATGCATCCGATTAAAGATGATTTGGCACATTTACAACACTTTACCAACTTTACGGCAGCTTGTGCTAAATATCTGGTAAAGCCCCGTAAAACAGGTACCCGAGACTGCTGCAGGCTAGATCAGAAAACGTTGGTCTAACTTGTGGCAACTGGTGCACGGGATCAAGAATACCGATTGCTGGCTGGGGAATGCTGCAAGCCCGATGCAGCATATGTTTGGCATACCCAGGGCTCGCAGCATTCTCGGGGGTTTTGTGAATCAACCCCCCATGCTCTCATAATACATCATAAAAATGTCTTCTTTGCAACTTGTTCAGTGTGCACATCCCTAGCTGCTCCTCTCTGAACCAACTGCCACAGGGTCTTTCTACCATAAATCACAAAGCAATACTTTTAAGAGCTACTGATACCAGTTTGTTGCATGCCCCTTATGGTCGATCCCTGGGCGCCATCTGCTGATTCATGATGACTGCTAAAGCAAAACCTAGTGACTAATCTTTTATTGAGTGTGTTAAAAAGGAAGTGTCCTGGGTATCTATAAATGCAGTTTCATAGTCAGTCTTTCAGATACCCCATTATTCTCCTCCTGATAGCTGGGATGGTAAGACACGAATGGAGATTCCATAACTGGATGATTAGCATTAACTGAATGGAAAGAAAAACTGGCAAGAGAGCTTCAGTTGCTGTAGCTTTTAATATAATCAACTAATCAGTCATATGCTAAGGCAAAGCACTACCAGACCACTCTCACTTCCACATGGGGTTCTGCCCGAACATTCTGGGATAACATGAAAGAACTAAATGGAAAGTCCCGCTCCCCTCCCACCATCCCAGCTCATCATCGACGGCACCAGCACCTCGGACCCGCTGACTATTGCAAACTGCCTTAACACCGCCTTCTACGACCTGAGCTCGGTCCTCCCCAGCAACTTCTTTGACCCAATCCCTGCCTCTCTCTCCCACCGATCCTGTCTCACCCTCCTTTCTACCTGCGCACCCTATCCCCCCCACAAGAAGCCAGGCCACACCTCCTAAAAGCCCTGAACAGCAATAACCCAGCAGTGACCCCCTCGACTCTAGGATCCTCCATATGGTTTTGGACGAAGTCCTATACCCCCTCACTGACCTTCTAAACTGGTCTCTATGCCTTGGTCAGTTCCCAAGTGCATGGAAAACTGCTGAAATCACTCACATTCATAAGGATGGTGAAAGGTCTACCCCCAGTAATTACTGACCAATCTCCATCCTACCCCCACTCTCTAAAGCCCTTGAGAAAGTGGTGTCTATTCAGCTCACTGAATACTTAAAGGATGACCTAATGTGCCCCAAACAGCACAGCTTCTGCCCAGGACACAGTACACAGATACATAGACAGTGTTGGCAGGGAAAGGGCCCATGGCCCATCCAATATGCCCATATCAGCTTGTAAGTTTACTTTATGTTTTCCTAGAAGTTTGTTGCCCCTTAACACTGACCTCCAGAATTCCTTTATGTCAATCCCATGCATTCTTAAATCCTGTGATTATTTCAGCCCCCATCACTTCCTCTGGCAGGGTGTTCCACTTGCCGCCACCCGTTCTGTGAAGAAATTCTCCCTCACGTTACCTCTGAATCATCCTCCCTCCAACTTCATCCCATGCCCTCTAGTCCAGGAAATACAGGTTACTCACCTGTAACAGGAGTTCTAGGAGTAGTATATGTTGTTCATCCACACTTATTGGCAGGTTCCTTGCTGCTTTAAATCTTGCCAGAAGGTCTTCAAGCTGGCTCCTCCCACCCACCCAGGTGGTAAAACTCTCAGCTCCGCCCCATGACACCAGATCTAGGCCACTGGAAGCCAGGTTGCGCGTCTAAGCCGGGGAGGCCGAGTGGGTTGTGTGGATGAACAACATATACCACTCCTAGAACTACTGTTACAGGTGAGTAACCTGTATTTCTAGGGACGTGGATATGTCATTCAATCCACACTTACTGACAGACTCCTAGCAGTTCTCCGGGAGGAGGGAGGCAAGGCGCGCACCCCCTACTTAGGAAATAAGGACTGGAAAACCGAGGTCCCAAAACCAGCATCCCGGCGTGACTCAAGGTCGATGTGGTAGTGAGTAATGAAGGTGTGTGCTGACTTCCAGGTAGCAGCCCTGCAGATTTCCTGGATAGGGACGTCTCTGGAAGCAGCCACCGAAGCAGTGGTATGGCAGGTAGGACAAGCTCTTATCCCTTTGGGAGGCTCCATGCCCACCAACCTATAGCAGAGATCTATGCAGGAGGTGACCCACCTGCCTATCGTCCACTTGGCTGCAGGTCTGCCAGGTGCGGCTTCAGTGTAGGTGACAAACAGCTGGCGAACCTCTCCCCGAACTTCAGCCGTCCGCTCCTTATAATAAGAGAGCGCTCTTCTAGGGTCCAAAGTATGAAGCCTATATTCGGTCTCTGAGGTGTGATTGGTGAACACCGGCAGAGTCAGCACCTGGTTAAGCGTAACTCCGACACCACCCTCAGAAGGAGACTAGGGTGGGAAGCCACGTGCAATGGCTATGGGAAGACCAGATAAGGAGACTCGATGGAAAGCGCCTGGAGCTCTCCCATCCTTCTGGCTGACGTAATAGCGACCAAGAAGGCAGTCTTCCACGACAGATGAGAGATGTCACACCTGTGCATCAGTTCGAATGGCTTGCCCATGAGCTTAGCCAATACCAGCAGTAGATCCCACAGAGGTGGAGGTTCTCGCACCAGAGGGGATATGTGATCAAGGCCTTTGAAAAAGCACCCGACCACATTCTCCTATGCCACCGACTGCTTTCCAGCCCGCGCCCGGTAAGCAGAGATGGCTGCCAGGTGCACCTTGAGGGTTGTCGACCGAAGTCCTAACTGAGAAAGGGACCACAGGTAGTCCAGAATGCTAGCCAATGAACAGGAGGAAGGGTCCAACCCCATGCCCTGACACCAAATGGAGACTCTCTTCCATTTGAAGGCATAGCATTTTCTGGTCGACTCCTTACAGGATGCTTCAACAACATTGAGAACCTCGTCGGAAAGACCCAAGGCCTGCAACTCTAGCCGCTCAGGAACGAGGCCGTCAAGTGCAGGGACTGAAGGTCCAGTTGGAGTACCTTCCCCTTGTTGACTGCGATCAGGTCCAGGTGGGCTGGAAGCCGCCTCGGGAGCCTGGAGCTGAAGCTGAGGAGATCTGGATACCAGAACTGGCGGGGCCAGCCTGGGGTTACCAGAATTACCTGTGCCTGGTCCCACTTCACCTTGAGAAGCACCTTGTGGATCAAGGGGAATAGAGGCAAGGTGCAGAAGAAGCCCGGGGTCCATGGCCTCGAGAAGGCATCCCCCTGCAGCAAGCCCTGCTGAGCGGGGTGGGCATGAAACAGCCTCAGCTTTGCATTCTCCCTGGAGGCGAACAGGTCCACCTGAGGGTAGCCCTAGTGGGAGAACAGATCTTGTACTACCTCGGGCAGGAGAGACTACTTGTGAGATGCAGCGCCTATCCGGCTGAGGGCATCGGCCAGACTGTTGGAGGCTCCTGCCACATGGATGACTAGGAGATCTGCCTCCAGGCTGATCACGAGAGACCAAGTGAGGAGAGCCTCCTTGCACAGAGGCAAGGAGTGCGTCCTGCCCTGTCGGTTGAGGTAGTACATGGTCGTGGTGTTGTCCGTCTGGACATGGACCACTTGACCCCGTACAAACTGAGAGAAGGCGGTGAGGGCTAGTTGGACCACTCGAAGCTCCAGCAGGTTGATGTGGCATCGAGACTCCTGAGGGGACCAGAGGCCATGGGCTCGGAGCTCCCCCAGATGGGCACCCCAACCCACCAGAGAGGCAGTCGGTCATCAGAGTGACCGTCGGCTCTGGGTGGACCAACGGGATACCCTCCTGCAGATGAACTGGAACAAGCCACCACTGGAGGCCATTCCACATCTCCTGGGTCACTGTCACTGGCTGATCCAGAGGACCGGAGCGCTGTGACGACTGGTGGGCCAGCCCCCATTGTAGGGGACGCATATGCTAGCGGGCCCAACGGACCACACTGGTGCAGGCCGCCATGAGGCCCAGGAGGCGCAGGAAGTCCCCGGCAGGGCGCAATTGCCCAACGAGAAATGATTGGGCAAAGGAGGAAAGGACCTCGGCCCTGTCCGCCGGGAGCCATGCTCTGACTTGAAGAGAGTCGAGCTCTGCCCTGATGAACTGAATCACCTGCGATGGCACGAGTTCCAACTTGGCCTCATTTATGAGAAAGCCAATCTGAGAGCAGACCTGGAGGGCCACATCCCTGGACCACTCCACCTCCAACCTGCAGGGGGCTGCAATCAGCCAGTCGTCCAGGTAAGGGTACAACTGGACCCCTCAGCACCGCAGAAATGCTGTCACCACTGCCATGCATTTGGTGAAGACCCTGGGAGCTGGAGAGAGGCCGAAGGGCATGGCCCGGAACTCATAAAGGGATCCCTCTGCCCTGAAGCGGAGGAATCGCTGGTGAGATGGACAGACTGGGATGTGAAAGAACGCATCCTGGAGGTCCAGAGAACAGAACCACATGCCTTGTTCCAAGGATGGAATGATCTGAGCCAGAGTGACCATCCTGAACGTGCAAGACCTTAGGAACTTGTTCAGGTCGTGTAGGTCGAGAATGGGGCACCGGCCCCCCATCCGTTTTGGGACCAGGAAGTACCTGGACACAAACCCTGGGTCTGGAGGGGGGGTCCTCCACCTCCCTGATCACCTCCTTCTGGAGGAGCAGGTCAATATCGGCTGGACGAGCCGACAGTGAGGCTGCGGAACCCATAGACCCCCGTGGGGCGATGGCTCAATAGGAGGGGGACTGCTCAAATTCCAGAGGCAGGCCCCTGCCTACCACTTCCAACACCCAACGGTTCATGGTGATATCAGACCAGGTGGAAAGGAAGTGGTGGAGCCGTTCCCCCACGGGGAGGAGTGACAAGGTTGGGGGCGACACCCCTCAACCCGTCACTGGGCAGGCTTGGAGGAAAGGCCGGCTAAGGAGCCGTGCCTGGGCCTTTTCCTCCCGGCTTCCTGCTGGAGGAAGCAGCAGGCATGGCTTTGGGGTGCCAAGTACGAGCCTGCTGGCCCTGATGCTGGTGTTGCTGGGCCGGCCGTGCCACAGGGGCTGAAGGATGAAAGGGCTTATGCTGCTGCTGGCGGCCTTTGTCCTTCTGGGCAGATGTGACTGAGTCCAAGGTGGCACTGGACTTCTCGATCCGTTGGAGATGACCCTCTACCCCAGGTCCGAACAAGTCAGTACCCAGGAAGGGGAGGTCTGCCAGCTTATGCTGGGTATCAGCCGTAAACATGGAGATTCGCAGCCAAGCTCTGCGGTGCATGGCCACTGCGGCTGCTACTGACCGGGCAAACAAATCAGCGATGTCCAACGGAGTTTGGAGCTGCTGTTTAGCTACCGCCCTTTCCTGATCCCACACCTGTTTGACCGTCGTTTGAAGGTCAGCTGGGAGATGAAGAATCACCTCATCCAGGGAGCCCAAAAGGGCGTGTGAAAAGTGTACCATCAGGACGGCCGAGCTAGCCTGATGAAGGCCTAGGAAGGAAGCAGCATAAACTTTCCACCCTGAGTAGTCAAATTTCTTGGACTCCTTATCGGATGGTTTGTCCATATCCCGAGCGTTCCCAGAACAATGAAAAACGCTGTTAGTCACTAACCCCTCCGCAGAGGGGTGCTCCGAGAAACCGGACAGTGAACCTGTAGGGACTGCATATTTCCAAGCCATCCTGGCCAAAGGTGCTGGACAAGATGCTGGCCGCTGCCACAGCTCCAGGGCCAGGCCAACAATGGCTTTGGCCACTGGAAAGGCCTCCGTAGGGGAATCCCCTCAGTCCAGTATCTCTGTGAGGGGATACTTGGCCCGTTTTGAAATGGGTTTGAGCTTCATCTCAGTGGACTGTGAGATGAGTCGAAGCATTCCTAAAAACAAGGATGGGCTCTTGTCCACCGACTGACCCCCTGTGGACTCCAGGTCAAGTGGTCTGGAGAGCAAGGAGTCGTCGTCAGACTCCGAGGAGTCTGCAAACAGCTGCCGAGCACCTGAGCCACCCTCCACGTGCCGAGGTCGATCGGGAGTGAGGGTGACTGACAACCTATAAGGCAAACCCTGACCCGACCGAGAATCCTTGGTCAGGGGCCCCAGTCTTCAGTTGTGGAGGTGGAGATTCCACCATAATGGGTGGAGCAGGTGCTGGTTTCAGCTCCTCGACCACGAGGGGTTGTTTCGGCCGCTCAGGTGACAGCCACTTAATGGCCGGAGAAGGCAACAGAGTCGGCTTATTCCCAGACAATAAGAGCTGCTGCGACATTAAATCCTCATAGCGCCGACGCAACTTGCGCCGGAGTCTATCCTCCGAAGAGGACAATGAGGATGAGTGGCGCTGCCGCTTTCCATGGTGCAGAGACTGAGACCGCCGACGTCAGCTGGACCTGGAAGAGGTCCGAGACTGAGGCCTTCGGGGATTCCGAGGGTGGGTCAGAAAGGGAACAGGGGAAACCCCCTCCTCCCTCGGCTCAGGGACCTTAACTGGGGACTCCGGCTCAGGCAAGTCCTCGGTTTCCACCGGAGGAACCGGTAAGGTAGGGCTGTCGGCCTCATCAGTCGACAAACTGTCCAACGGGTCGAGAAGAATCTCGACTGCATCGACGGGCGTCTCGGCCAGCTGACCTGATGGGGACACCGTGAAGCCAGCGGCCTTAGCCGTAACCTCGACCGAAGTCGAAAGTCGACCATCCAGTGAAGGGGATCTCTCCCGCTCCCACGAACGTCGACGGTGGGACTTACCTTTGGAGTCCTTCTTTTTGGACTGACTGGAATGCCCCGATGGTCCTTCTCCCTTGGTGGAGAGGGATTGGCAAAGCTCCTTAAAAGAAGCAGTGTAAGAGGAGCCCAAGGAGAGTGGAATAAATGCTGCGACTGAGGAAAAAAAGAAGATGCGGCCTGGGCCGCTCCTCCTCGAGGGCGATCATTTGCTCCAACTGATCCGCGGAGCCCGCAGCCACAGACACCGCCCAATGAGCCTCCTTCGACTTGACCAGAGGATAACATTTTTCAGGGTGCCCCAAAGGAAGTCGAGCAGCGCGGTCCTCCAAGACCGAAGGCAAAAAGGATCTGCACAAATCGCAAGCCTGCGAATCATGGCCGAGTCCTAGGCAGTAAACACACGTGGAGTGCGGGTTGGTCCGGTACATCTTCTGCCCACAGGGGCACCGATGACATCCAGGAGTCAATTTGTCCATCGCAGCCACAAGGGAAAAAGAAGACTGAAGTGTTGTAAATTTTAGAATAAGTTTCGGATTAACCGAAAAGTGTGGATCCAGGCCTAAAATGCAGAGTGCTAAGGAGGGAACTTGAGCTTCAAAGCGGTAAGGAAGATCTGGCTTCATGGGGCGGAGCCAAGAGTTTTAACACCCGCGGGTGGGTGGGAGGAGCCAGCTTGAAGACCTTCTGGCAAGATTTAAAGCAGCAAGGAACCTGCCAATAAGTGTGGACTGAACAACATATCCACGTCCCTAGAACATCTTTTTCACTTAAAAATAGTGTATTCTTGCACCCTTTTCCTCCCTGTAAGATATCTGTATGTCTCTGTCATATCCCCTCTCTACCTCCTCTCCTCCAGGGAGTACATATTCAATTCCTTCAACCTGTCCTCATAGGATTTGTGACGCAATCCATGTACCATCTTTGTTGCAATCCTCTGAACCTTCTCTACCCTCTCTATGTCCTTACGTAAGTAAGGTCTCCAGAACTGTACACTGTACTCCAGGTGGGGCCTCACTAGTGTCTTGTATAGTGGAATTATGACCTCCCTTTTCCTGCTGGTGATGCACCTGCCTATGCATCCCAGCATCCTATTTATTCTACCTGCTGTCTTGTCACACTGTTTCCCTACCTTAAGGTCATCAGAGATGATAACCCCAAGATCCCTTTCCTGCTTGGTGCATGTTATATCCTCACCCCCAACTGGCATACTGTGGCAGGGTTTTTGTGCCCCGTATGCATTATCTTGCACTTCTTTGCATTGAATTTCAACTGCCAAACCCCTGACCATTCTTCAAGTTCTGTAGGTCCCTTCTCATTCTGTCTACACCCTCTGGTGTGTCTACTCTGTTACAGAGCTTTGTGTCATCAGCAAACAGGGAAATTCTGTCTTCTAGGTCCTGCGCAATGTCACTGATGAAGATGTTGAATAGGACCTGTCCCAGCACTGATCCCTGTGGTACCCCACTGGTCATTCTTCCCTCTGTGGAGTGACAGCCATTTACCACCACCCTCTGTGTCCTGCTGCCCAGCCAGTTACCTACCCACTGCACTACTGTCCTGCCCACACCCATATTCCCCAGTTTGTGTAATAGTCTTCTATGTGGCACAGTGTCAAAGGCCTTGATGAAGTCCAGATAGGTCATGTCCACTGCCCTCCCTGATTCACCTCCCTAGTCACCCAGTCAAAAAATTCAACAAGGTTGGTCTGACATGACCTCCCCCTGGTGAAACCATGCTGCCTTGGGTCCTGTAGTCCACTGACAACCAGATCTTACACCAATCTCTCTTTCAGTAGTGCTTCCATGATCTTCCCCACCACAGAGGTGAGGTTGACTGGTCTGTAGTTCCCCGCTTCCTCTTTGTTCCCACTTTTGTATAAGGGGACTACATCTGCTGTCTTCCAGTCTTTGGGTACCTCCCCTGTACAACCATGGCTCTTCTGGAGTTCTTTCAACACTTGCACATTGCCCTCGACTCTGGCAGCCTTGTAGGGGCAGTGTTCATAGACTTCTCCAAGGCCTTTGACACCGTCCGTCACCCCCTCCTACTCAACTCTCTCCACCAACTTGGCTTCACTGATGGCCTCATTTCCTGGTTCTCTAGCTACCTCTTGGCTAGGATCTGCAGCTCCCTCTCCAGCACGCTTCCCATTCGCTCCGGGGTCCCCCAGGGCTCCATCCTAGGTCCGGTCCTTTTTAGTCTCTACCTCAACACCCTCCCCAGCTCCTGCAGCAGTAAGATGCTCCTCTATGCCGACGTCGGTGTCATCTTTGCCTCACATCCCAATCCCACTGCCCTCCAATTATCCCTCCAGCAAGCCTACACCAAAACAGAAAGGTGGTTCGGCAACCATAGACTGGTCATTAACTTGAAGAAAACCAAAACTATGCTCTTCTCCCACTACAGCAATAAAGCTAAAAATACCCCTCTCTTGATTATCCCCAGCACCCTGCACCCACTGGAGCAAGTAACCACATACAAATACCTAGGCATCACGTTCGACACTGCCTTCTCTTTCCACACACACATCAATGCCCTGTCAGCTGCCATCAATTCTTGGATTGGCCTGCTATACTGACACAGGGACTGCCTACTTCTGGTCCGGTTGCCCTCAGGCTGGCCATCACCTCCTTCGTCCTGTCCCTCATAGACTATGGCTTGCCCATCTATGCCGCTGCTGACAACACTGCCCTCTCCAAAATCCATCTCTCCATCAATAAGGAATTCAAACACACAGGTGCTCTGCTCATACATGAAACGAGAGGGTGATAAGTCCAGAAGGAAATACAAATAGAAGCACAAATGATGGCACAGCACTCAGAAGCCAGAAATAAACACACAAAACAAAATAGTTATACGGGAGCAAACAACAGAGCACACTACCCCAGCGCTTCGTGTCCTCTCTGGTACACTTCGTCAATAAGGCCTGCAGACTTCTAACCTGTGCCCCCAGCCGCACTCACACCTGCCTACTCTATTCTACCACCAATCTGCTCAACTTCGAGGAGCGACTGCTTTACCAGACTTGCCTGCTTACTAAGAAATCCCTGCTCGGACTCTCCCCTCCCCCCCCCGGGGGTCTCCACCTCCCTACTGCAGTCGCCCTTGTCAATCTCCACACGCAAATCTGTTCAGGCCATTTTCCAGGTGCCCAGAACCAAAACTTCCCTTGCCCAGAGATCCTTCCTCTTTCAAGCCCCCTCCTGGTTCAACTCTCTCCCAAGCTGCATCTCTAATTTGCCCAAAATTAGCCCATTCATACAGCCCTCCAGAACCACATCTTTAATACCCACAGTTGAAAGTGCTTCTAACCCCCTGCTGTAACCCGTGCATGCCTCGCCCCTTTAACGACAACGCCCTCTGGACTGCCGCTCCATTCTCCTCCGACCCACTCCCTCTCCTTAGATCGCATCAGGGAGGCAATCCCACTGACTTCCTGCTGACCCTCCATTTCTTGTCTGCAACTTCAATTTGAAACATTATGTAATCTAAGTAACAAATAAACTGCGATGTATATAACCTAAGAGTATCAGTGTTAAATGTTCTCACCTATAATGTTAACCACTGTTATACTCTGCACGGTTTAATTGTTGTTCTGTCTGCCCTCCCTATGTAAATGACTCCCCGACTCAAATGTTGTAAACCTGAATTAAAATAAATAAAAAAATAAATAAATATGTCATATGCTAGTGAGCATCTAAATTGTAACCACAAGCAGATGCTTTACAGAACAAGCATTTGTCAATGCCGAATGTTGTCTTGCTGGTGTTGGCATTGGTAGTGCAAGAGTTAGAGAGAGGTATAATAGGAATGGCAGTGAAGTATTGAACTGATGCCAACCCCACCCTGCAGAGACTGACAGGCATTGGGGTGTGCCTTTGGGTTGTCGGCCATAACGCTCATGCCATTTTACCTCACCCTACCCTGCAGACACCAACAAGAGTCATGGTGTGCCTTGGGGTTTTCAGGCCTAACGCTCATCCCATTCCATTAAGAGAAATACGCTAAGATAGGTGCAGTATAGGAGAATGGGGTGAACTTTGGGTCTGAAAACTCCAAGGCATGCCTCGATGCCAGTCACTGGCTGTAGGGTTGGGTGGGGATGGAATGGCGTGAGCATTACAGCTGACGGTCCTAAGTCACACCCCTGACACCTGTCAGTCTCTACAGGGTGGAGCGTTACAATTGGAAACCCTAATGTCCCAGGGGTTTGTTGGTATTTTCACTCCAAATTTTCAACATGGGCATTTTGTGACCCCACCTCATGAACAGTGTCACTAAAAGTTTGTTAGCCGGAAGGTGATTTTGAACAGCGACTGCACCATCTGGCGCCACAGCTGCGAAAACACATTTTGGGCAGGATGCAAAAAATGACAGCTGTACTGTTCATGAGGAGGTGTAAAAAAAATGGCAATGTTGAAAATCTGGAGTAAAAATATGAAAAATTGGTGAAGTCATTAGTATACGTAGAAACTTGCTAGCATACGCCCGTAATGCACTTATTTTGGATTTTTTAACCAAATTTTCAACATAGGCATTTTGAACTCTGCTTATGAACAGTGGCACTGTGATTTTGTTACTCTGTCCCAAAAGTTGATTTCCCACAGCGACCACACCATTGTGCGCCACATGTATGAAAACACATTTCAGGCAGGATGTGAAAAATGACAGCTGCACTGTTCATAAGGAGGTATGAAAAGTGACAATGTTAAAAATCTGGAGTGAAAATATTAAAAACTGTCATGGTTATGAGCATGTGTGGAAACTGCGCAACGCACACCCATTATGCAGTCATTTTTTGGAATGTTTTCACCAAATCTACAACATAGGTTTTTTTGGGATGCCACCTCATCAACTGTGGCACTGTTTCATTAATCAGTCCCAAAAGCTGATCCCATGCAGTGACCACAAAATTACCTTTCAGAACTTAGTAACGAGATGACAGTACATGTGTTCATGAGGTGGGGTCCCAAGAACCCCATGCTGTAAATTTGGAGCCAAAATTCCGAAAAATGTCTCAGATACCAATCTAAGTTGAAATCCCCCATTGATGGCATTATAAAGCTTACCGTGATTTTCTTTATTTTGCGGATGGCTTTTGAAGAGTTCAGCTGTGTTCCCGGTCCACAGAAGATTGTAGTGCCGGACCTCCAGAGGTAAGTATAAGATGAGGGGGGTGTGGGGAGGTAGGGTGCACAGAGGGTGGATGCCGGTTGGGGGGGCACCAGGGATGACAAGGGACTGTTTTCTTTTTTACAAGAGGAAAAAAATGGACATCGCTGGACGATTTTATTCTACAGTAAAATAAAAAATGTTGGGCACACTGGGGTGGGCTCCAGGTGTATCCCATGAGTTTGGGGGACTGATGCCGATGGGGATTGGGCCCCCCATCAGCAAAGAAAGTGTGTGGTGGGGAACATGATGCTGATGGGACTGGGCCTCTGTCGGCAAAGAAAGTGCTGGGGAGAGACTGATGCCGATGGGGATTGGGCCACAATCAGCAAAGAAAGCATATGTGTGTTTGTGTGTGGGGGGGGACATGATGCCGATGGGGACTGGGCTATCAGCAAAGAAACTGGGGGGGGGGCACCCCCGATGTCGGCGTTGTGGGGATTGTGTGTGGTGGGTGGCAGGAGCCGCCATATTTACTGAAATGTTTCACCAGGAATGGCACGTAACAGAGCCTTGTCATCTGACGCTCCAATGAGGTAACTGCACCTCACTGGAGCTGCAGATTTCTTTCAAGGTTTTGACACTCTGAAGTTCTGCGTCAGCGCTGGCGTGCTCGCTAATTGGAGGCTGAGAAATGCACCCACTAAAGCGTTCCCTGCATTGCCAACACTGACACACCTCTGAAATGTGCCACTACTGCAAGATGTTGCTTGCGCCTGTGCAAGACAACGTAAAAAATGCTGAAGTGTAGCATTCGAATCACAGTGCCTAAGTGTCTGATACACAACTAAAATGTCTATTATAAAATGGGTCTTGAAAATCCTGTAACCTCGTTGGTTAAAACATGTCACATGACCGTGTGTAAATCCTGCAACATACAACCAGCAAAGAGCCCAGTAATCAAATGTTTACTTTCTTTGAACCCAATTTATTTTTATTTTTAATAACAGATTCATTTTATAATCAAAATTATGTACTTCAGGGCATGTGTAGTACTTGGATTTACACACTTCTTGTGTGGTTAAAGTCACTCGTCTGCGCCTCATGACACACCACACAAGGCATGCGTAAATCCCACAACTCATGCCCTGTCGTGCATTATTGCTTAAGTGCAAGGTCCTTATGCCAGCTAGCAGTACAAACAACACTGACTTGGTACATATGCAAAGAAATCATAAAAACTGTCACCCTGTTAAGCAACAGGGGATCTTGCAACACCAGGTTCATGATAAACACCAGTATTGTGGAATAGGAATGCAGTGTCTTTATCCTCCAAATGTGCTCCGCATAATTATGCTACTCTAAAACATTCCAGTGTCTATAAAAGGTTAAATCCATTTACAGGCTTGATTATACAAGCCAGCAACACATGCAACTCCACTTTAAATGCATTACATTTCAGCTGCATACAGTTTGCTATGCAGTGACATCCCACATCACTGGACTTATTGTTTTACTGATGCTGAACAACGAGCATTTAACCGGTTAGTATTATCATGTTTGTTAGATATTACAGATGGTTTGTCTGAAGGTCAGGAGACAAGGCTTATTTCTAGTAAAGCAGACACTTGTACTGTTAAATAATTAAAAAAATGCCAAAATACTGTGATATTTTAAGATAGAACACCTCAGTTATAAGCACAGTTTTGCACTTTGGGAAAAAAGTTAGGGACAATGGATGTCTGAGGAGCAAAGCACGTGGGATCCTCACAGCATGCAGGATAGTAGGTTAATAACCATACCTTGCCTTGCCGACAGCTTTCTTTAGGAGGTGATAAAAAGGGTATTATATTATTGGGGATGGGAGGATGTTCCAGCTACTTCCAGTTGAGCTGGGGGGTCAGGAAAAGAATGGAGACTACAGTATTATTTTGTATCGGTATCCCAGCTCAAAACAGCACTGTAGGTCAGGAGGACTTGGGCTCCGTCCACACTGCACCGCTCAGACCCCGTAACGGATAGAAACCATTATAACTGAGGAGAGCTGCAGCGTGTCCACACTGCCGCCGCAGTGTCCATTACGGGACCAGCACACACTTCGGAGGTTGGTGACCATTGCGCGGCGCCGATCACACATGCGGCTTGCGCTCGCCGTGACGGTGCCGCGATATTACCACTACGCCTGGTAACGTTACTGAGGTGTAATCGGTTTCATAACCATTGTTGAAACCACCTCATATGTGGTTTCAACAACGGTTATGAAAATGCCTTCTGTAACGTTACAGGTGTAAACGCAAACCGGTGCGATAACGGTTTGGGCACTCAGTAACGTTACAGAGGGGTAGTGTGGACAGGGCCTAAGTGGAACAAATTACACATACTGTATTTCTGCTCAAGCATTCATTGGCAAATAAATGAACAACAGGTTGTCATGGTCACCTACAAATGATGGGGGTCTTTTAAAGATATAAACTTTAATGTCCGCCCCCTCAAGAAGTAGCAAGAGACATGGCCCTAAGTGTTAAAGAGTCGGTGCACCTTATTTTCATTTGTTTTGCTAATTTTTAAAGAATGAAAAATGATATGTGAATTAAACTGCAGTTATTATGTAAGCCCTCCCCACAGCAACCAGGAATAGGCAGATATTAAAATCATTTTAAAAACACAGTGGGGAGTAACTTTACAAGATATTAACGTTATAAAAATAAAAAACAGGTATATGGGTGGTCTTTTTTTTTTAACCTGACCTACTGGCCTGGTGTACAGGTTAAACTAGTCAAAAAACAAGCAAAAAAAAAAGTCAACCATAACCACTTCTGTAAGTGAATGAATTTTAGGGAGAGGGGTCGGATCTGTGACCTACACAAAACTATACGCCTGGTGCTTGCATACGCTGTTGGTGATGGTGATGAGGATGATTTTTTTTAATAAACCCTTTTTTTTATCCACCAGTTTCTTTACTTTTATGGCTTGATAGCTTTTCTGTGTGAAACTGGACATACATAAATGCCTGTAAGTTGACAGACTGTCAGATGTGCTATTCAGCAGTCATTCCCCCCCCCAATAGCATACATATATACTGATGCTGAATTTATGTCCATAATAATAAAGGTGCACCTCCAAGCAGAAGGCGCAAAAGCACATTGTTGTACAGAAGTGTTCTATGATTTTTAAATAAAACCTGTCATAAGTGAGCTACGCAATCATGATTTTGGAAGCAAAAGTGTTATAAATTCATATTTCTACACACACTCACCACTATCGGTTCACACAGACAAACTCCTTCTAAAAGTAATGCTTTTAATGATTGTGTGGAAATTCATAGGATATGTGGAGATGCCGTGACTGACCATGCACTGTTTAAAGTGATAAAGCTGAGTGAGCGCATGCTGCTCATGACTGGGTGTTTTTTTTTTTCTTGTACACCACAAATAAAAACCATCTCATCCCATATTTTCCCAGACTAACTAGCTGTAGGAAAAGGGTGACTCCATAGTGGCAACAGGCAGTGAGGACAGAAACAGCCCAATGTGAATATGAATGAAATGAACTCCTACAATAGTACAGTAACACCTGATCGACAATAGTACAGTAACACCTGATCGACCAAGTGTGTCAGCCAATCAGCTGTTGCTATTGCTACTGCTACAGGAGAATGTGTAATTTACCAGAATGAGAAGACTACCTAGTGCAAGGGGTGATGGAACCTACTAGAGAGGGGAACATACTGGATTTGATGCTAACAAATGGTGGTCAAGTCCAGGATGTGGTAGTACAGGGCCCTCTAGCAGGAACTGACCACCGCTCAGTGTGGTTCCCACTCAACACAGGAAGGGAGTCGGCTAAGATCAGAACAAGAGTGTTGGACTTCAGGAGGGCAGATTGTGCCAGAATGGGCAGAATCCTAGAGGGGTATTTAGCTAAAAATGAATCCAGAGCCGGCCCAGTGGCGCAGAGGGCTGAGGCACTGGTGCCTTACCTCAAACCACGCCGGCGACTCGGGTTCAGGAACTGACTCGGGTTGCTGGGGTCGCAGGACGGAGAGGATTGAGCGCCCTATGACTGCCTCCTCCCTGGGGAGGGTCATGCCCGCTTGTGGCCCCGTGGAGACCGAGGCACTACAAGAAGCGCGCAATGTCAGGGAATCCAGAAAGTGGAAAAATGGCGCCCGAGCGACCAGATGATTTGATCGTTGAACCCCCGCCTCACCATGGAACTCCCAAGAGCCAGGGCAGTACTCTAATCCCAGCAGCATCAGGGCCGGAGCAAGAATGCCTGAAGGCAATTTCCTCCGGAAGGAGGGGGACCCATCCAACGAAAGGGTTACGCCGGGCTACCCTGGTCGGCCGCGATCTGGGATCGGGGACGCTGGCATCGGGGAGGGTTCGGAATGGAGATACGGGGGGGGTGGGGTAAGTCCTTGACAGAAGGCCTGAAGGAGAGGCCGGTTGGACGGGGGGGTGATAAATAAATAATGCAAAATAAAAAAATGAATCCAGTGATGGAAGCTGAACAGAAGTGGGCAATCAACAGTAAGGGGCTGAATGAGGCCATGAACACGTGTGCCAAATCTTAGAGTAAGCAGTCCAGGTCCAAAAATCCTAGCTGGCTCGGCAAGGAAACGGAGTGGAAGGTGAGGGGAAAAAAGATTGGCCTTCATTAAATTAAAAAAAAAAAAAAAAATCAGAGCGTGAGGAGGATAGTGAAGTGTTCACATAGGCATCTAGGGAGGTGATCAGATCATCAGGGCAGCAAAGGAGCTGAAGTTGGCTCAGGGGATCGGGGGGAGGGGCTCATTAAATACATAAGGGAGAAGAGGAGTTGTAGAGATGACATTGTTAGAATCAAGAGGGATGGGGGATGGGAGGAACAAGGGGAAGAATAGGCAGAGGCACTCAATGAGTACTTCCGCTTGGTGTTCACAAAAGAAAGGGATGGCCCAATACCACAGGGGAAAGGGAACAAAGGGGAAGGGGGCAGAAATAGAGGGTCATCCAAGAGGATAGAGTTCTGAAGGGCATTAAAGCCTTGAGGGTGGACAAGGCACCAGGACCAGACGGTGTACATCCAAGGGTCCTGAAGGAAATGGTGGAGGTGTTGGCAGGCCCTCTGATGGACCTCTTCAACACCTTCTTGTAGATGGGGAAGGTACCCAGGGACTGGAGGATGGCTCATGTGGTGCCCCTTCACAAGAGTGGACCCATAGACCAACCGGGCAACTACAGACCAGTAAGCTTGACTTCCATACTGGGGAAGTTGATGGAGACCATTCTAAAGGAGAGGCTGATAACATTTCTCGACAGTAATAATCTACAGGATGAGAGACAGCATGGGCTTGTCTTGAGAAGATCCTGCCAAACTAACCTGATCGACTTTTTTCCGACTGGGTCACTAGGGCGGTTGATGAAGGCCACGCTGTGGATGTCCTGTACCTGGACTTCAGCAAAGCTTTTGACTCAGTGCCCCACAGGCGGTTAATGAGCAAGCTAAGGGGCATGGGGGTGGGAGAGAAACTGGTGGGGTGGGTTGAGAGCTGGTTGCCAGGCAAACAGAGGGTAGTTGCAAGGGAAAAGACATCCAACCCAAGGCCAGTAACAAGTGTTGTACCACAGAGTTCAGTGCTGAGCCCTGTTTTGTTCAATGTCTTCATTGGAGACATTGCAGAGGGGGTCAAGAGTAAGATCAGCCTGTTTGCAGATGACACTAAGATTTGTGCAAAAGTGGACAATGAGGAAGGGAGGCAGGCACTCAGGGAGGATCTAGCTGAACTCGAACACTGGTCTAGGGAGTGGCAGTTGGGGTTTAATGCTAAGAAGTGCAAAGTCATGCACCTTGGAGCAAGAAATCCCAGGACCAGCTACTGACTGGGGGGAGTGCAGGTAACATCTTCAGAGGAGGAAAGGGACATCGGGGTAATAGTCACAGAGGACATGATGGTATCAGCACAGTGCAGGAGGGTGGCAGCAAGGGCAAATAGGATGCTGAGGGGAACTGCCAGAGGGATCACCTCTAGAAAGGTGGTGGTCAGCCTGCCCTTGTATAGATCACTGGTGAGGCCACACTTGGAGTACTGGTACCTATACCTCAAAAAGGATGTGAGATTACTGGAGGGGGTGCAGCACAGGGCTACAAAAAATTATCATAGGACTGGGGGAGTTGCCGTATGAGGAAAGACTGAAGGAGCTCAAAATGTATTCGCTGGAAGACAGAAGGGAAAGAGGGGACATGATAGAGACCTTTAAGTACTTGAAAAGCATAAACAAAGTCAGTGAGGGAGGACTGTTTCGCTTAAAGTAGGGAAGGGTCACTAGGTGGCACAGTCTGAAGTTGAGAGGGGGAAGGTTTAGGAGATGAGGAGGCACTACTTTACAGAGAGAGGGGGGGTGAGATGGAACACACTGCTGGAGGAGTTAATCGAACTGAGGACAGTGGATAGCTCTAGGGACTGCTGGAGATTCCCAGGGTTCATTTGAAGACCTCTGGAGCCCATGCATTTGCTTTTGCGGCTCCCACCCTGTGGAATTCTCTACCTCTTCGGATAAGGGGGTGTCTGACTGTAGAGAGCTTTAAATCTGCTCTTAAAACATTTTTATTCTCTCTTGCTTTTCCAGATTAATAATTTACGGAATTCTGTCATTTTAATTGGTTTTTAATCATTTACTGTTTTCGGTCTTCTGTAAAAGCAGTTTGGTATTTATTGAATTGTGCTTCAAACAAATGAATTTTATTAGTATTATTATTTAAACGGGGTTGAGATAGAATTAAGGGCAGGAATAGTACAGACAAGAACACAAAGGAGTGAAAGACCAGGATAGGTGAGGAAGGGAGGAGTTTAGGTGGGGCAGCTGTAGTAATATGAAACTAGGAGCTGCACAATCGGGCACACTTGATAGACTTGTGGGCCTTTTTCTGCTGGCAATTTCGCATGTGCGTATGTAGGGTTGGGTGGGATTCTGTCTTGTGTAAGGCTGTACGCGTGAGAACATGCCAAAATAGAGCGATGTTACAAAACATTCTCATCAGAATTATTAACGCATGTTAGAAAGGGGTAGAGGAGGTAAAACAACATAAGTATTGCAGTAGAACAGCAGACCATCATCACTTACTAAAAGCCGAAAGCCGACCTTGCCTAAATCAATGTGCCATATAATACGCAGGAACTACTAATGCTGCACAGCTGATTTCTCCAATAACAGGCTATATATTGGTGTCTTTAGTTAGTGCCATAAGAACATAAGAATGGTGTCGGCAGATGGGGACCAGTTGATCCATCTAGTCTGCCCAAGGTGGCTACTCCCTTCCCTTACATGTTCTTGGCAAGCTGCCCACACTGTCTGTTCATGCATAACATAAAAATGTTAGAACTCATCTTGTATCAGGCTACTTAACAACCAGGCAGTACAACTGCATGATTCTTGTTTCCCCAATCTTCTAAACAGACAAATCGACTGACTGCCAACTCATATTTTTTTTTTTTTTTTTTTTTTTTATTATTTGCAACCCGACCTAATAGGACTTAGTTTGTGTGGACACTAAATACAGTCATAGCTAAAAGATACACAGTTCGACTGCTGCTGCTGGTGACACAAGATATGAACAGTCGCAGACTGCAAAGCTGTAAAACAATCTGTGCTGACAGTGCCTTGATAGCACAGTGGTATAAAACATGCTTATCATAATTACTGATGAGCACTGGAAAGAGATAGGGGAGAGAAAACAGCATACTGTAAATATTGCAGAAGAACTGCAGTTCATCATCACTTACTGAAAGTTGAAAGCTGACCTTGCCCAAATCAAAGTGCCATATAATATGCAGGAAACCCTAGTGCTGCAACATAAAAACTGAAACAGAACAGTAAGTATATATCAAGAGAGCCGTGTTACTAGTAGTAAAATGCTGGCAACAATGTACTCCTGATATTAAAAATCAATATCAAAGAATACTCATTAAATGAAGTCTATAACCAAAACACGGCACTGTGTCCACTACGGTAGCACTTTCAGCACAAACTGTTTTACAACTTTGCAGTCGGTTACCATTCAAGCTGTAGCCGAACTGGATATCTTTTAGATATGACTGTATTTAGTGTCCACATAAAAGTCCATCATTTTTGCTCGGTGTTTAACATTGTGTGTGTGTGCGCAAGCGCTATGTTTGTACTGGTGTAAAAATTAAATGCCCCTTTCCAATGTTTTTTTTTTATCTTAGATCATCTTACTGAGATCAACTACAGTATGTGTTTACAAGCAACTTCCTGGCAGCTTTACATATTTTAAAAGTTACATTCAAATAAGTGAATGAAGTGTGGTTGCTTACTTATTTCACACATGGTAGGCTGAGAACCAGAAGTCCTACTATTTATTTTTCCAAGGAATCTGCATTAATAAATACATGGCAGGCAATCGGGCATGAGGTGCAGTAAAGAAACATGGAATACTGTTGGGAATATAAAGGCTGTCAGTAATGAGGGATGGATGCAGACAATCACAGTCTGCGTTACTTAATATCAAACTGGTATTTATTTTTTTCCAGACTGGGGGGATAGTTGAGGATAGTTTTTTTATTGGGGAATCAGGTGGACACCAGCACATAAAGGTCCTCTTCACTAGACACAGATAGGTGCGATCCTTGTTTCTAGGAGGCTGGTTTGGGTGGTGGGGGGGTTGAGGCTGCGAGACTATATTGAGGGATATCATTTTTTTTATAAAGATCACTACCTGCTGGGGTGTGGGGGGCTGAAGCCACCAGAATACCAGATAATTTACTTCTTTGGGCCTGTACAGCAATCTTGGGGGACCCAGGGAGGGACTACTGGACCACCAGAGATTAACACTGAATGACCATGGAAGAGATCAGCGCTAAGAAAGGACTACTGGACCACCAGGGATTGTAACTGGGGAAGGGACTGGGGCTAGGGAGGGACCACCGGACCACCAAGGATGAAAAATGCATAACCTGGGAAAGTTTTGGGGCTAGGGAGGGACTGCTGCATCACCAATGTGCTTTATATTTATATGGGAACAGGGAGGGGGGAGGACCTGGCCCAGTGCACTGGGATGGGTATTAGCATGCAAATGTGCCCATAATGAGATTGAACCTGGCCCATTAGTGCTGTGCATGCCTAATGGACTCATTTGCATGTTTGGGCTGAATATCATCCATGGGGCCCTGGCACTCACCAGTGTGCGCCACGCTTTACCCCTGTGGGAGGTCTTCAGTCGTGCCCTCTTGTAACACTGTGCCAAACATGCTAACTCTGCTTGCTGTGAGCAGCACTGCCAGAGTCTGATATTCAGACAGAGTGCACGGTCAGCTCGGATCGGCTGTTTGAATATGGTGCCAGAGCCGAACAGCCCTATTTTGCACACGGCACATCTGTTTGCGCACACAGCCAGCCGGCTCTGAAAATGGGGCCCAGGTGTCTTCAGTGTTAGCAGGCCAGAACATCAATGCTTTTTCCATTATAAGCCCATGTTTCCCTTTTAAAATACACCTACCGTCATGCAGGTTTATGGCTTATTTCTGCCAGATCTCTTTGGTAAAGGTAAATAAATGTAGTACCGTTGTAGCTAGTGCTCTCCATAGAATCCAAAGATGGGGTGTTAGGTACCTAACACGTTTGTTACTCTGGCAATTGCTCTGATAAAATGCGAACATTGTGCGAATTTTAATTTTTCATAGTTGCAACGAATATAAAGGAGAATAACAGGCAGAAAACATTTCGCTAATCAGCTATATTGGTGGGCCTGTACACCAGTGTCAGTGGCTCAGTAGGTAGCATACTCGCCTCTGAGGCTGGGAAATCAGAGGGCTGTGGGTTCAGTTCCCACATCTGGCACTTGGGTTAATATCCCAGTACTGACACTGTAGTGCAGCATGAGAGGGGTGCTGCACTTCTGAGGTGCCGTCTTTCAGATGAGACGTTAAACCGAGGTCCTATCTGCCTGGATTGGTGGTAGTTCAGGTGAATGTTAAAGATCCCATGGCACTTATCGAAAAGAGTAGGGGACATTTTTATTGAAACAAAAATTGTACAAAGAAGCCAACACAAAAGAGATCAATTAGGAATATACAGAGAAACCAAGCAAGAAAAGGGGATGGAGAAATAACAAAAATACAGTACAAGTCCTTCAAGTTATGGCTGAATCAGTGTTAAGTGATCCATGGGAGGGCAGTCCACAAGGCCAACAGAGACTGTGCCGAATACTTAAGTCCTTTCATGTTCATATATTTTCTCAGAACCGCTAGTATCTTCTTCAAGTTCCGAATAAGAGCACAGTTTTTGTTGAAGTGTAAACATACATCTTGACATCCAAATATTCCATTTAATGACAAGAAATACAAGATTCAGAGTATCTCTGTGCCAGGCAGACCAGTGGGAAGAAAAAACACCATACATGATATTCTGATATGTAACTGTGGAGAATACATGAACATCCCAGGAATCAGCTAACTATGACCACCAATTTGAGATATAAGAGCAATCAAAAAACAAATGAGATATCGTCTCCGGGGTAGCTATACAAAGAGGTCTTGAGCAAAACCTGTCCTGAGACTGTTTGTGTTTATGATTTGCTTTACATTTATACATTCGTGACATGATAACCAGTGGAAGTCCCACATGTGGTCAGGGATTCTAGAACAGAGTAACAAGGTTAGAAGCGAGGGTAGACAACTATCCGGACATTTTGGAAAAGGGGCTTGCACTTTACAAACTGAAGACAAAAGTGTTTTATATAAAGTCTTGTGCGTATTCGAAATAAGAGTCTGAGGCGACACTTTCCATTGTTTTAAACGAAGAAACATATGCTTTATATATGCCGGAACATCCCCTTGTTGTCGTAATACGCCTAAAGAATTACGTTCCCACTTATGAAACCAATATCTACAAGAGTCGTAGAACCACGCTTCCCACCCTCTTTGGGTGTTCACCAGTAAAGGCCGCAGGTTGGCCGAAAGGAAAATACTAGTGAAGAAAAGCAACGGGTTAATCATCAGAATACCTCCTTCAAAAGTAGGCAAGTAAGTAGTATTCCTCTTAATCGGATTCAACCGACTGCCCCAAATGGCCTGAAAAAATACACTAAAAACCATAGTTTCCAGTTGTTTTGGGATAGGGAAAACATAACTCAAATACAAAAACAGAGGGAGAAGATAAGTTTTAATCAGAAAAACACGTTTTCTCTTCCCAATCTGACCTTTATTCCAAGAGGTCACCATGCTTTTGCCATGTTTTAGCTTCTCTTCCCAGTTAAATGAATCAGAATCTCTTAACCCGAAGTAAATACCCAGAATACGGATTTGGCCTTCAGTCACATGTAAAGGGCCAATAGTGTCCGAAGAATGGGAGGAGGAACCCAACCAAATTCCCATACTCTTACTATAATTTATACTTGCTCCAGATATTGCACCGGAAGAGGAGCTTTCTTGAGAGACACAAGCGCGAAGCTTCTTCAGCTACTAAAAACACATACAATCTTGTAATCGCAGTAACGGAGATCGATAATGCCGAACATGAGATGGCACGAAATTGGGGGTGATCATCAAGACGTCGAAGCAATATATCCCGAAAAAAAACATATAATAGAGGGCTTAATGGACATCCCTGGTGAACTCCTCGTTTCACCGGGATCATCGGGCCTGCCCAACCATTAATTAAAGGGACGATTGTCGCCGTCTTATATAGTGTCTGTATCCAGCGAATAATCTTATCAGGAATATGTAAAAAATGTAATACATTCCATAGAAAATCATGGCTAACGGAGTCGAAGGCAGCTTTTTGATCGACTGAAACAATAAGCCCAGAAACGGAGTCCGAGAAACCATGAGAAAATAGTTCACGAAGGAGAATTAAATGATCAGAAATTCTCCTATTAGGTAGAGAGCAGGATTGGGCTGGATGAATAACTATTTCTGCCAGCCTAAGCAAACGTTGTGAAATAAGTTTCGTCAATATCTTAAAATCCGTATTTAACATGCATATGGGACGGCAGTTGTCAAGGGACTTAATGTCACCTTTCCGCTTATAAACATAGATTAATATGCCCTTAGTAAACTCCAAGGGAATGTGTTCAGTTGCAAGGAGAAAAGCAAACACAGAGGCCAGTTCCGAAAGGAGGTGTTCCCCCAAGAATTTATATAAGGCCGTGGGGAGACCATCAGGGCCAGGGTCTCACGAGGGCAGTGAAGATATAGCTAGTCAATTTTGTTCTGTGAAGGTTGACATGCAGAGTCTACATTCTGCACGGAGGGATTTGGAATTTCAAGGGTACCGTATAATCGTTGTAAGTCCTCTGACGCTTTAGGCAACGGGGAAAACAATGCGGCCGTATGGTCAGTAACAATTTGACATATATCCAAGTGGGAGGTACAAAGATCTCCCTTTGCATTTATAAGACATGACATTGATTTCTGGGCATTCTGATGATAATTAGATTCAAATGGGCAAACTATTTCCCGAGTACCTTTCATCGCATAACTATGTTGATGATACAGTTGTTGCGACTTTTTTGACTGAAAGTCCAACATGTCCTTCCTCAATAAATGAATTTGTTGTAACAAATCCTGTCCTGTCAAGTATGCTAGTGACAGTAAAGACTGGAAATGAGCCCTCTTCTGTAGATATACCAGATAATCAGACCTACTTTTTAAACAACTATATGATTTCAACATCCAGGTTAAAGTATGTTTAATATCCATCCACCACCTCATTGGATCATCATACATAGGGTATACAGACTTACGAGCATGAATAAATGACAAAAGGGTTTGCTGAAGTGATGGTACTTGTAATAAAGAAACATTGAATTTCCAGAAACCAGGCCCTCTATCACAACTAGCAGGAGATCCAAAACTGACAGAGAGTAGCTTATGGTCAGAGAAGGCTATCGCCTGTACTACAGCCGAAGTAACTACCAAAGTACTGGAGGTAAAAACAAAATCAATACGGGTAGCCAGCTTACCCTTTTGAAAAGTGGGAGTATGCTGTTTTGTGAAAGATAAGTAAGAATCCGTCAAATGGGCAGTACGAATCATGCGTCCTAATACAAGTGAATCACAGTACATTTTCTTGTTGGCAGCAAAGGAACTCTTATCCTGAAGACTAAGTCCACAATTAAAGTCACCAGACAATATGATTCGAAAAGAAGAGTGTAAAAAAGGACGAATTAAATCAAAAATAGCTATTCGCTCCATTTTAATTTGGGGGGCATATACATTTACCACCCGATATGGGCATTGCCCGAGCAAGAAATCTAAAATTAAAACTCTACCAGGGACCAGATCAAACAGCTTCAAGAGCCTAAAATCTGGGATGTTAATCAAAATGCCAAGACCAGAGCAGGAGTCTTGGCCTATCGACCAAAAGGAGGGGCCCATAAGCCAATCTCGTTGTGCCAATTGGCTCTCCTGCACAGTATGGAATCTTGTGTCTTGTAAAAGAAATATCCCTAATGGTAAAAGCCTCAAAAAGGAAAACACCAATCGTCTCTTATCTACACGTTTCAAACTATTTGCATTAACAGTATGGCATGTAAATAGTGACATATCAGTTCATAAGGAAAGTAACCAATACAATCAAGATTTTCTCTTTCCTGCTACCTTAGTCCCTTTCAATCTCACCTTGGCCTTCCGTTTATGTGAAAGGCCAGTGCCTAATGGTGGTATAGAGTCATCAAGGCCTTCTGGGATGGAAGAAGCGATAGAGGATGAGTCAGATTCCCCACCTGCATCATCCGATATCGGCTGAAGCACCTCGAAGGTATTTGATAGTGCAATAGGGGATGCAACATAGGCCTGTGAAGTGGACGTTACAGTACGGGAACCAGATCGCAATGATCTGCGGTTTATTACTATTGTAGGTTCACAGGGGGGAGGCATGGTACTAGAGCTTGGGGCCTGCTCCACAGCCTCTGTCTCCGCAGGGCTAGCAGATGTTAGTACCTTCCCAGAGGGTAAATCTTTGCTGACTGACAAAGGTGCAGTGCTACAAGAGATTTTCACAGCCTTTGGTTTTGGGGAGACCATTCTGTAAAAGGGGCTTCCGGTATTACGGAAACGAGCCTTCTGTGCTTGAGAGATTACAAAACGCTGGTCCACACCTCCATCATGTGTTGCTTTAGTATGTGCAGCCCAGGGACATGACTGAAATGTGTGACCCATCTCGTCACAGAGATTACACCTACAGTCATTCAAACAGAGCATACCTACATGACCCATTTCTCCACAGTTGAGACATTTAATTTTATCACACGCACTACTCAGGTGTGAGGGGTCTCCACATCTATAACATGCTTTAGGCTGACCTGGGTAAACAAAACTCCCTATCTCGACCTAAAAAAGGAATTTGGTAAATGCACAGGTCCAGATTCAGAGACATTCAGCATGACTTTAAATTTCCAACCCCCTGTCCATATGTTTTCCGAATCCAAGATTGCCTCTGGCTGACCCTGTAACGTACAGAGTTGCTTTAACCAGTAAACAATATTTGAGACATCTACACCTTCATTACGAAACATGACAGTGATTATTTTAAAGGCAGGTTTAGTGAGGGGAATGGCCAGAAATGGGGTCCAAAGAACAGTGTTACACAAGGCATGATATTTTGACGAAAAGCGGTCAAGGCCTCGAGCAAATCAGGTGCCCCATCACTCTCTGCTCTCCAACACATTACCTCCAAAAACCATATAAACACTACAAACAGGTATCTGCCTCTATCTCTGAAATCAAATAAAGAGGCAGAAGACACTGCAGAGCAGGATACTGCGGCACAGGAGCTAGCACAACAATACTCACCCAAATCAGGAACCAAAACTAAACAAGCACAAAGGAAATCCAAAAACTCTGATCATAGGAGACTCCATGATCTGGGAGTTGATACCCATCTCCAACTAGGGTGATGGTCAGATGTCTCCCAGGTACATCAGCATGGAGAGACACTGACCGCATTAGCTAAAATTGTTCACAAAGCAGGAGAAAACATTGATGTCCTAGTACACATAGGGACTAATGAACTCGCCAGCCGGTCAGTTGTGAGACCAAGGAACACCTGACTAGCTGGGTGACAAACTATCATCTATTTCTGTCCGGCATCTCCTTCTCTGAGATCCTGCCAGTCTGGGAGAAGGGAGCAGATGGACGGAAGGTCGAGAAGGGAGATAGGGGAGCTAAACACGTGGCTCAAGGACTGGTGCCAGGAAAAGGACACAGATTTGTAGGAACTGGCAACAGTTCTGGGAGCAAAGTTCTTTAAATTTGATGGACTGCATCTGACTAAAGAGGGAGTCAGTGCATTGGGGCAGAAGTTTGATGTCTTTGCAGAATATTTAAACTAGCAAATGGGGAGAGGTGCAGCACCCCACGTCGAATGGGAAGAACACCCTCCCTCAGCTAGTGGTCAAACAGGAATTCAGCGTGTTTGCCTCATTTGCATCACCAGGTAAGAAAAAGGTTTGTCTCCCCATACGATGCACAGGGGTAATGCCAAACTTCACCCAACAACTAACACACCAAAATCTGGCCAATGGAAAATCATGTACACAAATGCTCACAGCCTGGGAAATAAGATCCCAGACCTGCAGGCAACAATGTCAGAGGCTAAACTGGACATAGTAGCAATTAGTGAGACGTGGTTTTACCAGTAACCACACTTGGGAGACTTCAGTACCTGGCTATGTATTGTTCAGAAGAGACGGGTGCAAAAGGGGGGGGAGGAGGCCTATGTTAATGAAAATATCAAAGCTACAGAAATTCAGAATACACATAAGGAGCCAGAAGAACTGTGGGTCACCCTGGAAACAGGAAATGGGACAGCCATAAGAACTGGGGTTGTCTACAGGCCCCAGACCAGAGGGAGGACATAGACACATTACTGTTAGAAGATATACAAAACATGACAGCTAAAGGGAGGTTCTGATAATGGGAGACTTCAACATGCCAGATACAGATTGGTCAATACCAGCAGGAACATCTGCCAGAACTAGACTCATAGTGGATTCCTGCAGGGAGGGCCTCAAACAACTGGTACAGCAACCCACAAGAGACAGGGCTATCCTCAGATCTAGTACTGACTAACAAAGAAGGGATCACAGATCTCCAGGTAGAAGGTCACCTGGGGCCAGTGACCATCACATGGTATGGTTCAATTTGGCTACTACATCTAAATCATCCCATTCCATGGCAAAAATATGGGACTTCAGAGGAGCTGACTTTGATAAGATGGCCAACAGAGTTAAGCTAGCCCTGGCAAAAAGAAACACAGGTGAGGAGGTACAGGCAAAGTGGCAAGCATTAAGGATACAATACTTGAAGCAACATCCCATTGTGTTAGACAGAAAAGGAAGTGCAAAGAAAAAGGAAACCACTTTGTTCTCAAATACAGTAGCAGAAAAGGTCAGAGCCAAAAGGCTGGCCTTCAGGAAATATAAGGGAACACAGCGGATGAAGATAGGAGGCATACCAAACTGCCCTAAGGGAAGCAGTGAAGGCAGTAAGGCAGGCAAAGTCCCAAACTGAGGAAACACTAGCACGAACAGTAAAAGAAGGTGACAAGCCTTCTATAGATACATTAGTGAAAGAAGAAAGTCCAGAGGGGTATTGCTAGTTTAATGGAGAAAAGGGAGCATGTGAGGAGGAGGACCCTGTAAAGGCATCTATCCTAAATAGATACCTTTGCTCAGTATTTACTGAAGAGAAGGTAGGCAGGGCCCACAGCTCAGCATCATGGACACAGGGGAGGAGGTGAGCACTACTCCTTCACAAAAGAAAGGGTCCTACAAGAGCTTGCTAAGCTCAGGGTGGATAAGGCAACGGGACCTGATGGCATACATCCCAGGGTACTTAAGGAGCTAAAGGAGGAACTAGCAGAGCCATTAGCAGAATTGTTTAGTGAGTCTCTGAGCACAGGAGAGGTCCCAGAAGACTGGAGAAGGGTTGTGTGATCCCGCCCTCAAGAGTGGTAGCAGGGAGGAGGCGGAACTACAGACCAGTCAGTCTTACCTCAGTAGTGGACAAGATTATGGAGGCACTCCTTAAGGAAAGGATAGTGCAACACCTGGAACTATAGGGCACAGGATCCAAGACAGCATGGGTTTACAAAGGAAGGTCCTGTCAAACTAATCTCATAGATTTCTTTGACTGGGTAACCAGAGTGGTGGACCAAGGGGAGCAGTTGATGTCGCTCACCTTGACTTCAGCAAAGCTTTTGACACTGTTCCACATAGAAGATTGATAAATAAGCTAGGTAGGCTGGGTGGGTCGAAGTTGGTCAACTGGGTGGCAAACTGGTTGACTGACAGAAAACAGAGAGTGGTGGTAAATGGTATACAGTCAGAAGAGATGCAAGTCACAAGTGGGTACTTAGGATCAGTCCTGGGGCCAGTCCTATTCAACATCTTCATTAGTGACCTCGCAGATGGACTAGAGGGTAAGGCTTGTCTGTTTGCAGATGACACCAAGATCTGCAACAGAGTAGATGATCCAGATGGGGTGGGCAGAATGAGAAAAGATCTGGATAAACTAGCAAAATGGTCAGAAGAATAGCAACTGGGATTTAATGCAAAGAAGTGCAAAATCATGCACATAGGGAAGAGAAACCCTGAAGCCACTTATAGGCTGGGAGGGGAGTTGCTAGCAGTCACAAAGGAAGAAAGAGACTTGGGCATCATCATCACTGATGACCTAAAATCATCCAAGCAGACCTCTAAAGCAGTAGGTAAGGCTAGGGGGTGTTAGGGTGTATTAGTAGGGGCATCACAAGTCGTAAGAGGGAGTGTATTAACCTCTGTACAAGACATTGGTTAGGCCCATCTGGAGTACCGCGCGCAGCATGGAGGCCACACTTTCACAAGGACATTAACCAAATTGAGGCAGTCCAGAGAAGGGCAACCAAAATGGTGCAGGGACTGCATCAGAAGACATATGAGGACAGATCAACGGAGCTCAATATGTATACCCTTGAGCAAAGGAGGGAGAGAGGTGATATGATCAGACATTTAAACACCTTAAGGGCATAAACAAGGTGAAAGAGTCTAACATGTTTAAATATAAGAAAATAGCAGGACAAGAGGACACAGCATGAGATTAGAGGGAGGCCATTAAGGGGAATGTGAGGAAATTCTTTTCACAGAAAGGGTGGTAGATGCTTGAATGGCTTACCACAAGAAGTGGTGGCTATGAATACAGTGCAGGGCTTCAAACAGGCATGGGATAGGCATAAGGGAGCAATACAAATGATTATGAATAGATAGGTCACTGACAGAGCAAAGGCCGATGGCACATTTATAAGGCAGAAAAAGAAATGGGCAGACTGGATGGGCCTTGCGGTCCTTATCTGCCGTCAACTTCTATGTTTCTATGTTTCTATGTCTGAAAACTAATATCAAAATTTAGTTTTCCTGAGACGTGTATCAGGGCATATATTTCATGGGCAAAAAACTTCATGGAGTCCTTCAACAATGTTCTAGCTACATATACACGATCAGGGGGATCCTCAAGTCCACCTTTATATGAAAGCCTAACAGCATTATGCCGCTTAGCAGCCAGAACCGGGAATTTAAACAGAGAGGAAAAAGACCTCGCAGGTCCTGTTTGAGAAAACGAGGTCGAGTAGTGGCTGGGGTCTCTTCATCCATGGGATCAGAACCAGAAAAAGTCTGTTTATCTTGGATCCTGTGAAGACCCAGGATTGATTCTGGGTCAGACAAAGCTCATCAGGCAGTTCCATAGGGTCAGTTGCTGTTTGGGAATCAGTTCACCCTCCTCGAGAGATAAGTCTTGCACAGTACATGGGGATTTTGTTGAGGATAATCCTGATACCATGAACCCCTTTAGGTCTTTCATCTATCCTGCCGCCTCTTAACGAGCATCTACGGGACCATTCAGGGGCTTACTGTGGGTTTTCTTTTAATATTAGAGGGCTGAGTCAGAGATGTACCTGCTCAGAAACGCGAAGCGGGTCTTCCAGGGCTGGAACCAGGGTGTCCTTTGTTTCCAAAGGAGAGCCGGCTTGATGTGGTCTCCGTAGACTCTGCAGGGAATCCTCTCGGCTGACGCTCTACAGCGGTCCGTCTCCATTAGACAGTCGATGCGGTTCAGGCGCTCCTGACTTAAAGGTTCCGTGATCGAGGAAGTGTATCTTCTTTGCACCTCTACATTCAAGAGTAGTGCTGATTCACCGCAATGCTACGGACCTCATTAGAAGAAATCATCCGTGGAATAACTGGTGTTTCCTGCAAATCGTCTTCCTCTAGTGAAGATACAGGTACATCTTTTCCGTTTTCAATCGCGGTCTCCTCAAGTACAGAGACAGGAGTCGAGAACAGGTCTCCTGTCTCCACAGCTCCAGCTGCTGCTAGCAGTAAAGCGTCCTCCATCTTGGACAAGGAGTCCCCTCTGAACGAGTAGAAGAATTTCCCCGGTGTCCTGGCCAAATTTCCCTCATTTACTAAAAATACCACTAACAGTTTAATCTGGTTCAAGATCAGTTGCCATTCATCTGTATCCCCCTCCCCAGGTTGTGCCTGAAAATAGGCAGGATTTGTCTAGTGCACTTACCCGGTCAACAAAAGCTAAACAAATAATAAATAAATATTACCCATGTTTAAAACCAGTATTTTACATTGTTTCAGACTGATTGGTTCATATGTTTCCTATGTTAACATGATATTCTGGGTTTCTATAGATACATAGATACATAGACAGTGTCGGCAGATAAGGGCCTATGGCCCACCCAGTCTGCCCATTTGAGCTTGTAAGTTCAGTTTGTTTTCCTAGAAGTTTGTTTCCCCTTAACCCTGACCTCTAGAATTCCTTGATGTCTATCCCATGCATTCTTAAATCCCGTGATTGTTTCTGCCCCCACCACTTCCTCTGGCAGGGTGTTCCACTTGTCCACCACCCGCTCTGTGAAGAAATTCTTCTCATGTTTCCTCTGAATCGCTCCTCCAACTTCATCCCATGCCCTCTAGTCCTGGAACATCTGTTTCGCTTAAAATAGTGTTTTCCTGCACCCTGTTCCTCCCTGTAAGATACTTGTATGTCTCTATCATATCCCCTCTCCTCCTCTCCTCCAGGGAGTACATGTTCAGTTCCTTCAACCTGTCTTCATAGGACTTGTGATGCAATCCATGCACCATCTTTGTTGCCCTCCTCTGAACCTTTCTACCCTGTCTATGTCCTTACATAGGTATGGTCTCCAGAACTGTACACTGTACTCCAGGTGGGGCCTCACTAGTGTCTTGTATAGCTGAATTATGACCTCTCTTTTCCTGCTGGTGATGCCCTGCCTATACATCCCAGCATCCTATTTGCTTTACCTGCTGCCTTGTCACACTGTTTCTTACCTTGAGGTCGAGATGACAACCCTAAGATCCCTTTCCTCTGGTTCATGCTATATCCTCACCCCCAACTGATATATTGTGCCAGGGTTTTTGTGCCCCATATGCATTATCTTGCACTTCTTTGCACTGAATTTCAACTGCCAAATCACTGACCATTCTTCAAGTTTCTGCAGGTCGCTTCTCATTCTGTCTACACCCTCTGGTGTGTCTACTCTGTTACAGAGCTTTGTGTCATCAGCGAACAGTGAAATTCTGCCTTCTAGATCCTGCGCAATGTCACTGATGAAGATGGTGAATAGGGCCAGAGAAGGGATGCTGTGCAGTTTTCATTATGCACCCAAATATATCCCCAGCAGACTAAATGTAGCACTTCATGTCTTTACCAGAAATATCTGACAGAGGTAGGCCCTAAAGGTACATACGTCTGGTAACTTTGGAACACAGGCAGTCTATAGCATTCCAAAATGCGTAGTTTTGTATTGATTCTTCTGTATGTTATTGTATTGAAGCTCCATGGCTGCAGAGTATTTGTTTGTGACAATAAACTGTAGTGAGAAAGAAATAATTTGACATACTGGGACTTGAAACCAGGCCCCTGGAATACTTCCCTTGTGCTCTGTGTTCAATTCCCAGTAGGTCACATTATTTCTTTCTCACAACAATTTGATATTTAAAGGGACACTGTTAACCTGTTTTTCATCACATTATTTCTAGGTAAAAACCTACATTTTACGATTTCTTACCTTCTCTAAAATTCATTTATGTTGCTGTATGTTTTGTCTATCTCCTTGTTAAGTAGAACTGAAATGCATGCTAATGCACTGTATATTTATAAACAACCTTGTTTTGTTTACAATCCAGGATCTGTTCTTACTGCAAGCTTCCTGAGCATTACAAACACACCCAAACAGTGCAGTCACTCATGAGGCAGCAGCCTCCTAGACTCCCACTGCATCATGAGGGGCTAGCCTGTGTTGTGGGTGTTCCCCGAGTCCAGGAAAGATGCATTTGGAGAGGATCGAGAAATGTAAACAAACCTGTGTTGTGTGGTAACGCCAGTATGGTGGGCAGTCTGTTTTTCCACTTTTTCTTAAAGAAAAATAAGAGTCAGAATCAAACTACCAGCTACATCAGCAATCTTTACAGAATGCTGGCAATCATAAAATGTGTTTTTCAAACTAGGGACACTTTGAGACCCAAGGGGGTTGACAGTATCCCTTTAAATTGCACAGCAGTGGCTTATACTGCACTGAAAATATCTGTCATGTCAAATTTTGACAGCAACTGGAATATAATAACTGGTTTCTATTTTTTAACATAGGAAAAGCTGGTTATAATTCTGTCTACAATCTCTTTTCTAAGTAAAACTATAAGTTGCAGAAGCAAAAAAAAAAAAAAAAACAGAAATTATACAAAATAAAACGTGTGTAGCCAGTTGAAGCTCGGATTTTACACCCCTCCCCAGGGTGGGATGTAAGTAATAATACTTGACAGGGTGGACATTATTGAGATATATCGGACCGCCCAGAGGCGTAATGAGGGCCTTAGAGCCCCTGGAAGGTCCATTATATCCCATAACGCCCACCCTGGAGGGTATTATTACACTTAGATAATAGGCTTATATTATTATTTTTTTTAAATAATGATTTAATTAAGTAAAGAGTAAAATGTAAGTAAAAAGTTACTGAAATGTTGGGTTCTGTAAAACAGTCTGTTTACCGCCACTAATGGTGCTGCTGTTTGTTATATGTGTTTGGTAGTGTCTTGCAGTGTCACCTTTTGAGAGCAATGTCAGGGAATTGTTGTTAGTTTTAATTTTTGTCCTGCTCGGTTATTTGTTTGCATTGTTTCAAAAAATATTGTTTGGTTGCCAGAGAGGCAGGAGTGAGAGGCTGAGCTGTACAGTGGGAATCACGCAGTGTTCTGTCAAGAGTATTCGGAGGACAAGGAACTGAGCTGATGAGGTCTGGAAGTAGAAATCAGGGAGGACATTTTTTTATTAAAAACAGAACGTTTGAATGGAGGAGAAGGAGTTTCATTTAATTTTTGCCTGAGATGCAACCACAGTGTTGGATAATGGCAGTTGACAGTGGGAGAGGATGCAAGGTTCTGAGCCTCATGAGTGTCAGAGTGAGGACTGAGTTAGTAGGGGGGAGAAAAGAAGAAAAATAGAGTTTTTTTTTGTAGTATATTACTGTTGACTGGTTTGAGGATTGCTTGTGTGTGGGTGTTTTCAGGTTATCATGTCAGTAATAGTACAGTAAAAAATAAGCGGCTATCAGAGCACGGGCACAGGGATATCAGATGTGATGGGTGCTGCTAGAGGACCTTGTTATTTGGCAAGCCGTTGTTAAGAAATCACAGCCCGGGTGGCAGGCTGTTTTAGCCAGTCAGGAACCAAGTTTCAGTTTACCCATCATCTAAGACATAATAAACCCCTTGAGCTTCGCTCTCAGGGTTTATGTGGCATCCCACCCTTCCGGGGGGGGGGTGTAAAATCCTCATTATAAGTGGCTACCCATCCATTATTCTCTATGAAATGTATAGTTATGGTATTTTCAGTTTCCCTATTTAGCACTATATTTATTTAGATTATCCTGCACAATTGCAGATATCTGTTTAGGTTTAGCAGAGGCCAACTTAGGAATGGGACATTTTGTCTATTTTTTTGGAAAAATATGTACAACCCAGTACAAGGGACATAAGGTGGTAACCTCAAATGCTGCAAATCAGCCTCAGACACTTATTATTAAGGTAAGAATTATTTTAAATGTAAATATATAGAGACTGTTGGTCTTGATAGAACTGGTGTCGTAGATTTCAGAGATACGGGGCTTGATTTTCAAAGCCCAGAAAATGACGCATGGTGCATGAAGTGACACAAGGGGCACCATATGTCAAAACTTGCGGCAGTCCCGAGTTTCATACACAGGCTGCATCCAAACCAGGTGCCCTTGCACCAGACTCTCCCTATACCAGAAACCGGGGTGCAACATGGCAGAAGGGGGCTTGTGCCACAGGGGCGCTGCAGCATCCCCTAATATGGGAGTCTGGAAGCTCCCCCCACAATGGACACAGGTCTCAGCCGGTGTTGGACCAGCCACAGCTGGTCTAACAGTTTGATGTGCTGGCACTGGCTGTGACACCACACAAGGCATATGGTTTCACGAGGTGTCCAGTGCATGCAACACATATCAAGAAGTGTGTGACCCTCCCCCTCCACCTAACAGCTCAGGTTTCCACTGGGAGGTAGTGGAGAGTGTGGGAGAGCGCTCCCAGTTCAGGCTGCCATCGGGTGAACTGGGAAACACAACAGGTTGATACCCACAGCACCGTATCGGTGGTCATAGAAGAGAGGCCGCAGAGTCACTCCACCTCATGCCACTGCTCTACCACAGGTATGTATGGGAAGTGGCATGTCGCGGTGGCAATCCTTGCGTATCCACATACTGTGCTGTAGGGACAGCTGTGGAATGTCCACCATGTGTCCGCCTGCCTGACTGGCATACACAGCAGTGGTCAGGCAGTTCAGGTGTAACTGCATGGTGTCCCAGGGACACAGGCTGTGACTATCCCCCAGACAGTGTACAGAACAGCTCAATGTGTGTGTGATCTGGCTGCTGTAGCATGGACCATCCTGTCAGAGGCAGGGTGTACTGTGAGGACTGTCATGTCTGCTGCCTGCTCTGTGGGGTGACAAGTCCTGCAGTGAGACCTGGTGTGTGCGTCATTCTCCATCATCGTATGTCTGGCAGACCAGGGATGCATCTACAGGACCTCCTGCAGACAGGTGATCTGCCTGGTGTGCCCGTTCCAGGTCTTTCATGCCTCAAGAATTTAGGGTGCTTGCAGGTAAAGCATGCAGTGGGTACCACCTGGTTGTTGGCTTCCAAGACACATCCTGTCCTGCCATCCCATCCTGCTGGGTGCACACGGGTCATGCAGTCACACTGTTGTGGCACACTGATACAGCCAAGAATACCACCTTCATGGGTCAGACCCATTGCTATGAGTCTGCTACAGTGTGTATCCTGTACATATCAATGTCTCTGCTGGCCATCCCTTGCGGTCATGGTCCCAAGGTTGCAGGTGGTCTGATGCCTTGCTGGTCTTGCTGGATACCCACTGCAGCCCCGGCCTATCTCACCTGCTGGTGCTATCGTGGCAAGGGACTGTGGCGGCAGGTGCTGCATGTGTTCGGCCATCGCCAGGGGCTACCAGCAGCCTTGGTCAATCCCTGCCTTTATGCCATGTGTTTGATACATGGGTACAGTTGCAGCAAATGTGGGGTGTTTGGTGCTGGGACCAACCTGTACCAAAATCTGATGTAGGCTCCCTGTAGCACCGGGCTCTGATGCAGGCTGCTGTTTGACGCAGTCTGCATCAATCTTAGGGCCCATTTGAAAACTGAGCCCATAAGCTCTTGCATGGTTATTTATAGTGACAGCTTTTTAGCCTATCCAAAACATCAAACTGCATCCAAAATAAAATTGTGAAATTAGCACAGAACAGTACACACCTGGCAAATCTAGGTCGGTGGGAATAACTGACAAACTTCTACGTAGTTAGTTAGCCTTATAGCAGGATCATTTAAAAATACATAGTTTTTATACATAACCTGATTTTCACATGAAAAAACTATAACAAATCAAAGGCACACATAGCCATTTTTTCACCTTTTGTTAGACATTAAACAGAGTACCACTGCTGTAACCTGTTTCTGCCTATGCAAAAGATTGTTTTGTTGTTTACATAGCACAGTTCTAGAGAAGTTCAGCAACATATAGATTTCCATAATTATCATTTAAACAATACATTTTCTGGGGTCTTTTCTGCAAAATTCTTTATTAGAAATAGCATTTTGTTTACATTTCAGGCAGTGTTTCATGGTCGCATGACCAGATATCTACAAAACATTACTTCTATAAAAAAAATCACAGTCTGTCAACAAAAAAACATTCATGGTTTCCATACTGTTCCTTGAAGGGAAAATATGGAGATTTTAATTTTATATAATATAGTGCAAAAATACCAAAACTTGCCCGGCACAGGAGTGTAAAATACCCTGAAGCAAAAGTGTTAATCATTCTATATTGTGTCACCAAACTGTCTACTGTGTTCAGTTGTGGAATTAGTGTGCATTAAAACAGTCACTATAAAAACAGCTATGTTGTGCAAACGCACAGATTAACTTCATAGGGATAATACTGTATCCCATCCATGACACTGTTGAGTGACCGGGGGGTAGCACTCATACTAAGTGACGGAAGGGGGTAGCATTCATGTACAGTCAGTGGTTAAGTTGGGAATGTTTATGTGGGAAAGCTCTTGCATCTAGGATTTCTAGGTGGTGGAACTCTTATTAGTTAATGGAGAAAGATGATAGACGTGGTGAAACTCTCAAAGTTTTTACAGCTGCAGGGCGGAGCTCTAAAATACGTCTTGCTATCGTAGTAAAAAAGCAGCTCACCAGATCCTGACTAAACAACAAAAACGTTGGGAGTTGCAGCACAATCACACCACAAGTTGAAGCACTCCACCGGTAGATCACTGTGTTTACTTCTTCCCCCCCACCAAACTATTTTGCCTGCCTTATTCTATTAGGGGTTCTCTTTTTCAAGTGGCATTTTTTTTTTCTTCCACAACTTCTCTCTCTCTCCTTCACTCTGTTTGCAGAAAATAAAATGCTTTCATCCTCTCCTCTTCCTACCACAGAACTATTTTGTCTGTCTCATTTTATTTTGTTAGCGTTTTTTATTTCTCACTTCTGAAACAGGAATTCAGAGCACACTGAAGGTGACCGCAACAAGACTCAGTCACTTGGAATCACAACTGAACAGCATCTCTTGATATCTCCTGAAAAAATAAAATACAACGGACAAATCATCCGCCAGCCAATGTCGAGAGGTTGTAGTTCTCGATGGTGAAAGTTTCAGCAGTTTTTACTCTTATATTTTATCAGTATTTCTTTTTCTTCATAAATGGCTATTGTCCTTATGCTGACCGGAAGTCATCAATTCAAACACTGCACTAGGTAAAGGGGACTGAGAAAGCAGGATCTGGTTCTAATAATCTCTATCCACCTCAAACACTGACCTTTCTGGTGTGCACGCCTGAGCTAATGGCAGCCTGATTTAGTTATTAATCCACCACTAAATAACATCCTGAGCTATATATGGAAAAGACATCGACAGCTGTTAACAAGTACACTCCCTGTGTCAGAAGGCTACTTCACATTTTTGATTGCTCACATTAATTTTAGCAGTAGAGACTGTTCACCATGTTTGGGGAGAATCTGTAATGTTCTTCAAATACTCTTAAGCATTCCTTTAGCAAGCTGTCCAGAACTTCACATAATGTGTAGGTTTTGAATTGAAATTATTTAATTTATTTGACACTTTATTTACCCAAGACAGCTAAGCAAAGATGCAATATCTCATTTTCACCATGGTCCTTCATTTGTACACCTGTGTGGAGTGAAGCACTGAGAGGTTTCCTGACTTGTTAAGGGTCACACAGTGAGCAAGTGGCACTAGTGGGACTTGAATCTGGGTAGCCTCATTCCAGAACCAATAATCTAGCCACTAGATCATACTGTTTCATCCTGCTCTGCAATAATTCTACTTAGTTTCTATTCAGTCAGCCTACATTAGTCAATAAAACAGAGAAACAAAAAGGTGTGCTAGCAAAAGAAGGGCTTACTGTTTATCACGTCTGCCCAATGTTGAAATACATGACCCTTATAGGTTCATGTTGATGCACACCCCCCACACTCAAGTCCTCAAGCAAGGGATAACTGGCTCCTGACCTTATCCTCCGACTGCTACACCAACACACATACACATACACATACACACACACACACACACACACACACACGGAAATAAAGCAGGATTCTCAGTACTACTGCATTCCACCAGTGTATTGAATCTGGAATTGAACAACTTCATTTATGAAAATCAGGGCAACTTGCTTTTATTCAACTTTATAAGAGGAAATTAAACTGGATGGCTTGCTGAATTGAATAAAAAAAAAGAAATATTGCAGACGATCTGCTCTGAAACAGTATTCTAGGATGTGAGACAGAGAACAGACAAGCCTGTCACTGTTTAGACCACACTGTTTTTAACAGGAAACATGGAGGTTGAGGTTTTAGAATAGCCTGTGGTGCTGCTACTAATATACAGAAAGAAGAAGCAGCAAACGTCAGAACATCCTGTTGCACAATAAACTTGACTTGCACAATTAACTTCCTCTTTCTTACCTTTTGCCCTCCCCAGAGTTTGCTTTTTTTTTTTTTGTGTGTGAAAATAGCACAAAGAGAAAAAATTACTCCCTTAAGCCAACATTAAAGAGCTAGTGTACTGCCTGGAAGCTGCCTGCAATTAATTGTAACTTTCAGATGTAATCAGCTACCACTTCTTATATCTCAGGTGTTTTTTCTTTTCTGTTAGATAATTAGATTTTCCATGTGGCAGTACTGGGGTGATGTGTGGAGTAGCACTCTGGAGGAAAAATAAAAAAGTCAGTTCTGTTCCTCCCACTACATCAACACTAAGACCACACTGACTATGATGTCACTGGTAACCAATGAGAAGAACCACTTCTCACTGCCAGGTTTCACTTTCACATGAAGCAGCAGGGACTGGCTCTCCCTGGTTACTAGTGAAGTCACAATTTCCTGCCTTGTGATTGGTAGCTTGTGAAAGCCACTGCTCAGGCTGCAAGGCTGTGGTGCCTCAAGGTGCCTGGTCTCATTTCTGATGATGTAGTGGGAGGAACAGAACTGACTTTTTTCCCCTCCAGAGTGATGCTTCACACATCCACCCAGTACTGACAGGTGGAAAATATTTTAATTAGCAAACAGAAAATAAAAAAAAAAATACTTCAGATATTGGAAGTGATAACTGACTGCATCTGAAAATGACTATTCCAAGCAGTACACTAGTGCACTGCCTGGAAACTGCCTGCAGTTAATTGCAACTTTCAGATGTAAGCAGCTATCACTTCCTATATCTCAAGTATTTATTCTTTTCTGTTTGCCAATTAGAAGATTTTGCACTTGGCAGTACTGGGGTGATGTGTGGAGCCGCACTCTGTCCAGAGGGGGAAAAAAGTCAGTTCTGTTCCTCCCACATCAGCACTGAAACCACACTGACTATGACATCACTAATAACCAATGAGAACCATCTGTCACTGCCAGGTTTCACTTTAACATGAAGCAGCAGGGACTGGCTCTCCCTGGTTACTAGTGATGTCACAGTTCCCTGCATTTTGATTGGTAGCTTGTGAAAGACACTGCTCAGGCTACAAGGACTGTGGTGCCTCAAGGTGTTTGGTCTCATTTTTGACGATGTGGTGGGAGGAAGAAAACAGACTTTTTCATCCAGAGTGCTGCTCCACACATCACCCCAGTACTGCCAGGTGGAAAATCTTCTAATTAACAGAAAATAAAAAAAAATACTTCAGATACTGGAAGCGATAGCTGACTGCATCTGAAAATTACTATTAATTTTAAGCAGTACATTAGCTCTTTAAGGTTGACATCTGTATCCTGACTCCTCCAACCCCAACATCCTGCCACCCCCAAAACATAAAAACTCAGTTTGGTGGGTGTAGAGCAGTCTGTAATTTACTGGTCAGGCTGCCAATAACTTTATGCTACCTGGACCCCACACACACCCATGAAAGTATGTATGTGTTCATGAAATAAAAATACTTGCTTTCAAAAGAGTTTTTCTACTTCAGTATACAGTATGTCTTGTTATGTGACATGTTTCTATGCTCATTGGAGGAAGTGGTGGTCTGCTGCACTCAGTAAGTACAGTGCGCCAGATGCATCTGGGGCCCAATTTACTCCTAGTACAAGTACTGATGTTATTTTATTTATTTACATTAAATCATTAAACAATAGTAAAACAAAATTACATCTACAGATCTGAGTGCCTTATCTGGATAATGTATTCCTGTCAATGATGTAGCAGAAAATATATGCGATCCTGTCTGCTCTATGTGTGGTAATTAGCTCAGTGCTTGTGATACGTAAGAGCTGAGATATGGTCAGTGCTTAGACATGTTTGAACTGGATTGGTACTTAGGTCAGTGTCTGTAGTATGCAGGAACTCAATGATGTGGTTGGTGCTTAGATATGTTGAACTGGATGATATAGGTACTGATAGAGTCTTGATCTTTGGCCTTTCTCTATGTTCCACCTTTGGCAGGATACTAGGTCAATGTGGGTTTGAAGGCCCAGCATAACATAAGATATGAGTGCCGGAGAAGGCAGGAGAGGATGATGGGTGAGTGCGACTCGCTAAGCAGAGGGGGTGTTGGCAGAATGCTTATATAGAAGATGGGGGGTCTATCCCCCCCATAGAACCCCAGGCTACAGCATTCCAATTAGCGACTTAAAACTGCTGAAAGGGACATGTTCCATAGTACAGACAGATCAGCGGTTAAAAAGTGAAAGTGGTTCAGAAGCCTTTCCCTTTAGATGCTCTGACCAGCAGTGATGTTTTTATGTGGCGGTGGTTCAAATGGTCCCAAGGACAGCGATCCACTAAGTCTGCTACAACACTGAAGACAAATTGGGGGGAGGGAGGTGTCTTCAGTAGAGAGGGGGATACAATGATATCTCCTGCAGAGCAGCAAAAATTGGGGTCATTTTAGAGGGATAACTATTTTTTTTAAAAATCTGCATTTTTGCAGTTGTGCATAAGCACGAAAGGGCAGGTGCATTTAAGTTAAAGGGACACTGTAAATCCCTAAGGGCTCAAAGTGTCCCTAGTTTTAAAAAAAACACGTTATGATGTCCTCGACCAACCTACATGCCTAAATATGAAGTCAGGTAAGCACAGCCTTCTTGACTGGATACTAACCAATAACAAACACCACGTCAAAGCAGCAGGAATTTTCCCCAACGCCATAAGCAACAACTCCCCCACATATTGCATCTGGAAGAACAACCTTTCTCACACACACCCTAGATTAATAAACTCCCAAGACCTAACCAATTTTGCTATAGCTGCATTATTGAGTACTCTGAACTCCACTGACTGGAGCCCTATCAATTATTAATGCAGCCCTAGACTACTTCATCAACACTTTCTCCTCCATCCTTGACTGTCATGCCCCATTTAAACTTACAAGAGCCAACAGCATCCACTACCCTTGGCTCTCCCATGATTTATAGCACCTGATGCACTCCTACGACAGAGCCTGGACTACTATATATTTTTTGTTTATTTCATTGTTTGAAAAAAAAAAAAACTTTTGAGGGAAAGCTCTTTTGCAAAGGTTCCATGTCAAGTGCATGACATGTACAGTACAGCAGAAGGGGAATTGCCCCCTCTGCAGTACACACTTCATAGAAGGAGAGTGCACAATAAGAACAACTCAGGAACATTTAAACAAACAGTGCAATGGTAATGCAAACAGAGAGACATACTGCAGAATACAAGTACAGAACAACAAGTAACCAGCTACAGAAGCTACTGCCAAAAACCTTAAACAGAATACGTCTATGAGCTTATGGGGAACACAATGACAAGGACCTCAGCAGCCCATAGTACAGGCTTTGTCCTCATAACAGGGATGGGAATACCTACAAATAGAATGGCCACAACTCTGACTGGCTAATCTACTAATTGAGAAATGCTTGTAAATCTCAAATCACCAAGTCCAAACATGAACACTTACAATCCCTGCAAACTAACCTTCTCAATAATCCTAAAAGTTTTGGGCACAAGTCAATACCATGCTCAAAGGCAAGGAATGAATGCTCCCCAGTCCATGATCGACAATGGCACGGTATTATCAACCCCACTGGATATTGCATCCAGTATAAATCACTTCTTCACTGACCTAGACAGATAAACAAGGCCTACCAACTAGGCCCCATGATACTGCCTGTCCTGCCCCCCAACTCCTTCAATATGAGACTCACCTTACACAGAAGTCCTCAAGTTCTTCAACAAATTAAACCTGGATAGTTCACTGGGATTCGATTCACTCCTGCCCAGATTCCTTCAGATTAGTGCTACAGCTATTGCCTACCCAGTTGTGTTGTTTATCAATAAGTCCTTCCTCTCATATACCATATCTGATAAATGGAAAACAGCTCAAGTGGCCCCTATCCTTAAGAGTGGCCCAGTCAACCTCACTGAAAACTACAGACCAATATCTTTTCTGTGTCCCCTGGCTAAAATTCAAGAAAGAATCCTATATAACAGTTACACTCCTTTCTAAAGTCAACCAATGTCCTGACCATCTCACAACATGGCTTCTGGAAACTGCATGGGACAGTTTCTGCCCTCATAAAGGTTACTACAGATATCTACCAGGCTATGGATCAGAGGTGTTTGACACGGGCCACCTCTGATGATCTCACGAAAGCATTCAACCTTGTAAACCACCAACTACTCCTATCAAAACTCCATAAGCTTGGCCTTGACTCTCATACCCTATCCCGGTTCTCTGTCTAACTGGCGACAGTGTGTCAAAAGGGCTGGCGTCACCTCTTCCCAAGCACACATCACGGACAGGGTCCCCCAAGGGTCAATCCTGGGTCATTTTTAGTCTCCATTTTCAATAATGAGCTACCTAGCAACTGCGGTGGTGCAACGGTACAACTATACACAGATGTCGCAATCCTATATAGGTCAGATAAATGTACCACCGCCATCAAACTGGACCTAGAAAAGGATTTCGGGTCCCAAAGCCTGGTTCAAACAAACCTACTGGTTCTAAATACCAAAAAAAAAACAAAAAAAAATGCTGTTTCGACACATCTCCTATAACCATCTACTCAACAACTCTTTATAATCAGTACTTCTACAGGCATGGCGCTAGGAGTGGACCCCTTTAAATATTTAGGAGTTACCCTAGATAAAAGTCTCTCTCTTGAAGTGCATGCTCTTAGAACTATCAAGTGTACAAATCAAAAATTAGGCATGCTTTATCAAATTGCCCCTTATATGACCCCACCAATCTCGGAGGACTGTGCCGTCTGCAACCTTACTCCTGTGTCTCTTCTATGGAGCCCCTCTACGCGACTTGGCCAAAGCAACCACTCTCTTCAAACTGAAACAAACCTATGATAGAATCCCACACTTCACCACCATGAAATCTGCTCGAGCGCACCACTGTGACATCCTTAAAACCCTAGGTTGGCCATTCTTCAAGGCTAAACTTGATCTCCCGCTTCTTTGTACTACGTTCAAACTCATCCACCTTCACTCCCCACCCATCCTTTCAAACATGCTCACCCGTAAACCTATACCTCAACCCTTGCTCCTCCGTCTCCCTTTGCTAAATATCCACAGGACTTGGCTTAACCACAGGTAGGTCCTTCACCTTTCTAGCTTCACAAAATGAAACAACCTCCCGCACAGACAACTTTCCTGCACATCACTGCCCCAGTTCAAAACTGCTTTAAAGAACTCTTCTTTCCCTGCCGATCCTGCACCTGTTTTAATTACCTTGTCCCCTCCTCCTCTCTCTCTCTCTCTCTCTCTCTAACACTCTACTCTGCATCCTTACTCACCCTCCCAATCACACCTCCTCCTAACTTTCTAATACTCTGCTCTGCATCTTTTTGTCCCCCTCTCCCTTTCTCACCTCCTCAAAACTTCTTTACCCTACCTTACTGCCAATGTCTGCATATCATTTGACCCCAGCACTTATTGGACTGATTGTCAGCAAACATTGAAACGTCTGTAGTTAATTTTTCTATTTTGTGGCACTTAATGGAACAACTGGTAGCACAGGGCATTTTGTATGAGACTCAGACTATAGGCAGTATAGCAAAGTGGTTTAAGGCTCTGGGCTGAAAATCTGGTGACATCCAGCAGACCAGACCTGGGTTTGAATCCCACAGCTTCCACTTGCATACTGTGTGACCCTGAGCAAGTCACTTTACTTCCCTGTGCTCCCAGGTCGCACCTGCAAAAAAAGCTTTCAGCTTAGTGTGCTACTCCTGGTTAAACAACTCAAATTAAAAAAAAATACTAAATGCCAGCAGAATAGGCCTAACTGTCTTCGTGTCTGCTCGCTTGGTCAGCCCCCACCCTGGGAGCCGCCTCACCTCTCTGGCTTCTCCCTTCCAGTTCCGGATATTCTTGCTGCACTGGATTTTGCTTCCAGAACCCTTCCCTGTACCTGTCCCACCCTCTTGAACCCTCCACTGTCTCCACCTCCACCAGTCCCCTAGGCAGCGCATTCCATGGCTCCACTACCTCTCAGTGAAGTAGTACCTCCTTTCTCCCTGAATCTCCCTCCAGCTTCCATACATGCCCCCAGTTGCCCCCTTCCTTGAAGCACCCTGACTGCTCCTCCCTATGTACCCCTTCATGTACCTGAAGACCTCTATCATGTCCCCCCAGTCCCATCTTTCTTCCAATGTGTACATATTCAGATCGTCGAGCCTCTCCCCATAGGTCCTGTCCCCCAATCCCCAAATTATTTTGGTTGCTCTCCTCTGGACCCTCTCCAGGAGTTCAATGTCCCTCTTTAAGTGTGGCCTCCAAAACTGCATGCAGTACTTGAGGTGCAGCCTCCCCAAGCAGCTATACAGAGGGAGTATCACTTCCCTCCTTCTGTAGGTGATCCCCCTAGCGATGCATCCCAGCATCCTGTTGGGCTTGGCCGCTGCCCCCCTACAAGTCTCAGACTTGTTCATCTTGACATCCACCACCACCCCCAGGTCCCTCTCAGCCATCAAGACTTGTAGCATTTCTCCCCTCAGGGTGTACACTTGGCCCGAGTTTCTGTCCCCCAGGTGCAGTACCTTGCATTTCCATGCATTGAACCTCAGCTTCCACTTTCTAGACCATCTTTCCAGAGCCTCCAGGTCCCCCTGTAGGGCCACCCTTCCCTCCTCCCCATCCACCACCACTCCCAATTTTAAGAAATCCACAAAGAGACTCATCTGATATCTGTCCTTATGTCAGAGACGCAAGCGTTGAACAGGAGGAGCCCAAGGACTGATCCCTGCGGGACCCCACTAATGACCCTCCTTGGGGATGAGATCCCACCAACTACAACCTCTGGGTCCGGTCCTGAGCCAAGTGCTATCCATCTGATCATCTGGTTCCCACCCCATTTCTCCCAGCTTATCCAACAGGCCCCGTGAGGAACAGAGTCAAATGCCTTGCTGAAGTCTAGAAAGAGGATGTCCACTGGTCTACCCACGTCCAAGGGCACTTTTCACCTAGTCATAGAACTCACAAGGTTTGTTGACACGATTTCCAGACGAATCCATGCTGTTCATCATCTGGGCACCCTGACTTTTCCAGGTCCCCCCAGCCTCTCCTTGACAATGCTCTCCATCACCTTGCCCACCACCGATGTCATGCTGATGGGCCTGTAGTTCCCTGCCACCTCCCTTGATCCCCCCTTGTGGATAGGCACTATATGCGCCACATTCCAGACCTGGGGCACCCACCCTGTCCTCAGAGAGATGGTGAAAAGCTCCGCCAGGGGGTTCGCCAGGACATGCGCCAGTTCCTTCAGCACTCTGGGATGTAATTTATCCGGCCCTGGTGCTTTCTCCATCTTAAGGGACCTGAGGGCTTTCCTCACTCTCTCTGCTGTGATTTCCGCCTCCGCTAACTCGTCCCCCTGCTTAGCCTCCCCCTCTTGCCAGTGATGCCTCCCCCTCAGTATCACTGTCTCCTCCCATGTATGATGCAGCCTCCCCATTTTCCTTGCTGAAAACTGAGGTGAAGTACTCATTTAGTACTCAGCCTGCTCCCCAGGTCTTGTGACCAGCTTTCCCTGTTTTAATCCTGTCAATCTGCCCTTCACCCTTCATTTTTCCAATATATCTAAAGAAACCCTTGTTCCTCTCCTAATTTCCCTGGCCAGGTTCTGCTCCTTCCTTGCCTTAGCCGCCCTCACCACCCTAGTGGCCCTTCTAGCCATCAGCTCATACTCCCCTCGATCCCTTTTCACTCCTTGAGCACTTGAATTGCCTATAGGCTGCCTTCTTTCTCCTCACCACCTCCTGAACCTCCCAAGTCCACCAGCAGGGTTTTCGGGCTCTACTTCATTTTTGTCTTACTCTTGCACAGGTGCTGGTAGCATCCTGCACCCCTCCCCTGATGATTTCCCACCTACTGTCAGCGTCCATTTCTGGCCCAATCACAACCAAATGCTCCTTAAGGATCCTTCCTATTTTCTTAAAATCCACCCCCCTGAAGTCAGTTACCTCCGTCTTTGTGCAGCCTTCTACTCTTCCTAGGTCCAGGCAGAACCAGACTGTGGTATGGTCGCTCCCCGCCAACGGGTCCCTTACCTCCAGGCCCCCAATCTGGTCACTGTCTGCCAGGACCACATCCAGTACCCACGCCCCTGGTCGGTTCTCCCACCTGCTGAGTTAGGAACGCATCCTGAAAGACATCCAACAACCTCTGTTCCCTGGCCACCGAGGATGTCATAGTCTCCCAGTCTGTTCCTGGCATGTTTAAGTCCCCCAACACCACCACCCTGCCCAATCTGCAGTGTCTCCCAACATCTGCCACCAGACTCTCCTCCAGCTGCTCTGCCAGTGCAGGGGGTCTATACACCACTCCTATTTTTACTCTCTTGCCCCCCCTTATCAAGGTGACCCAAATCACCTCCACTGTTCCCTCCGCTTCCTCTACTCCCCCATGCCAATGCAGTTTTTGACTATTATTGCTAACCCTCCTTCCCTTCCCTCCCCCCCCATCCTTCCTGAACATAGTGTAACCCTCCAGGTTCAGGTCCCAGTCATGTCCTGTGGTGGCCCAGGTCTCAGTGACCGCTGCCACATCCACCCTCCTTCAGTTAGCATCACCTGGAGCTCAGGCATTTTACTGCCCAAGCTCCTGGCATTTAGCAGGAACACCTTCCACCCTTTCTCTATACTTCCATTTCCTGCTCGTGTTCCCATGGGATTCCATCTCCCTCGGTCTGCACTTACCAGTTGGCCTTTTCCACATTCCTCCAGCTCCCCAGGGGTGAAGACAGAGTCCCCATTTATCGGACCCCTTGACAGCCTTTTCTCCCATCCCTCCCTTCACAAGTTTAAACCCTACCTTTCACCAATGAACCTCTTTTCAACTTAAGGATTCCCTCCTCCAAATTGAGATGGAGCCTATCTCTAGCATACAGACCTTATCCTCCAAGGTCTCGCCTCAATCCCTGCCAACCCATACCCTCTGGACTCACACCACCCCTGAGCCACTGGTTCATCTCCCCAATCTTCCTTAGTGTTCTCATCAGCCTTTGGCATCGCAGGATTTCGAGAAAATCGCACATCCTATGCCACAACAGACCCTGGCAAGCTCCTGAACCTTGCCTGTATCTCTAGCTCGCTATTCCTCAATGTCATTTGTACCCAGCGACCAGTATGTCCGGGGAACCTCACAATCCTTGCCAGCTGATATACCTCATGCTTGGCCCTGTGCACGTTAGTCCAGGGAAGCATTTTGTTCTAACTGGCCAGGCTTCCTCCCTATCCATTTGATACCCCTGATCATAGACTCCCCCAGTAGCAGCACTCTAACAGCTTATTTTCCTCCATTTTCCTCCTTTCCATGTCCCTCATCCTTTCTACCGGCCCCTCCACCCAGTCGGCTCCTTGCTCCTCCCCCTATCTGGGTGCCATCTGCTGCCCCCTCCTTATTTACCCTGGCCACCCCCTCCCCTCCAATCCTACGCCTCTCCTCCTCCTGAATATCGCTCTGTACCGCCCTCTCCCCTCTCACTGCTTGCGACTGGTCCTTTTCCCCATCTGCCAAACCAGCCTGGCTCTTCCTCCCTTCCTTCCCGCCTTCGCTCAGCCCTCCTTGCTTGTCTGCCCCTGGCCTAAACCCCAGCTCCCTTTACTGTATCTTCCTTGTACTTCTGGTCCTTCTCCTTGCCCTTTCCTCCCAACTGGTCCTTCTCCTTGCGCTTTCCTCCCTCTCCCCCTGCTCCTCCTGCTCTGATCCACTGCTCCCCCCATTTTCCCACATTCCAGGTTCCCCCTTGTTCCTCCTGCTATCCAGCCCCTGCCTCCTACCCCCACTCCTTTTCCATCTCTAACCACCCATCATGGCTACATCACCCCCCTCATCCTCAAGCAGAAGAAGAGAATTGAAGCATTACTGAGCTTAAGGTCCGATCCACCTCCCCACCTTGCTTCCTTCTGTCCAGCCCCAGCCATCTGCCTACATCCCTGAGAATGTTGTCCCTCTGGCCCCCCTCTGTGAGGGTCCCCAGTTACCTGCCTGCTTCCTTGGTAGTGTCCTCCTTTTGGGCCCCCTCTGCCAGGGTCCCTATGTGACCACAGAGTACTCTCCTGCACTCCTTTCCCTATGCCCCTGCCTCTAGTGCTTGGTGCAACCCGTGGGAGAGCCCCTGCCCTCTTCCCCAACCATACCTCCCCCCTTCCCCCAGCTGTCTCCTAATCCCCGCAACCTCCTCCCTAAGCTGTGCCAGCTGGTAGCACACTGGGCAACCACCGAACTTCCAAGCCCAGTCCAGTATCATGGCTGCCACACACCCTGTGCACCCCACCACCCTCCCAAAGATGCCGGCCCTAATGACGTGTGGTATCATCCCCCTCCAAGTAGGTTTCCTTGGGTGAGCCACCAGGTTCCCCACTAGTCCAAGATACACCCTACTGACTAATCAGGTCACCCACTAATCCTAGATGCAGTCCCACAGTAAACCGGTAACCCTGTTACTAGGTGCAGTACAACACAGTAAACTTTATAAGGGAAGTGAACAACTCTCTAAGCTCCTCTCTCCCAGCCTTTAAATCCAACCCCCATTGGCTAGAACTACATAAGCTGCACCTGAAGCCTTTTCCTCCAATTGCGGGGCAGGTGTTCCCATAAATGAGCAGAACTCTGGGGTGGGGGAGGTTGGGATTAGGGCCAACACCTGACTCCAGAGAGAGTGTATCAGCCCTGCGTTAGGGTTACCACCTGTCCTGATTTTCGCAGGACAGTCCTGATTTGGGCTGCTGCGTTCTGTGAAAAAAATATGAAAAATACTAAATGTCCTGAATTTATGGTAGAAAAAATGTTTTCTAACTTTCCACTAAATGTTGCAGAAAACTACAATACCTTAACTAAAACACCTTAAAATAATAAGAAACAATAGAAGTACCTAGGAAACTACTGCACTTAGCCTTACTTCTGATTATATAGAGAAAACAAGTCTTTTGCATCGGTCGAGGTTACGTACTGTCCTGCTAAAAATCATGCTTCAGTAAGAAATGTCCCACTTTGGACTTCTTAAAAGGTGGTAACCCTACCCTGCATCTGCCCCTCCTGCCCAAACAAATTTAAAAGCACACACAAAAAAAAAAAAAACAAGCATTTGTCAATGCTGAATGTTTGCTTGCTGGCATTGGCATTGGTAGTGTAGAAGTTACAGAGCTGCATAATAGTAATGGCAGCGAAGTATTGAACTGAAGCCAACCCCACCACCACCCTGCAGAGAGTGACCTGCATTGGGGTGTGCCTTTGGGTCATCAGGCATAACGACCACTCCATTTCACCACACCCTACCCTGCAGACACTGACAAGTGTCACGGTGTGCCTTGGGGTCTTTGGCCCTTATGCGCACCCCACTCCATCAGGAAATACGGTGAGATGGGTGCGGATTAGGAGAATGGGGTTAAGTTTGGGCCCGAAGAGTCTGAGGCACACCTTGATGCCTCTCACTGGCTGCAGGGTGTGGGTGGTGGTGGAATGGTATGAGCATGATAGGCAAGAATCCCAAGTCACACCCCTGATGCCTGTCATACTTACAGGGTGGAGCGTTATGGTCAGAAACCCTAACGCCTCAGGCATTCGTTGGTATTTTCACTCAAATTTTCAACATGTTTTTTTTGTGACCCCCACCTCATGAACAGTGGCAATATCAGTTTGTTAGCCGAAAACTGCTTTTGCACAGCGATTACGGCATTTGGCACCACAGGTGCAAAAACACATTTCGAACAGGATGTGAAAAATGACAGCGGTACTGTTCATGGGGAGGTGTAAAAAATGGCAATGTTGAAAATCTGCTGTGAAAATCTTAAAAAAAAACTGGTGAAGTCACGAGCGTGCATAGAGACTGTGCAACGCACACCCGTAATGTAACTAGTTTGGGGATTTTTTTATAGCAGATTGTTAACACAGGCATTTTGGGACCTCCGATCATGAACAGTGTCAGTCTGATTTTTTTTATCTGTCCCGAACAATGATTTCCCACAGCGACCACGCATTTCTGTGCTGAAAGCGTGAAAACACATTTTGGCCATGTTGTGGAAAATGACAGCTGTACTGTTCATAAGGAGGTGTGGAAAAATGCCACTGGTGAAAATCTGGATTGAAAATATTACAAATTCATGAACTTACGAAGGTGCGTGGAAACTGCGCAATGCTCACTCGTAACACAGTCACTTTATGGAGCTTTGTCACCAAATTTTCAGCATAGCCATTTTAAGACCTCTGCTCATGACCAGTTGCACTGTGATTTTCTTAATCTGTCCCAAACATTGTTTCGCACACTGACTATACCATTTATGCGCTACATATTGGAAACACATTTTGGTGAGGTGTGAAAAATGGTAGCTGCACTACATCATAAAGAAGTGCTGTAAAATGGCACTGTTGAAAATCTGTGCAATATTACACCAAGAAATCTGCTAAAGGCATAGGAACTGCATAACGCAGCCCTAAAACAGTCATTTTTGGGAATTTTTTCACCAAATTTTCAACGTAGCCATTTTAACACCTCTGCTCATGACCAGTGTCACTGTGATTTTAACATGTCCCATAGATGATTTCGCATACCGACCACTGCGCCATTGTGCGCCATATAGGCAGAAACACGCCAGGGCGAGATGAAAATGATAACTGTACTGCTCATAAGGAAGTGTGGTAAATGGCAATGTTGAAAATCTGGAGTGAAAATATTGAAAATTTGCAAACTTACAGAGCTGCAGCATAGAGCTCTGCAACGCATCAGAAAACAGTCAATTTTAGGATTTTTTCACCAAATTTCAACACAGCCATTTTAAGACCTCTGCTCATGGACAGTGTCACTGTGATTTTCTTAATGTGTCTGCAGACATTGATTTTGCACACCGACTGCGCCATTGTGCACTACATAGGTAGAAACACGCTTTGATGAGATGTGAAAATGACAGCTGTACTGCTCATAAGGAGGTGTGGTAAAATGGCAATGTTGAAAATCTGGAGTGAAATATTGAAATTCAAGAACGCACGCAGCATGTGAGAAGTGCGCAGAACGATGCTCGTAAAACAGTCATTTTTAGAATTTTTCACCAAATTTTCAACATAGCCATTTTAAGACCTCTGCTCATGAACAGTGTCACTGTGATTTTCTTAATGTGTCCCATCATTGATTTTGACACCAACTGCGCCATTGTGCGCTACATGGATGGAAACACATTTTGGGTGAGATGTGAAAATGACAGCTGTACTGCTCATAAGAAGGTGTGGTAAAATGGCAATGTTGAAAATCTAGAGTGAAAATATTGAAAATTCAAAACTTATGAGTGCATAGAACCGCGCAACGACGCCAGAAAATAAAGTCATTTTAGATTTTTCCACCAACTTTCAAAATAGTCTTTTGAGATCCCACCTTATGAACACTGGCAGTGTCGCTTTGTTAATCATTCCGGAAAGGTGATTTCGCGCAGTGGCTGCAAAAATCACCCTTCGGGCCCGAGTAATGCCATGACAGTGACAGCATTCATGAGAAGGGGTCCCAAAAACCCCATGTTGAAAATTTGGTGCAAACATTCCAAAAAATGCCTGAGATATGCAATAAAGTTGAAAAAACCCCATCTATTCCATTATACAGCTTACCAGCATTTCCTCAGTTTGCGATCGGCTTTGAAGAGTGCAGACGTGTTCCCGGTCCGCCGAAGATCCTCGCGCCGAGCTCCGGAGGTAAGTATGGGGTGTGGGGGTGGGAGGCAGGGTGCACAGTGGTGGTGCGGTTGTGGGAAGGGAGGTAGGGAGAAGCCGAGGAGCAGTTTTTGTATTTACAGGTTTTTGTTTCTAAGACGGCGTGGCAGCTGGAAGGATGTTGGTGGGGACAGGAGCCAACGGGATTGGGCACCCTGTCAGCCATAACATCATTTTGCCATGCTGGGGTGGGCTCCCAGCATGGCACCTGGATGCTTGGCCGCAGCCGATGTGGGGACTGGGCACCCCTGCCTGCCATAACATCATTTTGCATGCTGGGTGGCCTCCCAGCGTGGCACCTGGATGCTTTGGGGCATGCAGCCGACGGGGATTGGGCACCCTCAACCATAAAACATTTTGCCGCTGGGTGGGCTCCCAGCGTGGCACCTGGAAGCTTTGGAGGGTGGAGCCGATAGGGGATTGGGCACCCTCACGGCCATACAGTGTGGGGGAGGGGAAGGCGATGAGCACGCAGTGTGCGTGTATGTGTGTGGGGGGGAAGAGCTCTGCTCACTCAAGTGGAGCTCTCCCTTTCAACTGTATGCCACTGCATTTTCAGCTGTCATAGACAGCTGGAGCAGTGATTGGCGCTCTGCGACTGCGCCTGCAAACACACTGACTGAATTGGAAGAGGCTGACACACCTCTGGAAAACTCGGATGATGGCACTATGTTTCTTGCACACGCATGCAAGCAAACATAAAAAGGCAGTTAAGACAGACCTCAACTACAATGTCCAAGACACCGAAATGGAAGCTAAAAAAACTACTTTAGATCAACTTACAAACACACTCAGCAGCTACAAGCCCTTCCTCCCACTTCTCTAGCTGCAGACTGACTCAGATGGCAGTTCACCACACCTCTAACAGCACTAATCCCTGAAATATGATGCCTGCACTTACAGGTCAGAGAACAACATTTAAACCCACAATCACCAATTATCAATCGCACCTTCTCACAGCACTCCCAGTCTCCACTCATGGGTAATTCCGGCACTTCCTCTCAGGCTGATGCACAAAAGAATTCTTTAGGATCGAAATCTGATCCCTCTCTTATCCCTGCTTCCGCCTCCTCCCGGCCTTTCCCAGACTCCTCAGTTTTCTTTTGTGCATCACTCCAGGCTGGTCACAGATTTTTGTCTCTGAGCCAAGTAAGGTAAGAATTATTATTAAAATCTTTTAATTTCACGAAAAACGATCCTGCAGACAGCATGCTATATAGCACTAATCCATTAGCAAACCGAGGCGTCAGGAAATCATGTAAAGTACAATGTTAAGGGTTAAAGTGTTGTTTTTCCCATTCCTTCCAAGATAAAAGTGCCAGTTTATCTTTACTGCCCTTCCCTTCCTCAGTACACCTTGTTCTGCTGAGGACAGGGAGATCCTGCACCCAGCTTCCTCCCGGTTTACCTCGTTCAGCCAAGGAGCAAAAACTACGTGTGCCTCTAATTGTGTGCTCAATCATTTGAATGTTCTGATGCCTCGCCGCGGGGTTCACCTCGTTCAACCGCGAGCGCGAGTCTTCAAGAACTAAGCGCCTGCCTCAGTATGCCTACCTGCCCCCTTGTTTTTGGTTCTGGTATAGGCTTTGGGTTCCTCGCAAAGCGCTGGCCGCCAGCCTCTCCCACACGGCGTTCTCCACGCTGCGAGACAGGCCGTGCTTCCACCCTCTTCCCTGGTCTCGAGAGCCCCTTCTCTCGCGAGACCACAAAGCCCTATCAGGCCACTTGTTTTCTCCAGCTAAGATGGCGGCGCCCTGTGCGTTCTCCCCTCCACCAAAATGGCGGCGCAAGGCATCGGATACTTAAAGGGGCAATGCAGACCTTAAAGTAGAGGTCAAAGAATATTTAAAGGGGCAATGGCGGTTTTTTTTCACAAATTAAAAGGGAAATGTGTCCAGTGCATCAAATCTTAAAAAAATTGGTCTCTTTTGGTGAACTTGAAGCCTGTTATAATGGTTGGAGGCAGACAATCTGTTTTTTGAGCACCAGTAATACTATTTCTTGCTCATTAACACGGGGCAGCAGTTTTTTGTTAACCAAAAAATCCTTTACCTAGCCCCTAAAGGCAGAAGCTGAACCAAATTTAGGTTCCATGCTTCTACTTACTAACGGCACAGTATTTAAACAGTTTTTTAATTAGTTTTTTCATTACGATGCATACCATTCATTATATCTCCTACCCTATTACATTGTGTTTTTCAGAGGAGATAAAATGACTTCAAGAAGGATTTGCAGGAAATGTCCCCATATTCTTTTAACCTCCAACCAGGGAGACCTATGTTCCCTATGCATGGTCGATGCAGACCCAATTTCTTCAATTCAAATTCGGGGTCCACAGAGGAGGACATATTGCAGGATAGCACTTCCACATCTTCTCAGAGTCTGGTAGTTCGGCTGTTCCAAAAGCTTTTGGACAAAATGGATGTGTTGGGAGCAGACAAATGACCCAGGTCCCCTGAGAAACCCCCTCCACCAAAACGTCATGGGGTACCCCAATTCCAATCCCAGAGGATAGGTCTGAGTCTCCATACTCGGGGGACGAGGACCCAGAGGAGGAGGAGGAGCCCAAAGAAGACATGGCCACCAGGCTATGCCCCTTCGACTCCATCCCTGAGATCATTAGGGTAGTGTGCGAAACACTACGAATCAACAAACCCATACAGGAACCAGAGAATAGACTGGACCCCTTAGTGCGTGACAGACAACGTCCCACCACCTTCTTTCCCCTTTTGCCCAGCCCTGGATAGCATCCTGGCTAGGGAATGGGAGGCTCCAAACCCAATAAAGACAAGGGAAAAGGGGACCATTGAGAAAAGATACCCGCTAGCACAGGAGAAAGAGAAGTCTTGGGCTACTGCCCCAAAAGTCGACTCCGAGGTCTCGGCCCTGAGCAACAAGACAGTTCTACCATCCAAATCAGCTTCCGCATTAAGAGACCCCATGGACAGGAAGGTGGATGATATAGTCTGGAAAGTTCATGACATGCTGACCATGAATATGCGAGCTTCCATGGCAGCCACTTATTCCTCCAGAGCAGTACTTAGATGGCTGGAAGCAGTTCGTTCAGACATTCCAGAATCGAGCGCCCATGGGGCTACCATGGATTACGCTATCCAAGCTATTAAGTACATGGCAGATGCCACTATTGACACTTTTAAAATGGTGTCAAGCTCAGCAGCATCAGTAAACAGAGCCAGGAGATTAATCTGTCTCAAACTGTGGAACGCCGACCAAGAATCAAAAGCCCGACTAATGAAGCTTCAATTCTCAGGGGACAGGGGTTTTTGGACCAATTCACCATAAAGAAGGGAGAAGATAAGGACAACCAAGGGGGGGCAGAGCACGCTGCTTTCCTTTCGGAACAACAGATTTTGCCCCTATTTTCACAGAGGAAAAAAGGACAGGATAGGCATGCATTCGGGTTCAAGCCAAACTTCTTCAACCAAAAATCACAATACTTTTCAAACCGAGACCGAGGTAGCCATTTCAACCCCAAACAAGACTACAAACCCAACAGACAGAACAGAGGTTTTCGACAATGAGAATCCACAGGCCCAGGACAATGCAGACGCAGTGGGGGGCAGACTACAACTCTTCTCCACAGCCTGGGCAGACACAGTCAGGGACCGATGGGTAACAGAAATAGTCAAACAAGGCTACACCATCGAGTTCAACTCTGTACCAAGACAAGACAGATACATACAATCCCACGTGTCCAAAGACAAGATGACACCTGCACAGGTCAGAGCAATACTTCAACAACTGCTCAACAGCAAAGCCATCAAACCTGTGCCAAACCACGAAAGATACTCAAGCATCTACTCAGTATTCTTTCTGGTACCAAAAAAGACGGGGGACCTACGCCCAATACTAGACCTCAAATTCGTAAACAAATTTGTGAAATACCAAAGATTCAAAATGGAGACCTTACGGTCCACCATTGCGGCAATCCGCAAAGGGGACCTCCTAACATCCATAGACCTGAGGGACGCATACCTCCACATCCCAATCAGACCTTCCCATCAGAAATTCCTCAGGTTCCGCATCCTGGGATACCACTTCCAGTACCAATGCCTACCCTTCGGTCTGGCATCAGCGCCCCGAGTGTTCACCAAGGTCATGGCTCCACTAGCAGCCAAACTCCGAATGGAGGGAGTCCATGTAATACCTTACCTGGACGACTGGCTAATTTGGGCAAGATCGCAGGAGGAATCAAACTCAGCAACTCGGAGAGCGCTGCAACTACTCACCCGACATGGATGGATAGTCAATACCCAAAAGCCATCTGACACCGACCACAACTATAGAACACTTGGGCGGTGTTCAACACAGTCACCGGAACAGTCAAACCCTCGAGACGCCATGATCAACGCGTTAGTGACCCAGTGCAGGCACATACTGCACTGCAAAACGACAACCCTGTGGCACCTCATGCAGTTGGGTCTCATGGCAGCCTGCATAGACCTACATGACTGGGCCAGAGCACACATGAGGCAACTGCAACGTCTACTTCTGGATAAGTGGAACTACAACCTACATAATTTCAATCAAAGGGTGACCATACCTATGCCAGTACAGAGGTCACTGAGATGGTGGACAAACCCACAAAATCTAAACCAGGGAGCGAAATTAGACAGAACAGCGACCAGAATCCTAGAAACAGACGCAAGCCTGCAAGGCTGGGGTGCTGTACTGGACAGGAGGTCAGTCCAAGGAAGGTGGACAGAACCAGAAACCACATTGCCAATCAATATTCTGGAGACCAGAGCAATACGACTGGTGCTACAGTACTTCAGACCTCTAGTAACAAGGCAACACGTAAAGGTGCGAACAGACAGCAGGGTAGCAATGTCCTACATAAACAAGCAAGGAGGGACAAAAAGCAGAGCCATGGCCAGGGAGTCGGAAGTCCTCATGCGCTGGGCAGAGACACACCTCCTCAGCATCACAGCAGTACACCTAGCAGGCACGCAAAACACAAGAGCAGACTGGCTATGCAGACAAACCCTGCAACAGGGAGAGTGGCAACTCAACCCACCCATGTTCCTCAAACTACAAAGGAAGTGGGGTCCATTCCTAGTAGATCTCATGGCTTCGGCAACGAACACTCAGCTACCAGTATACATATCCAGATACAAGGACAAAAATGCTGCGGGGGTAGACGTTCTCTCAACCCCATGGAAATTCCACATAGCGTATGTATTCCCCCCAATACCCATGATACCTACGATTCTACAGAAGATCAGGGACACGGGCACAACAGTGATTCTAATTGCCCCGGACTGACCAAGATGAACATGGTATGCCCTCATCAAAAAGATGTTAATGGACAAGCCTATGAGATTCACCCCATACCAGACATTGCTCAAACAGGGGCCAATCTGGCATGAGGACCCACGACCACTGAGGCTGATGGCATGGCCACTCAGAGGGTCAGACTGTTAAACCTAGGGGTGTCAATGAAAGTAGCAGATACTCTACTACAGGCCAGAAGACACTCTACTAACAGAACATATAACAGACACTTGGCATTTATTTATTGGTATAACTCTAAACAACTTGAGGCTTCAAAATGTAATATTTTACAGGTGTTAGAATTTTTGCAAGATGGTCTAGACAAGGGATCGACGGTGGCATCGTTAAGAGTCCAAACGGCCGCCATAGGGGGGAAAACAGACGGACAACTGCCTGGGGCACACCCACTGGTGCAGTCCTTCCTAAGAGCAGCCGCCAACATCACCTACTCTCCTAGACCCATTTCTGTCCCTTGGCAACTCAACCTAGTATTAGACACCTTAACTGAGGATCCTTTCGAACCTCTGGATTCAGCTCCCCTACCATTTCTCACCATGAAAAAGTCTTTCTGGTAGCGGTATGCTCAGCTAGGAGAACCAGTGAGATACAGGCCCTATCATGCAGAGAACCTTTTCCCAAGTTCTTCCCAGACAGAGTGGTCTTAAGAACTATACCGTCTTTCATCCCTAAGGTGGCGACGGCTTTTCACACTGATCAAGAAATTACAGTCCCAGCCATTTGCCCCACTGACCAGGACCCTAACAGGGACACCCTCCTCTGTCTAGACCCTGCTAGAGCCCTGCGCATCTACTTAGACAGGACAGAATCCTTCCGCCAGTCAGATAGACTGTTCGTCCTTCACCAAGGACAAAAGAGGGGCTTATCAGCGTCCAGGTCTACGGTCGCCAGATGGTTGCAAGATGCCATCTCCCAAGCTTATAAGGCTAGGGAGGCCGACCCACCACAAGTCATCAAGGCCCACTCCAATAGAGCAATAGCCACGTCCTGGGCAGAAGAGGCTTAGTATCAGTAAGGAAATCTGCCAGGTGGCTGCTGGTCATCCCCATACCTGTACAAGAACGCCGCTGGCGGCGGGACATTTAACGCTGCCCGCTACGGAGTGGATATGGCAGTGACCTGTTTAAGTGCACTGTGGTTCCGGCTGTGCTGCTTAAACTCAAAATTGCCTGATATACCTTTATTCTGACAGAAAAATTGTGATATACTTATTGCCAGATAGATTGTATAAAACTGTATTGTTAGTACTTCCTGATTGAAGCTTTTGGGCAGTCTGGGATATCGGAGGACCAAAGGGCTAGTTCCTGAGACCTCCTGAAAACATCTTGTAACCCATGCTGCTTAAAATGCTCTAAAAAGGGCCTCTGAACCAAATCAACATCCTACTACAGTATTTCTAGCCTTTTTAAAGGCTAAATCTTACTTAAATTGTTGTAATAGAAGTGAAACCGAAGTCGTCTAGAACGAACTTCCGTTTCACTACTCCTTAAAAACCCGCACTAGCATGCGGGCAGCAGATTAGAAACTTGCTGCTGTGTAACTGTATTGCTGCTTAAACTCAAATTGCCTGATATACCTTTATTCTGACAGAAAAAGTGATATACTTATTGCCAGATAGATTGTATAAAACTGTATTGTTGGTACTTCTGACTGAAGCTTTTGGGCAGTCTGGGAAATCGGAGGACCAAAGGGCTAGTTCCTGAGACCTCCTGAAACATCTTGTAACCCATGCTGCTTAAAATGCTCTAAAAGGGCCTCTGAACCAAATCAACATCCCATACAGTATTCTAGCCTTTTAAAGGCTAAATCTTACTAAATTGTTGTAAACAGTGGCAGCGAAACCAGAAGTGGTGTTAGAACAAACTTCTGGTTTCACTACCTAAAAACCCGCACTAGCGGAGCGGGCGAAGCGGCGTGGGACCGCATGCGGAGACGCTACAGAGACACACGCGTCTGCGCGTGTCTACCGTGTCAACCGGGGCAAACAGGCACAGGGCCCTATCCCCTAGAGAAACTGCAAGGTAATACTACAAATATAAGGTTTCTTACTGCTTAGTCTTTTACATACATTAAAGCATTACACACCATAAAGAAAGCGAACAAAATGTGTATATCCTGTTCAATGTATACAACAGGTAAACAAACACCCAACTTTGTATGTGAGAGGTGCATTCTGGTACAAAACCTTCAGGAATAAATTGTAAGATTACAGCCTAAAGATAATCTTAGTCCTGAAATTAAAGCATTAGAAGACTACATAGACCAAATGTCAATACTGGTTGAAACTAATACATCTATCATAAAAAACGTAGATAATTCACTTCCTCTAAAAAGTATCTTAAAGGAGGACCCTATAACCAGTCTAATAGAACAACCAGTTATATTCTCAACTCCTATAACACACACAACGGAGAACAATTAGACAAAAATTCCTCACAAAAAACACACACAAAAAAATTAAAATCTTTCAGAAAACAAGGACGAACTTCCACTACACAACTCTTTTGAAACACTGGCGAATCAAACAGACAGAGAGGCTGACATGGTTTTGGTAAATAGGGGTTACATTCAACACAATGAAAAGACCCAAACATCTCAAGACGTATCAAAAAAAATAACACCAAATCAGATAGAAGTTCCACCACATCCAAGAAACACTTAAATTCTTTAAACGTATCCTCATTAATTGAACCACACACAAATCAAAGACAAGTAGTTATACTAGGCGATTCAATTATAAAATATTTAAATAGAACAATATGTAATCCAGACAAAGAACGCAGAACGTGCTCCAGCTTTAGGGGAGCAAAAATTGCTGACATTACATCAATGGCAAAATCAATACTATCCACTGCTGGTAAAAATCCACTAGTAATTATTCACGCAGGAACAAATGACATTAAGGTATCACAACCATCAAAAATCAAACAAGATTTTGTTGCACTAAACAACATATTATCAGATCTTGGTTGTACTGTCTGCATTTCCGAAATACTGCCCATCCCAAGAGCCACTGGGTATATTACCTCTGAAATTAAAAACCTGAATGAATGGCTCCATAAATGGTGCTATAAACAAGGCATAAAATGTCTAACACATTGGGAAGAATTTGAAGAAAGACCTGCACTATATTGCTGGGATGGATGGCACTTAAGTAGGAAGGGTAGTAACATTCTGGGCCAAAAAATAACATCATACATCAACTTTCATTTAAACTAAAAAATAAGGGAGAGACTGGGAACCCTTCCCAGCCTCTTATTAAAAATCACTGTTGTAACACAAACTTCACAGCAAATATTCTTACTTTAAATGCAAGGTCAATGAATACTACTAAATATGCAGAACTAGAAATTTAACTAAAACTCTAGACTTAGCAATAGTAGCAATAATCAAACATGGGGCAATACAGAAAAAGAATGGATGGCAGAACTCCCTGGTTATAAACATTACTTTAAACATAGACAAAACTCAAAAAAAGGAGGAGGGGTGAGTCTTTACATAAGAAATGACATACATTCTTATGGGATAGAAGCTAACCTACAAACAGAAAGTGTATGGGCTTACATTCAACCAACAAATACTGACAAACTACTTATAGGTGTATGTTATAGGCCACCTTCCTCTGACCTACAAACTACCAAAATTTTGACTGAAGAAATAATACAACTGGCAAACAAAGATACAATACTTATTATGGGCGACTTTAACCTCCCCACTATAAACTGGGACACTCTCACAGGAACAAATCAACAGGAAGAACAACTTATCACAGTTAATATAAACCTTGGCTTAAAACAGGTTATAAGACAACCCACCAGGGGAGATGACATCCTCGACTTAGTAATAACAAATCTAGAAACACCCATATATGATACTAAAATGTCAGCACCCCTAGGAAATAGCGACTATATGTCCATAACCTTGCTATAAAATTTCTTCTTCAACCAAAAAAAATATAAAATTAAACTAAACAATATCATAAAGCTAATTTTGATCAAATTAATCACTCTATAAATAAAGTCAATTGGGAAAAGACTCTTCTTCCTCTAAATACCAATGAAGCATGGATTTTCTAAAAGATAAAATAATACATTTAGAAAAAAATACATACAATAACAAGGAAAGATTCCACAATGGTTTAATAAAAAATTAAAACACTAATTGCAAAAAAGAAACTGTTTTCAAAACTAAAAAGCCCCAAAAACTTCAACCAACTCAACTTTAAAAAACTATAGAGAAACACTTAAAATATTAAATAAACAAATTGTCATTGCAAAGCATAATTTTGAATTTAAAATAGTGATACTAAAGATTGTCAAATCTTATATTCATACCTCAACACAAAAAAGGTTACAACAAGACAATTGGACCATTAATAATTAACAAACAATAACATCAGATCAAACAACAACAATTGAATTAAATAATTACTTTGCATCAGTCTTTTCAAAGAAATAACTTTACCTGTTATTCAGTAATATTAAATACTAAGTAGCAACTATTTCAAACAAGAAGCTTTGACTGTTCTAAATACCCTAAAGAAACATATTAGTTCAGGACCAGATAACATATCCTCAAGATTTCTCCTAGAAACCAAAAATAGTATTTTCCTGCCTTTAATGATAATCTACAACAAATCTATTCAAAATTCAGTAGTACCTAGGGATTGCGTACAGCCATAGTTACACCTATTCATAAAAAAGGGTCCCAATCCAAAACTGAAAACTACTGTCCCATTAGTTTGACATCTGTTCCATGTAAATTATTAGAAAACATTAAATTAAAATTAGTGAACGAAATGACAACTTTAAAGATTAATGATGTTTACCAACATGGATTCAAAGCAGGTTATTCATGCACCACAAATTTAATATCATTCTATAACTACATTAGTCATAATTTAGATTGTAATATTCCGATGGACGTCATTCTTCTAGATTACAGCAAGGCGTTCAATAAAGTTTCACACACTATAATAATAAATAAACTTATTACTTTGGGAATTTCAAATCCATTAATCTCTTGGATAAACCAGTGGTTAAGCGAGAGAACCCAATGTGTAAGAGTAAATGATGTCCTTTCTGATGACAGGGATGTGACCAGCGGGGTGCCGCAGGGTTCGGTGCTTGGACCAACCCTATTTAACATATTCATAAGTGATATGACTATCTCTCCTAGTAATACAACAGTAAAGTTTGCAGACGACACCAAACTTGGAGGGACGGCCATATATCACAGTAACAAAATCGGCTCAAGAAGATCTGATGGCTATAGAAAATGGCATTAACAAATAAAATGTACTTCAACTTATCTAAATGTGCAGTAACACATTTTGGAAAAAATAATCCGCCCAAAATTACTACTTAAATAATACTGTTATTAGAACTTCATCAGCTGAGAAAGACCTAGGGATAATTAATGACAAATTAACTCCATCAACTCATTGCACTAAAATAGCAATCCAAACAAATGCATTATTACGTAGAATTTCAAAAACATTTATTACTAGATCTGAATCTTGCTTATTATCCCTCTATAGATCTCATATAAGGCCCCACCTGGACTATGGTTCTCCATTTTGGAATCCCTACCTGAAATCAGACATAAATAAAATAGAACAAGTCCAACGTAGAGCCACAAAGCAACTACCGCACCTAAAAAATCTGGACTATTGTTCTCGATTACACAAAACAGGATTACACACACTTGCGCAGAGACGCAGTCGAGGAGATTTATTACAATTATTCAAAATTCTCGGCAATCAAGAACAAATGAGATCATGTGGTATTACATTTTCCACTAGAAAAATAGTAGCTAGACTACATAATAAACAAATAGAAGTAGCAAGGGTTAATAGTAACAAAAAATTTAATTATTTCACAGTTAGAACACCTGGACTGTGGAACAAACTACCGCAAGAGATAGTCGACTCTACAAACATTACAATTTTTAAAAATAAACTAGATATATGGATGTCTGAGCAAAGATTGGGTTAATGTTCCATGTATATGGAGGACAATCCTGATGGGCAACCCGCCTTCTTTTGTCCGGAAATACCAAAGTACCAAAGATTGGATACAGGATTGACAAGCAATTCTGAATTTGGCCGAAGAGTAATCCACACAGTTTCGAGTCAGGTTCCTCCTCCCTCCCAAGTCATTTCCAATACTGCTGTATAATCACCCATGAGTGGAGACTGGGAGTGCTGTAAGAAGGTGCGATTGATAATGGAAGTTTACTCACCTGGTAAAGGTGATTATAGGAGCACCTTCTTACAGCACTCCATAGCCCACCCAACGAGGAGGAACACACAGTAAAACACAATGAATAGTAGTCTGAAAGCATTGCATTGGTACATTCTTAATGATTTATGCTAAAACAGTACGATTACAAGGTTGTGCATTACGAAAAGAAGCATAGACAGTAACGAATTTCATTACTGTACATTGTGAGCCAACAAAATAATATAGAGTAAAGGATGAACACTTTACGCAACTTTCACAATGTGTTGTTTTGTTTTATTCTATCAGGTGGTCCCCCTCAGGGAGACCACCGGGCCGTTTTACTGTTAATTTTTAATTTCAGAAGGTCCCAAAGCTTGGGAAGATCTTGTACTGAGGAGTCTGGGAAAGACAGGGGAGGAGACCGAAGCAGGGATAAGAGAGGGATCAGATTTTGATCCTAAAGAATTTTTGTGCATCAGCCTGAGAGGAAGTGCCGATCAGACTGAGAGGAAGTGCTGAATTACCATGAGTGGAGAATGGGAGTGCTGTAAGAAGGTGTTCCTATAATCACCTTTACCAGGTGAGTAAACTTCTATTTGTCTGCTACACTCTCTTAATCCTGCCCCAACAAATTTAAAAGCACACAAAAAGGCAGTTAAGACAGACCTCAACTACAATGTCCAATACACAAATGGAAGCTAAATCAACTTACAAACACACTCAGCAGCTACAAGCCATTTCTCCCACTTCTCTAGATGCAGACTCTGTAATCTACTCTCCTGTGTCTCACCTGAATTGTGTTTATACATTACTATGTATATTCTTCCTTGTCGATAGTAAGCTCACATTATTCTGTATATTATTCTTTGTTAATGCCTACATGCATTTTGTAACTGGTTTTCGTTCAACCTGGAATTGTAATCCCCCAGGTCGCCCCTGAAAAAGGCATACGTCTATCTCAGTGGGCCTACCCGGGCTTCAAAATTCAAATAAGATAATTGTTCACATTCTGTAGAGACTGCAGATGTAACTGGTAGTTTGATTCTGATTTTTTCTTTTAAATAGTGAAAAATAGACTGCTCACCACACTGATGTTACCACACCAAAACATGTTTGTTTACATTCCTTCATCGACTCCCACTGTATCTTCCCTGGACTTAGGAACACCCACAACACAGTCTAGCCACTAACAGTGCATTACATGGAGAGTAGACAACGGCATGGTGAGTGGCTGCAGTTTTGAAGGGGTAGTCCTGTCTTCAGGTAGTATACAGTAAGAGCACATCAAGGATTTGAAACAAAACAAGGCTGTTACAAATACACCATTAGCATGCATTTTAGTAATACTAAGAAAAAAGGAAGATAAAGCAACCAGCACTATCAATGAATTTCAGAGAAGGCAAGCAATCATAATATGTGGGGTTTAAACTAGAAATAACATGATGCAGAAAAGGTTGAAGGTGTCCTTTAATGAGAGAAAAATCTGCACCAGTGTCTGACAGTTCAATAGGCCACTACTGTATGCAGAGAGGAGAAGCAGGAACGTCCAGAACATCTTGCTGCACAATAAACTTGACTTGCACAGCTAACTTTGTTTTTCTTACCTCTCACCCTCTCTTGATTTTTTCTTGTTTTTTGTGAAAACAGCAAAAAGAGAAAAGGTAGTCCCTTGAGCCTGTCATTGTTTAGACCCCATGTTGTTTTTTTAACTGGGAACATTGAGGTTGATGTTTGTGTCCCTGACCCCTCCAGTTCCTCCCTCCCATATCTATGCCTCCCCTAACAAAAATAAAAAACTCAAAACACTTGTTCATGAGTAACTTTTCTAATGATCTTAAATTACCCACAAGTTTCCGTTTATTTTTAAACATAAATGTTTTTGAAACCGGAGATGTCTGAAATTAAAACAACTGCTTTAAGCAGGCGGCATCCATTTTCTTTTGTACCCCTTTTGATAGATAATCCCTGCCTAAGGATTTCAAGTCTTACTGAGCAAATGCCTATAAAATGCAACTCCTAAGATTTGTGAAATTACTTTGCTATCGGTTTTGTGCCCATCCCTTGGGCAAACATCTCTCAGGGTTTTAAATAACTGATTAGCAGTTTTTTTCTTGGGACAATGCTAACTGTACAGAAAGTATTTATATAGGCTTTCTAGAAGTGTTATGTTTGTTAAACACAGTGAGGCAAGTGCTATGCATTTTCACAATGTTTTAGCACTTTTATGAGCAAAATGCTAATCAATTTTTGGAGCTAAATAAATCCCTGTCTCTTATTGCTCAATTACACCCAGATGAGAACAATTAATTATACAATGGGCACCAACAAAGCACTATTCTGACTGGTCAGTTGGCACTTCTCCCCGTTGTAAATCATGAACAGTACCAATGGAAAGAAGTGGCAACCGACCTCACCTCCTGCCCACCTGGCATGTATCAGTGCACTGCCCCCTCTCGCACACATTTTGCAGTGCATTTCAGGTCACCGAGTGACGAACAAAGGTACCATGGAATTCCCGCAAAACAGCAGTCTCCCACAACTGACAGGCACAGACAGTGCCAATCAGCTGCATCTCCATTCCCCAAATTCCCACTTTTCAAATCGCTCTGAGCTCCCCCCAAACATCAAAGGTGAAAACCTGCCATTTCCAGTGCCCACTAAACAGTGAAACATAACCCGAGTTTTGAAAGAATTACAACTTTTGAAAGCAGAGACCACAACACTGCTGAAACCCAGCTTACTGAATCTTTCCTCCATAACAGCTCCCACAAAGCACCCAACTGACCTGTGTCCATATGTTTTAATTTTCTTAACTTTGCAGCTATCAGCTGTGTTTCCTGATCCCAGGACATTGGTAGCTGGCACCTGGCGTTAAATTCCCCAATTAAGTACAGCACATATGCCTGGTGTTGCAATCGCAAACAAGTAAAAGAAACACATCACCAGATGGAACAACAATTAGGTTTTCACCACTCCAAGCCCACAAGCACAGAAGGTCAATATCAGCACTCACAGCATGCTCTGTAACAATGTACTGCACACTGTCAGGCTGTCGCTACAAAAACAAATACACTCAGGCAGTCTCTTGAGTACTTGGTGTTGGGGCTGAGGGAGAGCTCTCTCTTGGATTACTTGGGGTGGGGGAGACAATCCAACAGCTCAAGTCTCCTATGCTCTCTCTGCCAGAAAATATACTGAGAAAGGGGAATTCTCGACCTAGCAACAGGGAACTATTGTTTTCTGCCGTAACAATAAATTCCATAAAAATTATCTGAAGTTGCAAAAAAAAAACCTATATTTTTGTTTTATTTTTTATTACACAAAGTGAAAAGGACCATTGTATAATCGCACTATATCATGACAGGGTGTAGACAATGCTAGGATTTACCATGCCTGATGTGTTTTGCTCACTCGACCTGCGGCCTCATGACCAAACACCACACCAGGCATGATAAATCCTAACATAACCCATGCCTTGTTGTGGTATATCACTTAACTAAGTAACGACAATAAGTTTGGAATCATACCTGTCATGCATATGTTAATCAATAAATACTATTTATTTATTTGTTTCAATTTTGTTAACCGGGTAGGCCCACTGGATCCCGAAAGTCCTTTTGTCAGGTGCAACCTGGAATTAGTTACATATACTGTAATTTGTAGTAGATAGGCTATGCACATACAGGTTATAGAGTAGAAAAAAACAGTGCCAATGGTACAGGGGGATCATACAATGCAATTCGTTAGTAAAATACAGAGTATAGAATGACAAACATGAGGAGAGCAATAAAGCTAAAAAGAACGGGTCAGAGTCTAGCTTCGAAGGGGACAGAAATAACAAAGAGCTTGACTAAGGGCTGACCAGGCAACCCATTGCCAGTGAAGTTTTTGGTGGTAAAGCACACCTAGTCGACTGGGAGACCAAGTGCAGGGATGGCCAGGATGGGCACAGTGCTTACATATTGGAACAAGTACTACTTTCTAGCAGGTGTTCTCGTGGCCCTTTTGAAAGGACTCCGGGAGCTGGACAGCTGGGGGTGTTCAGAGCACATGAACCGAGGGTAAATGATTTACTGCTGGCCACTATCCTTATTCTAGGCACCTCCAGCAAATTCGAGTCAGTGGTGCGCAACAGTCTGCTGGACGTTTTGTGCTTTAGTAGGCCAGCGAGTCCCTCGGGTGGAGGATCCTGCATCAGCTTGTAACATGGCAAACAATCTACACCGTCAATGAGGCATAATGATAGGTGGCAACACACCCCATGGCACAAAATGACGCAAGCATTAATTCCTTAGTAATGCCTACTTCATTTTGTAGTACAAAAACTGTCCACAGTAAAAGTGCTAGCCGAGTGTAAAAAAACCCTAACTGTAGTAATGCTTACATTTCCCACCCATAGTACAAAAACTGTCCAGCAGAAATAAACACAACTGAAGCTGTAATACAGACAGCAAACCACAGTAAAAAAGAAAATCAAATTTGGTTTTAGTGAGTCGGAATAGTTACGGCACCTCTCCCTGTGTGCAGCCTGAACCAAATGAAAGTATTGCAAAATCAGATACACACCTCATTCACAATAAAAATGTGCCCAATGTTGAGGAAACAAAAACAGAGAAACCACAGACACAAAATATTTGTCCCGATCCCGACCCCAACAAAGCTGTGACCTGGAGCCCTTTCCACCTCAGTAATTTCACGATGACTAGGCCTGTTGGTTGTAATTACTATGTCAAGGAGCAGCAGCACAAGTGTGTGATCACCCAATAGACAGTAGCCAAATTCATTCCAAATTAAATGGTTGATATCAGTGAAAGCAGTAGAAGACAACACGTTGGGAAATGTCAAATGTTTTAGTTAAACTTGCAAAGTTTTGTTACCGAACAATATGTTAACATTTACTCCAATAATCCTTTGTGTCGCAACACACCAAAGAAACAGAAACCTACAAGGAACTTTAGTAAATAACTAGCATTTAAAGATATTCACCAGGATGAGCCCCTGCACCATATACATACACATACATATATACATATATACATATCGTATACATACATATACACACACACAGGTGCTGTACTGCCAGAGGATCATGTTGAATATATCCCCAAAAATGTTTTGCAAAGAAAGCAAATTCCTTTGTAAAATTCTGTAACCGGGTCCCAAGGACTTCTAGTCATACGTTCCATCCGGGGTCCGCCCCACGCTCAGGAGCGTAGTGACAAGATGCCAGTGAGAGCACAGGGGCACGCTCCATTAAACTGAATGGGCTGCAACTTTTACATCTGTTTTTTGTGATATAATGGCCACCTGGCCATGAAATGTGGGCCCTTGTTAGTAGACCGGTGCCCACATTTCATTGTTAAGTGGCCATTATATTACAAAAAAACAGATGTAAAAGTCACCACCCATTCAGTATAATGGAGCGCGCGCTCTCACTGGCATCTCATCATGTCCGAATGCAGGGGTGGACCCTGGGCGGCAGAAAAAAAAAACGGGAAGTCCTTGGGACCCGGTTTACAGAATTCTACAAAGGAATTTACTTTTTCTCTGCTAAACATTTTTCGGAGATATATTCAACCTGAGGATACTCTGGTCGTAAGACACCTATGTATATGATAAAGGGGCTTCTATTTATAGTTTGGTGGGTCTGTTTAAAAAACAAAAATGTTTGTTATGCCTTGTATTAGAGGACAATAATGATCAAGAATGTAGGTGGTTAAGTTGTAGCAGCCACAACACTAAAAGATGTAACACGTAAAAGACATTTGGCTGAATAAAAACAAGTAAGTGAAATGAGCATTGGTGTAACATAGAAACAGAATTTGATGGCAGATAAGGACCACTTGGTCAACCTAGTCTGCCCATTTCCTACCTAATGGATACGCTGCAGATCCTAGTTAACCAACAGCCTACTTCCTCCTACCCCTACTAGCATTGCCTTATGTCTGTCCTATGTAGTCTTGAATTTCCCCACTGTTTTTGACTCTATGACCTCCTCAGGGAGGCCGTTCCATGTATCTACACCCCTTCCTGTGAAGAAATACTTCCTCACATTACCTCTCAGCTGCCCCCCTCTATCTTCAAATTGTGCCCCCTTATTCTTGCACATCTCTTTTTCTGAAAGATGCTACCCCCTTGGACTTTGCTGATTCCCTTGAGGTATTTGAAAGTTTCTATCATGTCCTCCCTCTCCCTCCTTTCCTTGAGGCTAAACATCTTAAGCTCCTTTAGTCTTTCTTCATGTGTCTTCTGGTGCAGACCCTGCACCATTTTGGTTGCCCTCCTCTGAACAGTCTCAACCATGTCCGTCTTTGCAGAGGTGGGGTCTCCAGAACTGTACACATTACTCTAGATGTGGTCTTACCAACTGTCTGTACAGAGGGCAAACAACTTCCTGTTTTCTACTGGTGATGCCTCTCCCTATGCATCCCAGTATCCCCCCAGCCCTCCTTACTGCCTTCTCACATTGCTGGCCCACCTTTAGGTCATCGGATATGAGTACCCCCAGGTCCCTTTCCATTTTTGTTGTTGTCAGTATCTCACCCCCCCATTGTGTACTCTTTCCCTGGGCTTTTGTTTTCCCAAGTGCATTACTTTGCACTTCTTTGCGTTTAATCTAAGCTGCCATTCTTTTGACCATTCCTCCAACCTTGCCAAGTCCCTTTTCATCCTTTCCACCCCACCTTGTGTATCAACCCTGTTGTAGATCTTTAGTCCATCTGCAAAGAGACATACTTTCCTTCTAGTCCCTCTGCAATGTCACTTACAAAGACAGTAGTTTCTGCCTCTGTCTTGCTTCCACTTTTGTGAAGGGGAATCACATCTGCCCTCCTCCAGCCCTCAGGTACCACACCATCTTCCCATGATTTATTAAAAAGGGTAGTCCGTGGTGTTACTAGTTCTCCCCTTAGTTCTTTTAGAATTCTGTAGTGAATCCCATCAGGCCCCATTGCTTTATCCACCTTCAGTTTTAAGAGTTCTTTCAGAACCCTTTCTTCTGTGAAAGAACTAATATAAACCCCCTATCCAGAGTGCTTCTATTGACTGGATTAGGTATCTCCTCCTGCTTTTCCATTGTGAATACTGAGCAGAAGTATTCATTCAGTATCCCTGCTTTTTCACTGTCGCCCTCTGCCCAACCACCTTCCTCTTTATTCAGCCTCAGTATCCCTGCCTTAGTCTTTCTTTGCTCCCTAATGTACCTATAAAAGGTTTTATCACCCTTCTTAACTGAGTTGGCGTCTGTGTTTTTCTAAATTATACTAATAGTACTGAATTATTGTAGCACTTACCATGTTACAAGTGCATTAATGCACTCAGAGTCAGGCTCTACTAGGGAACTAATGCCTGGTTGTTGGTGGTGGTGGTGGTTGGACACACGTGGCCTTGGTCTTGTGCCCCAACCAGGCATTAATTCCTAGTAGAGCCCTCCTCTATGGTGCATTAATGCTTACTTGTACCATGGCAAATTTCAGTAACAATCAAGACAAGTAATTGGTCAGAAAACATCACATGGTATAGTTTGGGGCGGCATTAATTTAGCAATAATGCCGTCCTAAAACTGAACTACCGATGTGTGCCAGAGTCCAGAATCAGCACTAATGAACCAGTGGAACAGAGCCCGCCCAACAGAAGTGCTTGTCTGTCCCACCCACCCACCCTATTGCCCGAGAAAATCGCACAGAAGATGGGACTCCGACGACTAGGAAAATGTGTCCAGGAGATAGAGGAGCGAGCTAAGGGGCAAGGTGGGAAAGTTGTGCACCGGTCACCGTAAACTGACTCACCATGCAACTCAGAGTACAGTAGAGCATGAAAGGGACATAGGGCGTAACTTTTATGGAACTAAATACTGGAGGAGTGAGAGAGTCGTGTTGAGAACTGTTTGCATGACATCAGATGATTGAGGACAGAAGACTAAGCAGGTCAGCAAATACTTAAATTAGGTTATAGGTTTTCTGCAGTTGAGATTGGCACGTAACACAATCAACAAACTGAAACCTCCTAAGCACTGTAGTGAAATAAGTACCGCGTGAAATCGAGAAAGAATGAAAAGAAAACGTCAAATGATATCTGAGTGTACCAGATGAGTGGGTTGTTGTTCTCAACATCAGTAGTTGAACAGATGTATGTAGCTAGATCCGAGGAGTTAGAAAAGTGCACTCTACATACTTCCGTAGAATAACCTGAATCTGTTCCTGATGTACATAGCAATATACACAACATGCTTCAAACAGTAAAGAAAATATGACCATGTTACAAGCGCACTAAGCCACTCCGAAGGTGGCATCTAAGTAGGCATTAAGCCACGACGGAGGTGTGCTCTAATGCTGGATTGATGCATGGGGGGGGCGCCCGAGGCCCAGGGCCGGCACCCGCCCCCCCATGCATCAATCGCATTAGAGCACACCGACGGAGTGGCTTAATGCGCTTGTAACATGGGCCGCCCGACGAGACAGTCACCAGGAGCCCATTTTGCCTCTGTACCACTACATAACAGGGGGAGTCAGGCACATCTCTGCACTGTAACGCTGCACTTAGAAATCCTTTGACAGAACGGCATTACGATGCTGATGCACTGTACACACTATGTACCTGTACTAATAGGGAGTAGAGCGGCTCGCAGGCTCGTGCAGCACTTGTCCCGATGTGCCTGACTGTTTCTCCGGTAGCACTGGTTCAATCTCTCCGGTAACCACCTCCGTCGCCGCGCTCTGCGCCAGCTCAGAAATCTGCATCTAGGCTCCCTCATTTCCGTTCCCTCTCTCAGGCTCCTCCGACGATGCACCGCTTGCCTGCATGGAGTCTCACTCTGGGGCTCTGTAGCCTATCCGTCCTGTACGTGCATGCTTCTCCCCCCTTCCATCTCCTTCACATCGTCGCACTCTTCGGCTGCCACGCTTGCCTCCTTCACCCACTCCTCCATCGCCGCCCCTCCTGCCAAACAAAAGCTGTGGTACTGCCTCTCACCCTTCTGAGCTACACAGTCCTGCACAGTGTGCCACGAGTTCTCGTCCCCCCCCCCCCGTGTGCCTCTCCTGCCTCGGACTGCTAGTGGCACTCCTGGACCGCCGCTCTTCCTCTCCCTTCCCCGCAGGACCCAGTGCTGCTAGGCTGGGGGTCTGGATGGTCATGGTACTGCCGAGGCGGGCACGGCATATATGCTGCGTTAATACCCATTTCGGCTGCCGTCTCATGACCGCCCTAGCCCTATCGGCTTGCTCCCTCAGAGGTGTACAGTACATGCCATGTTACAATGGGGAATTAATGCATGGTTGGGCCATTGTAGGCACCCTCAACCATGCATTAATTACCCATTAGATGCCACCTCGTCGTGGCTTAATGCTTACTGAAACGCCATCCTTTCAGTTTTCACTGAGGTAACACTGATCAAATATCTGACTGGGATTATTAATTCTATATCCTTTGTTAGATAAAAGTATTAGCAGCCGTGTGGCTCTGATTAAGAGTTTGTTTAAGAGGTGGTGGAACCGAGTTCCTCCGGGCCCCTGTCCAATTTAACCAATGTATACAGTACTGTACACAAAACTACCTGGGAAATACGAAGGGAGACTTCTCCAACTCTCGCCCTCCTCTTTCCCCAAATAGGGGTACCAGATTTTGAGACGCCAAAAAGAGGACACTTAGTCCCTGCCCCGGTGAGTCCTTGTGCCAGACCCCGAGTAAAAAGCTTTAAAGTCTCCACCGCCTTCACAGCTCATTTACAAGGAGGTCCTGGGTAGGAGAACGTAAAAAAAATGTAAAAACAACAGAATAGAGAAGGTACATGAACATTTGGAATCTGGTAAAAACGACATCTGGTAACCCTACTTATGATCCCAATGTACGTTCGCAAACCGACAAGCAGCAGACAAACGGACACGCAGCAGACACGACCGAGAGGAAACACGAACCGTCCGGGATACGCCACTCTTTAGTGCTGCCCCTGTACCGGGCAGTATACACACAGAAACAGCAAAGGCTGTTTATTCTGTCTCGTTTTCCATCGCCGAAGAAAGTTACTACCTGTAATTCTGTGAAATAAATTATATTTTAGTGCAGTTTCCGGCCGCTTTAAGGGCTAGAGAAACTGAAACTGTTATCTGCGTTTGCCGAGTATTGGACTGCCTGTTTTAACTTCGCATACCCCTCCCCCGGTACCTCCCAACTATCTCAGAGTTATTGTCCTATACAGAAGGATTGAAATAAATACAATAAAACCTACCGGGCCGTAGAACGATCAGAAAAACTGCAAGAATAACACTTCTAAGCCAGAGGTTAACTCTCGGCCCCATCTTTGTACTCTCCGCGTCTTCCAAAAAAACGAAACACACGCCTGCACTTGTCTTTTCCTGTGCGTAGAAGCACAGGCGCTCGGCTGCACAAGTAAAGGTTACGCCCAGTGATGAAAGTGAACATCAACGCACAGGAACTCAGTTCCTGTACCTTTTCTGTTCATGTACCTTTTCGCAGCAGGAACGGAGTTCCTGTACTGCTTCCCACGGACACTAGAACTGAATTCTTAAACCAGCAACATAATGACAGTTTCTGTGCCTGTGAGCTGAAATCAGGGTTTCCATAACAACATTTGACTTGTACAACAATTTTAGTTTCCTAGAAATACTTCAGTATCTACTCTGTCTAAACAGATAGATGTGTCTTGACACAGCAAGGGATGCAAGGAGAAAGGCATCGGGGTGAGTAGGAAGTCAGCAGTGACAGTGCCAGGTCCGTGACAGGGAAGCAGTGGAGCGGAGTACGCCTAGCAGGTAGGCGAGTTGCGTTGACAGCGGAAGTGGTAGTGCGAATTGTGCCAGAGATAGTGAGCGTCGGGGGCCGCTACATGAGGGGCACCCCGAGCACTGCAGTAAGGTCTGGTAGCATCGCAGCAGCGTCTGTGCCCGCTGAGCAGGGGTGCACAGAGCACTGAAGAAAGTAGCAGCAGGTGATGAAGCAGCGTCTGTGACCGCGCGAAAGGGGTGCACTGAGCGCTGTCCCAAGAAGCCAGGGGTAGCATTAAGGGGGCGAGCCTCAGCGGTGTGTAAATGATCAAACGACTGGCACCGCTGAGAGAGGGGTGTGCAGAGCGTTAGTGGCGGCTGAGCCCTTAGTAGAGGGAAGCAGTGTTGTGATTAGTAAACTGTCACAGTCATAGTAGCATACCATCGATGACAGAAATGTGGAATTAAACTATAGTGTGTAAAAGACCTCATAATGGATCCGAAAGGGTAGCCTACCTTGGTGTACCGTAGTCAGTTAATGAGGCTCTGGAGCTCTGGAAAAGTGCAACAACCTAGTATGGATGCACAAATTGAACTGATGAGCAGGGACATCCACAGGGGACGCTCTCAACTTCACATCACATGTGCATCAATCAAGATAACCTATCCGGTGTACAGACAACCCATGATGTAAGGTAGGTGGAGTGCCTCAGAGAGCCATTCCCCCACAATCACCTTTACCAGGTGAGTAAACTACCATTCTGCATTTCATATTTGCCAATGTCTGAGTTCCTGTACTTCTTGTCTACCACTTGCACCACTGGTTGCACCATACTGTAAGCGGCAGCTGTCCACTCTCTTTAGGGTTACTTCTCTCTGTGGAAAGTATGTGAGTGTATATGTGACACACGCACTTATAAATATATACACACACACACTCACACTTTTTTGTGTTTTAATTAGGATTGCTAAGATTCCATGGAATCAGTTCCATTAGCATCTGTCAGCTTATCGGAAAATAACATCCCGACTCCGGGTCTGAGTCCGAAGACGTGGAAATTGGGCTTGGACTTGGAATCCGATTTCCGATACCCACAGCTGACTCCCTTGTTGAACCTATACACATGTAGAAAAACTCAACTAATGAGCCTTTCTTTAGCCTAGTCCTGTTTTGCCAAAGAACAGACCCCCGCCCTGCCCCCGCTTTATCTGCTGCTATAGAGAAGGTGGGAGCCTTATGGTTGGCTTCTTCAGTTGACTGCAGTTGCAGTGTTGTGCATCCCAGTGAAGCTCCAGAACTGCTTGCTTTTCCTGAACAGTGGTGGCAGCCTGCCAGTACCCAACCCAGAGCCATTTGCTTCTTGCCACCAGAAAACTGAGTGCTAAAGTAATGCCAGCCACCACGCTAGTCAAGTGCCCTAAACCACCTGTCATCCCACTGCCAGCTCGATTACCTGTTAGCCAGCCTGTGTGATGAACTGGTCCTGCACCAAAGTTTAATGAGCTCTCCAGTCCATTGCCAATCCAAACTGTCCAATATCCCAGCTCCATGCCATGGCTGCAGTGCGTGACCATTCTGTTAACAACCCCCCCCCATCCTCCCAAGCCTGACCCCAGAATGCTTTACCTTGGCTGAAAAAACACATCTTGCCTCACCACGTGAGAGCTTAGGGTACATAGTACCGATGCTGATGGTGACCATAGCTAGTTGAACAAAACCCTTGAGTAAAACACCAGATGCCATACTCAAAACAGCATCTGGCTTAGTGAGCCAAGGGCTTACCCACAGTTTTGTTGTGGTCAACCACTCAGCTGGCACCTGCTGTCATATGACAAGTACAGCACTGACTTTGGCGGTATTACCCAGCACTTCTACGGGGACAAAGGTATGGGTGGAGTGCGTTTGGATTGGAAGGAAAAAATTCTCCTTTTGGGTAGAAGAGGAACTTGGTGGTGGTGCTGCCAGGGCCAGCTGCCTGTCTGCCAGAGAGCGAATGCCGTGGGTCATTCTGGGTGTTGGGATGGAGCCAGAAGGGACTTGGTCATTCATGGCCCAGTGAGGCAGAGAATGGAATCAGGTGTTTGTAGTCAGCTGATGCTCTGACGGTACTAGCAGTTGACTTGGTGCAGTTGAGACAGTGAGGTACAGGGAGAGGACAAGACAGAAGTGAATGAGGCAGAATGACCCAGCTCTGAACAACTTGACTGATACCTGATAGTGAGGGGTAGGTCATATTTCAGTGGCTAGAGCAGCATACTCAGGTAAGCTTGCTGGCCGGTTTGATGGGTGGGGGTGGAGGGGTAGGGAGCGTCAGATGCAAAATTAGGATTTCAGATTCCTAAATCTGATTAAACAACATTATTTAGATTTTGAATTTTCGACCATGAATACTGAAAATCCAAATCCTAAAATGGATCGGAATCTGATGTCTCTGAACTGTACATCTGAAATCAGAGCATCCCTGGTTTTAGTATTATTATTTTGAATACATTTTCATTTGCTAGAATTTCAAAAGTGCCACTGGACAACAGAGAAGTGTGCAAGGGTTTTGTGTGTGTGTGTGTGTGTGTGTGTGTGTGTGTGTGTGTATATGAGTGTGCATGCATGTGATACTGGACACCATGTAAGCAATAAGACACAGTGAGGTGTGCATTAAATAGATCTGTCTGCATGCCCAGGGGCATAGTAAGGCATTAGGCTATAGGCAGAGTGTCTTCAACTCCTGGTAGTGCAGTCAGATCTGTTTATTGCACACCCCAGAGTGTTTTACTGCACTTACAAAATGGGTTTCCTTTTTCTGAATAATTTTTTCTTATTAAAAAAGTTTACATGTCTAAAAACTGAAATGATTAGGTACATTTATTGCAAAACAGTCCTTCTGCCCCGATGGCTGTGTTTTTGCTTTCGGACATTTCTCCTGTATAGGCATTTGTAGTTAGGGCAGCATGAGAGAGTGGGTATACCCCATTAACTCCATATTGGCTTCTTTTACCATTTCGGCATCTCTGCTAATTCTGTTGATGTCTGCTAGTTTTAATTCCCCACTGGCTTGTTACAGTGAGTGGCTTAAGGAAACCATCCGGTGTACTTCAGCCCCGCTCCCTGAAAGAGTGAGTTGACATACTGGAGCAAGCACTTGCACTTCTGCCTCCCCCATAAGTACATCTCAAGCTTTTACAAGAACAGGAGGTACGAGAACAGGAGAAAAATGAGCAAGCTTGTGAGTGCAGTGTCACTGAAAAAAGTAACAGCTTTTATGTCTCTGGAATGGCAGCATGGTCGGCAGTGCAGACATGAACTCGAGAGGCAGCAGAAGCACAAAATAATGAAGTACCATTGTACACTAAATTTTAAATGTCAGAATTGTGTAGGGCTTATATAGAGTGTAATACTTTGCCAAATACAATTTTTGGAGGACTTCCGTGTTTAATGTTCTAATGGCTCAGTGATTTTTTTTATGGTGCAGTCCTGCTTTTGAGTACTTGTTTTTACCTTGCTTTTCAAACAAATTTGATTCACAGGTAACAGCCAATGAAAATGCTGGATTTTCACTCCCCATTTTCTAATCTTAAAATAATTTTTTCCGAATATTATTGGTTTGCCATTGCAGTACCATTGTGATTACCGCTGTACTAACATTGGGGTTTTTATGGTATCACAGCGGATTTGTTCCAGTTCCATTGTGATACCACTGCATCAAGACATAAAATGTAAACTACCATTGTAATACCAGGGCACCACTGGCTAGTACCATTGTACATTTTGTAGCCTACCACTGTGCTGTCATTTCTGTTCCATTTTGTTGCCATTGTAACACATTTGGTATGCTAGGAAATCAGGATGTGTTGCATGTGGTGTTGTGAGGACACAGGGGTGCCACTCAGCAGGAGTGCTTGGCAGGTGATGGGTTGGGGAGTACTTAGCAGTAAGTCCTTTACAGGATTGGGTGAGACCATGGAGGGTTGACAGTTGACGCCAGGACTGCTAGTCAGTGAGTTCAGAATGGGAGGGAAGGCTACAAGAAACTGTGAGGACTGGCTAGGTATAGAGTGAGGGCACAGTAGTGCTACTTGATACCCAAGAAAAAGAGTTAAGCTGCACTTTGTCACTCTTTGACTCAAGCTTGGTTAGTATCCAAGACCCAGTGATGTGCTGTCACCATAGACTATAAATAGCAGTGTAACGTGGCATCAACCCTCCCTAGTTAGCAGTGCGGCCATGCAGTAGCATCTCCTGCATTAGCCTCTCCAGCTTCCCAAGCCAGTTTGTGAGTCTGCTCCCAAATCCATGTCACCAGTGTTGTCAGATAAGTCCCACTGCACGTGGGACTCAGCAGAAAGTATTGTACCAAAGGATGGCCACTGGGGAGGCAGTATAGTGCAGTGGATTAAGACTCTAAGCTGCAGATCTGGAGACCTGGGTTTGAATCCCACAGCTGCCTAGGTGCATACTGTGAGATCCTGAGCAAGTCACTTAACTTCCTTGTGCTCCAGGTCGCATCTGGAAACAAGCTTCAGCATAGTGTGCTACTCCTGGTTAAACAATGTCCCCTTTCTCCTTTCCACTGTAGTATAAATGATATACCTCATTCACACTGACTTCAAAGACAAACCACAAAACTGAACACTGGCAAGCCCACAACACAACAGAACAGCATAAGACAGATACAATGCTAAGAAAGATTTACATTTCAAGAGGATGTCATCCAAATTAACCCCTCTTGTGTCATGTTGGGTTTGCTGTGTGATTTGGCAGAGACTGACTTGACATGTGGCTTATTTGTAGTCCCCCTTCCAAATGGGGCTTACCTGTCTGGCTCCAGAACCAGAGCCAAGTCGCTTCTCCAAGTAGCTGCTGATCTGTCTTCATTCCCTGCCCCTGGGACTGTTGTGTGGGACTGAGAAGTACAGTGGACAGGATTCTTGGAGCCAGAGGACCATCACAAATGTCTGGCTCCATGCAAAAAATGGCATGGGAGCTGACTGCAGTCACTTGGTAAGATCCTAGCAGATCAAAGGGACAGCCACCGAAATGCAGATCTGTGACATGCTCCTAAATGCTTCTGTACACTTCTGGTCCTCAGGACAGGCAAGCCGGAACCAGAAATGTAACCCGCCCCCAAATGATGGGGCTTACCTTGGCTGCCCATTCTTGCTTGTGCTCTGGCACCAGAGTGTTGCCTACTTGTGGGGGACCAGAGGAGCTGCATTGCGACCAAGATGTTGATTTTCATGGCTTGCAATATGCCTGGTTATTGCTGCCAGCCCCAGCTGTTGGTGTGGACCCTTTTGGCATTTCTGAGCCCCAGGGACTTTGGTCACTAGCTGTAGAGAACCAGGAGGAACATTAGGAGGGGTAGGGAGCTGCAGTGGTGGCACTCTGTGCCTGCTTGCTTTTGCTGCCAGTCACAGCCACCAGGAAACTCCCTGTAGCTCTCTCCTGCCCCCTGGAACTGTAGCTCACTAGCACTAGGAGGGTGAAGAGAAAGCTATTTGTTTGGGCCCATGTAAGCTGGTGATCTTTGCAGCTCCTGCTGCACCTCAGAGGGGGACCGACTGCCACTCTACATGGAATGCTCTTTGGGCATGGATGATGTGTGAGGGATTCCCTGTACCTATGCTCCAATCTTATGGCATAGCAGGGCACCACTGCCCTAACAAAATCTGGGGGTCAGCTTATTAAAAATGTGGGCAGAAGCCGTGTAAAAAAACCTTTTGGGAGCAAGTGCTGCTTTTCTGTTATGGGGCCGCCATATTGTAAATCCCTGATCTCAGCTCATAACTAACAGAAGATCAGGGATCTCAAGCTGAGCCACAGAAGGATTATGGGAGAATAACTGTGTGGTAATCTTGGTGCATATTCATGCAGCCATTGGGGCATCGAGTGAACATTCTACATGCTAATGTGATTGACTAATAGCCCTTTGGACCAATCAGACACAGCCCCGTGAAGTGCTGAGGGAAGTTTCAGAATTAGTATGAAGTTTGCTCTCTTACAGAGAGGAGAGCCAGGGCTTCTGGCCCTAAAGTGCTTTTGAGGAAGCCTGCCTGGGCTTCCACAGCCACAATACTGGAGATGTTTGCAAGGTTTCTACAACCTCTAGGAAGCAGCCAGAGATAAAGTTTGTTGCTAAATTTCTCAGAGCAAAGAAGTGTGAGCAACTGATTCCTACCTACAGTTAAGAAGAATTTGAGTTCTAGCTCAGCATTTGTACAACACCTGCCTGTTCACTTTGTGGTATGAGACTGTGCCCTGCCTTCACAGAACCAAAGGTAAAAGGCTTGCTTGTTCTGTGTTTGGGCTACTGCTGCCAGCCTGCTGTGTGGCACCCAACTGTAAGATTGCTGTTTGTATCAGAATGACACCTGAAATACTGCTTCTGTCCTCAATATGAAAGAAGGTAACAGTGTGCTGATCTAGGGATTGTGCCACAACTGTCAGCCTGCACTGTACTGTGGCCAGAGACTACATGTGCACTCCCAATTATAAGACGCTGCATATAGACTGCAGGCAGTCTAGAGACATGGCCAGTTAATGCCACTGCTAAGCCCTGGCAAATGTCTCACACTGGGGTCTGGAAGCCTAGATGTGTGTTTGACGCATGACCCCTGGTCCCACTACTGATCTGTTCACCCCAAAGAGATTCAGAGAGTGTCTAGAGGTCCAGACAACTGCTGAGGCAGAAAGAGCATGCAACCGAGCGGCATCTGTGACCTGCATCTTTGTTCTAAATATCCAGAGCGACTGACCAAGTGTTCATCTGCTCAAGCAAACCTGCACGTCCAGAGAAGGAGGAAGAGGTTCCCAGATTGTTAGGGAAGCTGGTAAAACCAGAACCGTGTATGCTGTCAGGGTTCAGGCCCTGCAGTTGGGATTGTGTATGTAGTTGGGCAGCAAAGCAGCAGCTTTGGCCATTGGGCCAGGATCTACGAATACCTCATTTCAGGTTTTAACTTAAGCTATTGCATGGTCAGTGGGGGCTATGTTTAAAAGGTGTTATTGTGTTTTAAATTGCACCACCCCTGACCAACCAGCTGCCAGTTTATTGGGCCTACACTGTTTCTTCAGTCGGATACCCATGTGAAGCACAAGAAGCTCTCATAATGTTTAAAGGGGTTTAAACTGATACCAGTAGGAAGTGGGTAGTGCCCCCAGTACTGGTGGACTGGTAATACCAAACATTTTACAGTATTTACATTGTCACTGTATTGCATTGCATGGTGGGCACTACTGCTGTTGTACACGGTTTAATAAGCTGATCCTAGTCAACACAATTGCACATACCCCAATAATGCAAGGCATCATGGGAAACAGATGCAAATCCCCATGAGAGAATTTTGACTGGCTCAGCTTTAAGCAGAATTGCATGGTGCTGGAAGGCCTCACTGTGCAATCAGCAAAGGCTAAGAACAGCAGACACATACACGTGTTTCATCCTCATTTGGACTTATCAGTGTGCCATATCTGTGTCTTAGCCCAGTGAGAGGAAGCCATCCGTTTCCCATGATACTTTGCATTATTGGGATATGTGCAATTCGTTTTCTTTAAAATATGGCTGTATGGGGCTGTATGGCCGTATCCTTCGATAACCCATGCCTCAGGGCATTTGCTCTGGGGTTCTTTTGTAGTTCTTTTCTTCCCTATTTTGGGCTCCCCATTAACCAAACAAATAACATCCCCCTCTTAAGGGTTGTCTGGCTCCCTCTATCTGGGCTAAGACACAGATATGGCACACTGATAAGTCCAAATGAAAACGGAACACGTGTATGTATTTGTTGTTCTTAACCTTTGCTGATTGCACTGTGAAATCTTCCAGCACCTTGTAATTCTGCTTAAAGCTGTGACAATCAAAATTCTCTTATGGAGATTTGCATATGTTTCCCATGATGCTTTGCATTATTGGGGTATGTACAATTGTGCTTTCTTTAAAATTTGGCTGTATAGCCAATATCCTTCGGGATAACCCATGCCTCAGGGCATTTGCTGTGGGGTTCTCTTGTAGTTTTGAGCCTAGTCAGGCACCTAACTTTGGCCCAGTTCTCTAATGTTCCTAAGAGTTGCAAAAGAGTCTTGATATGCATTTCCATATCCTTGTGAGTATTCCCCAATAGTTTATATTTTATTGTTATTTTACAGTAAGTCTTATGAGCATATTATTATCTGTAAGTCACTAATTGCACTTTTGTTGAATTTTAAGTTTCTCTGTGGGTTTTCTATGTGTAGGGTGACACCGTGCATGTACTGCACCCCAGAAGGTTGTACGCTTCTGACACTAAACACAATTAAACTTAATCTCCGACTGGAGGCACCGCTCAAACTAAAACTATATCTGTATACAACCCCCCTTCCCAATCAGGAAAATAAGACCCCAGGCCTCTCAGCCTTGCTGGAGCCTACAAGGCAGGGGGGTACTAACTGCAACATCCATGCTAGGTAGAAGACTTGGTTTGTGAGGTAGAAGACTTGGTTTGCTGGCCAAGGCACCTAGCTTCACCTGAGCTCTTTCCTTCTAAGACTGCTTGAAAGGCAGAGTAGAGAAACTTACCAGAGCAAGGGAGAAGGATTAAGACTTAGTTTGGCTAAGCAGATTTACTGTGTGGTGGTGTTTTTATTTTTTACTCACAGGGATTGCTACTGTTTTGTTGCTAACATTTCATTGCTTTATTTTTCTCTGATTCAAATTGTTGTTGCTGGTATACTTTCTTCTGCATTATTACAAGGTGTGCCTACAGGTGGTGCTAACAGATTACTGCTGTAATCTTCTGATTCAAATTGTCTTTTGCAAGGTATATCTTCTGTTACTGCTTTATTTTTCTCTGGAGCAAAGTGTTTCTTACAGGGTATATCTTCTCTGAAATTATTACAGGTGGTGCTTTACAGGTTTTACAGTTTTATCTAACATTAGGATAAGCTTTCAGGGTTACTGCATTTGTTGTTGACTGATTGTTTCTGCTCTTACCTCCTTGTTCTTTCGTCCGTGGTTCTTCTTTTTAGGCAGGGGAAGGGCCCAGCCACCCACCCCCCATCCCAACCACCCCACGCTACACTCCTTTTATAGGGTACCACAGTTGTGACATTTCCTGTGGCAGAGCAGGAAGGGGCGGATCAGTGGGGCCTCCACAAGGTGATCTCATTTACAGGGCACTAGTAATTTAACTTGTTATAACAAGTTAAACAAAGCACAATTAAACCATTACTTGCATTTTTTCCTTCTAATTACTCTGACTAGGTTACAAACCCAGCAACTTATTTGGAATGGATTTCATTAACTGCAGGTACTGTGGAACAATTTTCAGAAGGACAGTCTTACAGGATTTAGGACACTGTCCTACATGCTGGGCCTTTGAGATCTTAGGTCTCAGCTCCGGGCAGCATGGGCAGAGATTGCACGCCTCAAATTTCATATTGAAGAGGAAATACATTATAGGAACCACCCGCCATTTCCCCAGCATCCAACAGAAAAACCTCGACCCGAGAGGGTAGTTGGTCCAGGAGGTTGGCAGGTGGTTAGGAGGAGCAAATCAGGTGCCCCATCACTCTCTCCTCTCCACACATTACCTCCAAAACCATATAAACACTACAAACAGGTATCTGCCTCTATCTCTGAAATCAAATAAAGAGGCAGAAGACACTGCAGAGCAGGACACTGCGGCACAGGAGCTAGCACAACAATACTCACCCAAATCAGGAACCAAAACTAAACAAGCACAAAGGAAATCCAAAAAACTTCTGATCATAGGAGACTCCATGATTCGGGGAGTTGATACCCATCTCCAGCCAGGGGTGATGGTCAGATGTCTCCCAGGTACATCAGCATGGAGAGACACTGACCGCATTGCTAAAATTGTTCACAAAGCAGGAGAAAACATTGATGTCCTAGTACACATAGGGACTATGATCTCGCCAGCCGCCGTTAGGAGACCAAGGAACACCTGATTAGGCTGGGTGACAAACTATCATCTATTTGGCCCGGCATCTCTTCTCTGAGATCCTGCCAGTCTGGGAGAAGGAGCAGATGGACGGAAGGTCAGAGAAGCGGAGATAGGGGAGCTAAACACGTGGCTCAAGGACTGGTGCCAGGAAAAAGGACACAGATTTGTAGGGAACTGGCAACAGTTCTGGGAGCGAAAGTTCTTTAAATTTGATGGACTGCATCTGACTAAAGAGGGAGTCAGTGCATTGGGGCAGAAGTTTGACGTCTTTGCAGAATATTTAAACTAGCAAATGGGGAGAGGTGCTGCACCCCATCGTCGAATGGAAGAACACCCCTCCCCCCTCAGCTAGTGGTCAAACAGGAATTCAGCGTGTTTGCCATTCATTTGCATCACCAGGTAAGAAAAAAGGTTTGTCTCCCCATACGATGCACAGGGGTAATGCCAAACTTCACCCAACAACTAACACTTCAAAATCTGGCCAATGGAAAATCATGTACACAAATGCTCACAGCCTGGGAAATAAGATCCCAGACCTGCAGGCAATAATGTCAGAGGCTAAACTGGACATAGTAGCAATTAGTGAGACGTGGTTTACCAGTAACCACACTTGGGAGACTTCAGTACCTGGCTATGTATTGTTCAGAAGAGACCGAGGTGCAAAAAGGGGGGGAGGAGTGGCCCTGTATGTTAATGAAAATATCAAAGCTACAGAAATTCAGAATACACATAAGGAGCCAGAAGAACTGTGGGTCACCCTGGAAACAGGAAATGGGACAGCCATAAGAACTGGGGTTGTCTACAGGCCCCCAGACCAGAGGGAGGACATAGACACATTACTGTTAGAAGATATACAAAACATGACAGCTAAAGGAGGTTCTGATAATGGGAGACTTCAACATGCCAGATACAGATTGGTCAATACCAGCAGGAACATCTGCCAGAACTAGACTCATAGTGGATTCCCTGCAGGGGAGGGCCTCAAACAACTGGTACAGCAACCCACAAGAGACAGGGCTATCCTAGATCTAGTACTGACTAACAAAGAAGGGATCACAGATCTCCAGGTAGAAGGTCACCTGGGCCAGTGACCATCACATGGTATGGTTCAATTTGGCCACTACATCTAAATCATCCCATTCCAAGGCAAAAATATGGGACTTCAGAGGAGCTGACTTTGATAAGATGGCCAACAGAGTTAAGCTAGCCCTGGCAAAAAGAAACACAGGGGAGGGGGTACAGGAAAAGTGGGCAAGCATTATGGATACAATACTTGAAGCAACATCCCATTGTGTTAGACAGAAAACGAAGTGCAAAGAAGACGGAAACCACTTTGGTTCTCAAATACAGTAGCAGAAAAGGTCAGAGCCAAAAGGCTGGCCTTCAGAAAATATAAGGAACACAGCGGGATGAAGATAGGGAGGCATACCAAACTGCCCTAAGGGAAGCAGGTAAGGCAGTAAGGCAGGCAAAGTCCCAAACTGAGGAAACACTAGCACGAACAGTAAAGAAGGTGACAAGACTTTCTATAGATACATTAGTGAAAGGAGAAAGTCCAGAGGGGTATTGCTAAGCTTAATGGAGAAAAGGAGCATGTGAGGAGGAGGACCTGTAAAGGCATCTATCCTAAATAGATACTTTTGCTCAGTATTTACTGAAGAGAAGGTAGGCAGGGCCCACAGCTCAGCATCATGGACACAGGGGAGGAGGTGAGCACTACTCCCTTCACAAAGAAAGGGTCCTACAAGAGCTTGCTAAGCTCAGGGTGGATAAGGCAATGGGACTCTGATGGCATACATCCCAGGGTACTTAAGGGAGCTAAAGGAGGAACTAGCAGAGCCATTAGCAGAATTGTTTAGTGAGTCTCTGAGCACAGGAGAGGTCCCAGAAGACTGGAGAAGGGCTCATGTGATCCCACTCCACAAGAGTGGTAGCAGGGAGGAGGCGGGAACTACAGACCGGTCAGTCTTACCTCAGTAGTGGGCAAGATTATGGAGGCACTCCTTAAGGAAAGGATAGTGCAACACCTGGAATCCATAGGGGCACAGGATCCAAGACAGCATGGGTTTACAAAGGAAGGTCCTGTCAAACTAATCTCATAGATTTCTTTGACTGGGTAACCAGAGTGGTGGACCAAGGGGAGCAGTTGATGTCGCCTACCTTGACTTCAGCAAAGCTTTTGACACTGTTCCACATAGAAGATTGATAAATAAGCTAGGTAGGCTCGGGTGGGTCAGAAGTTGGTCAACTGGGTGGCAAACTGGTTGACTGGCAGAAAACAGAGAGTGGTAGTAAATGGTATACAATCAGAAGAGATGCAAGTCACAAGTGGGGTACCTCAGGATCAGTCCTGGGGCCAGTCCTATTCAACATCTTCATTAGTGACCTCAAGAGATGGACTAGAGGGTAAGGCTTGTCTGTTTGCAGATGACACCAAGATCTGCAACAGAGTAGATGATCCAGATGGGGTGGGCAGAATGAGAAGAGATCTGGATAAACTAGCAGAATGGTCAGAAGAGTGGCAACTGGGATTTAATGCAAAGAAGTGCAAAATCATGCACATAGGGAAGAGAAACCCTGAAGCCACTTATAGGCTGGGAGGGGAGTTGCTAGCAGTCACAAAGGAAGAAAGAGACTTGGGCATCATCATCACTGATGACCTAAAATCATCCAAGCAGACCTCTAAAGCAGTAGGTAAGGCTAGGGGGGTAGGGTGTATTAGTAGGGTATCATAAGTCGTAAGAGGGAGGTAATAATCCCTCTTTACAAGACACTGGTTAGGCCCCATCTGGAGTACTGCGTGCAGTATTGAGGCCACACTTCACAAGGACATTAACTAAAATTGAGGCAGTCCAGAGAAGGGCAACCAAATGGTGCAGGGACTGCATCAGAAGACATATGAGGACAGATTAACGGAGCTCAATATGTATACCCTTGAGCAAAGGAGGAGAGAGGTGATATGATCGAGACATTTAAACACCTTAAGGGCATAAACAAGGTGAAAGAGTCTAACATGTTTAAATATAAGAAAATAGCAGGACAAGAGGACACAGCATGAGATTAGAGGGAGGCCGATTAAGGGGAATGTGAGGAAATCTTTTCACAGAAAGGGTGGTAGATGCATGGAATGGCTTACCACAAGAAGTGGGTGGCTATGAATACAGTGCAGGGCTTCAAACAGGCATGGGATAGGCATAAGGGAGCAATACAAATGACTATGAATAGATAGGTCACTGACAGAGCAAAGGCCGATGGCACATTTATAAGGTAGAAAAAGAAATGGGCAGACTGGATGGGCCTTGCGGTCCTTATCTGCCGTCAACTTCTGTGTTTCTATGTTTCTATGTTTCATGGCAAGACAGTTACAGGAGCAAGTAACCAAAAATGGCTGGAAAATGCATCAAGGGACAACATGCTCTAAAATGAAAAAGCCATGCCCTAAGACATGGGAACAGCCATCTTGAACCTCCTGGCCCCACTGGACTAGGGGAAGGGTCCACGGGCCATGCAGCAAACCAGCCTTCGGTGGACCAACCAGAAGTGAGGAAGTTCTCATTTGATAAAAAGAGGGCACAAGAATTATGTCCAGAAGAATTATTGGAAATGTAATTCCTTATGACTAGTCCATTGGTGCAGCGGTAGTGCGACCACTCACAACGCCAGTGATCTGAGCTTGGGAATTAGCCTGAGTTGTCATGGGGATAGCCATGGGAAAGAAGACTGAGTGTCCCAGAGGACGCTGTCCTCCACTGGGGAGGGAGGGTTCTGTCCTTTGTTGCAATACTTCCACCTGCTTGAATTCAGTTGGTAGTGCGGCTGGAGGACCAACAGGAGGGCAGGAACTGCACTGATGTCAGTGGGTGGACACATGCACTGTATGTGCTGCCATGCCATGATATTCTCATAAACGATGTCTCCAGGGGCTGCAGGAAAAAAAATGGAAAAAACACAGGTCTTCTGCGATGAAGGCCCTGGTATAGCTGGGTCCCTGCCTCCCCAGCACACTGGCACCACCTGATGAAGCTAGCAGCATCTTGGGTGTATGTTCCCTACCCCGATCCCACCTCTGGGTATATCCAAGGCTCCTTGGTGATAGGTGGTCATGGCTGGAAGACTGGGAGGTACCCAGAGGTCCTAAGAATAAAGAGGAGCTGGAGAGAAGGGGCAAAACAGAAATACGAAAAAAAAAAAAAAGGAAATGTAGTTCCTGTAAGAGTGGCACAAGTTCCTGGCAAACCAGACAGCAGGGAGCACAGAAAGCCCCATCTGCAGATTCTACAGTAGAAGATGTTGATTGCAGGACATTATAGAAGTATAAGAACTGGTAGCAGAAAAAGGCCCATTGGCCTATCTAGTCTGCTTGGCCCTACCTACAGTATAGCTATATACCTCTTCCCTTCCTATCATCATCTCCTGCTGTCACCAGCCCCTACATGTCTGTCCCACCTTAGCTTGAAACCCTCCACTGATTTGGCACAAGCCAACTCATCGGGCAGCTATTCCTCTTATGAGACATCCTCTTTGTAAAGAAATATGTTCTGATGTCCTTCCTGAATCTGTTTTCTGACAGCTTTTATCCTTTGCAGAGGGCCAGCATGAGTCAGTTCAGAGTCAATCATGCAGGGGTAGGACCTGAGAAGGAGCTCTGTGTGCAGAGATTCAGCTCAGACAATGGCCTCTTTTTTGGGGATTGCTTGCTTACATTGCCAATTTTTATTTATTTATTTAGTTAGTTATTACATGCAATATCCTTTAGGCAGAGTTTACTTTTAAATGGTGTAGGGTCGTATACAACAGAAAAGCATAGTTACATTTGTTTTACATATTTACAGCATTGAGTGATGAGTTAAGGACGAGGACTATAATACATATTTACAGTGATAATTGACAAGGCTCAGCTGAGTAACACAGCATGATAAACATAGTAAGAGACAGCTGAGTAAGCTACATGGTGAACAAGCTATAGCTTGGCATGGGAAGAAGGAGTGTGCATTTTACAGTAGTGTCTAGACAGCGCTACAGTGTAGTCATTCCTGAGGAGAATAAATATCTATATTTTGGGGAGTGTTGCCTAGTAGTGGTTAGGGGCTGCCGAGTATTACAGCAAGGGAACACAAAGTAAGAGTGAGCGATTCAAGAGCTCAGAGTGTGGGAGGAAGAGGGCAGGGAGGCCAAAAAAAAGAAGGGGAACTTGGTAGATGGGCTAGTGATAGCAGCCACAAGGGTTATGGGGGGAGGGGTGAGTGAGGCTAATAGCTGTGTCTTAAAGCTGGCAAGTGAACCAGAGGTTCTGAGTGATGGGGTGAGGGAATTCTGTATTTTTGGGAAATTAAGGAGAAACAGGACTGACCCAAGGAGGTTTTCCTTCTTGGGAGCATCAAGGGGTTGTGCTGCTGCACCCCCTAGTTGTGTACATGGAGGCCATGGGACTGAGGAGGTATAGGGCACCTGTGGACAGTTGTCCAAGCAAGGCTTTTTTGCTTGTGACAAGCATAACATAACATAGATGGGAGTCCAGATTTAGTCACCCTAGGTCATAATACAGGGTGCATTTATGAGTGTCCCATTTCTTTTTTTTTTACCTCCTGTTGCCGTCCCAACTGCCCTCTCCTTCAGGTGACCTAATCCTGCATGCCACTGCTCTTGCTCCCTCCAGGCATCCTCTGCTGTCCCTCTTGGTGCCTTCTCCCCCGCCTAACACAACATATCCTTCCATCGGGGGAGGGCCTCCTGTGGTCATGACTAGGAGAGAAGATTTTTATGCACCTGAAGGCACAATCTTCTGTCCTCCCTGGAGGGAGGCGAGGGCACAGCACAGGGTTTTTCCTGGGCTTTGCGGCTGTGGAGAGGCAAGCCACCATCATCCGGTTGGCATGGGTGGCCCTTTTTCCATTTTCGACCCACCCACCTCCCACTCCACCTATCGGGGACATCCTGTGGTGGAGACATATGGAGGTGCATCATGGCTACACACCTCCAAGTACATCTCCAATACAGCACCAGGAGTCACAGGTCTGCCCACATCCCCAGGAAGGAAGTGTCCAATAGACACACTTCACTCCCTCCTGCCAGTCTCTGATCCTGGCACCCAGCCTTGGGATATGAACCGAATTCGCCAACATACAGTGGACCCTTCTTTCGGCATGTGGAGCCGCCAAGTATCCCATTTCTGGTTAAGAGCAAAATGGCAGGCCTTATTCATTAAACTCTGGACTCTCCAGTTTTCAGAGTAGGTTGTCCCATACATTGAATAATATACACAAACATATGAACATACAAATTTGCCTGCAGATAAAGGCCTTATGGTCTATTGAGTCTGCTGAGTGTGCAGCTAGCAGCCCTTATACTGCACCTGCCCCTCCCTCCCATCCCTCCCTGCCCTCCCTCTTACCCTATCCCATCCCCCTTTGAAGTAATCCACTGTTTTACAGGATACTACTTCCGCGAGCAGCAGCGTTCCACCAGACACCACTCTCTCCGTAAAAAGTGTCTTCTCATTTCCCTCTGAACCTTCTCCTTCCAATCTGAAATCGTGACCACGAGTGTCCCTACCCCCTTTAACTTGAATAGTCCCTTTGTGCTTGTCTTGTTTAGTCCCTTCATGTACGTGAAGGTTTCAGTCATATTCCCCCTGTCTCTCCTCTCCTCCAGTGAGTACATGTTCAACTCCCTCTGCCTGCTCACGTAGGGTATGTCCCCATAGTCCCCGGATCATCTTTGTTGCCCTGCGCCACACTCCCTCCGGTAACTTAATGTACCTCCTCAGGTATGGGTGCCAGTACTGCATGGAGTACTCCAGGTGTGGCCTCACCAGTGACCTTTACAACGGCAGGATCACCTCCACTCTCATTGAAGATATACCCCTGGCAATACAACCCAATATCTTGTTGCCCTTTGCAGCTGCCTTCCTGCATTGTGCTGCATAGAAACATAGAAACATAGAATTTGATGGCAGATAAGGACCGCTTGGCCCACCTAGTCTGCCCATTCCCTTACCTAATGGATAAGCTGCAGATTCTAGTTAACCAACAGCCCAGTTCCTCCTACCCCCCCCACCAGAACCGCCCCATGTCTGTCCCATGCATTCCTGAATTCCCCCACAGCCCCTGACTCCACGACCTCCTCAGGAAGGCTGCTCCACATCCACAACCCTATCCATGAAAAACACTCCTCACATTACCTCTGAGCCGTCCCCTCCATCCTTGAATTGTACCTCCTGTTCCTGCACATCTCCCCTCCGAAGACTCTACCCTCCTGGACTTTGTTGATTCATTCCCCTGAGGCACTTGAAAGCCTCCACCATGTACCCCTCTCCTCTCTCCTTAAGGGTACACACATCAAGCTCCTTCAGTCTCTCTTCATATGTCTTCCAGTGCAGACCCTGCACCACCTTGGCCACCCTCCTCCAGACAGCCCCCACCCTGTCCATGTCCCTGTGGAAATGGGGTCTCCAGAACTGCATGCAGCACTCCAGATGGGGCCCTACCAACTGTCTGCACAGAGGGACAACAATTTCCCATTCTCCACTGGTGATGCCTCTCCCCATGCATCCCATTGAGCCCGTTATAATCACGCCCAGATCCCTCTCCTCCTCTGTCATGGCTAGCTAAACCCCCAGCTGGTAGCTCCTTCTTGTTTATTTTGCCCCAAAATGTAGCACCTTGCACTTTTTGGCATTGAACCCCAATTGCCAGGTGTCCGACCAGGTCTCCAATTTTGACATATCATCCTGCAACTCATGCCACCCTCCTAAGTCATCCACTACTGCTCCCATCTTGGTGTCATCTGCAAACAAACTGATCTTGCTCTTGATGCCCATTGAGATGTTTGATATGAACAACCCAAACAACACTGGTCCCAGCACTGAGCCCTGAGGTACTCCACTTGTCACTGTCCTCGAAGATGAGAACTCTGTTCCCACCACCACCCTCTGTTGCCTTCCCTATAACCAGTTTACTACCCATCCCACCATTTTCGCCCCTGCACCTGTGCCTGCCAGCTTACTACCCAGCCTCCTTGTGGCACCGATTCGAATGCCTTGCTGGAAGTCCAGAAACAGGACAGCCACTGCATGGCCTTGTTCAACTGTCTAGTTACCTAGTCATTGTAATCCACCAGGCTGGTGTGACAGGATCTGCCCATGACAAACCCATGCTGCCTAACGTCCTGCAACCCATTGGTCTCCAGGAAGGACACAACCTCTCCTTCAGGATTGTCTCCATCAATTTTTCCCACAATGGATGTGAGGCTTACCAGCCTGTAGTTTTCAGTTCATCTTTGGGACCGCTGTTAAGAAGGGGTACCACGTAAGCCATCCTCCAGTCCTGAGGTACACTTTCTGAGACCAGGGAGTCATTGAATGGGTTTGCCAAGGGCCCCACCAGGATTTTTGCCAGCTTTCTCAGTACCCTGGGGTGAATGCCATCTGGCCCTCATGCCTTGTCCACCCTCAGCACCCTCAGGCCCTCCAGTACCCTCCCCTTTGTGATTCCCCCATCTGTCACCTCCTTCCCTCCTGAACCAGACCTCCCCGGTAGCACCCTCCTTTCTCCTTAGTAAACACTGAGCAGAAGAATTGATTAAGTGCTTCTGCCTGCTCTGTTCTGTTCTGTTGCTTGGATGGCTCTGAGTTTGGGAAAGCTATGTGAGGTCTCCTGACCATTGCTACTGAGGTCTGTCCTAGTAGAGGGTTTGTGGCCGAAGTGCTGGTGATGTGCTCTGTGCCATGGGGAGTGAAGACAAGTCCTCCTTTTAGGTCAAGAAAATGGAGTGTGTGAACCAAACTGTTGGGGGAGTGTGGGACTCCTGATTAAAGATGAAAGGTGGGATCCACTCACATCAAGCTTTCCAGACAGCATCTATCTAGAGGGGAAGAACACCAAAAGATCTAACTAGGAGGATACCCCTCAAGCTGCATTTACTGCCTAATCTGGAGGCAAGGGTACAGACCAGGGCGCTGTTGTGTAAAGAAGTTAAGTAGGTTGTTTAGCTAGATAGACCCTTGGCTGTTATGTATGATTTTAGGCTCAAGTCCAGGAGGCAGCCAAAAATCAAAGACATTTGCACATCTTTTTTAATATTCTTAACTGACAATTTCTCCTTGAACTTCAGAACTTAATTTGTAGTAAATCTGGACTTTTGTGTGTCATTGAAAGTCATCCTATCCCACCAGCGCTTCAACTCATTTGTATCAGAAGTCTGCAACTAGCCCATCCGCTTATGTGCATACACAGACTGCTGGAGCTCCCAGAGGGACTGTTTACTGGTTCACCAGTGGGCGGGCGATATTGTAGGACTATGGGGAAAGCTGAGATTACTGGGTGGTAGGGCCAGTGCATATTTCTGTCAGTGATTGTGTGAGCTTATTATTTGCAATCACCATTTGCAGTATTTGCGTTTTCCCCTTAAAATCTCAATTATGTGTCACTGTCTCTTAGATAAACCCTGTGTTACTATTTAAGCTGCATGTAATAGCCCTTTGACTTACCTTGGCTGTTCTGGGGTCTTCAAGGTCCACACAACAATCGCCTCTGAGGGGCCTGGCCTGGGTTCAGGGGTATGTTCGAAGGGTAGCGCTGTGCCTCCACCCAGTGAAATAGCAGGGAATACCTGTAGACAAATATCAAGTTACCACACCCCCCCGGGAAAATACATAAACTGCCCCAAAGCAATTACCCACATACATTGACATCTCTCTCTTTTTCTGCAATAACTCACTATGACAGCAGTTAACGTAAACAATAACAGTAATTTATTTTTAGGGGTAGGAGGAAAAAGGGAAGATAAAACAGTAACAGCAGCAATAACTGACTAACAATTCTGCCTCAAACAGTCCCCACCTCCCACCTGTGGGTGCACCCATCTTTCCCTTGGCAGCTACTCGGAAAGTCTGTACAGTCTGTTTGGTGGGTACCTCACTATGGTGCTGACAACAAAGCAGGGATCTCTCATAGTGGCCCAATTCTTTTAAACACAATTTTTTCATAACTTTAGACCTGGGCACAGTTTTCTGGCTGAGTCTTACCGAGGATGTAACCCCCTGATAGATCACCTAGCTAGCTAGGTAAATATAGGTTCCCCAAAGCTCCAGCTTGGGTTACTTAAAGTTCCACAGTTCAGAGGGGGGTTCAGTAGTCTCGCTGTAGCTGTGCTGTAGAGGTATCAGGTTGTTGGTACATCACAACAACAGCAGGACTGGCTGAAGAAGTTGAATGAAGCTGGTGCCTTCACCTGCCTGGTCTTGACATCTTTGCCTCAGAGGTCTTTGTAACCCCCTACAAATGGGGTTCCCGGAAAGTCTTCCTTGGGTGTGCCTAAATGCCCACTGCCAGGCTGGTGTCCTGTGTTGTAATCATTTAAACACGGTTGCCTGTGATTGTCTTTATAGCCTCTGTGTACTGTTTCTTTAAGAGCTGACTATATTGCAGTAAATAGTTAATCTGGGTGGGGACTGTGTGTTCCTATGCTCGAGTCCTGCCTGGGCTCCAGATCATCGCTCCATTCTGCCATCGTTAAATGTGCAGAGGGAGCTCCATAAGAAGCTGTATTTATTTGCTGAGTATCTATTATAATAGTAATATTATTGGAGTTTGTCTAACCTGCCTTCTTTGCAGCATGGACATTTCTGTATGGCACCACCATCTTGGTTCTGGACTAAACGTTTGGACCAATCAGTACCTTTGGGGACCATAAAATGGTGTCTGTCCCCAGGGGTCTTGTGGGAGTAAAATTCTGTAGGAATTGTAGTTTTAAGACTTTGGTGCCTAAATGGACCTGGAGGAGCCCTTGTTTGACAGACAGATGGATCAGCAACTGAACCTTTTGGATCTTGGGGAAAGTCCCAAGCTGCCTGCAGCAGAGAGTCAGTCTGAGTTGGGAATCGAAAGAGTGAACAGCTCGAGAGATTCGAGCAAATGCTCCTGCATAGTTTGCGTGGGAGATTGGTGGAAAGGCTGAGTTTGGCCTGTCTGCCTGCTGTCTCTTGTGAGAGAACTTAGAGGAAATCAGACTGTATCCAAATTGAGAGAGACTGAAGCCACTGAATTGTGACCAGATCTAAGCCTGAAGAAGACAGAAGATTTGCTGCATGTGATCAGCCTGTCAGGACTGCTGAAATCACCACAGAGATAACAGTTTGCGCAGAGACACTGTGATTGCGGCCAGACTGTTATCTGAACTGTGGTATTGCTTTCTTTTACTGTAAATGTGCTGTGTGCTGTTAGTGGGTCAAGATTTGTTTCCCCACTGCCGAATTGTGTCACGCTTGCTGGAGGCTGCGTCTAGCCCCTACTGGACTGAATTTTTTCAGGTTGTTTATGAGACATTCATTTCCTTTTTTTTATTTATAATTAGAGTTTATTGGATTTTCTGAAATACACAGGCACAACTGTACAAGAACCTAGTACAGGAACATAATACAATAATATTCAAAGACAGACAATGGTTACAGTAAATTATTTCTGTGGAGATTTGAATAAGTTCACATCCTACAACAAAAAGGACTTAGAGTTTTACCTTTCCATGTGCAGACCGCTTAACTGTATGTGATGAAGTCCCCCCTCCCAGATTCTATCATTCTGAGTCTCCCTCTTAGGGTACCAAAGTTGGGTCCCTATTCATGGCTAACTGGAGCCAACAGTTCAATCTATTATGCCACTTTTCCTCCTGCATCTCACTACATATGTTAATTTTTTTATAGTATAATTAGCATTTGCCAACGTGATCCACTCATCAGTGGTAGGGACCCCAGCCATAAGCCACCATTTTGTATGCACTTGTTGGCCATTGTAATAGGAATGTATGTGGAACAGAAATGGGTCATAATAAAGAAGGGTTGATGGAGGCCACTAGTGAGTGCACCAAAATTAAAAGTAAGAAAGCTGAGGCCAAAAAGTCCAGCATGTTCAAGGAGGTGGCAACAGTGAAAGGGGGCAAGGGGGTGGCCTTCAGAAGGCACAACCATACTCAGAAGGGGAGGATAGGGTGGACCATGCCACCAAGTCAAGAGAGGTGAACAGAGGAGTTAGAGGTAAGGCCATGAGAGAAGTACAGCTAGCCCAGCAGTTAAAGTGGGTGAGTAGGTCTTATTCTAGTATATAAGGGGGAAAAGTAACATAAATGACGAGACTGTCACATTGAAAAATGAAGGGGGGGTTGGGCAAAAGATAATGAAGAAAAAGCAGAGGTGCTTAACAAGTACTTCTGTTCAGTCTTTACTAGGGAGAAGGATGGATCAGTATCACAAGGGAGCAGGGTGTGCAGACTGGGAGGGGGGAGGTCACAGTGGCACATTTCAGGCTGACAGGGCATTAGGGCTCTAAAGGTGGACAGACCACCATGACCAGATGGCATACACCCAAGGATCCTTAGAGAACTGGCAGAGGTTCTAGCGGGTCCCCTGACACTGACAACCATGCTTAACTCCTCTCTGGAGTCAAGAAATGTGCTCCAGGACTAGAGAACAATGCATGTGGTTCATCTTCATAAAAGTGGTCTGAAGGACAAACCAGAGAACTACAGGCCAGTTAGCCTGACCACAATAGTGGGTAAGCTGATGGAGACCATACTGAAAGAGAGACTTATTGGCTTTCTGGAAGATAATGGGCTCTGGGATGAGAAGCAGCAGAGGTCTGTGTTGGGGAGGTCCTCAAAAACTAACCTGACTTCTTTGATTGGATGTCTAGGGCAGTGGATGCGGCAGGCAGTTAATGCCCTGTATCTGGACTTCAGCAAGGCCTTTGACTCAATGTCTCATAGTAGACTGAGATCATGGCATGAGTCAGAAGCTGGTTGCAAGATAGAAACCAAAATGTGGTAGTCAGAAGATAATTCTCAGTAGTGACACCTGTGACCAGTAAAGTACCACAGGGCTCAGTGCTCAGTATGGTGTTAACATCTTCATAAGTGACATCACAGATGGGATCAGGGTAAGATCTGCATTTTACAACAATGCCAAGTTCTGTTGGAGGGTGGGACATGGAGGAGGCTAGACAGGAAATCAGGAGAACTGGCTAGGTTAGAAAATAGTCTGTCAAATGGCAGCTGGGGTTAAGCGTAAAAAGCATAAAGTTACACACGAGGGCAAAGAATTATTGACAAATACTGGTTGGCTGGCATACAGGCAACCAGGTCAGAGGAAGAAGGACCGAGAGTAATAATCACAAGTGACCTGAAATATTCTGCACACTGCAAGAGAGCAACAGCCAAAGCAAATCGGATGCTGGGCTGCATAGCCGAGGATTACCACCAGGAAGTAGTTCTGCCACTGTACAGGTCACTAGTAAAACCATGCCTGGAGTATGGTGTGCAGTTTTGGTGCCTGTATCTTAAGAAAGAAATCTACTTGCTAGAGATGATCCACAGAAGGTTGACCAAGATGATCCAGGGCCAGCAGGGTAACATCTATGAAGAGAGGCTCGGGGAGCTCTACGTGTACTGTCTTGAAGAAAGACGGGAGTGGGGAGACATGATTGAGACCTTCAGGCACATTAAAGTAAATGTGTGATGTTGTTTTAACTACATTTTGGGCATCATAGCCCACTACCCTGGGGCAGCAGTAGCCCCTCTGTGTTTCTCCCTAGTGAAGACTGAACAGAAGTACTTGTTAAGTACCTCTGCTTTTTCTTCACTTTCTTCTGCCCAGCCCTACCTCCTTCTTTTTTAACCTGATAGTTTTGTCATTTATGTTACTTTTTCCCCCTCTGTTTTTGGGGTTGACTCTACTTTATTGTAATTTTTTTTTGCCAGGGAGGAAATCTAGCTGGAAGAATATTTACAGCCATTTGTGAATAGACATATTACGTAAACCCTGTGAAATAGGTGTCTGAAAGGAAGGAAGACACTCACTGGGATGGTGGGTTAGAGTTGTAGTTGATTACGTCTGGAGGGTGGGCTCCTCCACCACCCCTGCCCCTCAGCCCACCTGCCTCAAGTGCATCATTTCCTTTATATCAGGGGTTCTGACATCACTTCCCAAAAGTGCAATGGCCATGCACCTGTTCATATCATTAACAGCATAACACACTGAATAGGGGGTAAATGCCCTCACACGCTTGCACAAACTAAAAAAAAAAAATCTTAAACAGGAAGGGAGACAGACATGAGGAGTGGTTCAATGCACTGGTTGTGGAGCGGCAGTCTTCCAGGAGACATTCTGGAGGCTGCATAGCTACCCTTTTTGCAGGCACCTGTCTGGTCTGAGGGAGGATGTTGCCCATCTCCATGCTGACCTGGTGAGAATCCCCCCACCCAGGCACCACCAGGCCACCACCACTGCCTCAGAGATTGCCAAGAAAGAGATGGTTGGACCACAGGGGACTCAGAGGAGGGTGAGGGTGATGGAACAGAGGTGCATCCTTACAGTTTGCTTCTCCACAATCCATTTGCCATTCTGGCAGAGTGTGATTCCTCTATGGAGGCACCTGCAGTAGAGACCAAGGAGGATGCTGGGAACCTTCACAAGGAGACCCACAGGAGGGTGGCACAGGACCCCACATGGGAAGGAAACAACTCCTGGTGGGGACTCAGTCATTAGGGAGTAAATTGGGGATGGGAGGGAGAGGAAGGTAAGATGCCTGCCTGGCGCCATGGCTTGGAGGGAGAAAGTGAATCCTCAGGATTGTGGGAGCAGCTGCATGGGGAGGAAGCTGAATGTCATTGTCCACCTAGGGACAAATGACCTGGCTGGGATGGGATCAGAGCAGTGCAGCAAGAGTTTGTGGAATTGGGGCAGGGCCTTGTACAAGTAGCCATGGTAACTTTCTCAGAATTGCTGCCTGTCTATGGCATGGGTGAGGCTAGGTACTCCACACCATGGGATTCAATGACTGGTTGAAAAACTGGTGTCGAGCTCAAGGATTTGGCTTCATTGGGGACTGGGGTCCACTTGGAGGATACAGGCCTATACTGGTGTGATGGTCTGCATCTGTCCGGGAGGGAACCAGTATCCTAGGTGATAGGTTTAAATGCTTCATTGACAAGCATTTAAACTAGTCAATGAGGAGACACTGAAGAAGCAGGAACTCTCAGCCCCCTGCACACAAAAACAGGGTAGTTAGTGAAGTAGATACAAGGTAGAGAAGTCAGTAGGAAGCAGGATGGGGTAAATCCAGAAAAGGCAATAAGAACAGGGATGGGCCTAAAGGGTACGCCATCAAAAATGGAGGGTGATGAGTACCAATGCCCATAGTCTGGTAACAAGCCCCTGAACTAGTGGCCTTGATGAATGAGGGATGCCTGGATAACGTGGCAGTCACAGAAACATGGTACACAGAGAACCATGACTGAGATGTTAACATACCAGGGTACACAATCTACAGGAGGGACAGGGAGGGTAAAGAGAAGGAGTAGCTCTCTACATAAGAGAAGGAATCAAAGCAACAGAACTAAAGGGTAAACAAGGAGGGGAAGAGGCACATTGGGTTACCCTGGAGACAGGAAATGGCACCACAGTCCACACAGGGGTTGTTTACAGACCCACATCTCAGGGGGAGGCAATGAACAAGGAAATGGTAGAAGGAATCCTTAGAATGGCATAAAAGGAGAGATATTGTTGATGGGGACCTGAATATACCAGATGTTAACTGGGGCACCTTTACTGCAGCCAAATCCAAGAGTAGGGTCATTCTCGATGCCTTACAGGGGGCATCCCTTAGACAGTTAGTGTTGGAACCCACTCAGGATGGAGCAGTCTTAGACCTGGTACTCTCAAACGGCGATGGAGAGAGGATCTCAGATTTAGAAGTGGGTAGCCATCTGGCAACAAGTGACCACCAAACAGTGTGGTTCACAATAAACACAGCTGTAGAATCAAGTCATACAAAAGCATGGGTGTTGGACTTTAGGAGGGCTGACTTTGGCAAAATGGGAAAGTACCTCAGAAAAGCACTAACAAACAAGCAAGAATGAGGGGTGGAAGAACAATGGGGGAAAATCAAAACTGCCATCACAGAGGCAACAAGCCTTTGTGTAAAGCAAATCAACAAAACAATGTAACCCCACTACAAATGGGGGATCCCGAAAAGTTTTCCTTGAGCTTGCCTAAATGCTCACTGCCAGGCTGGTGTTCTGCATTTTAACAGTTTAAATGTATTGCCAGAGAGTGCCTTTATAGCCTCTGTATACTGTCTCTTTAAGAGCTGCCTGGATTGCAGTCATAATTAATCTGAGAGGGAGCTCTGTTAGAAGATGTACTTGTTTGTTGATCATTTGTTAGAGTAGCAATAATATTGCAGTTTGTTCTAACCTGCTTTCTTTGCAGCATGGACAATTCTGTTTGTTTCCATCATCTTGGTCTTGGACTGCAGAATGGGCCAATCAGTACATTTGGGACTCTAAATAAAATGGAGCCTGCCTACAGGGGCTTGGTGGGGCCAAAACTTGTAGGAATTGTAGTTTTGGGCTTTTGGTGCCTAAAATAACCTGGAGAGGGGGCCCTTGTTGTGACTGATAGACAGATCAATCAACTGAACCTTTTGGATTTTGGGAAAGTCCCACACTGACATAGTTTCAGTTAGATCTGAGTTGGGAAGTGAAGAAGTAACAGCTCGAGATAGTTTGAGCAGCAATCCATAGTGGGTTTGCGGAAAACTATGGAAAGGCCTGAGTTTGGCCTGCATGCCTGCCTGCTGATCCTGAGAGGAACAGTTTTTTTCAGACTGAATCCCAATTTGGAGGCGAATTAAGCCACTGAATTGTGACCATGCTTTAACCTGAAGACTGAAGATTTGTTGAATGTGATCGGCCTGTCAGGACTTCCAGCTACCTCTGAACCCCTGGATTGTGCAGAGACTCTGTAATTGTAACCAAAGAGCCATTTGCCTGGTACAGTGGAATTTCCTTACATGTGAATGTGCTGTGTGCTTATAGTGGGTCATGATTTGGTTCCCCACTGTGTGTCTGAACTGTGTTTTGCTTGCTGGAGGCTGTAACCAGCTCCACGGACTGAATCTGTATCCATTTCCATTTGCCTGGGCCCTGCTACACTGGCCAGCCAGAATACCTACTACGCAGAAGTCATCGATGAGAGACTGGCCTGGGGATCAACCCCTTAGCATGAACAGGAACAACGCCTCAGTGATTCGTGTGGGCCCTGCTTCTCAGGGCACTCCAGCTCAACAGCCTGCAGTCTCGATTTCGTCCTGCCTGTGTCCAGTATTGGGTATCGTGAGTAAACATCAGGGTAGCTCCCTGCAACAACAGCTAAATCTAAAAGTGTTGTCATCTGATTGTCTTGTTACCTTTTCTTTCATGAACTGAGCCCTCTGGCTCCAGATTACAAATAGTGTGTGTTGTGCACGTTGCTTTCTTCCATCACAGGGCCCCAACCAGCTGCAACGTTCCTGGCTAGCCCACCGTTTTCCTACCTGGGTACCCAGAATGTGTGACTGTGTAGGGACTCTGAATTACATGCATAACTGTCTGATTAATATAGCTTTTAAGCAAATCAACCTGATTATGCCCCTCCCTTGTTCAAGTCCCCTGAATAAATCAGATTTAACTTTGTTTGCATTTAACCTGACTGTGGTTCAAGTTTGTGCCAAAAGTAGTGTACTGTTGCTATTTGCTGTGCTTAACCTTGTTTTACAGGGGTCCTCCGGGTCAATTTAGAAGAACCAGCCCTGGTGGTAAGTGCAAACAGTGTGGGTAACTGCCTGGTGAATAAGGGTCATTGTGAAGTAATTGTGTATATTATTTCAGGCCACTAGAAGGGAAAGAGGGGTTACAGTGTCCTGAAGGGTTGTACCCAGGTTAGCGTGACCACTAACAACCCTGACCTGGAAGCACCTGTTTCATTGCCCAGGCCCCTTAACATGCTAGTAGCCAAGCAGGCAGGAGTAGTAGCCCTTGGGATAGCGCCACCTAGGGGTTACAACAAAAAGAAGGAAAAAGCCTCTATGGTTCTCAAAGAGGTGGCAGGAAAGGTTAAGGAGAAAAGGATAGCATTCAGGAAATGTAAGGAAATACAAGGAGCAGGACAGAGAACTATATCAGTTAAAACAGAAGGAGGCAGGGAAAGGAGTCAGAATAGCAAAGGCCCAAACTGAAGAAAAGATAGCCAACTCTGTTAAGAAGGGGGATAAAATGTTTTATAAGTACACTAGGGAGTGAAGAAAAACCAAGGGAGGGATATTAAGGCTTAATAAAGGGGAGGGAATGTGGGCAGAGGGTGACAGTGAAAAAGTGGGGATACTGAACGGATACTTCTGCTCAGTATTCACAAAAGAAGAGGAGAGGGAGGTACCTAAACCAAACAATAGAAACACTGTGGTGAGGGGGTCAATTTCAGTCCATTTCAGTCCATTCACAGAAGAAAGGGTTCTGAAAGAACTCTTAACACTTAAGGTGGACAGGGCAATGCAGCTGACAGGATTCACCACAAAATTCTAAAAATACAATTGGGAGAAATAATGACACCACTGACTACCCTCTTTAACAAATCATGGGAGGATGGGGTGGTACCTAAGGACTGGAGGAGGGCAGATATGATTCCCCTTCACAAAAGTGGGAGCAAAGCAGAGACAGGAAAATACAGACCTGTTAGTTTGACCTCCGTGGTAGGGAAAATGATGGAATCACTTCTGAAGGAAATAATTGTTGAGTACCTAGAGGCCAGCAGGGCACAGGACCCAATGCAGCATGGATTCACAGTGGGCCGTTTGCGTCAGATGAATCTAATACATTTTTTGACTGGGTGACCAAAGTAGTAGACCAGGGAGGGGTTGTGGACATGGCCTACCTAAACTTTAGCAAGGCATTTGACACAGTACCACACAAAAGATTAATAAACAAGTTAAGCAGCCTGGGAGTGGGTCACAAAGTGGTAGTCTGGGTATAAAAAGTGGCTAGACAACAGAATGCAGAAGAAAATAGTAAATGGAGTCCACTCTGAAGAAAGGGGGGTTACTAGTGGGGTACCACAGGGTTCAGTACTGGGACCAATCCTCTTTAATGTCTTTATAAGTGACATTGCGGTGGGACTGGAAGAAAATGTATGTCTCTTTGCAGGCAACACAAAGATCTGTAACAGGGTTGATACACAGGTTGGGGTAGAAAGGATGAGAAGGAAATTGGCAAGGTTGGAGGAATGGGCAAATATATGGCAGCTTAGAGTCAATGCAGAGAAGTGCAAAGTAATACACCTAGGAAACAAAACCATGGGAAGAGTACACAATGGGGGTGAGATACTAACAACAACAAAAATGGAAAGGGACCCCGGTAGTCATATCAGATGGCCTAAAAGTAGGCAAACAATGTGAGAAGGTAGTAAGGAGGGCTGAGATACTGGGATGCATATGGAAGGCATCACCAGTAAAACAAGTGGTCAGATCCTACGGCTGCATAATGAAGTTAGTGAAGTTGTGTGAATTGTTAAGGGTGTGGAGAAACAACACAATGATTTGTAAGAGTACGATTTGTTTTAGTTTCTGTTCTAAGGAAGGCATAAACATTATTAGGAAAATATATGGAAGTGTAGATTTTAATGGAAGGAATAGTAAGCTTGAAAAGAATCCCAGAGCAAATGATACTGATATATGTGTTATCCCGGATGATATTAGTCGAACAGCCAAATTTTAAGAATACACAATTGCACATACCCCAATAATGCAAAGCATCAAGGAAATGTATGCAAATCCCATGATGGAACAGAAGGTAGCAGTACATGAAAAGTAATGGCTAGCATATGTTTGTAGTAGGATTTTGCACAGTTTTTTTTTTAGAGAAACAGGGTTTTGTCCATGAGGTGATGTAAGTTATATTTAAGCAATTTGTTGATGTCAGGAAGTCAGGTGTAATGATGATGGACTGATAGAGAAATGTGATATTAACTTTCAGAGGGGTTGCTTTTGATAAGGGCAAGGTAGTTATACTTGTGATAATGGGAATATTAGGAAAGTATGAGGTCTATGCAGAAGTGGGGTACAAATATGCACAGTTTCATAAGTATGTCCTCAGAGTGCAGGCAAATGTGATATGCAGGTTTGTTTTAGAAATTGGTAAAATAGCGATACATGCAATTAATAGAAAGATAGACAATTACATAGACACATAGATAGAGAAGAGAGACATACACAGACAGACAAGCAGAATAGGAATGGAAGTGAAGTATTGAAGTATGCAACCCCACCCCCGCAGACATAGACAGGCATTGGGGTGTGCCTTTGGGTCATTGCCCCATAATGCTCACGCCATTTGACCTAACCCTACCCTGCAGACACAGACAAGAGTCAAGGTGTGCCTTGGGGTTTTCAGACTTAACACTCACCCCATTCCATAAGGAAATATGTTGAAATAGGTACAGTATAAGAGAATGGAGTGAACCTTGGGGCTGAAGAGTCAAACGCACACCTTGATACCTGTCACTGACTGCAGGGTGGGGACGGGGTGGAATGGCGTGAGCATTACTGTTGACAATCCCAAGTCACACCCCTGATGCCTGTCAGTCCCTACAGGGCAAGGTGTTATGGTCAGAAACCCTAATGCCCTGGGTGTTTTTTGGTATTTTTATTCCAAGTTTTCAGCATGGGCTTTGACCCCACCAAACGAACAGTGACATTATCAGTTCATTAGCCGAAAGGTGAGTTTGCACAGTGACTGTGCCATTTGGCACCACAGGTGCAAAAACACATTTAGAACAGGATGTAAAAAATGACAGCTGTACATTTCTTGCTTCAGTAACTGCTCAGCACATCTGTTGCATGACCTATGTATTGACATTTTACATCTGCTATACAGTGTACTGCTGCTATGGCTGTATGGCTGATAGGGACCTGGGGGTGGTGGTGGATGTCAAGATGAACAACTCAGAGACCTGTAGAAGGGCAGTGGCCAAGGCCAACAGGATGCTGGGATGCATTGCTGAGGGATCACTCCAGAAGAAGGGAAGTGATACTCCCTCTGTATAACTGCTTGGTGAGGCAGCACCTCGAGTACTGCGTGCAGTTTTGGAGGCCACACTTAAAGAGGGACACTGAACTCCTGGAGAGGGTCCAGAGGAGGGCAACCAAAATGATCTGGGGTTTGGGGGAAAGGACCTATGGGGAGAGGCTCGAAGAGCTAAATATGTACACATTGGAAAAGAGAAGGGATGGGGGGACATGACAGAGGTCTTCAAATACATGAAGGGGTAAATAGGGGAGGTGCAGTCATGGTGCTCCAAAGGAAGGAGGGCAACTAGAGGACATGGGTGAAGGCTGGAGACTCAGGGGAGAAAGGAGGAGGTGCTACTCCACTGAGAGGGTGGTAGAACCATAGAATGTGCTGCCCTGGGGAGCTGGTGGAGGCAGAGACTGTGGAGGGGTTCAAGAGGGGGTGGGACAGGTATGGGGAAGGGTTGTGGAAGCAAAGTCCAATGAAGTGGGAATACCCTGGACTGGAAAGGGAGAAGCCTGAGAGGGCAGGGGGGCAGACCAAACGAGCAGACGTAAAAGACAGTTAGGCCTATTCTGCTGGTATGTTAGTATATTTACTATAACAACATCATGAACCATAAAACAGATGACTGCCATAACTAGGTGGCAGTATAGCACAGTGTTTTAAGCCTCTTAGCTGCAAATCTGGAGATCTGAGTTTGAATCCTACAGCCCCCACTTGCACACTGGTGACCCTAAGCAAGTCATTTAACTTCCATGTGCTCCCAGGTTGCCCCTGTAAACAAGTTTTCAGCTTAGTGTGCCACTCCTGGTTAAACAATTGAAAGAAAAAAACACAATATATTAATTTCCTGGCTTTGTTTTGCTACTACAAACTTTGACTAATACATCCATCCTTATTTACAGCTTATGTGTCTGTGACCGAGGCAGAACTACACTTAAAATCTCATACATAAATAAATAAATAATCAGAATAGCATTTATTTTAGTACTATCTCCTTCCTTTTCAGGAGCCCATTACACTAGATATATATTTATATATTTTAACTTCAAAGCACTAAAACTATTCAAATGCAAAAAACACAAGACTTTATTCTCTTCACACAACAGTGTGAAACTTTAGGTCCTAGAATGGCCAAGAAACAATTTAGACTTCACTCTTGCATGCCACTGTCATGCCCACTTCTCATTCAAACAACAATCAATTACAGAAATCCTTTCATTTCTATGCTATGCACTCTTACATCAGAGAGACATAAATCTCACAAAACTGCTAAAAACAAATTTATCAAGACTGGTTCTGATTTAAAACCTATCGTTTACAGTACCTATGTAAATAATAGTTTACTGGCTACAAATGATGCTACAGACATGACATTAACAAAATTTCTGTTTTGCATGGAAAACATCCATATAATGAACTTGTCATACAGGATTTGTGACCTTCTGTCTGCATGTATCTGACAAAGGAAAAGGCACCTGCTTGATCCTTTTTTCTATTTTATTTTATGCCAAGTTGCCCATACTCTAAGAGTGAAATATTGACATGCTTAGAGTTAAAAAAAAGTTATGATGTCTGTTTCTGTGAGTGGGGGGGATATGCCTAGATGCAGTTTCAGGCGTTCCTTAATTACTTCCCCAGGCAGCTCTAATAGTCAGTTGTTCCAACATAATAGATCCACCTCATGCCCCTCTCACATGAACTAAAAAAAACCAAAAAAGGTGGGGTGGATCTTTAGCAGCTTTTTTGGTGGAGATGAGGGGGGGTCTTACCCCCCCAAAAATGAATCCTGCCTCCCACTACTCAGGTTCCAGTTCTTATACCTCCCATTTAAGAAAGAAAATAGTGCCCTGCAACCATTGACTATCATGAAAGCGTATTATTTGAGGGCAGAAAACATTTCTTGGAGGAGGGTAAGGAGGAGGAGGAGACTATTTACACCTTCAGTCAGTTCCATGGACAGAAAACATGACATCACTCCTTCTGTACATGCAAAACATCTGCTGGCTCCGCACACTGCAGCCGTAAAAACAGGAAGTTGTTATCCATCTGTACAGACAGTTGATGAGACCCGATCTGAGTACTACATGTAGTTCTGGAGGCCCCATCTCCACAAGAACATAGACAAGATGGAGGCAGTCCAGAGGAGGGCAAATAAATGGGGCAGGGTCTTCATCAAAAGCCATACAAAGAGAGACTAAAGGAGCTTAATATGTATACCCTAGTAGGGAGAGGGGGGACATGATAAAAACTTTCAAGTACCTCAAGGGAATCAACAAAGTCCAAGATGGTAGCATCTTTCAGAAAAAGAGATGTGCAAGAAGAAGGGGGCACAATTTGAAGATAGAGGGGTGATGGCTCAGAGGTAATGTGAGGAAGTATGTTTTCATGGAGAGGGTAGTGGATGCATGGAACAGCCTTCCTAAGGAGGTCATGGAGTCAAAAACAGTGTGGGAATTTAAGAATGCATGGGACAGACATAAGGCAATTCTAGTGGGGGGTAGGAGGAAGTAGGCTGTTGGTTAACTAGGATCTGCAGTTTATCCTTTAGGTAGGGAAATGGGTAGACTGGGTGGGCCAAGCAGTCCTTATCTGCCATCAGATTCTATGTTTCTGTGTTTCTATGTAAAATAAATTTGTGCTCACTCTGTAAACTTTGGAAGGGATCGTTATTGTGGCTGAACTGTGAACTAACCAATTCCTTCCCACTTCCTAGTCAGTCTGCTCTACCCCCGCACTCCCCCATTTTGTGACATTTAACCAGGGAGAGCACGGGGATGCACCCCATACAAGTCTATAGGACTCATTTTCAGAGTGTTTTTGCAGCACTTTAATGTACCTTTTGACGAAAATGAAAGCCACCACTCAACTAATAGGGTCCCTAGTAGCTGAGCAGTGGCTTTCATGTTCTGACTGCAGTGAGCAGTGTCTGCAGATGTTTTGCATGTACAAAGGGGTGATGTCATATTTCCTGTCCGTGGAAGTGGCTGAAGGTATAAATAGTCTCCTCTGCCTTACCCCCTCCAAGAAATGCTTTCCACCCTCAAATAAATATACTTTCATGTTAGTCAGTGGTTGCAGGGCACTATTTTCTTTCTTAAATGGGAGGTACAAGAACTGGAACCTGAGTAGTGGAAGGCAGCATTAGTTGTTTTTTTGGGGGTAAGACCCACCCCCACCTCTACCTGAGAAGCTCCTAAAGATCCACCCCCACCTTTTTTTTTGGGTTCATGTGGGAGGGGCATGAGGTGAATCTATCATGTTGGAACAACTGACTATCAGAGCTGCCTGGGGCATCAGAGCTTAAGGTTCAGAAGTAAAGAAAAAGTAATTAAGGAGTGCATGAAACTGCATCCTTACACAGCACTTGTGAAACTGCTTCCTGAAATTACAGCACTTGAGGAAAGCAAGCACTTGCAACACAAGCATGACAAGGTATAAGCCCACAAAGGAGTAAAAAATGTCACCCAAAGAAGACTATCCCATATTGGATACTAGAGTGTCTGTTTCTTAAAAGCTTTTTAACCCCCACACACACACACACATAGCTGAGCGACCACCCAAATAGCTAGGGAAGCTCTACATTTTATCTCTCTGGGACCTAAAGTTTAGCAGTAATGTGTGAAGAAAATAGTGTAGTGTTTTGTGCATTTTAATAGGTTTAGTGCTTTGAAGTGAAAAGATATAAATATATATACATAGTGTCATAGGCACCAGAAAAGGAAGGAGATACTACTGAAATAAATGCTATTCTGTTGATTTATTTATTTATGTGTAAGATTTTAAGAGTAGTTCTGCCTAAGTCACAGACACATAAGCTATAAAAAGTATATTTAAGGATGGATGTATTAATCAAGGCTTGTAGTAGCAAAATAAAGCCAGGAAATTAATATATTGTATTTTTTTTTCTTTCCATTGTTTAACCAGGAGTGGCACACTAAGCTGAAAGCTTGTTTACAGGGGTAACCTGGGAGCACATGGAAGTTAAGTGACTTGCTTAGGGTCACCTAGTATGCAAGTGGGGGCTGTGGAATTCCAACCCAGATCTCCAACTTAGAGCCTTAAACTGCTGTGCTATACTTCCTCCCTAGTTATGGCAGTCATCTGTTTTATGGTTCATGATGTTGGTGTAGTAAGCAGCAGTACATTGCATAGCGGGTGTAAAATGTCAATAAGTAGGTCATGCAATAGATGTGCGGAGCAGTTACTGAAGCAAGAAATGTATTTAGAATAGTAAAATATTCCTGTTAGAAAACTGATAAATGTGTGACATTTGCATCTCAATTTCAAGGAGATCCTTATGGGGTGTCAATGTACAATATAAAGTAGTTATAGTTTTCAAGTTGTCTGGGTAATTGCTTTGTACTATCACTGTTACTAAATTTTGATTATTCTATGAAGAAAATTAAGTTTATGTAACCGTCTCTAAATTTATTAAAAACATTTACTTGACATTATCATGTAATGCATTAAATGCTGTTGCTAGGTTAAGTCACATAACAACTCCCAGGGTATTAGAGTTTCTGACCATAATGCCCTGCCCTGTAGGGACTGACAGGCATCGGGGTGTGACTTGGGATTGTCAACAGTAATGCTCATGCCATTCCTCCCCCATCCCCACCCTGCAGCCAGTGACAGGTATCGAGGTGTGCCTTTGACTCTTCAGCCCCAAAGTTCACTCCATTTCCTTATACAGTACTGAACCCATTTCAGTGCATTTCCTTATGGAGTGGGGTGAGTGTAAAGCTTGAACACCCCAAGGTACACCTCGACACTTGTCTGTGTCTGCAGGGTAGGTCGAGGTGAAATGGCATGGCGTTATGGGCAACGACCAAAGGCACACCCCAATGCCTGTCCGTCTCTGAATGGTGGGGTGGAGTTGGTGTCACTTCAGTACTTCACTGCCACCCTATTATGCCTGTCTGTCTGTGCGCTCTCTATTTGTCTATGTAATTATCTTTCTATCAATTGTATGTATCACTATTTTTACCTATTTCTAAAACAAACCTGCATATCACATTTGCCTGCACTCTGAGCATATATTTATGAAATTGTGCTTATTTGTACTCCACTTCTCGTAGACCTCATACTTTACTAATATTCCCATTATCACAAGCATAGCTACCTTACCCTTATCAAAGCGACCTCTCTGAAAATTACTATCACATTTCTCTGCTAACAGTCTGTCATTACACCAAGCTGAGACATCAACACATTGCTTAAATATAACTTACATCACCTCATGGACAAAAACCCTGTTTCTCCAAAAAACAAAAACAAAAAAAACCTGTGTAAATAATCCCAAGGCTGAACATATGCCAGCCATTACTTTTTCATGTACTGCCACCTTCTGTACCATCATGAGGATTTTCATATATTTCCCATGATGCGTTGCATTATTGGGGTATGTGCAATTGTGTTTTCTTTCAAATTTGGCTGTCCGGCCAATATAATCCTGGATACACATACCTCAGTAGCATTTGCTCTCTGGGGTTCTTTTGTAGCATATTTGCTTCCTATTCCTTCCATTAAAATGTTCACCTCCATATATTTTCTAAGATATGTACGCCTTCCTTATAACAGAAACTAAAACAAATTTTACTACTTACAAATCATTGTGTTGTTTCTCCATACCTCCTTAACAAACTCACTAACTTCATTATGCAGCCGTGGTGGATCTGACCAGATTTTGTTATCAAAAGGTACAATAAAGTGCTGTAAAAAGTTTTGAAAATGAGCCCCATAGACTTGTATGGGGCTCGTCCTGTACTTTCCTGCTTAACGCTACAAAACGGAGGCGGGAGGAAGTAGGCTGCTAGGGAAGTGGGAAAGGATCAGCTGGTTCACAGTTCGGCCAGAATTACAATCTCTTCCCAAGCTTTACGGAGTGAGTAAAAATTTATAATTTTAACATAGAGGGGCAACTGCCACCCCAGGGTAGCGGGCTATGAAGCCCAACATGTTACGTCACACAATCTCTTTAAGAGTATTAACAGGGTTATTACTGAGGGCCCCTTCCTCCTTAGTGGGAACAAGACCACTAGGGGGCACAGCCTAAAGCTGTTGGAGGGGAAGGTTCAGGAGGGAGAGGAGGAGGAACCTTTCCCCAAGAGGGTGGTGACTGAGTGGAGTGAACTGCCAGAGAAGGTGGTATGCCTAAATATGGCGAACAGCTTCAAAAGAGGGTGGGACAGGGTGAGGGAAAAGTTGCAGGTAGAAGGAGGGCAATGGGGAGGGGTGAAGTTGAGAGATGTCAGAAGGTGAACGGTGGGAGGGGCATTTCCCTTTGTAAATACATAGGGAACTGCACAATCAAGCAGACTAGATAGACCATAAGGCCTTTATCTGCTGGCATGTTCATATGCTCATATGAAATCCTAGCAAGTATCTGGTTGCTGAGTCTCTCATCTCATGTGGGTACAGCATAAAGAGGAACATGGATAAAAACATTTCTTTTAATTCCCCCTCAATAGAAGCCAGGAAAGGGGCCAGGCATGGGCAAACCCAGAATATGTGCTAATGTTCTGACTGTTTCTCTCCACACTGCTCCCAGCAATGGCTGTTTTGTGCTGTTTTGTGGTGTACCTGCTGGAATGGAATTAGAAAGTAATGTAGGAGGCACTTCAAGGTGAGCTCCCTCCAGGGTAGTGATGAGGAAACTTTATGGGAATTGGACCATGCCAGCTACCATTGTTCCTTGGAAAGGGGACAATTGGGCACCTGGTTTCACCTGTCTAAAATCTGTAGTGGAGGAAGGACCTTGATCTGGAGAAGTGTTGAGTACAGTTGGGAAACAAGGTGCAGCATGGAGTCCCCTCCCCCAAAATGCGGAAATTGTTAACCAGAGATTTCTGGAATCTAGTAAGGGCCCCCAACAGGTTCAGTTAATGAGATATGTCTTAACCTGGAAATAATGAAATATGTCAGACTGTGGTAAGTCTAGACTGTCACTGATCATTTTAAATGTTTTACCTCTTTGCTCTGTAGGAGTTGATAGGGGTATTTGAATCCCTAGTGATGCCAAACTTTATACCAAGTGTAACCCCAGAGCCATGACCTAACTGAGGGACACTACCCCAGCCCTTCGGTGACAGTCAAGGTTGAGGGACCTGGGCTCTGTACGGTATGCTCTGGGAGCTCATTTCCAAAAGATTGCATAAATAACATGGTGCCTCTACCCAGAGAATTTTTGTGAGCCATAATGGTAAATTGAGTACAACCCCCTGGGATGCTGTACCTACCCACCTCCTTTCCCAAACAACACCCCACACACAGAAATTCACTTTACTTTGCACTTCAATAAACAGCATGCACTTTAAAGAACTTTCTAATAATGTGCTCATGGACACAGTGGTAAAGAATAAATAACAAATACAAATTTTTTATAAGGGGAGAGCAGGAATAGGGAGGGGATACCTGGAGCAGGGAAATACCAAATCAGAATGTAAACTGGAATTTGAGAAATGCAGTAAAACCAAAGCATTGTAACAGCAACAGCAATTAAAAATGGTAATCAAATAAACACAAAGTTGCCCAACCTCCCACCAGCATGTAACTATCACAAACCCTCCTGTCTGGTACCCTGACCCCTAGTTAGAATGCTGGGGTACCCACTGATGCAGGCCTGTGGTCGCCACGGGTTGGCTAGCGTTGGTGCACTTAAACTTTAATAAATAAGGTGATATAACTGTGACTGAACTGATTATACCCTTTGTACAGTTCCATAAATATTTGCAGGGCAGCCCTGCTAACTCACAGTTTGTTGAACACTCAGATTTATACAAACAGGCTGGAACTGCGACTTTGGTGGTGTTGGTTCTCTGGCTTTCAACACCGTGGGGTTGCAGTGATGGTTGGTGGTGCACATCAGCAGGCAGCAGGATGCATGGAGCAGAAGCTGCAATGTGGGATTGCAGGGATAAACAAGCATTTGTCAATGCCGAATGTTTGCTTGCTGGTATTGACATTGGAACTGCATGAGTTAGAGAGATGCACAATTGGAATGGCAGTGAAGTATTGAACTGACACACATCCTCCACCGAGTCTGCAGAGACTGACAGGCATTAGGTGTGTGCTTTTGGGTCATCTGCCATAATGCTCATGCTATTCCACCTCACCCCACCCTACAGACACTGACAGGTGTCATGGCATGCCTTGGGGTCTTCAGCCCTTATGCTCACTACATTTCATAAGGAAATAAGCTGAGATTGGTGCAGTAAAGGAGAATGGGGTGAATGTTAGGGCTGCAGACCCCAAGGCACACCTCAATGCCTGTCAGTGGCTGCAGGATGGGTATGGAATGGCATGAGCATTACAGCTGAGGACCCCAAACCACACCCCCCACATCTGGCAGTCTGTACAGGGTGGGGCATTACAGTCAGACACCCTAACGCCCCCGGCATTGGTTGATATTTTTGCTCCAAATTTTCTACATGGGCTTTTTGGGAGTATCATTTCATTACTCAATCCCATTTAGTATAACATCTGCAAAAAGACATTTTGGGCAGAATGTGAAAAATGACATCTGTACCATTCATGAGCAGGTGTGAAAAAATGGCAATGTTGAAAATCTAGAGTGAAAACATGAAAATGTCGATGAAGGTACAAGCATGTGTAGAAATTGCATAACACATGCTCATAACGGAGACACTTTTGAAATTTGTTCAAATGTGGCCTTTTGGGACCTCCTCTCATGAACAGTGTCACTGTGATTTCAGTACTCTGTCCCAAAAGTTTATTTCGGACAGCGACCCTGGAATCTGCAGCACTCCCTTGCCACTCTGCCTCCCCCCCCCCGCAGCGCTGCTTGTTGCTCTGAGGAGGGGGATGTAAATTCACTTGAGGAAGAAGGAACAAAGGACTTGTATTGGACTGAGTGCAGCAAAGCGTCCACACCGCCTCTTAACGCGCTCACTCCGCTGGTGATTCCCACAAGTGAGTCGGATCCAAAAATGGATCTGAAGGTGACTTAAGGCACTCTGCAAAGTGTTTACACTGCCCACTTTGCAGTGCATCAACCCAGCACATGGGTTGATGCACTGCAAAGTCAGCAGTGTAAACAATTCTCAAGATGTAATCTGCTGATCCTGTCACAGGGCAGAGCGTCTCTTTAGATCTCAGAATGCAGCTGCTGAAGGCTTGATTCTTGAAAAGCTAGAGTATTCAAGCATGAACCTCTCAGCAAGGTTTTGGAGGTTCTTAAAGAGGCCAGAAAACCAGCTACAAGAAAACATATTCCTCGAAATGGAAAAGATTTTCCATCTAGTGTATGCACAAGAAGTCTCAACTTTGCCAGCAGACTTGCCTGTCACTCTAGATTATTTGGTGCACTTGCAGTCTCTCCAGCTAAGGTCTTCCACCCTGAAGGTACATTTGGCAGCTGTTTCAGCCTAAAAGTCAGCAGGGAAAGAAAAATCACTTGCATCACAGCCAGTGTTCAAAAGATTTTTTTCATGGTCTGAGCCACCTGCATCTCCCAATAAGGGAACCAGTTCTCCCACAAGACTGGATAATATGCCTTGCACAGCGGGTGGAGTCTGCTTTCGAACCACTGACCTCAGCAGATCTCAAGTATGTTACATGAAAAACATTGTTCTTCACAGCAATGACTTCTGCCAGAAGAGTAAATGAATTGCAAGCCCTCTCTGTACAGATTCTAACTACATTATCTCACAAACCAACAGGTAGGATACACAGGAAATTCCATCCTAAGGTGGTGTCAGAATTACATTTGACTCAGTCTGTTACTCTGACTGTGGATTTCCATGATCACTCTAGCACAGGTGGACAGAAGCTGCGTTGCCTGGATGTTTAAACAGTATTGAGCTACTGCCTTGATAGAACCAAGGAAACAGTACTGACAGCACTCAGCTGTCCATCACTTATGAAGAAGTTGACAAAGAGAAACCAGCAGCTAAGAAGACTATCTCTCTCCGAATACTAACATACTAAAAAGCCAGCAGATGAGGCCCAATGGTTTTTTGTGTCTGCTCAATAGTTAGCCCCCATACAGGGCATCAACTTTGCTGTCCCTCCCACCCTCTTGGGTTTCTCTTTCCCCAAATTGTTATATAAACTCCAGAAATTGGGCTCAACTATGAAAGACATGGGTGAAAATAAACAGCTCCATAGCTCCATAAAGTACAGCAGTGCCTGGACAGCGGGATGAGGCATCCAGTGCATTAGATCAGCATGGCATTGTACTGAGATACCCAAACTGTTGGAAGAACAAGCTCACTGGCAACACTAACAATATGGAACTGTGTGCTAGGTGAGATGATATATGCATACGTGGGCTTCCAGAGGGTCCAGAACAGGGAGAAACAGAACCTTTTTTGGACTCCTTTAGCATGAAATTTGAGTTGGCCAAAGGATGCACCCCTTAACATTGTTCAGATCCACAGAGTATTGGGCCCAAAACCCTCTAACCCAAAGGCCTGCTGTCGATCCACAGTCATTGGTGCCAGAATGGTTTGAAAAGTGGTAGGGCCAAAGACGTAAGGGGTAAATTTTCCCCTATTAAATATATTACCATGACAGCAAAAAGTGATAGGGCCACTTATGAAAGTGGTATGGCCATGGCCCTAGTGGCCCCCCCCGTTCCGGCACCTATGTCCACAGTCCTGAAGACTTTAGAGTACAGAGTTAAATCCTTCAAATGGCATGGGTGAAAAACAGAAATGGTGTCTGGAGACACCCATCTATATTCTGAACATAGTTCCACTCCTTTAATTTTGCTGAAGTTGTGCACTTCACTGGGAGTCCCGTCCAAGCTTTTCTCTTCCTTCGACCCATGCCTTGTGTCTTACCAGATTTTCAGCCCTGAAAGAAAAATGTGTGGTCCAGGAAGAGAAACCATCCACAGTAGGCCCAGGTGGCTCCCTCAAACAGCCACCAACAGTAGAGGGTAAGGCCAGGATGCATCACGTGACTGTGCCATGCTAAGAGTCGAGGCCTACTGAACTCACAGCATTGACTCAAGATGCCTCAACAACTGCTACTGGTGCCACTTTGCCCTCTGGACTTAGGACACTAGGGCCTGGTAAGATTTTCTTTACAAATTGGGCCCTGGAGGGAGACACCTGTTCATAGTTGAGACAAGACGCTTGGTGTCGGTGAAAAGTTGAGACTTAGTTCGGTTAGGTGAGGCACAAATTCAGTAGGGCCAGAAAACCGTGCTGGTGGGCCTGGGAGGATCAGAAGGCAGTGGGGGAAAAGAAGGCACCTATAAGCGCTACAAGCGTTCACGGAGTGAGAGGGATCAGAGAGAGTATTTTCCAGAAAGTCACAGGAAGCGAAATGTTGATTTACTGCAGGTCTATGCTTCATAGATAAATTTCAATAAGCAGTCTTTTGGAGCTTATAAATGTCGCGAACCATCTCATTTCTAAGACAAGAAAAATGAGCCCTCCATGTTTTCCTGTCCACATCATGATGGGCAAGTGTTAATTTGCTAGCTGAATAATATCTACATGACGTACTTTACAGCATAGCAGAATCATAAACTATAGTCAAAAGTTTTAAACCTTCAGTAATTAGAGAATGGTACCATGCACCATATACAGTATTCTTTTGTGCTTGTTCTGCAGTATACTGCATTGCAAAACTGAACCAGTTTCCCTGGAAATTAAGGGCCATGGCAATGAACTTTTACCTTATTTATAAAAAAAATGTATGGGCGACTGGAGGAGGGTGTGCTGGCAGTGAGTAACCAGCCTTAAACAAGCAGATACACAAAAATATAAACCATAGGCTGTGGGTCTGGGGTCTGCTTAGGCCCCAGAAATATTTTGTTTTGTGGTGCATTCTGGTGCATTTTGGGGCTAATCTGAAACAGAATTAGGTACCCTGTTACCCCTTCCCCATGCCCAGTAAGTTGCACTTCGTCTCTTCTGCAGAGTCCCCACAGTTCAGTGAGTTGCTCAAACCACCCTCCTGCAGCCCAGCCACTGCATGGCCCCAGCCCTCCCAAGGCCAGCAAGTTTTATCCAGCTCCCTCCCTAAAATACTTCATCCTTCCTCAACACAGCATGTTGCATCCTTCTGTCCTATTTATTTATTAAACCGGTGAGATTCTATCTAAAGTCTCTATCTCGCCATGAGGCCCAACATGCTGCCCATTTCTCCCAGTCCGGCAAGCTGCTCCCTAGTCTAACTCACAGATTCCCTGGCCCTTCCCCAGCCCACCATGTTGCCTTTTCCCCCTGCCCAGCCAGCAAGTTATATCCAACTTCCAAGCCCAACCCAGTGGGTTGCATCATAACCCTCAATCAGACCCCACACAAAGTGCAGTGAACTAAACTGGTAGTACCTCCCCAACAGAAACCTAATCACATTTTTATGCAAAAAGTCACTCTAGTCCATAGCCTCTTTCTGTCTCTTTACAAGTACTCCTCTGTTGTCTACACCAAGTACCTGGAAAGGGATAAGTATGAAAGAGTGATGGAAACTACCAACCACTTAGGGTCAAAGGCCACAAGCAAGTATAGGGCTTAAGGGCAGACTAGATGGCCTCTAGCAGTCCTTATCTGCTGACGATTTCTATGTTTTTATCAGGGACGATTTGCAAAAGGACAGGGAAGGCGCTATTACATGTGTACTGTACAAGCACAATACATACCATCTGCAGATGAAGACAACATTCCATACACAGCAGCAGTGATATACACCCCCCCAACCCAAATATAAGAAAATATAAAAAACTATGCAAGGAACAATAACTGCCTATATTGCTGGTTTCCCATAAAAGACAACCACACCACATCTTTTCTAGATACTTTCTGCATTGGCGAGATGATTTATAAATTGTTTCACACAAACACAGTCATGCTGCAGACTGACTTTCTGCATAAGAATCCTGAGATTTGATCTTTCTCAAAGAAAATATGGGATTGATACACAGTCAGAGAGGACTGTGGCTTTGTGGCCTCAGAGACAATGTAGTAATAGTTGTGACATTGAAACCCTGTTGTGACATGCAGAGTGGATGTTGCAAGCCTTCCTTGACCAGTCACATGATTGAAGGCTCACAGCTGTTTGATTATGCCACACAGCTGCTATTAGCACAAGCACGTCTGGTGTATTTTCCCAGCCCACAGTGCCCAGTAGCTTGTAGAGCACGCCTGAGATAAATGAGCTCCAGAGGAGTCGCTGGGAGCAAAGTTTGGCTGTAGCACTGCTGTGCTTCATCACAATTCTGAACTAGAGATAAATACATACACAGTGACTTGCCAAGTATTTGTTTTAAATGAACTCACTGTGAAAGACTGCTACTGCTTGAGCTGGGTTCATTCCTATTTTCTCAGATTAAAAAAAAACAAAAAAACAAAAACAAAAACCACATGAACAAGACAGTCGATGTGACCCGCCCACTAGCTCCATTTGAACTCAGTCAGTTACACAGCTAACTACACAGGAGGAACCAGCACTGTATGTTCTGGCAGTTCCTATGGTTCCAGTAATACTAGACTGATTCCCTTTTCAGTGTAATAGATACAGCCTAGGTAGGCTGTAATTGCATCTCTTGATTATGGTAACTTTAATAAAATCAGTAAACCACATTGGCTTTTCTCACAATTTCTGACATTGCCATAGCCTCAGCCTCTTTACCGAATGGTTTTGTTGGATGGCAATTTCTCCCAATAAAATGTTATATGCCACCACACTCACACACAAACACGCACACACACACACACACACACACACACTGAATGTGCAGTGTTTACCTTTTCAAAGCTGGCACATATGACATTAAGAATTCTCCAACACCTAAAAACGTGATGAGGTATTGCACTACTGTCATGTGCCTGTGTCACTGGTTTCATATTTCTGCCATTCTGTTTGTTTCAAAACGCTGCTGTCCTCCTCCACCTACAGTCAACTTCTTATATAATTGCGTTTTAGACAATTTAGCACAAACTGTTTAAATCCTTGTGTGCGCCTGTGTGTTGGGGGGCATACAGTACATGACAGATGCATCCACTGTGCCACTAGCATTCTTCTAACTCATATCTTTCTGCAATCCCTCCTTGGCCCCCGTAAAAGGAACTAACAGATGCAGAGAGTTTACACTGAGATCTGTCAGTCCAAGTTAAGCGGCATGCCCAAAATTATACCAACCTGGGCAGGCTGGTGAAGTGATATGCTGAACAAACACAGTTACACGGGACAGGAGATGACTGGGACTTTACTGTGACAAATACAAATCTTTTTTAGCCATTTCTCTAACTCTCTCCTCTACTAAAGCAGCTGGAGCAACTGAATATCATCGTGTTTATCTCATTTATGCAGCAATCTGCTGCAGCATATTTTAAATGCAGTTATGCGGTTATGTGGTCAGGTCACACTGGGGTGGCACTGGCATGGCTGTGAGTGACAGAGTCTGGCATGGCAGTCAGTGCCCTGATGGTGGTGCACTAAGCGGTTGGTGTCCGGCCCAAGTCTGCCTCCATCCTGGCCCAGCAAGTTGTTTTTGGAAACAGATGAGTGGCAAATAGTTACATGAAAACAAACAAAAGGGGAACCACGCTGGATATGGCTAAAGCACACGGCAAACCCCTACTAGAGCAAAAACAACAAACTGGGCTACAGCAGCCTTACGAGCCGTAAAGTCACACGCTGACCATGTAGAAATGTCCTAAGTTCACATTATTAATGGACAAGCACTGCACAGAGGCTGGCAGCTAGCCTCCGATATTTCACACCAATCAAGGTGCTTAATCATGGGACTCACGATTACGTGTACAGATTGGTATCAGGAGGCTAGTTCTCGGCCTCTGTGCAGTGTTTATCCATTAATAAAGTGAACTTAGCACAATCTCGTGGTCAGTTTATTCGGGTAGGCTGTTCTACCATGTTTGTTGTTTTTGCATAGTGATATGGCCCAGGCTTCATAGTGCATATGGCCACTGAGACATTATACCTGTGGAATCTCGGCTACCTGCTATTACCAGTGAGTAACACGTGACACTAGCATGACCTTTTTGTTTGCTACATCTGTGGTAAAGTAGTCTGTACCAGTTATGCTCTTATGCGGGGGTGCAGTTCTTACTGCCTCCATTACTGACTTGCATTTGCCAGGTAAATGATTCTATCACACACCTAGAAACAAGCTTGTATCAGTTTAGTGTGTCTACCTGGCAAATAAATAGAACTAACAGCCACAGGACTAGTGGCTTTAAGAGACATGGTGGCTTGCATGTTTACAAGCACTGACAAGATCCCAACTGATTGCTTGCTTTTACAAGCTAAAATTTGAGAAAGTGCACTAGTGTGCTGTATCTAATATCTTTCAGACAGTCTTAAAACTATTTGTTGTATCACCAGTTTGTCAGTTTTGCCAAACGACTTGTCTTACAAACACCCATAACCTTATTGTATATGGTTGTTCATTATATTGATATACTGTATAACCTTAAAAGCAAAAGCTCTTTTTTTTTTTGTCAAAGGAATCTTCTAACAACTGAAGGGGATATTACTGGAAGATATTACTTTAATTTGAACTCAGTGATTTTTAGTTCTGCTTCTCCATCCTGTTCCTCCACGAGTTACCCAGCAGAGACTAAGTATAATGCCCACTTGTCATCGGGAGTGCACTTCTCACTAAACAGAGAGACAAAGTAAATAACTCCCAGTTCAACATGTTTTACCTCAGTGTTGATTCTTCCCTATAGGTGGTGCTATCGCCAGACACAGGAAACCCTCACCCGCTATCTGAATATAGAAATTGGTGCACAGTTTTTGTTGCATGTTCCGTACCACCCACCCACCTCATGGAAGCGCACATTGTAATGGAGCCACATTCACTTTAAAGAAATGCAGTGGAAGTGACCGTCCTGCAGAGCTGTGCACAAGAAGAACCCGGTTGGTCACACTATCATGCAGACTCCAGTAGTGTAGGTAAAGACAGCCGTAGAACTGGATGGTGAGTTGGCCGTCAGGTAGAAAAGAGAGAGAGAGAGAGGCTTGCACCACTGACTATCCAGACAGATAAATAAAGCGACCTCACTGATTACAAAGGACATTCGTTATTGTTTCTCGAATCATTACTGCATCATGGGTAAACTATTAAGTTTACCTTCGCCTTTGGCAAATATGCAAACCTTTGTGCTTTACCCTACATGCAGTAGTGAATGGCTAAGAAAAAGCAAAGGCACAAGTTAACACATAACAGTTTGTTTGAACAGATATATTTTTTAACATTTTATCTACGAAGTGTAACAAAAAGGAATCCCAGGAAGTGCAGCGTGGGGCATAGGGAAAGGACAGTCACAATATAAATAAGAGCAGAGCGGGAGCCTTGGAGGCGTGTTTCACTTGGCTGAGCAGGAATACCAGGTCTGAGAAATGCTGGTTGTACTGATCCCTCCCCAACCCTCAGAAGCAGCAGCAGCAGAGCGACAGTAGATGAGCTTCATGCAGGTGCCAGTTCTCCAGGGCTAGCGGGACTCCTTCTCCTCTGGGTAAAAAGGGCAGCATCCTCCGCACAGTGAGAAATAGGCATAGGGGTACATTTGGGGACAGAAGAAGGCAGCAATGCACCTGGGAGCCTGAACAAGAGAAATGGATGTGCTGGGTCTGTGCATTATAGAAGACAAGCTTGCAGGGTTCCGTCTTTCCGCACATACAAAATGGTAGCAGTGAAATATTAGGCGGATTACTTTAGCTATTAATTATGCGTGACTTTTTACAGCATATGGGTACTAATAGCGCAAAAACAGAGGCAGACTGGAGGTGCTATAATATCAAAAACAGAGCTCCATACCCTCTTTGCTCACCAGTCAAGTTCACAGTAGTGTGCACCATGTAGTAAAACCCATACTCCCGTCTTGATCACCACCAAGCACAATCACTGTTTTAGTTAAGATAAAGATGAACAAAAAATACGTTTAACTCAAGTTGTCAAGCACAGAAGCACGGAAACACTGAAGCTCCTCACTCCTGCCTCAATGAACTTTTCCACACCAGCATCCAGCACTGTAGTGAGTTAATTACACTGATGTTAACTGGGCTGTTTCTACTACAATACTGCACTAACATCCCCCCTGTGCTGTAGCGAGTTACATTCACCATAATTACAAAAAAAACCAAAAACAGTTCACCAACTACCAACATCCCCCTTGTACTGAAGTGGGAGTGTATGATAACAATATATCAGACTGCAGTTCAGGGAGGATCGAAAGTCATTCAGGTAAAGCTGCACAGTCCCATTGCAAGATAGATAAACTGCAGTTTGGGGGGAGGGGGGTCAAATCCATTCATGTAAAGAGTTACGTTCACTGAATTTAACAGTGCACACATCTCCCAATTGACCATGTCCATGTACTGGGGACATTGGTTATTAGGGACATTTGGTCCATAACAGATGGCGTGCTATAAACAGCTGACTTTATTATAAACTCAATAAATATCACATGATAGACTCTATAGATCTGAAGCCATTTAAGTCAGATAGTGATTGGTTACTTATCACCCTGTGAGAGGAAAGCAACTGAGTGTGCAAGTGAAAGTAATGCTACTCGTTTTAACTGAGTGCAGAATCCTTGTGAGAGGAAAGCAAGTGTTTAATGAATTAATGTAGACTCTTCATCGGTCACGAGTGTGCAAGTGAGAGTAATGCTACTCGTTTAATGTAGACTTCCTTGTGAGAGGAAAACAATGCTACTCATTTTAACTGAGTGTGTTTAATTAATGTAGACTCATAATGCTACTTGTTTTAAGTGAGAGTTACATTAAATTGCTTACATTATAAGCGTGTGTGCTTACATATACTCAGCGGTTTCAAAGCTGATATTGCTGCGCTGATCACGGTTGCTGAAATGAAGTGTTACCAGCTTACAGTGGGGTTGTATGAAGGAGAGTCTTCCCCAGTAAGCAGTGTGTGTGTGAGGGGCGTGCATGAGCAGCGATATCTTATAAGCTGCTCACTGAAACTTTCCTTTCAACTGTATGCCACTGCATTTGGAGCTGTCATAGACAGCTCCAGCATGCACTGGCGGACAGGGCCGTGCCTGCCAACACACTGACTGAATTGGAAGAGGCTGCCACACCTCTGAAAACTTGGATGATGGCACTATGTTTCTTGCACATGCGTGCAAACAAACATAAAAATGCTGGTCTTCACCTGTCAAGCCTTTCCAAGCTTCACCGAGACAGCCTCTGTAAACAGTGTTCACATGACAGGCCTGTATCTTCCTCTCTTCGACGACCCTCAGGATGGGAGGGGGGGACAGGTAGCTGTAGTCACTCTGCAGGCTTCACTCAATACTGCAGTCACCATGCTGGTCAAACAGAAGACAAAGGGTGGACAAGGCTGAAGATTTCTCTCAAGAAACTGTCTCCAACTTTTGATTCAGTTTTAAAAGTCACCTGGATACTTCTGCAGTCAAGCAGAACCTTGGTAGAATATTCCTCCATGCCAGCAGACACCAGGACAGGGTGATCCCCTCAGGAACAATCAGTCTTGAATGACTTAATGACTTTTCTTGTCAGAAGCTGAGAAGATTCACTTCACTGATAAGATTTAAATGGCAAATGCTGGCACAGCAGCAACAACAGGTAGGCTGATTCCTCTCCTTAAGGTTGGAAAAACGTCTTCTTTTACAGAAAATTACGTCACAAGGCTGGAGTTCTGCCAAGAGCCCCTCTGACAGGCTTGAGGGCTCTCCTCCAACTGACACAGAACAGTCTATCACTTCAAACCCTCGAGAAGCAAAGCCTTGAGCTTCTACATTCTTTTCCCTCCGTCTTAAAGCAACTGGCAGCCATCGATTGGTCGATTGGGCTGTCCATACTGATTCTGGGTGGCTGATTGGCTGTTGTGTTGCCACCAAGCACATTGACACCTCCCCTCTCCCAGAAGCCATTTCTCAGTCCCTCGGGGCTTCTGCGAAATCTGATTAGTTTAAACTGCTCACAAGGCCTCTGTTAAGATGGCTGCTGGCAAAACAGTGTATGGCAGTCCTAACTTCTAGAGTCTCTTGCAGCCAAACCATTAGGAGCCGAAAAATAATGATTAGTGGTTTGGATAGCCCATACTGTTCCCTTTCAAGGGACTACAAGGTTGTGTGGGTGATGCTAGGCATTTTGCCATCACATCTCCCGTTTAGGGCCTCCAGGCACTCAGCAGGCTTCCTTGTGCCTGGAACTACATTTCCAGCAGCCTCAGCTGCTGGGGCCTACTATTTATGGTGCTTAATAGTGCTGCAAAAATAAACATTTACAGTATGTGCCTCCAGGTACATTTGGGGCTCCTCCCTCATGTCTCCGGACCCTAATTAGCTAAGTCAGGGATCTGGGACCACGGAGGGAGCCTTTGTTTTTGCTGCAACGTGGCGCTTTCGAAAATGCACATTGTGGATGCGCAAACTCGCCGGCTCACACTCACAAGTGTGCCCACCTGGTGGGTTGCGTCTTCTGTTCCTCTGGCCCTGCTTTTAACAGTAAACACATGTGGGCCAGGCAGGAGACTTGACTAAGCAGCAGGACTTGGGCTGGTGGCAGGAAGGATTGGGGAGTCCCGCAGGGCAGGACTGGTATGCCTCACACTTTGGGGGGTTACACGAGCATCTAACCTAGCTGGTGGTATGAAGTCTTTGTTAAAGTGTAAAGGGAGCAACCATAGCAGCTGCTTCCTCAGTCCTGCCTGTGCTGTTCTTCTTTTCCAAATTCTGAGTAACGTGGACAAAAAGGATGAACCACAGTCCACTAGTGTATTAATTTATTGGCAGTCCAGCATACCTTTTTCTTGGGGGTGGGCAAGGCTGCTATTTCAAATTGCACCCATTGTTGTGTGGGCATAGTCCTATGCCTGTGTAAAACTGGTTGAAGCTACGCTGCCTGATAATACATAGGTAGGTCCAGGAGAGCTAGTTACTCTTGATCCTTAGGCTAATAGAGGTCATTCCCACCACAGGAATCTGCATATCATTTCTCGCCATCTGTCTAAGTGAACCATGCCTATCAGGAGAGTCAAGGATTGAACAGATATAAAATTTTGGGAGCACCACCATTTTGATAGTGCTAACTCGCGTCTCAAGGAGGTGGCAGTACCATCCATTTGTCAAACCTATCTGGAGCTGTATTTGGAGAGGTGATCAGCTGGCCTGGAACAGTTGTAGGTGAAACTCATGAGACTGGCCCCCAAGTACCTAATTCCAGGGAGTCCCTATTGGAAAGGAACTTGGGACTTCACCGTGGTCTAGTGTATAAAATTAACCTTCATGGCCTCAAGTTTTTTCTCATTTAACTTATAGCCAGAAAGTGTACCAAAAGATCGCAGGAGGGACCAGACTGCTGGAAGACCAGTGTCTGGTATAGAGCGGTTGAGCATGACATCATCCATGTAAAGTATGATTCGATATCCCCCATCAGAGGCTGTACCCTCTGATATTAGCATATTGTCTTATGGCCTGCCAATGACTCTATAAAAGGGCAAAAATAAGAAGGAGAGAGACATCCTTGGGAGTCCCTCACCGATGTTCAAGTGGAGAGGTGGCCATTAGCACATACTTGCTTTTGTGGGAACTGTATATACTAAAGATCAAATCCATGAAAGAGGAAAGTCAAATCGCTGCAGTGAGGCTGAGAGAAAGATCGAAGACACCAGTTTAATGCTTTCTCTGCATCAAGACTGAGAGCCAGGAGAGGTTTTCTGGTAGAGACATTCTTTTCCTAATTGTAAGTTTGCAAAAGGTTATTAACCAGGTTAAATCTTCCCTGTCTATTACTAAGTCCTTTAAAGGGAAGAGTCAAGCAAGTAAGCATAGGACCTGGCCAGGTTTTTCAAATATCAGCATACAGAGAGCACCCATTCGGTGCTCATCACTGCAGTCTGTACCAAACCCTTGCCTATGTCTCCCCACGGGTTATGGTTGCCTAACTGGGAAATCATTGCAGGACAAGGATCATTCCCACTCAAACTGACCTATAAGAGCTAAACTAAGCCCCAGTAGCTTCAGGTCAACTTCTCAACTGCTACTTGAGAGCCCCCCTCCCTCTATTAGTATAGGTTTGAAAGTCTTTTCTGTTGCTCCTCCCAGCTTCTGAAATGGCCTCACTTACACCTATTCTCCATCATTTCTAACTCCTGTTGAAGTCTCAATATAGAGATTTCTAATTGATTAACTTGCTTGCAAATGTTTCTCCTGACAATAGGACTCCCCTGCTGGGTTATTTATTTCAAATAATCATGGTTATGTGTCATTGTACAATTTGTATCTCATAAAGGTATGATTAATTCTATTTGTCTGCTTTATCATGCCATTATCATTTGCTATCACACCATTGAGTTAATCTTGTTTTGTATGGCTGGTGGGCCTTATGACTGTAAATATTATGAATCATACTTTGCATACACATAGCTAATTTATCTGTATGTCGTTCTACAGGTACTGTATGTTTTCTATCTTTATGGCTCAGTTTGCACTTGAAAATGATCTCTGGGACCTGTGCACCCACCAATGAGCAAATAAAACAGCATTACATGTGCAAGTCCTCAGTATTCCCACTGCCATAGTCACATTTTGATAATGTGTTACTATTGTTTTTGTTAACTCTCTTGTTTAAAAGTTTACTTGGAAAAATATTTGAAATCCAAATTATTTTTTTTCTATTACTATCATGTTGTATTATATCCATGTAGATTTCATACTCTTCTATTTTTTTCCAAATGTCTAAGCCGACGGCTGCATTAAGAAGAATTAAAGAGCTAGGCCCCGGATATTCAAAGCCTGGGGGCTTGCCGGTGCATCTAGATGCAGGTCCAAATAAATGGGCCGGCGCTAATAAATGCTATATTCAGATGAGATGCACAATTGTGCATTTCGTTTGAATGTAGCACTTGTGGTGGGTGGCACAAATGGGGGCTGTTGATAATGCACCAGTGCATCCTGCTGGATGACCTGAATACCTGGAATGGAGATGCGTGGCGCAACTGTAGACAGGCCGGGCCCAAATTCCAGATATTCAAGTAGGAGAATGCAAATGAGGCCATTAGGCATGCAAGGCACAAGCGAGCCATTTGCATGTCATTATGGCCCCATTTATATGCTTTCAGCAATGATGCACCGGGCGGCCTGCAACCCCCCCATCCCCACACAGTCCCATGCTGTGTAGCTCCATTACCCACCCCGTTTCCATAGTGTAGTGGCACCCCTTTCCTATTTCTGAACCCCAATCACGGCATCCACATAGAAATAATTATACCTCATGCTCTGCTAGTCTAGTGGCACCACCCTCCCATCCCCGAACCCCGATAGCAGCATCCACATAACAAAAAGTATTCCCAATGCCCTGTTAGTCTAGTGAACCCCCCCAACCCGACCACTCACTCAGAAACCCATATCCCCATTCCATTCCCCCGTCCCAGCATTGCCAGGCAGTCAATGAGCAGCACAGCCCTCCCCACACCTCCACAGCTGCCCGCCGACTGAACTGTCACTGAATGATAGCTTACTGTAATCACTACAAGCCATTGGTTGACACTGTTGACCAGTGGGCTTGCAGTGTGTACTGTAAGCTGTCATTCATAGCTCTGTATCATTAACAAGGTTGTGAATGACAGCTTACAGTACACACTGCAAGCCCACTGATTGACAATGTCAACCAATGGGCTTGTAGTGATTACAGTAAGCTGTCACTCAGTGACAATTCAGTTCAGTCAGCGGGCAGCCGTGGAGGTGTGCAGAGAACTGTGCTGCTTGCTGAATGCCTGACAATGCTGGGATGGGTCTGGGGTGGGACTTGGGTTCCTGGTGGGTGAGAGATCACTAAACTACCAGAGCATGGGGAATACATTTTGTTATGTGGATGCTCTGGACTGAGGGTTCGGGATGGAGGGGTCCACTAGACTACCAGGACATGAGGAATAGTTATTTCTATGTGGATGCCATGATCAGGGTTTGGGTTGGAGGAATGCCACTAGACTACCAGGGACATGGAAGAAATTTTTTTTAAAGTGGATTCCTCGACTGGGGTCGGAGATTGGAGGGTGTGCCACTAGACTGCTAGAACATGGGGAATAATTGTTTTTATGTGGATGCCACATCAGGGTTTGGGATTGGGGGGGCTAGCCACTGGGCTGCAGAGGCTTGCAGCTGCTGTGCTGCTGTGTGCAGTACAGCAGCCCTCCTGTGGGTGGCTATGGGTTAGGCGTGTTTCTTAAATGCCTAACTTTGTGAAGCACATCTCCAAGATGTGCCACTCATCTCGGTTAAATATGAGGATGTGCCATATATTCATGGACAAGCCCCCTGGAGATGTGCCATATACATTAATGCTGTGCTCGGGTGCAGCCAGAGATGCGTGACGCATTTCCAGCCTTTCAGTATCATACTGCGGTACATTTCTTGAGATGCCCCGATGCATCTCAGATGTGACAGCGCATCTTCTTTGAAAATATCCCCCCTAGTGTACTGCCTAAAATTAATATTAGATTTTAAGCAGCCAATCATTACCTTTTATAGATGAGTACTTTTCTTTTCCTTTGTTTAATTAGAATTGTTTACCTGATGTTGATCGTGTGATGTGGAAACAGCTCACAGCCTGACAGCTGACATATCTTGCTGTACTTCCCACACTACATCATCACCATTGTGACCTCACTGACTGTGACATCACTGCTACTTAGGAACAGCAAGTGAGTGACTGCCAGATAATTCACCTGTGATGTCACTGTCAGTGAGATCGTAATGATGATGATGCAGTGTTGGGTAGTACAGTTAGATATGTCGCTGACAGACTAAGAACTGCTCACACATCCAGCACAATGTTATCACATAGAAGACTTTCTGATGAACAAAAGGAAAAAGAAAATACTTAGAAATAAAAAGTTACAAATGTCTACTTAAAATTTGTATTATTTTCCTGTTTGCCTGTTTTGGCTCCACCAGCTGTTTAAGTTCTACCATGTCAGTTTGTCTTGCTCAGTTTGATAGATAAGTTTTAGTTACTTCTTTGTAAGCCTAGTGTATCACAATATCAATCATCAAATAAATCCTTAAATAATATTGCTTCTGTGTAACCCTAGGTGGCACTATCCCAGAGCTACTACCCTTCCTGCTTGACCAAGTACAGGTTGAGGGCCTGGGTACTGAAAAATTGGTGCCTCCACCCGGAGGACAAGGTTAGAGGTAGCATAGCTGAACTGGGTACAGCTCTCTGGGACCCTGGTCCAGTAGACTGTTACACCTCTTCTCCCTCTAGTGGCCTAAATGATTCACAGAACACACAATTGTAATTTACCCTGACAACAACTTTAACCCACACTTGTTGCACTTACCAGGGCTGATCAGCTGGCTTGGCCCTGGAGATCCCCTGTAAAATAAGGTTAAACTCAGCAACCAACAGTATCACAGTATTATCTACACAGGGTACACCACAACCAGTTTAAGTGCAAAAGATTCAGATCTGACTTATTTAAGGGCATGAACAATGGAGGGACATAATCTGGCTGCTTGGTTTAGCAACTGATTTAACCAGGCTACAAGGCATGCATTTAGAGTCCCACAACACAGTCACACACTCTGGGTACCCAGTTGTTAAGGTAGGCTAGCCTGAAGCGTTGCCCGGGGTAGGCCCGCATTGCAGCTGGTTGGGGCCCTATTGATGGAAAGAAATAGTCATGTACAGTAACCCATAATTTTTAATTCGGAGCCAGGTGGCTCAGTTCGTAATAATCATGCAAAAAATTAAATCAGATGACACATGTTGATTGAGCTGTTGTTGCAGGGAGCTACCCTGGAGTTTACATATGCTACCTAGTACAGGACACAGGATTGATGAAATGGAGACCTCTGGATGAAGAGCTGGATGGCCAGGAGAAGCAGAGCCCACACGATTCACCGTGGTGTCGTTCCTGTTTGTGATATTGAGCAGGGGGCTGATCCCCGGGCTGGTCTCTTGTTGATGGTTTTCTCTGTGGCATGAGCAGCTGTCTGGGACGAGGTGAGAGGACCCAGTCTGGGTGAACAGTTCGGATAACAGTCTGGTGGTTGCTGGATGCAGCTTCCAGCAAGTGTGACACAATCAAGCAGTGGGGAACAAATCACGACCCACGAACAGCATTCAGCACTTATAGTAAAGGTAAAGTAATACCACACTCGGATGGCAGTCCAGTTGAAATATACAGTGTCTCTGCGCAAACAGACGCCTCGTGGTAGTCTTAGGTCCTGACAGGCCAATTGCACGAGGCAAATCATCGGTCCCTTCAGGAATATTCAATATGTCACAATTCAGGATTCTGGTCACAGCACAGCAACTTTGGAGAAAGTCCAATTTCTCTTTGGCTCAGAAAGATTCCCTCACAAGGGAAGATGAGGCAGGCAGGTCAAACAGCCTTCCACCAGTTTCCCGTGCTATCTAAACAGGAGGGCTCGTGAAACACTTGAGCTGTTCACTCTTCCAACTCTAACTCCAGACTAACTTCTGCTTCATGCAGCACCAGGACTTCCTTAGAAATCCAAAAGGTTCCGTTGGTTGATCCATCTGTCTGTCACAGCTAGAGCTCTCCCTCCAGGTCCATTAAGGTGCCAAAGTGTAAAAACTACAATTCCTACAGAAATTCACTCCCACAAGATCCATGGGGACAAACTCCATTTTAGGGTCCCCAAAGGTACTGATTGGTCCAAACTTCCCATCCAGAACCAAGATGGTAGTGCAATACAGAAATGTCCATGCTGTAAAGGAAGGTAGGTTAGACAAACTACATATTATTGTCATTAAAACAGATAAACAGCTAACAGTCACAGATCCTTGTAGGGCTCCCTCTGTGCAATTAGTGATGGCAGAAGGGCGATAACACAGCAACCTGGGAGGACTCGAGCCTGAAACTACTCGGCTCCTACCGGATTAATTTTATACCACAAAATAGGCAGCTCTTAAAGAGACAGGCACGGAGGCTAACAGGGCACTCACATGCAAACACTTTTAAATTGCTAGGACACAGAACACTAGCCTGGCAGTGGGCATTTAGGCAAGCCAAGGAAGACTTTTGGGAACCCCCTTTTATGGGGGGGGGGTTACATCTGTATCAGTCTATATCAGGCGTTTTACAGGAATGGCTCCTCCTGGCTATCTCCAGGAGGGTAATTTATAAGTGGCCTCTGCCATTCCCTGTGTCTGACCTTACAAGGCAGAATGCCTAGGAAGGAAGTACCAATAGCCTTTGTGCCTGACCATGGCGAGGCTAGGAGTAGCCACAGTATGGGTGGGGAAAAGAGGTTTCTTACGGACCAGGCAGGAGAGAGTCAGCCTCTTTCTGCCTGGACATGAAAGGACACACAACAAAGGTAAGAGCTCTATCCCGCTCTTTGTCTTTAGTATCCAGTTCAGACAGACTGCTACTATTCTCTTGCCTGTCTGTACTAATATTCCCTAACTGCAGACTAACTTGCCCAGGCTACGCTAGCTAGTCAGGGCCTCGCAGTCATCAGGTCAGGAGCCAGCAGTCAATCGCTATAGGCTCTCTATCTAATTTCTGTTCTAGTAGGCAACACGAGTTTAGTAGATCACTCAGATTCCCTACAGTTCAATTTTAACAGCCTCCTGGTTATTAGGCAGCACCTTCACAATCCATAATGTAGACCGCTTCTGCAGGCCAGTGCTTTCTTACCTCCTGGGGTGATCTTCAGCTCTCTACCTGTCAGCACAAGTCCAACAATTTTATGTCCACTACCCCTCCTCCCATACAGACAGGCTGCAAATGGCCACATGTGCAACACTGCACTGTTCCTGCTTGTGCCTCATAGTCTCTCCTGTGATAGCCATTGGGCTGCAGCAACCAGCTTTTGCACACTGCTGCAGTGGAACACAAACACGGTCAAGCGGGCATTTCTCCCCTGAAGAATGGGATTCCATGCTGGTTGTGGCATAGAAATTCTGGAAAGCCTCCACCTTGTTCTTGCCCAGTTCCTTGTGAATATTGTGGTTTTGTCCCTGTCCTTTGCCCCAAAAAAATAAAAAATAAAGTACACAATTCATTTGCCCCACCAGCAGTACCTTGTCATTTCTCGGTCTAGGCTGGCTGAACCCGCTGAAAGCGCACTTGAAGGGCTGATGCCACTTTGGTCCACTTCCCATCTGGGATGCATTTTCCTTGGAATTAACGCCAAGTTTACAAGTTTATCTGGGAGGACTTGCCCTTCACCAGTCCTTTTGTCTACTCAAATTATTTGTGCCTCCACCTGGGCACACTCTGTGCAGGCGCATTGCTCCTGTAGAATGCATGGGTAAACTCATTGTTTAGTTGGGGGCATTTTGCAGAAAGAAAGCCGGCAATGGTCTGCTTCATGGGAAGGCACATTACCAGGGGATAAATTGGTGCACAGTAGAAAATGCCAGAAGAGCCAGGTGGGATATCCCCTAGACAAAAGGCTCGTATAGGCCATTGGTGGGTTATCGGATGGCAGCCACAGCACAATGGGGACCATCTTGGGCAAGTCAGAATGGCCCCCATCCAAAACTCAAGGTACAGTCATAATTTTGGTCACTGGTTCCCCAGAGATGGAGGCGGTATTCTGCCGTGCCTTGTTAGGTAGTGTTGGTTTCTAAGTAAAAATAAAAAAAAATACATTTTAGCCTCCAATCCTGTTCACACCAGCACTCTACCGCACTTTAGGTAGCATGAAACAGGATACTAAGGGGAAAGAGGCAGAGATAGCAAACCCAGCAAAAGCCAGCTGTTTCAGTCTACCCTCACAGGTCATGGGGATTAGCTAACATCATTACCCTTTCACTATCACACCAGTGGAATTTCACTCTGCCCAGCAGGTACAACGGCACTGCCCACCTTCTGCAGTGGACCTCACTGACCACCTTTGGTCAGCAAAGTCAGACTGGACTTCATCAGCAAAGGTTCCCTCAGGGGAGAGTGCCTCATGGAACTCAGCCTGGCCGGAACCTCCCAAGCTCTTACGTTAAGCAGCAATGACTGCCCCCCCCCAAATAAATGCTAAGGATGAAGGGAGAGACTAATAACACCATCACACCTACCTCTACAGTCAGTGTCAGTGGCTCAGCAGGTTGTCCACTTGCTGTTGAGTCTGGAAGGATCAAAGGTTGCTGGTTCTAGGCCCATACTAGGCACATGGGGTAATATTCCAATGCTGACACTGTGGTGCAGCTGTTTGAGACATCAAGCTGGTCCACGACGGCCGCAAGGACTTTTCAACAACCATACAAAAAAAAAACCCTTTAGGCAGGAATTACTTGTAGTGCCTCAATGTGTATTCATGTCCATTCACTAAAAATACCACCAACAGCTTAATCTGGCTCAAGGTCAGTTGGCATTCATCTGTATCCCCCTCCCACTGGGTTGTGCCTGAAAATAGGCAGAATGGGTGGGATATTCAAAAGGGTTGCGCCCGCGCAAGTCAAGTATGCCATTCTCGACATTTAGCAGGAGGCAGTTGCACCACTGAAAAACATGCTGAGCAACAGCACAATGCAAATGAATGCATGCTGAACTGGAGGGGGAGGAACCATGCATAAACTGCACAGCCCGATATTCAGCCAGGCTGTGCAGAGTTGTGCAGGCGCAACCCCCAACCTGCGCCTGCACAACTTTGAGCCAAAAAAGGAGTAAGTCGAGGGCCACCCACAGGTGAGCTGCCGCATTGCAGGGCGCAACACAGCAGTTGCCACCTGTGGCTGGCCTTCAACCTACTCCCTGTGCCCCCCCTGCAGCCTGATCACGGGCAAAAGTGTAAAAATCCCCCCTCCCCCCCGACTGGCCCAATCGCGGGCAAATGCTTAATAACCCCTCCCCACCAGCCTGATCGCGGGCTGCAAAGTGTCCCCAGAGCGTATCCCTGGTGGTCCAGTGGACCGCTAAGCTCGATTGCGGGCTGAATATGTTTAAACCCCAAAAGCGTATCCCTGGTGGTCCAGTGGACGCTAAGCCCGATAGTGGGCTGCATTATGTTCGACACCCCCAAGACCATATTCCTGGTGATCTAGTGTCCCCCTACCCCACCCATGAAGCCCTACCACCGCTCTCCCCGGCAGCTGGCGGGTGGCAGCATCCACCCGCCTGCCACCGCCACCCGCCGACTGACTGCCCGCTAGGGCTGCCGCCGTTGGTGCAGAGCAAGAGCCAATGGGTGTGCAGCCCGCCACCATTAAGGACGGTCCAGATATGAATAATTCATTCATTCACATACAATATCTGGACTGCCTTATGCGGTATGAGCTACGCCCGATTAGCTCTTGCTCTGCCAATAGTGTACAACCTACCGGGCAGTCAGTCGGCAGGTGGGCGGCAGGCAGGTGGGATGCTGCCGGGAGGCGGGTGGTGGGGCCGTGGGTGGGTGGGGTGGGGACAATAGATCACCAGGGAATTTGGTCTTGGGGGATGTCGCAACATAATGCAGCCCATGATCGGGCTTAGCGGTCCGCTGGACCGGGATACGTTCGGGGTGTTTACATTTACAGCCTGCGATCGGGCTTAGTGGTCCACTGGACCACCAGGGATATGTTTGGGGGACACTTTGCTGCCCGCGATCGGGCTGGTGGAGGATTATTTCAGCTTTGTCCGTGATCGGGCCAGTCGGGGGAGGGAGTTTATGCTTTTGTCGCGATTGGGCCAGTCGAGAAGGTGGAGAATTTCTTACACATTTGCCCATGATCCGTGCTGCAGGGCGTCGGTCCCCGACGGCTGCTGCCTGGCAGGGCGCCAGGTGCAAGTCCTCGGGGATTGGCGCACCTGCATGCTAATGGCATGCAAATGGGGCCATAAACAGATGCAAATGGCCCCCCCTGTGCCTTACATGAATTATGGCCCCATTTGCATGTCACCTTTTGAATATCGGAAATTTGCACATGGCGCAATGGTACTTGCACCACCGCAACTTGAATGCTCCCCTCTGACCACTTGCGGTGGCGCAAGTTCCATCTGCCCATGCACAGTGGCTGTGGTTGGTGATATTCAAAGGAGTTGCTCAATAGCGCAACCTTTGAATATATCCCCGGCCACCCCGCCTGCGCAACTATTTTGTACAGCGCAAGAGCTTGCGCCACAAAATAGCGCAGTTTGAATATCCAGCCCAATGTGTCCAGTGTACTTGCCTGGTCAACAAAAGCTAAATAAATCAAAAAAAGGTACGTGGACTCATACTGGTTAGTTCAAGAGTTTTTTTTTCCAATTTTGACCACACATTAGTGGGCTGAAATTCTCCATAGCTTAATATTAATTTACCCGGTTATGGTTGGATTTGCAACAATAAGTAAATTATCTATAAATATGTGCATAAATAAATACACCAACAAATATGTCATTAATAAATGTAATGAAGTGGAGAACATACACAAATAACTAGGCAAATTGGAGCAACTATGGATAAACTAATGACATGCTCTCTCTCCATTTACTGGGGCCTTGGAATGTAGGTAGCAGATAATATCAGTTATGCATATGGCATGATGGCCTTTTCCGTAAAGGCAGTTTGATTCTGCCAGGAGGCAATGCAAATCAGTGGCGGTGTTGGTGTAGTAAAGTTTTGAAATTGCAGGTAGTACAACATTCAATGCAACAGACAAGCCTAGGTAGTGCAAACTTAATTCTGTTTGTAGCTGTTTCCCCCTCTCACCTACCCAGCTCAGGAGGTGTCGGGGGCAGGATAGTATATTCCACCTTTCCAACTTGTTGGATATATTCTTGCACCTCAACAGGAAGTTATTAAGACAGGTAGATCTATAGTGATAATCACCTGGGACGCCCAAGAGCTAGAAGGGGGCCAAGTTGCTTTTATATCACTAACTAGCTGCCTTTAAAAATAAACAAATAAAAACTGCAGTGGGTAGCTACAGGCCAAGAGAGTAACTGCCCTGGGATGATGTTTAGTGGGCTTGGGAGGCACGGTATCCGCATAAACTACAGGGTATGGTCGTGTGCAGTGGCGGTTACGACGTTTTCCGAGCCATGATGAGAAGTTCAGTACTTCAAGCCTTCAGGATGCAGTGCATCATGGAGCCCTAGACATCTAGAATTAGGGAACAAATACAGGTACCAGGACTCACAGTTCAGTATATATAATTAGAAGGTTACCTGGGCATGCACAAGGGTACACTTTATGCTAGTTATTTTAGACAGCTTTTTAAGGGTGGCTACCCAGAGCAGGTGGTTTCCTGGTCATTGGAAATACGGTAAGTAATGGTACTGATTCTCTTGGTGATTTTCACCAGGCAGGATTGGGGCAGGCATAGTAGGAGAATGGATGGCTTACGACTGCCAGCTATTACATGCTAGGCAATTACAGACTCCTTCAGTGTGGGTAAGGGGTCAATCTGCATCAATAAAGGTCCTTCACTAGGCTAACTTCCAATAGTTGTGGGGCAGGGCAAGGACAGATGTATGGTCCATCCAGATTTAGCAGCAATGAGATGATCTCTGTAGCTGCGTGGGGCGATGAAGGAATAGGGTAAGTTTGGTGCTGCTAGCTGAAGGGAAGTTGGCTTCCCACAACCTTAAGAGCATACCAAGCAGATAGCAGGTTCCTTTAACTTATCCATGTTTGCAATCATGCCACAGAACATGTGCCTAGTTTAAAAAAAAAAAAAGGATGATTGTCAACAATAACTATAACCATCTTTTCGAGAGTACTGGATAGATGGGTGGGTTCATTTACCTATGCAGGGCTCCATCCTTCCTACAAGGGAGGTTATTCCATTCCCACCTTGAGTTTCTTCATGGAAATATTTGTTCTCAAAACAAATAAATAAATAAAAATAAGATATCTTATTGGTTGACATAGGACAGGAAGTTCAGGGGGCCACTACATCTGCCTAGAATGTCATCGGCTCTGCAGCGTACGTCTAATAGAATGTCATCAGTGGGGATGTATGTTAAGAGTCCAGAGGCGCAGAGATAGGATTTCCTTTAACTACCATAACAGGTACTCGGGCTTGTCTTATGAGCTTGGGTACTGTGAAGTGGACGCTAGGGAAGACTTTATTCTCTGCTACCACAACAGGGCCTGTTCTCAGGGCCTGAGAACTGCGACGTGGTAGGGTGGGTCTTACTTCCAGCTAAAACAATAAGTGCTGGTCACAGGAATTGGTTACTGGGCAGATGCCTGGCTGTTGAGGTGAATTAGGACAGAATTTTCCTAAAATGACTACACAAGGACCCAAAGAGGGTGAACTTAAAGATTGTCTGAGTTTAGGCACAGGACATTCTGTTCTGTGCAGGGATACTATAGGGTTTTGCTCAGATCTGTTCTTACCACTTGGTGGTCATGTGGGGCTTACAGTGGCATGACATGAAGCACACATGGCACTAAATAAAAAAAGATTTAGGCTTCAGGAATGGACAGAGTCAAGTGCGGACAATCAGGTATCCCCAGCTTGCTCAGGTGAGCTGCGGGATTTTTCTGAGTTAAGTTTCAGAGAACTGGTGTGGTTACAAAGACAGGACAGGCATTTTAGCCATATAGACCTTGGGCAAGTGGCAGTGCTGCAGCTGATTAACGCCACTGGAGGACTACCCATTTTTCACTATGCATCCTGAACAGAGCTTTGGCCACACCCCCTTCCCCCTTTTATCCAGTCGGGAAGGGGTGGTGACTGATTGGCTCAATAAAACTTTTGCCCAGTCAAGAGACCACGGATACCACGGAGCATTTGTGGTTATGCCGTCAAGTACTGGGAGGGCAACTATAGGCAGTACTGCAGCTGTCTGGGATCAAAGGGATAAATCTTCCTAGATATTGTAACCTGAAATCTGCTAAGATAGTGGAATTATACCAGTGGGGGACTCTGAGTATGGCACCGACACAACCTCACATTTCATTCCTCCAGACATCTGAGCTGCACAGCACTGGGGGGATAGCCACAGGCTGGAATGAAGGAATGGGGTATTCACACGACTGGCTAGGGGCTAAGTGATATCCAAATTGGTCAGGACTACTAGAACATGAGAACGAGTCCCCCATCTGCCTAGCAGGAGGGACAAGACAAGTCTCTTGCTACCTGGGCTGGGTTAGAATATTCATCTGGCAGCGGTACGGGGTGTCCATGTGGGATGTCTGCCAAATACCGGGGCACTTTTGCCATGGTACGGATGTGTATATCAGTGACAGTCTGGCCAACATGTTCTCCAATCATGTAGCATCCTTGCAAGGGATAAGAGGAGATGCTGGAAGCTTTTGATGCCTTTAATCGGAACAACAAATGTCTTGTACAAATACAAAATTATACACAAGCTTTCTGGGCCTCCCAGGTCCATTCTTCAGGGGAATAGCAAAAAGTAAGCAACATCAGCAGTAGTTTATCTACTGTGGAGCAATAAAAAAAAAAACCTGAAAATAATTTACTTAAAGGGTAGAATGGTAGAAGTGTGGTAAGAAAGGGATAAGTAAATTTATGCACAGATTGGGGGCGCAGTTCTTCCCCAGTTTGCCCAGCAGAACATAAATAAATAAGTAAGTAAGTAAATAAATAAATAAAATCAGGTAAGTGATTTTATGCCCTAGGAATGGTTATAGCATTGATGGCACAACCAGCGTGACTTGCAGTTGCAGTTGCAACCATGCTTTCAGATGGCAAATTCTACAACATAATAAGTGAGCTGGAGACCTCAGCAGGGTCGGCCACTGGAGCTCTACCCAGTGGGGCACTGGAGATGCAGGCTGGACAAGCATGTATAATTTCAATCACCATTTAGCCATTAACACTGTACTCTCTAGACCGTTTCCAGTGGTATATGTTTTCTCCACAGCGTACCATGCTCAGCCACCAGGCGTCAGTTACACATGGGATGGCACACTCGGCAAGCCTGGCAACCTCATGGCAAATTCCGGATGTCAGTTTTCAGTTTAAACATATTCAGGTACATCAAATACCATGCAAAAAAAAAAAGTTGTTAAAGGCGGGCAAGTGTTCCCCGTAAGGGTAGGTGTTCTTCCCTTTCCTTTAATGCGTCACTCACATTGCTGAATCAAGGTCACCTGCAGGGCCGGCCTTAACCATTCTGGGCCCCACCACTCCATTCCCTGTGCTGCACCCAAAATCCATCATTTACACCTAACTAACCCTCTTGTCCTGTATTAATAAAGCAGTACCAGGTATACTAGTTTAACCAGCATCTTTTAATTAGTACCATTGACTGCACTGAATTATTTGACTTCACCATTGGAAATGAATCTGACTGAGCCTGGAGCAAGGACTTAAGTAAGTACAGTACTACTACCACCGTATTCGTTTGTAAGGACAGGGACATCATCACTGGACGCCCACACCTCAGATAATCCGATTTGCAAACAAGTTAAACAACGCAACTTTTCTGGAGGTGTGAGTGGCAGAGAATAGAGATGATTACCATGGGACACCAGTAAGGTTGCCACCTGTTCGTTTTTTTACCTGGAGATCAGGTTTTCAGTGTCCCTATCAGGAAATCTGTTTTGGCTCTGTGCTGGCCAAGTTTTTGATCCATTTTGAGTGCTCAAATACTTTTGAAATGGATTTTGTCACATGTATCATTCATTGTTTCAGCTACGTGTCAAGGTTACAAACAAGTTCTCTTGTCAGTGTAACCCCTAGGTGGTGCTATCCCAAGGGATACTACCCCTGCATGTGTGACCAAGTACAGGTTGAGAGCCCTGGGTATTGAAAACGAGTGCCTCCACCGGACAGGGTTAGTGGTAGCGTAGCTGACCTGGGTACAGCCCTCTGGGACACTGTTACCCCTCCTCTTTTCCCTCTTGTGGCCTAACTGGTTCACAGAGTACACAATTGCAAGTTGCCCCTGATAACAGTTTTAACCCCACACTTGTTGCACTTAAAACCAGGGCTGGTTCAGCTGGCTCGGCCCTGGCGACCCCAAGTAAAATAAGAGTTAGTACAACAACTAACAGTATCACAGTGTTATCTACACAGAGGTACACCGCAAAACCAGTTTAAGGGCAAAAAGATTTAGATCTGATTTATTTAAGGGGGCAGTAACAAGGAAGGGGCAGAATCTGGTGGTTGATTCAAAATCTGAAAGATTCAGGTTATGAGGTATGCACTCAAAGGTCCCTGTAACACAGTCACACAAACTCTGGGTGCCCAGTTGGAACTATGGCTAGCCTGAAGCCTAGCCTGGGGTAGGACGGTGTTGCAGCTGGTTGAAGCCCTACTAATGGAAAGAAATAGTCATGCACAATAACCCACACTTTGTAATCCAGAGCCAGGTGGCTCAGTTTGTGATAATCAAACAAATCTATTAAATTAAGGCCTGCCCAGTGATGCTGAGGGTTGAGGCGCTGGACACCACACCTCACGCTACGCTGACGACCGAGGTTCAGGAATGGACTCGGGCTGCCGGGGGTTGGTGGGGAGGATGGAGGATTGAGCATCCCAACGGATGCTCTCCTCCTCCTGTGGTGGGTTACCAGAGGTGCCTTGCACACCTGACGCTCCTGGGGCCAGTGGAAGCACAGGCCTTCAGGGGCAATGGCAGATCTTTGGAGTCGGGGGAGGGAAGAATGCTGTGGGAGCTTGACAATGGCATGCATCAGCTTGCCGTATGTCTGGACATTCATCTTCATGCTGGTGTCCTTAGGGGCAAGGAGGAAACAGAGGAAAAATGTAAAAACACCCCAGTCCCCCAAGCAAGATGAAGCCAGGGTAGGGGATTGCCTAGTAAATGCCCAGGCGGACGGAGAAGGAGGGGGTACGAGGCCTCCTCCAAAAGCCGTGGGAGCTGGGCAATTGAAAAAAAAATCTATTAAATCAGATGACACACTTTGATTGAGCTGCTGTTGCAGGGAGCTACCTTGGGGTTTACTCACGTTACCCAGTATAGGACACAGGATTGATGAAATGGAGACTTCAGGATGACTTGCTGGTTTGCCAAGAGAAGCAGAGCCCACATGATTCACCATGGTGTCGTTCCTGTTTGTGATGTTGAGCAGGGGGCTGATTCCTGGGCTGGGTCTCTCGTCAATGGTTTCTTTGTGGCATGAGCAGCTGTCTGGGCCGAGGTGGCAAGGCCCAGACCGAGTGAACAGTTTGGAGAAAAGACCGGTAATTGCTGGATGCAGCTTCCACCAAGCATGACACAATCAGGCAGTGGGGAATCAAATCGCAACCCACTAACAACATTCAGCACACTTACAGTAAAGATAAAGATATACCACAGTTCGGATGACAAGTCCAGTTGCAAATGACAGTGTTTCTGTGCAAACCATACGCTCTGTGGTGGTTTCAAGTCCTGACAGGCTGATGGCGTAGAAGCAAATCTTCGGTCCGTTTCAGGTAAAAGGCAGTCACAATTCAGTAATCCTAGTCACAATCCTCTTCGGATGCAGTCCAATTTCTTTTTGGAGAAAGATTCCCTCACAAGGGAAGAAGAGGCAGGCAGGCCAAACACAGCCTTCCCACCAGTTTCCTGCGCTACTAGGCAGGGGCAGCTGCTCAAATCACTCGAGCTGTTCACTCTGTCAACTCCAAGTTCAGACTGACTTCTGCGACAGGCAACACCGGTACCTCCTTTTTGTTCCAAAAGTTTTGGTTGGTTGATCCATCTGTCTGTCACAGCTAGAGCTCCCCCTCCAGGTCCATTTAGGCACTAAAGTGTAAAAACTAGAATCCCTACAGAAATTCACTCCCACAAGACTCTTGGAGACAGACACCATTTTAGGGTCCTCAGAGGTACTGATTGGTCCCAGAAGGCAGTCCAGAACCAAGATGGTGCAATACAGAAATGTCTATACTGCAAAGAAAGGCAGTTTAGACAAACCACAATATCATTATTAATAAAGCAGATAAACAGCTAAGAGTCACAGATCACTGAAGGGCTCCCTCTGTGCAAATAGCGATGGCAGACTGGAGTGATAATACAGCAGCCTGGGCGGGAATCGAGCCTGAACTACTCAGCCCCTACCCAGATTAATTATACACTATGAAATTGGCAGCTCTTAAAGAGATAGACATGGAGGCTAACAGGGCACTCACATGCAAACACTTTTAACTTGCTAGGACACGGAATTCCAGCCTGGCAGAGGGCATTTAGGCACACCCAAGGAAGACTTTTAGGAACCCCCATTTGTAGGGGTGTTACACCAATATAGCCCTTTGTTCGTGAAAGTAGTCAACCTGGAAGGCATAAGTATGGCTATTAACACCATTAGGATTTACTTAACCTAATCTTTTCCACTGCATCTTAAAGTGGCATAGCAGCAAAGCTGCCTCCACCTTTTGTAACAGTAACAGAGCCAGTTGTCTTCCACTTTCATATGCTGGTAAACATTTTCATCTTCAACAAAATGTAGGCATTTTTAAATGTTTTAAATTATTTTTTTCCTCAAGAAAAAAGTATGGGCCCCCAAGGCACAGGGGCACAGCTTGCACCTAGCTAAGGCCGGGACTGGTCACATGCCATAATACTGCAAGCAATAGGCGTCGGTTTCTGTGCAACGTATGTTGCAGAGGGGGAGATACATGGTTTTGGAGGACATCAATATAAGGTCCAACATGTGTGATTGCGCTGCAGGTTGTACTGCAGTGGGGGAAAGAGCATGGGCAAACATATGACTACCCCACATCATAACAGCAGGGCGGGTGAATGGGGCTTGGCAAGAGGTATTGCCGGAAGAGCAATGCTGTTTGGAGGTCTGGAACTGTGGCATCAGGCAACATATGACATGTAGCAGGATGTTCAGCAGCATTTCGCAAGAGGGATAGATGCTTGGATAGAGAGTATTCACCCTGGGGCATTGTTTGGGAGCCACACAACTGTGTTGTGTATCTTGTGGCAGACAATTCAGGCCTGTAAGAAAAATACTGAGGTGAAAAGTGATTAGAAGGGTAGCCCTGTGAGGGCACACTCCAGAACTGGTCACTTGTGCAGTGAAATGCACAACAGAGCAGAGGACTGCAGGGGGCAATGGCTGGACTGATGTGACCCTTTGAGGGCAGCATGGGATGGTTATGGCGTAGCGAGTCCAAATCCATCAGGTCAAGCCTGTTAAGGGGCTGGCTGGCCCAGTGGGGGGTTGCTGGACTATCTTGGCCAAAGGCTGGCTGCTGCATTTATATGCATATGTGTGTGTGTGTATATATATATATATATGTATATATATACATATATATATATATACATATATATATATATATATATAAAATATGCAGGTTTTGAATGGGTTGGGCTCGAATTTGTTGCCCCGGGGGAATACCCGATAGTATCTGAGCATTTGAAATGTAATGTATGAATGTTCAGAAAGAACTGGAAGGGGGCAGGATCAGTTGTGTTCCAGGACAGTAGCTGCTGCTGTTTTCACAGGGTTCTTGTGGATATTACTTGGTAGGTTAGTTCTTTTCTTTCTTGCTTCTAAGGGGCTAGCAGGGTATTGTTCTGGGGGATCCTGGATGTTTGTAAACTGATTTAGTGGCTGTAAGTGGGGCTCTTTTTGTGGATGTTTCACTTTGTAACAGGCTGCACTGGTAGAGGCCTATTTCTTCTGAGTTAAAACCTGTTTGGTGGGATTTGCTTGGAGATGGTTCTTTAGCTGCAGGGCTTGGAGGGGAGACACAAGGCTGATACACTCTCTCTTGTCAGGTGTCTGCCCAAGACCCGCCCTCCCTCCCAGAAGTCTGCAAATTTATAGGTGAAGACCTGCCCTGCAATTGAGGAAAAGGCTGCTGGTGCAGCTCATGTAGTTCTAGCCACTGGGGTTGGATTTAAAGGCCGGAGAGAGAGCTTAGGGAGTTGTTCATTTTCCTTACATGTATAATGTGTTGTACTGCACCTAGTAACAGAGTTACTGGTGTACAGTGGGACTGTCTCTAGGATTAGTGGGTGACCTGATTAGGCAGTTGAGGTATCTTGGAATAGGGGAACCTGGTGGCTCACCACAAGGAAAACTATTTGAAAGGGGATGGAACCACACATCATTGAGGCCGGCATCTTTTGGAGGGTGGTGGGGTGCACAGGGTGGAGCAGCCATGATACTGGACTGGGCTTGGAAGTTTGGTGGTTGCCCAGTGTGCTACCAGCTGGCACAACTTAGGGAGGAGGTTGGGGATGAGGGAGAAAGCTGGGAAGGGGGTGGTATGGTTGGGGAAGGGGCTGGAAATCTCCCACAGGGTTGCACCAAGCACTGGGGGTGGGGGTATAGGGAAAGGAGTGCAGGAGAATACTCAGGGGTCACATAGGGACCCTGGCAGAGGGGGAACAAAGGGACACTACCAAGGAAGCGGGCAGGTAACTGGGGACCTTCACAAAGGGGGGACGGAGGGACAACATTCTCAGGGAAGTAGGCGGATAGCCAGTGCTGGACAGAAGGAAGCAAGGCAGGGAGGTGGATCAGACCTTATACTTAGTAACGCTTCAATTCTCTTCTTCTGCTCAAGGATGGGGGGCAATGTAGCCACGGCAGAGGTGGTTAGAGCGGAAGGGTGTGGGAGTGGGGGCAGGAGGCAGGGCCAGATGGTAGGAAGAACAGGGGGACCTGGAATGCAGGAGAATGGGGAGCAGTAAATCGGACAGGGGAAGAGGAGGAAAGCGCAAGGAGAAGGACCAGTTGGGAGGAAGGTAAAGAAGGACCAAAGTACAAGGATGATTCAGTAAAGAGAGCTGAGGGTTAGGCCAGGGAGCACGATAAGCAAGGAGGAACTAAATGGAGACAGGAAGGAAGGGAGGATGAGCCAGGCTAGTTTAGCAGATGGGGGAGAAGGACCAGTTGTGAGCAGTGAGGGGGGATATAAGGTACAGAAGGATACTCAGGAGGAGGAGGAGGAGGAGGCATAGGATTGGAGGGAGGAGTGGCCATGGTAAATAAGGAGCAGGTGGCATGTGGCACCCAGATAGGGGAGGAACAAGGAGCCAGCTGGGTGGAGGGCGGTAGAAAGGATGAGGGACATGGAAGGGGAAATGGAGGAAAAGGTGGTCAGAATGCTCCTGTTGGGGATTCTATGATCAGGGTATCAAATGGGATAGGGAGGAGAAGCCTGGCCAGTTAGAACAAGATGCTTCCCTGGACTAACGGTGCACAGGGCTAAGCACGAGGTATATCAGCTGGCAAAGGACTGTGGGGTTCCCAGACATACTGGTCACCTGGGCACAAATGACATTGAGGAAATAGCGAGCTAGAGATACAGGCAAGATTCAGGAGCTCACTGGGGTCTGTCATGACATAGGATGCACAGTTTCCTTCTCAGAAATCCTGCCAGTGCCGAGGCTAGTGGGGAACACAAAAGAAACATTAGGGAGCTAAACCAGTGGCTCAGGGGTGGTGTGAGGCCAGAGGTATGGGTTGATGGGGTATTGGGGAGACCTGGGAGGATAAGGAGCTGTATGCTAGAGATAGACTACATATCAATTTGGAGGGGAGGGGAATCCTTAAGTTGAAAATGGAGGAGTTCATTGGTGAAAAGTGGGGTTTAAACTTGTGAAGGGGGGTGGGATGGGAGAAAAGGCAGTCAAGGGGATGCCGATAAAGGAGGGACTCTGTCTCCACCCCCCTGGGGACCAGGAGGATTTCAGGAAAAGACCAACTGGCAAAGTGCAGACCAGGAGAAAACAGAATCCCCAAGGGAACACGAGCAGGGGAAATGAAACTATAGGGAAAGGGTGGAAGGTAGTCCTGCTAAATGCCAGGAGCTTGGGCAATAAAATGCCTGAGCTCAGGCGATGTTAACTGAGGAGCAGTGGATGTGGCAGCGGTCACTGAGACTTGGGCCACTGCAAGACATGACTGGGACCTGAACCTGGAGGGTTACACTATGTTCAGGAAGGACAGGGGAGGAAGGGGAGGAGGGTAGCAATGATAGTCAAAACTGCATTGGCATAGGGGAGTAGAGGGAGGCGGAGGGAACCGTGGAGGCGATTGGTCACCTTGATAACAAGGGGGCAAGAGGTAAAAATAGGAGTGGTGTATAGACCCCCTGCCCTGGCGGAGGAGCTGGAGGACAGTCTGGTGGCAGATGTTAGGAGACACTGCAGACTGGGCAGAGGAAAGGTGGTGGTGTTGGGGGACTTAAACATGCCAGGAACAGACTGGGAGACTATGACATCCTCTGTGACCAGGGAACAGAGGTTGTTGGATGTCTTTCAAGACGCATTCCTAACTCAGCAGGTGAGGGAACCGACCAGGGAGGCACGGGTACTGGATGTGGTCCTGGCAGACAGTGACCAGATTGGGGGCCTGGAGGTAAGGGACCCATTGGCGGGGAGTGACCATGCCACGGTCTGGTTCTGCCTGGACCTAGGAGGGGTAGAAGGCTGCACAAAGATGGAAGTAACCGACTTCAGGGGGGTGGATTTAAGGAAATGGGAAGGATCCTTAAGGAGCATTTGGATGGGATTGGGTCGAGACATGGACGCTGATAGTAGATGGGAAATCATCAGGAGAGGGTGCAGGATGCTACCAGCACCTGTGCAAAGTAAAGGCGAAAATGCGGTGGGCCAAAAACCCTGTTGGGTGGACCAGGGAGGTCCAGGAGGTGGTGTGAGGAAGAAAGCAGCCTATAAGAAATTCAAGTGGCTCAAGGAGTGAAAGGATCGGGGGAGTATGAGCTGTTGGCTAGAAGGGCCACTAGAGTGGTGAGGGCGGCTAAGGCAAGGAAGGAGCAGAACCTGGCCAGGGAAAGTAGGAGAGGAAAAGGGTTCTTTAGATACATTGGGGAAAGACGAAGGGTGAAGGGGCAGATTAGCAGGATTAAATCAGGAGATGGGCACAAGACCCAGAGGAGCAGGCTGAGATACTAAATGAGTACTTCACCTCAGTTTCACCAGGAAAATGGGGATGCTGCATCATACATGGAGGAGACAGAGATAATGAGGAGGGGGGCCCCATACCAACCAGCAGGTCTGGGGAGGGGGGCATCACTGGCAGGTGGGGGAGGGCTAAGCAGGGAGAAGAGGTACTGGAAGTGGAAATCGCAGCAGAGAGAGTGAGGGAAGCCCTCAACTCCCTTAAGACGGAGAAAGCACTGGGGCCAGATAAATTACATCCTAGAGTGCTGAAGGAACTTGCAGATGTCCTGGCGAAACCCCTGGCAGAGCTTTTCACCATCTCTCTGAGGACAGGGTGGGTGCCCCAAGACTGGAAGGTGGCACATGTAGTGCCTATCCACAGGGGATCAAGGGAGCTGGCAGGGAACTACAGCCTGTCAGCCTGACATCAGTGGTGGGCAAGGTGATGGAGGCATTGTCAAGGAGAGGCTATGGGGGCCCTGGATAAGTCAGGGTGCCTGGACGATGAACAGCATGGATTCATCCCAGGAAATCGTGTCAGACAAACCTGGTGGAGTTCTATGACTGGGTGACAAGTGCCTTGGACCTGGGTAGACCAGTGGATGTCCTCTTTCTGGACTTTAGCAAGGCATTTGACTCTGTTCCTCCACGTGGGCCTGTTGGATAAACTAGGAGAAATGGGGTGGGAAACCAGATGATCCGATGGATAGGCAATTGGCTCCAGGACCGGACCCAGAAGGTCGTAGTTGGTGGGATAATCTCTTCCCCAAGGAGGGTCATTAGTGGGGTCCCACAGGGATCAGTCCTTGGGCCCCTTCTGTTCAACGCCTACGTATCTGACATAAGGACAGGAATCAGGAGTGAGATGAGTCTCTTTGCAGATGACTCAGAAACTGGAGGCAGTGGTGGATGGGGAGGAGGGGAAGGTGGCCCTGCAGGGGGACCTGGAGGCTCTGGAAAGATGGTCTAGAAAGTGGAAGCTGAGGTTTAATGCAGGGAAATGCAAGGTACTCCACCTGGGGGCCAGAAACCCAGGCCAAGTGTACACCCTTGGGGAATACTACAAGTCTCAATGGCTGAGAGGGACCTGGGGGTGGTGGTGGATGTCAAGATGAACAACTCTGAGACTTGTAGGAGGGCAGCAGTCAAGGCCAACAGGATGCTGGGATGCATCGCTAGGGGGATCACCTCCAGAAGGAGGGAAGTGATACTCCCTCTGTATAACTGCTTGGTGAGGCCGCACCTGGAGTACTGCGTGCAGTTTGGAGGCCACACTTAAAGAGGGACATTAACCTCCTGGAGAGGGTCAGAGGAGGGCAACCAAAATGATTTGGGGCTTGGGGACAGGACCTATGAGGAGAGGCTCGAAGAGCTAAATATGTACACTTTGGAAGAGAGAAGGGACCGGGGGGACATGATAGAGGTCTTCAGGTACATGAAGAGGGTAAATAGGGGAGGAACAGTGAGGGTGCTTCGAAGGAAGGAGGAGGGGGCCACTAGAGGGCATGGGTGGAAGCTGGAGGGGGGAAGATTCAGGGGAGAAAGGAGGAGGTGCTACTTCACTGAGAGGGTGGTAAAGCCATGGAATGCACTACCTAGGGGGCTGGTGGAGGCAGAGACAGTGGAGGGGTTCAAGAGGGGGTGGGACAGGTACAGGGGAAGGGTTCAGGAAGCAAAATCCAATGCAGCAAGAATATCCAGAACTGGGAAGGGAGAAGCCAGAGAAGGCGAGGGGGACAGCAAGGTCAGCACCCAGGGTGGGGGCTGACCAAACGAGCCGACACGAAAGACCATTAGGCCTATTCTGCTGGCATTTTAGTATGTTAGTATGAAATGTTATTTCTGCGTACAGTATAATGTTGATAAAATGGATGTTCATGTACGCAGTTTGAATTTGTTGAGTAAGTTCAAGTTCATTTTATTGCAGGAGAAAAACTTCATTGAGCAAGCTCATTCACAAGGAGGTCCTGGGTCAGTTACATAGACATATGGACATAACATACAAGGTAACATTGTCAATCGAGACATATGGATGTAGCATACAAGGTGTCATTGTCAATCGAGCAAACGGCACATACAAAGTTCATAAATGACAATTCTTGATGTGATACAGCCAGGTAAGGCAAGGTTCTGGCAGTAAAGTCTGATGCTGTATCAGCAGATGTTTGGGTAGAGTTGCATACATAAAAGATAAGTGCATTATAAGTGAAAGTTAATGTGCAGAGACAGCAGGGAGAGTTTAAGAAGGAATGGCAGGAAAAGAAGGTGAAGGTAAAAGATGAGGCTAGAGACTAGCAGAGTAGAGTGGAGAAAGGTGTGAGAAGGAGATCTAGAGGTGAAGGGCATTGAAAGCAGCTCATGGGGATCGAACCTATAGCGGTTATATCTAGTCTCCTACTTCCTGTGCGATTGCAGACCTGTTATGGTCCTAGCAGTGGCAGTCGGAGTGTGAGTAACTAACGTAAGGGTGGTATGGGAGGGTTTAGTGGCAGTGACGGGTATCTTTTTATTTTAGATGAGGATAAGGCTTTGTAGAGATTTATTGGGACAACGCTGGTTAGTTTTAATATGGATCGGAGTTGGTTCCAGAATGTATGAAGTGAGAATGAAATGGCACGTTGTCCAAAGACAGTATGAGTTCTTGGGATGTCGAGCAGGAGGTAGTTTGATTTCCTGAATGAGTAAGCACTGTGGGAGATACAGATGAGGGACGTTATGTAGCTTGGAAGTTTGTGAAGGAGTATCTTGAGGGTCCATATCCCAGCATGTAGCAGGCGTCTGGTGGCAAGTGAGGTCCAACCAACAGCTGTGTACAGGTCGCAGTGATGGGTTCTGTGGGGGGAACTGGTAATGAACCGTATAGCACAGTGGTAGAGAACGTCCAGTTTACTTAAGCCTGAGATTGCGGAGGTGGCATAGATGAAATCTCCATAGTCAAGCAGTGGAAGAAATGTGGCCAATACAAGCTTGGTTCGGGTTGCAACAGGGAAGAGAAACCTGTTTCAAAAGAAGAAGCCTAGCCGTGCTTTGAGCCTCTTGGATAGGTCCTCAATGTGGTCGATGAAAGTGAGCTTGTTGTCTATCCAGAAACCAAGGTATTTAAATTTAGGAACAACTTCCAGGGTTTCACCCAGTGAAGTGATGATAAGGTTCATTGGCAGCAAAGAGGGGGGATTCAACAGCGTGATTATGTGAGATGAACATTGCCTTAGTTTTCTTAGCGTTCAGAAGGAGCTTTGCTTTAATAAGGTTACTTTTGAGCTGAGCAAAGTCAGCTTGCAAGACGTCCCTGACTTCCGTTAGAGTTGTGTCATAGGTATATAATACAGTGTCATCTGCAAAAAAGTGAATACTGGAATTCGCTATGTGGGAATCAAGATCATTGATGTATAGAGATAATAGGATTGGGCCTAATATGGAGTCCTGGGGGACTCCCCTGGCAATCGGAAGGGGGGCTGAGAGACAACCATCTGCTTTGACTTTCTGCATCCTACCAGAGAGATAACTGGTGAACCACTGTACAGTAGGAGGAGTGGCACCTAGGTTAGAAAGGCAATTGATTAGGAGGGGGTGGTCAACAGTATCAAAGGCTTTACTAAGGTCCAGGAAAACTGTGCCAGTAACCTTCTTGGAGTCCACGGCAGAAATCCAGTCATTAGTGACCTTAGCCAAAGCAGTGACTGCGCTGTGTTTGGACCAGAAACCAGATTGTGCAGGGTTAAGGAAAGAGTAGGATTCAATGTGTTGTTTCAATGGACTATATATCAGCTTTTCGAGGACTTTAGAGAGAACAGACAAAATGGAGATGGGCCTGTAATTGTTTAAATTGCAAGGTTCTCCTGATTTGAAAAGAGAAAGGATGTAAACCTCAACCTTTCCCCAAAAACTGTGTCTGCTGTCGTATTGGGATTGGGAAGAGGCTCTACCTGGGCAAGACATGCTGAGCTGGTAACAGCTTGTTTCCAGATACACCCTGGGGGTATGGGGCATGTGAAGTAACTGTCAAAACATATCATCAGTGCAAGATGCATATAATCATAACTAAACATAAACATATTTGACATATTTAATTTTATTGAGAGCTCATTCGTGCAGTGATATTCACATAGAAAAAAGTACTTAAGTGCTATGTGATTATCACTTTAAATGAGCTGCATAAATGCATTTCCCCATATGGTGGCAGTAATCCCACACTTAAGCACCCAGATTGGTGCAAAATGTTGGGAGGCTAGTCCCCAGCTGTTGTGCTCTGGTTGGCTGTTTCAGCAATGAAGTGAACTTCTGTATATTTCTATGAGTTGAGTTTGTGGCTTGATTATTTAAAACCTCTCTGGAGAGAAACAACAAGAATTTGCAGTTTAGCTTGACATATAGCTACACACTAATTTTGCGTACCTTGATCTTACTATTATGGTTATGGGAGGGAGATCAGTGTCAGTGACTCAGCAGGTAGCACACGCGCCTCTGAGGCCAGGAGATCAGAAGGCTATGGGTTCTATCCCTGCACCAAGCACTTGGGTTAAAGAACATGTTCCTACCTGTGGGTGTGACCCCCACCAAGCAGTGGCTGGTAGGACAGTCCATGTAAAAATCCACCAAACAGGCTAGAAATGTAGAAAAGCCCACATTGTACATGATAAAAGCTGACTAGAGCAGAACGAGTGGAACCGATGGCGTATGACACCATCACACCATAAGGTTAAATTTCCAGGCCCCCTGTATAGGTCTACCCCTACGGAGATGGTCCAGTACCACCCTTTAAGGCATTTTCTCCCGATGGCCACTGGTGGTGCTGGACCTATCTGCTGAGCAAAAGCAGGGACCCAGATGCCTTAGTCTGGGGTTATAATGATGCTGTAACTACAGCACTGGATTGCCTAGCTCATGTCCATGTTTGTCCCATTACCCAGCATTCTCAGTCCCCTTGGTTTGATGGGACCTTGAGAGAGCTGAGGAAGATGGGACGAAGGCCAAAGCGTCACTGGGAAAATCGGTCCGGGATGCAGACAGACTTAGATTCGGGGGTCAAACTTAACTTTTTTTTGCACTAGCCAGCCAGACAAGTTGATTAAAAATTGCACTAGCCTGCAGATGGTTGCACTAGCCCACAGTAATAATGATCAATTTTGATCGGTTTTACAGGGAAAATGCAAGCCAAGAAATACTCTGATTATTGCATATTTATCCTGCTCCCACATTGCTTCCTGCCCCAGCAAAAAAAAAAAGACTACAGTCCAGTCACACGCAGTGTGTACCCCCATTGTTTTTTTTACCATGTACACCATGATTCCTCTTTCTTCACCCCCTCCCTGCCAAACCAGAGAATACCATAATAGCAAATGTTCAATCAGGCAATTCTAGCTCTGCACATTACCACAGTCCCACCTTGACCTGCAGGACAGTGTACAGAATCAGGCAGAGAAAGACACTCTCATCCCCCACCCTGTGATTAACCAGGCCTGCACTTCTGGAAGTTTTCTGACACTGCGAAGTGAGCCGGGGAAGTTCTAGGATTTATTTGGAGAAAGTTAAACAAACACAATGGGCTGGGGATGTAAGAAACTTTGACATATCTGTTTATATATACTGTACCAGGCACAAAAACATTGATTTAACATGCTCTGCCCTAACAAAAACAGATTTTTCATAACAGTGTCCTTTCATCAGTCAGAGGGGAGCAGTATACAGGCATGCTGCTGTACCACCTCTCTCTCTCTCTATATAGGATGATCTGTGCACACCAGGAATACCTATTTTTAACCTTTCAAATTATATAGTTTACTAAGGTTTTGCTTTGTACCATACATACTCCGGAGCATTGTTTTTAGGATGAAATGACATGCTAGGTGGTATGAGGGTGGGAGTACATGGATGGCATTGGCTGGTGTGATCCATTAAAATGAGCTGTGAACCCTACACCAGTCAGTAATGGCAGCTATGGGTCTATGGATCGCCACTTCAGAGCCTGGTCTGCAGTGGTGTCCAGAGAAAGTATAGAGTTGACAGACCACCTGGCTGGGCAGACAGTGTATACATCATAGCATTCTGTCAGTGCAATGTTGGATACAGGCACTCAAAAGGTTGGGAAATGAGACACACTGGTCTTAATATTATGGGAAAAATCAAAGACAAGTTCAGCAAATTGGAAGCTAGTTACTTAACACTCTACCCTTGATCACAGCATGCACACTAGCTGAATGTCCTAAAAATTGAGTGATAAGGACTCACACCGAGTCTTCTGTTGGATCCCTCTCTTGAACTGCCAGATAACTGCAGATCTTAATGAGCTGCTAATCACACCAGGCCACCTAGAACACTGAGGGAGAGTAACATGCTAAAGTAGGGACTTTTTCAACTTCATTAACAGCCATGAAAAATCTGCAATAGTCAAGATGGACAAGTAAAGGGTTAACTGCACTAGCCCTGGACCATTTGCACTAGGTTTAGGGCTAGTATAACAATGTTAAGGTCGAACCCTGCTTAGATTGTTAACCCATTATGAGGATTATCAATTGGCTATCTCCCATAAGAAGGCAGAGTTCCTGTCCGGGGAGATAGCTGCGGCACAAAATCGACCATCTCAACTCTTTCGCACTGTGGACAGACTGTGCAATCCAGTCTCAGAGGTCATTGTCACAAGGTGTAACAAGGGATAAAGAAGTTTGTCCAATATTTCAGGCAAACCTCATTTTGGTCTAAAACATAATGTGTTTGTGTAACAAATGTTGACCTATATAATTGAATTATATAAAACTTGTAAAGCTACAAATCAAACTAAGCCACAAGTTGCAATATTAAAAGTGTCTTTTGATATTTTTTTTTATTTAGTTGTTTAACCAGGTATAGCACACTAAGCTGAAAGCTTTTTTACAGGAGCGACCTGGGAGCACAAGGAGGTTAAGTGACTTGCTCAGGGTCACACAGTATGTAAGTGGAAGTTGTGGGATTCAAACCCAGGCCTGGTCTGCTGGATGTCACCAGATTTGCAGCTCAGAGCCTTAGACCACTGTGCTATATTTGTACTGACCATGTGAGTAATAGAAAACAGGTGTCTTAAGTGTCTGCAAAGACAGAAATACAGGGATAGAGTTCAAATTACCCTTCTGACTATTATTATCAGGACAGGCCAAAATGCTTGTATGCACATTCTTAAGTCCAAATCTATTTCTTCCTCCTAGACCTTGGTAACTGGTAGTGACAACTATTACTAACCATATATAATAATAGAATGTACACTATCTATACATTTGTGCTGACCAAGGATTAGCTCATACATATACTAAAAGGAGAATTGCCTTTTAAGTTGATGTTTGTACTTGTTTTGAACCAATCATAGAACTCCATAGGAAATGATGATGCTGTCTTCCACTATATAAGCAAGCCAGCCTACACTGTTAGTTTGAAGAATGAAGAATGAAGGATGTACCACTTGTAATCTCTCGCTGTGATTATTGTAATAATCATTAAATTCTTCCGCCTTCAGTCTCGTCTCCATTCGTCTCCTTTCTAAGTATCTATAATTGATAATTTACTAACTGTAATTTTTTGCATAACGCTACAATTGGTGCCTTAAAGACTTGGATCGCTGGTGCTGCATGTGAGAAGGCCACCTAACCACTGGTTGGTTAGTCTGCGGGCCCCAATAAGAAGGTGACGACGCTCGGAGACGTGGTGCTGCTGGCTTTAAGCGAGAGAAGAAGGTACATACAGACAGTCACAGGCACTTGACAATCAGGTGATGTATGCTTTGTATGCTTCTCAAATTGTTTTAAATATAAAGTAATGCTTAACTCTGTAGGAACTCATGGGGCAGAGTAGGTAAGTGAAGGTGCTGGGACTTGCAAGCCGGACCTCACAAGGGAGCCATAAGACATAGCTAGACAGACCAGGGCACCAGTGCACGGGTGCACCCGGCTGTAAAGGCTAGGCAGGCAAGAAAAGATAAGAAAATGAGTATGGAACAATAATAGGTTGTTTTCTAGGAAAACACCTAAAGGGGAAGCTCTACGAACCAGTGCCTGATGATCAACAGGCACAATTGTATTTACTCAGCAAGTGTCCCTTCGTAATGAGGAGTTAAAATGAAAATGAAATCTCTGCAAATGCATTGCAAGGGCTGTGGCAGTATAATCAGACTATTGTGTGTGCCAGAATAAAAGTAAGCTCAGATGAGGGATCAAAGGGATCAAAATGCTAAACAACTAGAAGAATTAACATTGATGTATAAAGATAGCATCCCAATAGATCAACACCAAGAGTTAGAGCAGCAGTGTATTAATTTTAGGACACAGCTAATAAAAGCACAAAGGGATTTGTGTCTGTTAAATAGGGATCATGCCCTTCTACAGATTAAGCTAGACCAACAGTCACAAGAGCAGGCTAGTGAAACCAGGCAACTGTATACAGAACGACAGGGAGCAATGGAGAAGAGCCAGGAGTTAAGTAATATAGGAGAAGGGGTGGTAAAGGTTAAAGTGGCACCCGTGCAAACACGGGGAATGATGGCCACCGGCGGACCTATGTCTGCTGCCACAAGGTATCAGCAAGAACAATATGCTTTAGAGCTGCAAAACAAGTGTGCTAAACATGGATTAAAAAGGGAATACGCTGAAAAAATGTGAAACCAGGAAGAGGCAGAAAGACATAAAAAGCAAGAAGACAGCTATGATAAAAAGTATGCAAAAGTAAGAGATACTTTAAAAGAGGATGATGAGGCACATCAGGCTATGGGCAGAGAAAGTGATGAAGAAGGGCCCACTACCTCCCCACCAGGAGCAAAAAAAGAGGAATGGGTAGAAAGGAAGGAAACGCAGAAGATGAGAGGGACAGACAGGGAAAGAAGGAAGTGGGAGGCAAGTTAGTAAAAATAAGAAAGGTAGTATGTGGTTAAAGTAAGTGGCAAGAAAGGAGCTGGAGGAAGGAAACAAGAATTCTGGGTACATGTTGATCAGTGTAAAAAAGTGTCAAACAAAGCTGGTTGAAAATTAAAATACTACACTTGATGATGTTTGATGTTTATAGCCATGAAGACCCAAGACATCATTATCACCGGCTTGGTGGCAGTCATAACATTTTCTATAATCCTCAGCCTATACATTAATGTGGAACAGACTAATGTTATGTGTGAGTATGAACAGTCCATTACACTGTTAATCAGTTGGAACTAGGACCCTGTTGATACAAACACCTATACGACACGAGCATGGAAAGCCACCTGGACTAAAAACAATCGTACTTTCATATCTACAAACTGGTGTGTGGACATTTTTAATAGCTGGTCCAGCTGTGCCTCAGAGCTCAAGACTGGATCACAGCAAAGCACATGGACTGGGAACAGAAAAATGGGTCTCTTGTTATAAACAGCGCCACACCAAAGGACAATGGTGTTTATGTGTTAACTCTGTCCTACTGTCTTTAAGGTGATAACATAGAGGATAATGTATGGTCCTCTATCGTTAACCGGTCAGTTAACAATCGAGAGGTTGCCAGGGTGACCATGTAAACCTCGAGAGCGAAGCTCGAGAGGTTTACGTCGCCATGGCAACCCTCGACGATTAAAATTGACCGTTGCCGATAGAGGGACCATACATTATTTTATAGTGTATGGTCCCACTATCCAAAAAAAAGGGCTTACGTTTTTTAAAAGTCACCGCTGACCTTCAGTCCTTCCCGTGGTTTCCCTTCAGTCGGTTTCCGTGTCGAAAAAAAGCGGCACATCGCATGAACCACTCGCTGTTGTTAACTGCTCGATGTGACGTAGGATCGATAGGTTAACAACATATCTACGTCACATCGATAGGTTAACAACCTTAGGAAATGATGATTTCCTAAGGTTAACAGCGTTCTAACATACATTATAGTGTTTGTAACTATGCTGGTGTAAACAACTCATTACGTTTTGTAGTCTCAGATGCCATATACTTAACTGTAACACCAACCAAATGCCCACATGTGACAACAGGGCCAGAGAGTGGACTTACATCAACACCTATTGATCAAATGCTTGTAAATAATGTAAAGTACAGTAGAGTGCATATAAACTTAGATTTTTCTGGTTGGAATATAAATGTTAACAGTAGTTGTGCAGACACTGGCGTGTCAAAGTTTTATGCCACTATGTTAATTGACATGTTAAGTGCCATCATTTGGAGCTGTGATACCTCTCCTGTTTCTTAATGTACAGTCACTTTTAAATTGAAAAGATACTCATTTGATACAAATCCATAATACTGCTCATAAGGCACAAGTAGTTGTAAATAAATTGCTCAGTGAAAGTGATAATAAGCACTTGATTTATAGCTATGCAGGGGGACCCTTAGGAGTCCTGTCTTTTAAAGTTTTACTTGTGTTGCAAGTGGTCTTAGTGTTCTTGGTAATTATAGGCCTGTGTCATTTAAGACTTACTATTCGTAAAGTACATAATGAGATGTACATGCTCCGAGGAGCTGCACTGTTGCACAAATAATAATTAGGCAATATTGGGCCAAGGGGGGCTTGTAACAAGGGATAAAGAAGTTTGTCCCAATATTTCAGGCAAACCTCAGTTTGGTCTAAAATATAATGTGTTTGTGTAACAAATGTTGGCCTATGTAATTGAATTATATAAAACTTGTAAAGCTACAAGTCAAACTAAGCCACAAGTTGCAATATTAAAAGTGTCTTTTGATATTTGTACTGACCATGTGAGTAATAGAAAACAGGTGTCTTAAGTGTCTGCAAAGACAGAAATACAGGGATAGAGTTCAAATTACCCTTCTGACTATTATTATCAGGACAGGCCAAAATGCTTGTATGTATATTCTTAAGTCCAAATCTATTTCTTTCTCCTAGACCTTGGTAACTGGTAGTGACAACTATTACTAACCATATATAATAATAGAATGTACACTATCTATACATTTGTGCTGACCAAGGATTAGCTCATACATATACTAAAAGGAGAATTGCCTTTTAAGTTGATGTTTGTATGTGTTTTGAACCAATCATAGAACTCCATAGGAAATGATGATGCTGTCTTCCACTATATAAGCAAGCCAGCCTACACTGTTAGTTTGAAGAATGAAGAATGAAGGATGTACCACTTGTAATCTCTCGCTGTGATTATTGTTATAATCATTAAATTCTTCCACCTTCAGTCTCATCTCCGTTCGTCTCCTAAGTATCTGTAATTGATAATTTACTAACTATAATTTTTTGCATAACGCTACACAAGAAAAGTGTGACTAATTCACTTTTTTGCTGATAAGGTTGCCGACATCAGGTCTGAGGTTCGCGCAGGACGCCCCAAATGGGGCGGACAGTGATTGGTGGGAGGTGGCAGTTCCTCAGTTTGCCTGGTCTGACTTTGGCTGGCCGGCGATCATGGATATTGTGAAGATTATCCAGTCTTTGCGGCCAACCTTCTGTAGTCTGGATCCCGGCCCAACATGCCTCCTTGTGGGGTGTGTTGAGACCATTGGCCCGGTCCTAGCAGAGATAGTCTGGTGTTCCTTAGAATCTGGGTGTTTCCAGACACTCTGAAGGAGGCAGTGGTGGTTCCCCTTCTTAAGAAATCATCTCTTGACCCAGACTGTTCTGCTAACTACAGACCCATCTCTAACCTTCCCTTTATGAATAAGGTTATTGAGAAGGTGGTTGACCTGCAACTGGAAGATCATTTGACCATCCACAGCATCTATGATCCTTTCCAGTCCAGTTTTTGGAAACGGCATAGTACCAAGATGGCCCTTGTTCAGGTTCTCAATGATCTAATAGCAAAAGATTGCAGGAGCCGTTCCATATTGGTTCTTCTTGATCTCTCGGCAGCTTTTGACACTGTGGACCATGGGGTGTTGGTCGAGTGCCTGCAGTTAATCTGCGGACTGTCTAGTATAGTCCTCAGATGGTTTCATTCCTTCCTCACTGGCAGGTTTCAGAGAGTTGTCTCTGGAGTTTACTCCTTCAACAAGGTCTTCCTGCCATGAGGGGTTCCGCAAGGCTCTGTACTGTCCCCCATGTTGTTCGCAGTGTATATGTTGCTGTTGGGAAACATTATAAGGCAGTGTGAGCTGAGTTTTCACTGTTATGCAGATGATAATCAGTTCTACCTGTCCTTTGTGCCCGATCAGGGGGGAGCTGTCCTGAGTTTTAACAATTGCCTTTTGGAGATTGAGGACTGGATGAGTACCAGCTGGCCGAGGTTGAATCTGGATAAAACTGAGGTTTTTGTAGTGGACACAGGCCATTGTGTAGAGGGGTTATTGGAGAGGTGAGCCTCAGGTCTTTGGCTCAGTGGTCGCCAGCTGATGACCTCTGAACAGGTGCGAGATCTGGGTGTGATTCTTGATGATGGATTGATGCTCAAACATCAGGTGCCATCCATTGTCAGGACTGCCTTTTTCCATCTAAGGAATGTAGCCTGGATCAAGCACCTAGTTCCGCATGATGACCTACCAGTTTTGGTTCCTGCCTTTGTAACCTCTCACCTTGATTACTGTAACACCCTGTACCTAGGGCTACCTGGGGTTGATATCCTCCACTTGCAGCTGGTGCAGAACGCTCTATCCAGGCTGTTGACTGGGCTACCTCGTAGCTGTCATGTCACGCCTGTGCTGCATGGCCTGCACTGGCTGCCTATTCAGTGGCGGATCACCTTTAAGGTTGGTTTACTGACCTATAAGGCCCTACATGGTCAGGGACAGAGTTATCTGCAAGGTATAGGTCATTGGTTAGACCGAACCTGGAGTACTGTGTGCAGTACTAGTGCCTATATCTGAAGAGGGACATTAAGTTACTGGAGGAGGTGCAGCGCAGGGCGACAAAGATGATCAAGGGGCTGGGGGACTTATTGTATGAGAGGAGGCTGAGGGAATTGAACATGTACTCGCTGGAGGAGAGGGGGGACATGATTGAAACCTTTAAGTACATGAAAGGAATAAACAAGACGGGTACAGAGGGGCTGTTCAAAGTAAGGGAGGGAAGGGACGCCAGGGGCCATGATATGAGACTGGAGGGATGAAGGTTCAAGAGGAAGATTAGGAGACACTTTTTTACAGAGAGGGTAGTAGCTGGGTGGAATGCATTACCAGCAGAAGTGGTACCCAGTAGAACAGTGGACTGCTTCAAAAGGGGATGGGACAGGACAAGGGGGAGGGTCAATGTAGGGGAAGGGTGGAAGGGAGGGTCAGCTGTAGAATAAGGGGTGCTAGCTGCACATTCAAGCGGACTTGATAGACCTCTAGACCTTCATCTGCTGGCAAATTTTGGATGTTCGTATATTCTTCATCCCTACTGCCCCTTCCTTGTTGCTTCGTTCTGCTGACGAGGGATTGCTAGAGATTACCAGGTTTCGTTTAAAGTCATCTGGGGCCTGTGCATTTGAATTCGTGGACCCGACCCTGTGGAATTCTCTACCTCATTGGATTCGACAATGCCTGACAGTGGAGAGCTTTAAGTCTGCATTAAAAACGTATTTATTTACTTTGGCGTTTCCTGATGTTATGTGATCTACTGCAGATGTTTTTATATGCATTGATAGGTGTAGTTGTTTTTATGTATTTTATGGTTACGTACTAGCGCTATGGTTTCAGAATAGCACTATTTATAAATAAAAAATGATTGATTGATGGTGTCAGTAAATGAATCCTAATATAAACAGGAAGTACCCAGTCCCAGTGGTGTGCGAAGGGGAGAAAAGAGGAGCCGAATCTGAGGTCTACAGAACCTGAGAGCCGCCTGATGAATCAGGAACACAGGTACACTTAATGCAAAGGAAGCAGAGGTTTATGTGGAAAGTAGAAAGCAGGGCCGTAGATCACAACAGCAAGGCAGAAACGGGGCCTCAAGGTAGCACAGTGAGCAGAACGGAGTGCAGTGATGTTCCATTGCCTCAAAGAGCACAGTGTTGTGGAGGTGTCACGGAGCATGTCAGCACAGCGAGTGTGACTGACTGTCCAGTGATGTCCCACAGCACTGCAGGAATGCAAGTGTAGCCAACTGCAGAGGTGCAACAGTGCCCCACAGAACACTGCTGTGGAGGTACCATAGCGCATGTTAGCACAGCGAGTGTGACTGACTGTACTGTGATGACCCACAGCAGTGCAGGAAAACCATTGGAAGTGACTGTAGTGGTGTACCAGTGCCACACACAGCAGGGTGCTCTGGAGGTGGCCCACTGCACCTGTATCACCAATAGCATGGTGCAAATGCATCCACACAGAGACAACTGTAGCATATGAAGATATGCCAGTGCAGTGAGTGGATCAGATGTAAATGCAGTGTGCCGAATGTACGTCGCAGGCTGTGACACCTGGTGCACAGAAACCTGCCATAATATGAATGTGGTGTGGGTGTCATAGATATCCAGTGGGGGAGGTGGAAGTCATGTCATGCATCATTCAGTCCTGCATCATGAGGTCACATCAGAAACAGTGGCATGAAGGGCAGACAGCAGGATCAGAATGGTATGTACAATACACAGTTCCTCAGATACCATGTAACACAGGGTCACAGGCTCTGCATACAAGTACCCAGGGAGTGCACAAAGGAAGATGATGCCTTGTGCACACTATGTGCACATGCCGGAGATCGCAACTGACCGATGTGCTGTCCATGTGTACAGGAACAGCACAGTGTCCAGGATGTGTGTAATGACAGCTGCAGCAGTATTGCCATGCCGAAACATTGTACTCACAGTCCTGACATCACTGCAGAATAGGCAAAGGCAGCTGGCAGCTGGTGCCCATTCCCAATAGAACAGCTGGAACTGGAATGGTGGACCAGAAATATGTCACTGGCAGAGTTCCCCAGCAGAGAACCGACCCCCAAACCGCAAATGTAGTGTTCCATGCTCAAGTGTCCAATGTGGGCATTGCAGTGCTGGCTGTTGACATTGAGTGCCATCCAGTAGTGATGTTGTGACATAGTGCAATGGATGTGTGACACTGTCATGCATATGGGGTCCATTCAAGTGTGCGTTATCATGCTGATGGCACTACTCCACAGGTATGACCTATGGACATGAGTTGAGTCCTGCATAGTGTGCATATGTCTTGGTGTGGGCATGTGATGTATAATGAACATAGTTGTGACACCTCACTGTGCCTGCAACCATGTCCGTGTATGTGACTATCACATGTATGTGTACTGTCACTGCATATGTGCACAGGTGGTCATGTCAGTGCATTGGTAAACACAGGCCTGTGATATGTGTATGCATGAATGCTGATACTAGGGATGGGATGTGTGTGTCCCTCTGTGTTTTGTTGCATCGTGTGTTGTGTAGCAATCTAGGTGGTGTGCCATCACACAATGACTGAGGCTAGAGATGCATTACACCCAGCGGTGTGACCTGTGGCTTATGATGGGTGGCTGCATGTCCCAACGTTCATAGCTGACTGATAATGATTGCATCACTTAGGGACACATCCTGCACACAGCAAGCATGTGCTGAACACTGTGATGAATGTGTCAGGTGTTACCTGTGTAATAGGCTGTGGAAATACCAACATAGTGTGGTAATGGACATGTGTATGGCTGTGCAGTGGTGGAGTGGGTGTGGCATCGGCTGTTTACAGCTGAATGACAATGCATCCCCGCAGTGGGACATCAGACAGTAACCCGGTACTCTTCAGGGATGCAGTCACCTGTGCATGTATGTACAATGGCATAGTCAAGTGTAAACAGCATGTCCATGTGTGTCCAGGTATGGGTGGCTGTGGGGCTAGTCTGTCAATGTGTATGTGTGTGTATGTGGATGTGTTCATGTCTGTGCATGGAAATCTACAATGTGTCTGTGGTTATATGTCATGGAGACAGCACAGCAGACAACCGCAGTGGAATTACACCATGGCACAATACAAGCTACTGTGTAAGCAGATGACATTTGGCAAACACGAAATGAACTTGCAGAGGACATCAATATCTGTATCATCGTCTCTGTGGAGTGATGTCATGGTTGTGTATAATGACCAGATGATGCCTGGCCTATCACAATGTTCCTATGGACTTCACAGACTGTCATGCATGCTGAGTGACAATGTGTGGAACAGATCAGAACAGTGTTGCTGACAGACCAACATCCCCCCCATACATGTCTGTGATGTGTGATCCCCGGGACTGGTACAACAGAACATGTGCGTCCATGATGCAGTGTATGACACAATGGACCTGATTCCAGAACGGGTTACACATGTCGCAAAGTGACTTGCACCAAACAGCATGGCACAAGTAGCACTTTGCGCCATGCCTGACGCCACTTGTAAGTTCAAAAGGCAGTCTGAGACTTGTCGCAGGCTGCCTGCGCCAAAGCCATTCTATGCCAGTAGGTACACCATAAACCACCTGTGACAGGGCGCAAGGGGGTGTATGGCAACTGCAATACCCTGTATTAAGAGGGTGGCTGGCAGAACAGCACATGTGCTATTTCAAGACAACCCCCAGAGGACAGTGGTCTAACCAACAGTAGACCAGCTATTGGCTGGTCTAAGTGTCTGTTGCATCTACCGGGGGTTGCTTGAGTGTGCCAGTGCCACCTTACATTCCCCCCAATCCCACAGATGCTCCCACCATCCCCCAGTGTGTTAGGGACCATTTGTGGGCTGCTGTCACCTCAAACCCCCAATCCCCCCGAGCTACAATGCATGACCCGCATGGCTGTCCCCCCCATGCCCCAATATACCACACTGTCCTGAAGGGCAATATATCCCTCATGCCCCAAACCCCATATGGCTGACAATACTGCCTGCAGGGACTGTGAACCCCCCTGAACATGCCCATTTCTGATTCAGCGCCTCACTATGCACAGTCCATACAGTGCATACCATGGACCTCCCACAATTACTGGAAGTCCAGTGCCCCCCCAACCTGCAATGCCAGTCCCCCCTACCCCACTCAGCGACTGGCAAAACCCACCTCCCACCTCCAAGGCCAGCAGCCAACTGAGCACCCTCCGAGCACCCTCTGAGCATGTACTACTGTGTACAGTACATGCACATTCAGTCATTTGAGCTCATACTGTATACAGTAATACATGCATGGAGGGAGCTCTGTCTGCAGCTGGCCATGGAGGTGGGATGTGGGTATTGCCAGTTGCTGACTGGGGCCAGGTGGGGGGCTGGCGCTTCAGGGTGGAGGGCACTAGACTGCCTGGGAGTGTGGGACACTGTTGGATGTTTGGGTGGCCGCCATTAGAGCAGGAGGAAGAGGGTGCTTGAATAGCCCTGCGGGTTATTGGCATAGCTCTGGGGTGTGGGGATGTGAGCGGGTGTGCCATGCAGGCATCAGGGGTGGGGAGCCTTGCGGCCTGTTGGAGTGCTGTACTGTGACGTGACATCCTATAAAAGATGCACCATCCCTGTGGTGTACTGTCTGGGGTGTCACAAGTCGCAGGTCACAGCCACCGGGGACCCTGCCTGTTTCGGAAGCAGGTACAGGTTCCCTGACGTATTGGCAAATGGCGCAAGTCACAAGTGCCAGCGACTTGTGCCATATGTTTTGGAATTGGGCCCAATGATGTATATTATTGTGGAAAACTGTCAGCTGATAGTAGTCATGTGCACGTGCAAGTGCTGGATGTGTGCATGTAACTGTTCCCCAGTGGTAAAGGAGGGAAGTGTAGTTTGCAGAACAACCATGTACATGCAAGAGGGGATCACAGTGTGTCTGTCATGTCTCTTACAGGGAATATATAAGAATGTCCTCTGTGGATGATGAATCATTTAGTGAAGATGACAATGCATCCACACAGGAGAGTGTCAACCTAACATGCTGAGCGGAAAAGTGATGTGCAAGACATGTTATTGCATGCTGAGGATGAACAGTCAAACCTGGAAAGTGATGCATCATACACATCATCAAATGCAGAAGAGGCCCGAGACTCACAAGAGATCCATCTAAATTGCTTTGAACCTCCAGCTTGCAGGCCGGTCGAGGTGTCTGACAACAGCAAAATTGAGGGTGCCCTAAATGCAGCCAGAATTGGCAACATTGACTGGTATGTGTGTTGCATTGCTGTGTCTGCACCGTATGACAAGACAATCACCATTGCCACAGTTTGCCATAATCCAGATTATACATAGAACATGTAAGCAATGTCACAGGACATGGTGAAACATAGGTAAGCTGTTGTCAGGCACATGCACCAGAAACAGCAATGCACCATCATCAGCAACCTGCAAACAATGCCAGACAGTATGCTGGGTGACATGTACAGATGTGTACATATACACACCGAACGGAACACAAACTACATGTCTGTACATAATGGTATATACAGTCTATGCACAAGGGGACATGGTGCAGCTCTGAGGAGTGCCCATGCAGCTGCAGGCTACACTATCTGACCTGAACCACCCCAGTCCCCACATGGGTATCACAGAGTTACCTGATACAGAAATAAAAATGGATAGGCATCTCCCTGGAGCACCCCAGGGGAGGTCCCACCACAACTACCCGACTGCCGCATTGCAATGAGACTGTCCTGGCATGTTGCAATGTGCATGGGAGAACCATGCTGGATGGATGGACCAGCCAGTGGACTGTGTGGTTTTGGCCTCTGTAGCCCCTCCTGTATTTTCAGAGGTTGTTCCGCATGTAACCCCTTGTCCAGAGGACCA